>JASFXZ010000007.1:10599582-11799582 GCA_032209605.1 Mactromeris polynyma
TCCGGATTTAGCCATTTCTGTCCCAAAATAAACACACTGTGTTTAGTGTTGGTACATATTTGCTGCCGGTAGCTATATAAATCTAAGCTAGAGGGCAGACCGTATTTACTTCTAAGTTCTTGGGCAATTCTGAATTGTTTGCATCTTGTCAAAACACAGTTTAACCTTTTGATTATAGATGTACATGTAGAAGTTTATTATACTCCGGTTTGGAATAATTGGAGTTTAAGTACTACATTGAGGTAGCTATGATATGAGTGGTTGGCCCTGGGGCAGAAAGATCCATTACCTTATGAAAAAATTAATGTCCTACTACATGTACTACTAGTATGGTTCATCAGAGCTATTAAGTGCTGATAAAAATACAGAAAAAAATGGTTGGAATTTATTTTAGTTAACCTTTTTAGCTCATTTGCACAGTCATATATATGTGAATTAATGTTTGATACTTACCGGTATGTTACATATTCATTCAATTTCTGATACCAGTAGTAAAAAAAATATGTATGAAAAGATTTTGAAGTACGACTAGGAATAATGTATATTGAGGTTATTCAATTTTACTTCTTTTAAAATGTTGATGGATTTATTGAGGTTTAACCATAAATTTCTATAGATCTTTGCTAAGGCTGTATAATAATTTATATAGAAATATTGCTATAAAAGATCTGCAAAATACTCCAAAGTAATCAATATTGGTTGATAGGTTGGTATTAAGTATATAAAACCACTGACCCTTGTATTGAGTGTAAGTCTATTGAGTTTGTTAGTATGGTTAAACATTCAAAAACATTCCACCTCGTTAGTATGCTTGAGGCAAATTTCTCTATTCAGTAAATATTGGCTTCAGCATAAAGGGCAACAATTAATGATAATTTGTTGTAATATGTAAGTTTGATAAATGATAAATCTCGATCAGTTGAATATTGTAAGATTTGTTCATTTTCATTCTTGTCTTTAATATTAATTCTGAGATCCATTTACGTAATGGTTATAAAGTGTGTGTAGAGAATATTAAGTAAGTTTAATACATTTACATGACTTGATTGAAGAAGTGAAAGTTTGTATGGCATCAATGTGTATGCTGCAAGTTGTGTCCTGTGAGAACAGTTACAGTTCACCATTTCCTGTACAGATATTTCACTTACAGGACCCCTCTCTTCTCACTTTTAGCTAACAATTGGGATTTATTCACATCTTTAGATTGATTTTTAGATTATTGTCATATATAATTAATAGTTAATAAGACTGCTTCTACACAAAGAAATGGCCTTGTATTGCCCAGTACTTTTTGAATCAGATCAGTTTTACTGATTGATAATCTTAATTAATTTAGTAAAACTACAATTATAAAATTCAATATTCAAGCCCAATCCCTGTGTTGTGAGTTTACTTGTCAGGTAATTATCTGAATAGAGAGACCATGTTTTTCCATAGTAGGAAAATGAGAAGTTTTATGTATACATGTAAATGTATCGATGAGTGTATGCAATCATCGAGAAGTATAAATAAGTTGCTGTAGCTTGTGTCAATGAAAAAGTACATAATTATGAAGTATCTTGCTACATCTCTGTGAGTCTTGTCTGGCTACATCTCTGTGAGTCTTGTCTGGCTACATCTCTGTGAGTCTTGTCTGGCTACATCTCTGTGAGTCTTGTCTGACTACATCTCTTTGAGTCTTGTCTGGCTACATCTCTGTGAGTCTTGTCTGGCTACATCTCTGTGAGTCTTGTCTGGCTACATCTCTGTGAGTCTTGTCTGGCTACATCTCTGTGAGTCTTGTCTGGCTACATCTCTGTGAGTCTTGTCTGGCTACATCTCTGTGAGTCTTGTCTGGCTACATCTCTGTGAGTCTTGTCTGGCTACATCTCTGTGAGTCTTGTCTGACTACATCTCTGTGAGTCTTGTCTGGCTACATCTCTGTGAGTCTTGTCTGGCTACATCTCTGTGAGTCTTGTCTGGCTACATCTCTGTGAGTCTTGTCTGACTACATCTCTGTGAGTCTTGTCTTGCTACATCTCTGTGAGTCTTGTCTGGCTACATCTCTGTGAGTCTTGTCTGGCTACATCTCTGTGAGTCTTGTCTGGCTACATCTCTGTGAGTCTTGTCTGGCTACATCTCTGTGAGTCTTGTCTGGCTACATCTCTGTGAGTCTTGTCTGGCTACATCTCTGTGAGTCTTGTCTGGCTACATCTCTGTGAGTCTTGTCTTGCTACATCTCTGTGAGTCTTGTCTGGCTACATCTCTGTGAGTCTTGTCTGGCTACATCTCTGTGAGTCTTGTCTGGCTACATCTCTGTGAGTCTTGTCTGACTACATCTCTGTGAGTCTTGTCTGGCTACATCTCTGTGAGTCTTGTCTGGCTACATCTCTGTGAGTCTTGTCTGGCTACATCTCTGTGAGTCTTGTCTGGCTACATCTCTGTGAGTCTTGTCTGGCTACATCTCTGTGAGTCTTGTCTGGCTACATCTCTGTGAGTCTTGTCTGGCTACATCTCTGTGAGTCTTGTCTGATGCATTAATTACCTGTAAGGAAGAGATACCAATCCAATGTTCAGGATTGACAAAATTCTCATGGCTTGTGTACAATTGTTGTCATACATATATAATACTGTCAGGTTAGTGTTACAGTACTAACACCAAGAACAAAATGTCAAAGTATGTGTACTATGAATAAACTAGGAAGTTATTTATAAGTTGTTTTACAAATGTGTATTATAAACCTTAGTAGGGAAAAAATCCCAATATGATCCCCTATTACTGTAAAATCTGGTTCATGTTCATACAGAATTATAATGAATTTATTCTTGCTGGGGGTTTATTGTGCTCTGTGTGTATATAGTGTCAAGATATATGGCCATCATTCACTTTGCATTGCTGTGATTTCCATCATAAATTCCTTCACACTCTGCAGAAAAAGGTCTTCATAAAACCGTGATGCACTGTAGTTTTATTATTTCACCTGTGTTCCACTAATTGATTGTTAATGTGTGTAATTACTGTCCTTGTTTGGATTAACTAGTTAACTGATGTTCTCTCACCTGTCGACCAGACTATTTATAGTATCTGTCAACCTGACAACCACTACATATTTGTGTTAAATTATGCTAAGTTTTCTCAATTAATTTAGAATTATGGTAATGATGTGTGTATGTATAATGTATTGTCTTCAAGCCACTTCTATATTTTTAGTACTTCAGGTCAGCAATAATGTTTATAGTGTTAATGACCCTTTCTGAATGTATCATTTTTTATCAGTAATTAATGTTTTTTCCTAAGAAGTTACTGTGTAATCAGATTGACACAATTCTCACATTTTCTCCTCATTCTTGCCCGTTCTTTAGGCTTCTAAATGTGATAGAGGTTTCATTGATAATCAGGATGCTTGTTTGGCTATTTTTGGAGCTAATAGCCTGTTTTTCCCCCCTTAATTCCACGTAAAATTCCGGTCAATAACCCACAACATCTCAATACATCTCAATAACCCAAAATTAACAAAATTCGTGTCAGAGCAGTTTGAGTTAATCAACATTCCATTTGTATAAGACAAATTTCTATTTAAGAAATTTTATAAATTTGTCAAAATTGATTGAAAATGGAAGGAATTAAAATGTATTACATTGGTGTATGGCTCCAAATTTCCCCATTTATCTTTACGAACTCAAAATCGCCCACTATTAGGTATGGGTACTAAAGTAACACCCCAATGCTGTCTGAGGTGCCCTGGTAATAGGCACAATTAAACCATTTACACTTAAGTAGAGCAGTGTTTAAGTATGTTAACTGTTTGAATGAAGACAAATTCTGCATAATAGCTTCCAATGATTTTTTCCTGTTCTTATTTTTAAAAAACTGGTACAATGTATTATCTCACTTATTAATACATGTAACTTATAAATGCAAAAAAATGTTCAGAGATGTTTATCATCTGTACAAATTAATGTGTCATCACATATACCGTTACATATGAATGCAGGTAACTGCTCACTTTTATGAGCATATTGCAATAAATGGAACTTCTTTGGTGATGAATGGAGTAATCATGCAAGAAGGCACAAATATCATAATTTTATAAGCTGAAAATTTCGATATAGCTGCCACTTTGTGGTCCAAAATTGTTTTGTTGATAAATTATCAATTTACTAGCCTGGCAATTGTTGGTTAGGATTCTTGCATATATTATATAGGTTTGTATCTGATTTTGTTGCTAGAAAAGATTAGTTGTTAAGTTAAACTTTGGCATATTGCTTTCTTGAGGTGTTTCTCAAAGTATATTCTATTGGAAACTTGACATAAATGCAAACTGATAATAATCCAAGTTTGCTTCATGAAATCAGGGCTAACATTCACTGCACTGCGTAAAATTTATTACAGGAAACTGCAACTGGAATTTTCAATAAAATATAAAGTTTATCATTTAGACTAGTTGTCACGGCAACTAAAATGAATTTAACATATTCTCCTTTTCCAGTTTCACTCGAAACCCTTCTACTGCATTTCTGGGTAGGTCTTTGTACATGTATAGTGTTTTGCCAATGAAATAATCACACAACATTCCTTTGAATAATGCATTGTAACCTTGACAATATTTACAATACTCATTTTACCTCCCTAATATCCTTAAACATAAATAAAGATTTTGTTTTGCAGTTTTTGCCCATCTTTTTAAGAGTTTTCTCAAAATATAATGGACAGCTGTGAAACATTAGTTAAAGGCTTCTTCCCAGTACAGTAAAATGCATTTTTTTCTCAATTATTTTCAGCAATTTTCCTGCTCTATTTCCATCATTTATTTGCCTTAAATATTGAAATAAAATATTTACTTGATTTCAAGCATTTGCTATCATTAGCGATTTTATCATCAACATCATAATTCATTTGCCGGTTTGTTTGATTTCATGGCAGACTTTGCATTTTCATTGTCATAAAACTTTCATTTTTTCCCAAAAAATGCCTTGAGAGTGACATTGATATTTATGCTGCCAGACAGTTGATTATTTTCAACATTTGAGACATAGAATTATTCTGGTATGGTGTGTATTTATATGTTTGCATGATTCCTTTAGATAAGTATGCTATTTTTACTCTGATGCTGAGACAAATGGTTTACCATCAACCATTGAACACCACAGTGAAGCTGTAGGCTTTTTTGTTGTTAATCTGAAGTGGGAAATCTTATCTTGTGTGCGCTATGTCTGATGGATTACTACATTTTGTTTCCCTGGGTACTGATAAACACTTTTTGGTGTTGCCAAGTATTTTTATCCATGTTAAAGCTTTATTGAGCAAAATACATATATAACATAATCACCATAACATTCTTGGATTAAGTCTGTGTCTGTGAGATGATGATACATTTTGTTTCATGTTGACATGGCTAAATCACATGGGCCACTAGGCCATCCTTAAAAGATTGTTTGTTTGCCCTTACGCGACCGACTCACGAAAATCCGCCCGACTCACTTTTTTTTTTGGCTCTGAAAGTTCGAAAAAAAATTTTTTAGCCGTCCGCGTAACTCACATTCCCATTTCGGTAATTTTTCATCTTTCCGCTACTCGTATTACTTTTCGTGAAATAACACCGTTGAAGCGGTGATCCTCGGTTGTCTTCGTTATAGCGTAATCAAAATGGACGACAGAAAACGAAAGCACGCTGATCTGGTTACGTTTTCTGTCACAATATTGACAGTCCAAGGAGATGAACGAAAATACAGATGTAAAAACGTTATAAAAAGGTTTTATACAGATGACACGTGGTTCGACGTTTACTGTGACTTGACCTCGGACGGGATATCCAAAGAAATTGACAAAAAATTCGAAAAAATCGCAAAGATCGAGGTTTCGACGTCTCCAACTGACACAGTTAAATTCAATGCGGACCCATATGATGAAATTTCGGTGTTGAGTCAATTCGATCGGGCACTGAAGCATGTAACAATAACTTTAAAAAATGAAAATCCATCAAATGAAACAACAGAATGTGATACCTCACAAACCAAGTCAGCCTTTGATATTTTGATGCAGGCTCACATCGAGATTTTTATATTTCTGTTAACTTTTTTATGAGATTAAATTTGCTATGTTGAAGGCAGTCATGATGTTTATTTTCATATTCTGTGATACTGTTACTAACCTGAACCCCAAGGTCCAAATACAAGGCTCACTCTTGACACTGTCAGATTGACATTCAATAGCTTTAACTTCAAATTTACATTGATACAGATTAAATGATTATACAACAGTATTAAAGCACTCTTCCAGAATAAACCCTGTTAAGCACTTTGGGAGCCTGGCTATAAATGGCTAAAATGATAATGTGCAAACCACCACCCATGCAGATATGTTACGAAGCAGGTTAGCATTCTACATAGGGGTGCTAATAGCCAATAGGTACATACAACAGATGGAATATAGAGATATTAGGATATGAAAGGTGAAAATATTAAGCTATGCGGGGTTAGAATGTGTACAATATGCACTAATCTATTATACAACACACACATATTATATATACACATATTACATAGTTAATACAACATCTATAAAAACAACATAAAAAAATATAAAAAAAAATATTAAAAAAAAAAAATTACCTACCTACCTACCCACTGAAAAAAATCTGGGTCGCGTAAGGGCAAACAAACAATTTTTTAAGGATGGCCCTAGCCTGATGTGTACATTCTGTATCATGTTGACATGGCTAAATCACATGGGCCACTAGCCTGATGTGTACATTCTGTATCATGTTGACATGGCTAAATCACATGGGCCACTAGCCTGATGTGTACATTCTGTATCATGTTGACATGGCTAAATCACATAGGCCACTAGCCTGATGTGTACATTCTGTATCATGTTGACATGGCTAAATCACATGGGCCACTAGCCTGATGTGTACATTCTGTATCATGTTGACATGGCTAAATCACATGGGCCACTAGCCTGATGTGTACATTCTGTATCATGTTGACATGGCTAAATCACATAGGCCACTAGCCTGATGTGTACATTCTGTATCATGTTGACATGGCTAAATCACATGGGCCACTAGCCTGATGTGTACATTCTGTATCATGCTGACATGGCTAAATCACATAGGCCACTAGCCTGATGTGTACATTCTGTATCATGTTGACATGGCTAAATCACATGGGCCACTAGCCTGATGTGTACGTTCTGTATCATGTTGACATGGCTAAATCACATGGGCCACTAGCCTGATGTGTACATTCTGTATCATGTTGACATGGCTAAATCACATGGGCCACTAGCCTGATGTGTACGTTCTGTATCATGTTGACATGGCTAAATCACATGGGCCACTAGCCTGATGTGTACATTCTGTATCATGTTGACATGGCTAAATCACATGGGCCACTAGCCTGATGTGTACATTCTGTATCATGCTGACATGGCTAAATCACATAGGCCACTAGCCTGATGTGTACGTTCTGTATCATGTTGACATGGCTAAATCACATGGGCCACTAGCCTGATGTGTACATTCTGTATCATGTTGACATGGCTAAATCACATGGGCCACTAGCCTGATGTGTACATTCTGTATCATGTTGACATGGTTAAATCATACCCACTAGCCTGATGTGTACATTCTGTATCATGTTGACATGGTTAAATCATACCCACTAGCCTGATGTGTACATTTTGTATCATGTTGACATGGCTAAATCACATGGGCCACTAGCCTGATGTGTACATTCTGTATCATGCTGACATGGCTAAATCACATGGGCCACTAGCCTGATGTGTACGTTCTGTATCATGTTGACATGGCTAAATCACATGGGCCACTAGCCTGATGTGTACATTCTGTATCATGCTGACATGGCTAAATCACATGGGCCACTAGCCTGATGTGTACATTCTGTATCATGTTGACATGGTTAAATCATACCCACTAGCCTGATGTGTACATTCTGTATCATGTTGACATGGTTAAATCATACCCACTAGCCTGATGTGTACATTTTGTATCATGTTGACATGGCTAAATCACATGGGCCACTAGCCTGATGTGTACATTCTGTATCATGTTGACATGGTTAAATCATGCCCACTAGCCTGATGTGTACATTCTGTATCATGTTGACATGGTTAAATCATACCCACTAGCCTGATGTGTACATTCTGTATCATGTTGACATGGCTAAATCATACCCACTAGCCTGTATCAGTTTTTCTGATTTTTGGACGGTACTGCTATAAACTGCTAGGTAACGTCTATAGAAGTGTGGCAAATTTGGAGGCATACAACAATTGGTTCCCATTTTTAAAACAGAAAAAATGCTGAAAGCCGGTAACAAGTTAAAAAACGTCCCTTCCTAAGAAATCCGCAGTGAAGTAGTTCCAAAGTTCACCGAACAAAATAATATCGTCAAAGTTTCAATAAAATGAAATGTTGAAAAGTTGACCTGCTAAAGTGGAAAACAACTTTCATGATTTTTGTTTTGTGTTGAGTTTTAAACACTGTTTTTCTAAAGAATTTCAGTTTTGTTTGTCAGTTGATCTAACCAGTTTTCTACCAATATATGCATAAACCAATTGTTCCATAAACAACTGTCAACTTCTGACACAGAACTTAGGTGGAAGACTCCCATACAGCGCTTTGATTCCACTGCTGTTACATTCACATGCTGCTTTATAAACCAGCATATTTTGATATTTGATCTTTTTAACCTCTCAAATGTGTACACCTTTTGTGTTGGGGTAAATTTTGAAGATCTATAGTCTATAGCTAATCGGTTTTATTTCACGCCATTTAGCCTTTGGAAGGCAGTATTTCATTCTTTAATCGAGGATTGTACTACTACGTATTACTGCGTCAACTTTTTCTAGTACCTCCGAATTCTAAGTAATGGATGACGCATTTAAAATATACACAGTTCCCGCACCGACAGCTGTATTCATGAATAGCCTTAAATTACTACACATTTATAGGCATAGGAATCATTTTGGCATGTCGACGTAATGTTAGCCACTTATGTTCAATTTATTTTGTATTTCTACCAATCTACGTTGTCACAGCGCTATTTCTATGACATTGAGAGCTCTCTACTCAGCGCACAGTGGCATAATTTTTATTATTACTGTCATATTTTTAGGACATGAGTGAGTCGTTGCAAGTGGCTCGCTGACTGGCTATGGACGCATGTCGATTTGCCTGTTTAAAAGTAGAAAATATCAGTTGTTGTAGAGTTATAAAGCAAAAGGTAAAAAGGTATGGAATAAGTGCCCGATCTTAAAGAAGACTAATCATCACAATGACCATTGCCTTATCCAGGTTGGAGTATTACTGTGGTGTTCGTCCACAATTACCTTTGCCTGTCATTTTCTGTCAACAGTAGTATTGTTCCTCTACATTTCCTTCAAGAATCATTATGCTTCATCCACCCATCTAAGGTTGCAAAATTGTTTAATAACATACTCACATACTTTATTGAATTGTTTAAGGTTGCTCATGCTAAAAAGTTCAATTACCGGTACTTGATTGTCTATTTGTAACAGCTGATGTCCCCCATTTGTGTTGTACAAATAGAATAGCCTACCGATATTGAATGGCAACAGGTGTTTTATGTTGGATCATTGATGTACTTACAATGCATGCTAAACATTTCTTGGAAATGTAACTGGAAATTCAAATTGACAGTGGTACATAATGCTAACCTGTTGTGTAAGTTTACATTATATACTCCCTTGAATATTTTCCAGCAGGGGAATCCTCAGGTACTTTAACTTTAAGCTAATTTGGTAATGAAATTCATTGGTGAAAATTTGAAATCGTGTTTTCTTGACACACATTTGAGTATTAGAAGATCTTCCAATATGATCACATACAAGCAAAATTGGCTAGTTTGTTATGATCGTGTGAGCTAGGGTTAAGTTAATCCTAATTTAAATGCATCTTTTTTGTCCTTTTAGCCTCAGATCTATTTTTATGCCTGAAAATATAAAACTGATCAAGAACATAGTTACGGTAACCTAATAATTATGTAACTGTGTTGATTCCACATCTTATCCATTATAATCTTGCATGGTTACTTCAGTGTTGCAGGCATGAAATGGTATTACATTTGCTGCCAAGATTTAGACTAATATATTGCTGGTTTGTTGTTGAGCCCACTTGCGATGGGCTCGTCATAGTCGCCACAATGGTGGTTCGGTGTAATTGTGTACAGATTTGCTTTGTCCGGACCATTACTCATTTATTGGGAAATTTTCAAATTATTTAGCACAAATGTTCCGCATGATGAGACAGTGTATCATGTGCAAGACCCATGTCCGTAGCACAAAGGTCAAGGTCACACTGAGAGGTCAAACATCAAAATTCTTGTCCAGAATATCAGCTGTCAATTTTTGGGAGATAATCAAATTACTAGGCATAAATGACCACCATGAAGAAACGGTGTGTCGTGTACAAGACCTGTGTAAATAGCTTAAAGGTCAAGGTCACTTTTTAAGGTCAAAAGTCAAAAAGGGTCTAAAACATCTTTTCCAGAATATGATAAGTACTGTCATTTATAGTGGGATTATTTAAATTACTAAAATGGCACAGATGTTCACCTTTATGAGATGGTGGGTCACACACTATATAGTATAATACTCACACCCGTAGCTCAAAGGCAAAGATCACACTTAATGGTCCAAAGTACAAAATGGGTATAATAGATATGCACTGTAAATAGCATTATATAACCGTATGCTTTTCATCTCTTGACAAAAATTGGCGGGCTCGACATGTTGCCCTTGGCATCTAGTTTAATCTCCTTGTGTATTATCTGTTAAAACCTTGCTATTTCCAGAAATTTATATTTTTGTTGGACCACTTTTCTTTCTTGTTGGAATGCATAATGTAAATGAACATACTATTGCTTATAAATACAAATTCGCTTGTTTGCTCTCTGTGAATTTCTAGGTAACTTTGTTATATTTAGAAAATAATTAGTTTACAAAGCTATGATTGATGGACTGTTGATTATTTTTACCAACTGAGAAAACCAAAACCATTGAAAGTCTGTGTATGATAGTTATATACATGAACTGAAAACCTTAATCAATAACATAGGAGGAATGCTTTCATTCTGTAATTATTGATCTCGAGTTGACAATCTCAGTAGGGAATGATGTAAGTGATGCGCCGAGTCATGTGACTGATTCTTGCATTTATTGTTTAATTAGTGCTAGGTCCATTGTTGAAGTACATATTTTCAGACAATATAATTATTGTCACACCTATTCTTGCTCGTTGAAAGGTTGTTGCTGGTACTTAAATGCAACAATGTCTTCTTTCAGCAGAACCAGTGGCTGCTTATTATTGACTTATTTTTAATAGCAGACCCCTTTTTTGACCAGTTTGTTGTTCACTTGAGTGTTTTAATATTTTGTCACACTCTGAAAGATATTAAAAAGCCAGTAACATTTGTTTATCTGACATACCCATAGACCTTGGATGATCTTTATATACTGCAGGAAGGAATAAATACATCAAAATTAAAGATTGTGATAAACTTGGAAACATTATCAGCTATAGATTGCCCAAGATATTATTACCCTCGATTTGAGCAAAGTGCTGGGGGCATATCTATGAAGGATAAGCTTGCTCTCCCTATCTAGTGAATTGGGTATATTAGTGAGCAGTCTTTTGCCATATAAGTATGATGAAGGCATGAATGTCTGAGCCAATTCTTGACAAATTGAATTGTTCTTTCGCTTTAACCCTTATCATGCTAAGCACGACATATCTCGGTTTTACAATTCCCACAGCCAGTGCGAACCACGAGATATCCCGGGTTTCTATATGTAGTGGATACACTATTGCAATACACATCCCAGTATCAGGTTACTGATAAGCCATTATAGGTGAATGGTGTGGGAACACCATGGCGAATGTTTATGACCTGTTGATAACACATTCAAGACAAATGGTATCAAAAATAAAGCTTGATTAGGTGTAATGTATACAAGTGTGTATAATTCAGAAAAAATACATCAAAGAGACACATCTGATTCATAATCATTTTCTGGAATTTTCACAGCACAAATCTATACTTAAACCTTATACATGTATATAGAATAAATGACTGCTTTTTTAGTGATAATCAATGATTGTTTTAATATTTCATTGTCAACGGGTGTCATGATTTATGATTTAACAATTATTTCCAAATCTAAAACATGTTTTCTTTTTCTTTTTTGTGTTTATAAACAGAAGATATTAATTTTTAAAATTGGTGAATTGTACTGTTTTTTTTTATATCATTGCAAAGCAAATTTTATTCTGTTTCAGAAAATATTTGGGTTGTATGCAATAACATTAATAATGAATTAATTAGAGCAACTAAAAACAGTTAACCCCGTTAACCCAAATTTCCCAGCGAGCTGCTGAGAATTTATTCAGCAGTGAGGGGTATGATAAGCCATTAGGTAGCCAGCACGTTAAGAGTTAATTGTGCCCTGAAGTTAGAACATTCATAATTCATCATAAAATACTTGCTCCTATCCCAACAATTTGCATACTAACAGTGTGCTCAGTGTATACAGCTAAGCTTAGTTAATACTAATACATGTAAATACATCTAACTCATCTGCCCTCCGCTTCTTTTGTAGGGATGCCCTCCACTTCTTTTGTGGGGACGCCTTCCACTTCTTTTGTGGGGACGCCCTCAACTTCTTTTGTGGTGATGCCCTCCACTTCTTTTGTGGGGACGCCCTCCACTTCTTTTGTGGGGACGCCCTCCACTTCTTTTGTGGGAACGCTCTCCTCTTCTTTTGTGGGGACGCTCTCCTCTTCTTTTGTGGGGACGCTCTCCTCTTCTTTTGTGGGAACGCTCTCCTCTTCTTTTGTGGGGACGCTCTCCTCTTCTTTTGTGGGGACGCCCTCCACTTCTTTTGTGGGGACGCCCTCCACTTCTTTTGTGGGGACGCCCTCCATTTCTTTTGTGGGGACGCCCTCTACTTCTTTTGTAGGGAAGCCCTTCCTTCTTTTACAGGGACGGACATGTTAATTACGGTTTGGAACAGTAGGGAAGCTGGTTATGATTATCAGCTGATTATTGTTATTGTACGCATTAAAGTTAAAACCCATACAAAAACATAAATTTATGTGCAGAATGCAATCATTTATTTGATGAATTGAGGAAAACATAGACAAACAGGTCAAGAAGCCTACTTGTTGTCTGACAGCTGAAATTACTGAATATTTTGGGTCAGTGTACACTAACTTTCTTGCTATACATAAGTGTATGGTGTTATCTACATTAACAATATCTTGTTACTATTTTTAGAACCTGGTTTCTAATTTTAGATTATATACAATAGTAAACTTAAGTTATCCAGTTTGGAGCTATGAATAACAGTATTTGCATTTCAGAATGTTTGTAATGGTTGTTATCTCAAATTGTTATCAATGCATAAACATACTTAAATACATGTACTGTTTATATAATATAAAAGAAAATCTTTTATAGTTTTTGTTCTGTATTTTTATAGCCTCTGTCTCTCTCATATTGCCAAGTTGTAAATCTTTGCTTGGCATAATCATTTCCTCACCATCAATCCTTCACAAACATAAAATATGAGTTTTTTCTTAAATCTATTACCTTGAAAATGTGTGTTAATTACCTCCATGTTCATATGAAAGTAATGTGATTTAGTAGTTTCTGTTGTGTAATAATTTATATATTGTTACAGTAGTTAAGGGTCAGATTTGTATATATTTAGTTTGTTTAGATAAAACGACGTTTTGAAAAGAAATTAGAAAGATAATTTATGATTTAACCATTAAACTGCTGATGTATGTGATTTTTGTCTAAAATATATACTGCTATACACAAGTGCCTTGTAGATGAGCTCATTATAGAGGCCTGAAGCCAAGACATGGTTACCATTGCAGAGAAACAATTTGAGTTATTCCAATTGAAACTGGCACCTTGTCAGTTTGAATTATTTCTCTTTTTCTATAGACTGAAGGGGAGATTATGAATGTGTCTGACCATATTAGAAGATCTGTAAGATCATATACAGGATGACATTTGTATTTCAGCTCTTCTGTTAAGGCTGTTTGATTGCTTTTGTAGGTAATGTGTGTTCATGATGATTCTCAAATTACAGTTCCAATGATTTATATGTCATTTTTTTATACAACTTGGATATGATCATGTTTTGGTGTGTTATATAAAGTACAATGTTAATGATGCTGAGACAGTTTTATGCTGTCCACTTTGCTAACATTGCGAGTTCATTGTCCTGATTTGGGATGTTTTATTTCAATGATATGCAGAGTAATTTTCTATCTTTTAAATTTCTTGGCATAGAGTCCTTTTAAAAATTATATGAGACTTACGATTATATACTTATTTCATGTTTCCAGTGGTTTACCGCGAAATAACGGTGAATTATTATGCGATAATTCACAATGAATTCTCAAAAGTAGCAACCAATCTTCATGACGAATAAGTTGCTACTTTTGTATTAGAGACTATTGTATTAAGAGTTTTCAGCCATTCCCTTGTGTGGTTGCGTTAATACAAGTTGGGACTGTAGTAAGAAATATCAGTAATTATTATTTATACAAATATGCTGATTTGGATTGGGGGAAAGTTTGTATACATGATGGAATTGTTTATCTGTGTAAAATTCAGCCATTGATGATCACATAGCTGATTCCACTGATGTAACTGGTGCGCTGTGTTGTAGTAGAGTTATTGTTTGCTTTGCCCTGCACCCACCGTGGATCATAGCCCGGATGTAACTGGTGCGCTGTGTTGTAGTAGAGTTATTGTTTGCTTTGCCCTGGACCCACCGTGGATCATAGCCCGGATGTAACTGGTGCGCTGTGTTGTAGTAGAGTTATTGTTTGCTTTGCCCTGGACCCACCGTGGATCATAGCCCGGATGTAACTGGTGCGCTGTGTTGTAGTAGAGTTATTGTTTGCTTTGCCCTTGACCCACCGTGGGTCATAGCGACCCCCAGCAATATTTCAGGTTTTTAAACTTTTTCATCTAACATCTCAGCATTTTTTATGTTGGACAACAAATCTCAACCTTCAAATTGCGCCGACCATATTTTTCAAGATATTTCTTGCTATGCTTATTCAAAGATAAGTGTTGCAATACCCAATTTTTGTCTGCATATATTTAAGTTAGGGTCATATTGTTACAAGTGTTTTTGGATGCATTTATTGGTTGATATCACATATCTAACTTGAGCCACCTACAAGAGAGCATGGTGCCATTGAAGAAATCAAGTTTTATGCTCAAGGAATTATTATTGAGTTTATGCTATAATTGTTTATCTCGCCTGAGCACAATGTGGACTGGGTGAGGCCAGTTTCTGTAATCTTCAGATGTTCCAAACTGTAACAATCCATTGGGATTTGGCAAAATATTGTTTATTACTCTATGAGAGTCAATTATAATCAATCAGTATCATTATTCTCGGAACTATGCATCTTGAATACCTATATATGTTTGTTGCTACTCAAATTGTACCATTTCTTGCCAAATTACTTAGAAATGGAATGCATATAAAATGTATTGCTTTGCAGCTTTACAAACATTTACTGTCAATGATTCAATAACAGTGTTTACCTCTGAAAGCATAACACGTAGGTATATTTATTTTATCTCATTGCTTTGCTTCTACAACTTATAGTTAATTTGAAGTTTTTGTCAGAATTCTTGACTTGTGCAGATTATTTTGTAAGTGGGAGAATTCATAAATTTCGAGGATGAGGTGTTGTCTCGGTATTACCAATAATCCCAGTACTTGTAGGTTTTGTTACTTGTATAAATGCTCTTGTCAGAGAGGAAGTTCAGTTTGACAGAATTTCCTTGGTACATGTAGTACTTTTCTGCCTTTTTCAGGTTACATATTTTCCAGGTAATGAATATTTCCTTGCTCTGATTCCTACTTCCTTTATTCCTCTGGTGAAACTGTTAACTTTTATTATTTGGCTACAGTACAAGAATAGTTCACTGTTACTATTTATAGATCCCTAAACATTGATCATTGCTATGTTCCTGGAGGCTTTAGGTCACTTAACACTGTACTAGGGGTGTCTAGACAAGTGAAATTATTATGTGTGGAACCAGTCTTATCTTTACCTCTCAGCTGGTTCCGGGTATAGAAAGAAAATTATGGAACTGAATTAGTTTTCTTGGAATATTGTACAAATGTTGCTGATTAGATTATTGTCTTGTCCTGTGTATTTACTGTTATCATTTCTGTTCACAATTGTTTGCGGGGAGTTCAAGGCAAAATTCCTTTTGTGCTATAAATCTGGTCTGATTTCAATACCATATAATAAACAAATGAATGAACTGGATTTAAACATTTGAGAAAAGAAGGTCATCCCAATTCTAGGTTGGAATTAATTGTCTACATTTCTGCATACTGCGAATGTAGTGAAAGAAAAATGAGTCAGTTTGTGACTTCTGAACTGGTCATGATCAGTACATAATTGGTACTTAGCTTGAATCTCTCCTTCTCTCATTTCTTGTCCAGTATTATGTGCAATCATTTTTTAAGCCTTTCTGTACTAATGCTTTCTTTCTGTAATGTAATTTTGTTCAGGATGTGTATTGGTATCGCTGTTGTTTTGTCCCAGGTGTTGAAATAATACACTAATGAGACTGCCTTTTGACTTGAATAAAATACTCATTATTGATTGTGTCATGCTGCATTTGAACATATTATATAGCTGTCACTTTATAATTGGAAGTTATATGTTATTTATTACTATTTTGGACGCTTGAGATTATTTGTCAATGATAATACAATCCAGAACTTGCTGTATATTGTAGATAGAGCTTGGAAGTGTCAGCACAAGACAGCTAGGGGGTTATTGGTGTGTGTTTGGTATTCAGTTATAATTGTATTGCTCTTGGCTTCCAGGATGTCTGGCTTGACCATTACTGTCCCTTGATTGTACTGTTGATCATTATACCATTCATTAAGTGTGTCAATATCTATGGAATAAAGTAAATATTTCCATTGTTGTACTTCCACTATTTTGTCTTAACCTGATAGTCAGTTTAGTTTGCTATTGGAAAAAGTTACAGTCGCTCAATGCAATGTCAAAGAAATTTGCTAGAATCAGGAGTTCTGGGGAAAAATAAATAGTCCAAAATCATAATTGGGAGTCTGTTGAGAACTCTGGTTATGATGCATATACCTAGTATGTGCAGTGGAATCTTGTTTGCTCGAATGTGGTTGGACATTCGTTTGAGTGGAGGGTGTATTTGTACTTGCTTTCTCAACTATATAATGTTTGATCATCATGCCAGGGTTCAACACTTATGCTAGTCTGCCAGCCTTGTGGCCACCTATATCACAACAGTACTGTAACCATACATTGAAAGAGAATTAGTCTGCCAGCCTTGTGGCCACCTATATCACAGCAGTACTGTAACCATACATTGAAAGAGAACTAGTCTGCCAGCCTTGTGGCCACCTATATCACAGCAGTACTGTAACCATACATTGAAAGAGAATTAGTCTGCCAGCCTTGTGGCCACCTATATCACAGCAGTACTGTAACCATACATTGAAAGAGAACTTGTGGCCACCTATATCACAGCAGGACTACCATACATTGAGAACTTGTCTGATGGACACGTCAGTTTTCGTAACCCAAAAATTTATCAGGGACTCCCAAATTTGCAAACATAAGAGACCCAAGACCCTCACTTGAAAAATCCAAGAGAAAACCCTGTGATAGCTCTAGTTCTTTTTAATACTAGCAGCATGTCTGTACTAAACAGGGACAGTTTTACGTGTCTAGATTTGCCCAAAAGAGTGCAATACTACATTGTGTCTGTAGCTGAAAAATCGAGACAAAATATTGCTGGAGGAGATTGGTCGATAACATGCATAAACAATCGTAGTAAAGATTGTATTGTGTGTTTCTTCCTTTGATTAAGGCCTTATCAGTGGAGAAAAATATTACTTGTTTACTTCCTTCAGTGTTTAAATGGCCGTTCTCCATGCAATATTGCAGATTTCTTCCTTGTTCTGTATGGTTATATTTTATACTCAATAGCACATTGGTGTCTAATTTACTGTTACTTTATTTTTCCCCCTTCTTTGCATAAAAAAATTCAACCAGTTACTTTAAATAAGAGAGAGTTCAACATTGAGAATAAAGTATTGGAAAGAATTTGTTGTCTCTCAGTCATTATAGGATGTAGGAATGAGTGAAAAAAGTATTTGGATCATTCTTGAATAGAGAAAACTTTTAGCAATGGAATGTTCAAAAATTGCTTTCTGAACTTTTTGATGAACATTTCTTCAAAACTGTTCTCACTAGATAACATTCTGAAAAATATAATTTTGATTACTCTTGATTTTGTTTGTCTCATTTCTAATTCCAAGAATGTTCTGTTGAATTAACAGTTTTAAACATTATCTAATAGTCTGATAAGTGAATAATATAATAAAATAGTGTAATAATAAGTTGCTGGCCGGAAGCCGATATGACTCTTTTTATTTCTATTTCATTTTGTTCATGGAAGGAGAGGTTAATTTATTAAAACCTTTCAAATGGGAAGTTTAACAGAATAAAAACAACCGAAATGGGTTTAAAAAAACATATTATACATACAATGTACTGCTATGAAAATGATTACGCTTTAGCGAAAATGTAACTTTTATGTATTTTTTCTCTCGATTAAAAACCTTTGCTTAGAATAGTTAATCCCTGAACAGATCTACTAAAACCTGTGACTGTGGTGCATCAACTTGCTCTTGTAAGTTACTTTGTTCTTGGATGAAACCTTGAAACTACTTCACCAGCTGTCAAACCAGTTGTGTTTGTGTGACATTAATGGCTCAAAATATTTGCATGTATGTGTATATATGTATACTGACACCAAAAAGAATCTGTGCACTGACTTAGAAATAAAGTTTGTAACCATTTAGATAAAACATATAGGCAAATTTGGTAGCAAAATGTGACAGCTTTTATTGGCTACATGATGCATTATCCTTAAATTAAATTTAGGTCATTCTCGGTATAATGATAACGCTTGAATGATTAAGATTAATGCATCATGTAGTCAATAAAAGCTGTCACATTTTGCTACCAAATTTGCCTATATGTTTTATCTAAATGGTTACAAACTTTATTTCTAAGTCAGTGCACAGTTTCTTTTTGGTGTCAGTATATATAATGTCATGCCAGGACATTTTGTGTGCATCATTCACACATAGAATACTTAATGCGACTGTAGCTCAAATGTTTACTTGAATGCTCTTCAATAGTCTTGATGGATACTTCTAATTTCCCTAGATAGTAACTTGTACTCAAGATAACATGCTGGGAAGAATCCAGTGTCTTGAGGAACAATATTTTACCCTTTCAAAACTAAGTTTTCTTTTAAACAAAAATATAATACTGTCCCTTTTTGTTTTATTGCAAAATATTATCAAATTGTTGAACAATAAAGTAAGCCGATGAAGGTAAACACTTATCTTCCTCATTTTGTATTACTGATGGAATCCTGGTATCTTTGTTCAGGCATTGTAGCTAGCACTACCGTATTCACTAAAACTCTATATCAGGTCAACTTTCGTTTCTAAGTTCTAAGAAGGACAATATGGTTCTGTTCACAAAAATGGTAGACTAATCAATGTTTTGTCTTTTGGAGGCATACCATAACCTGTTACGAAGGTCACTATGAAATTTCCCCTAAAGCAATGAAATGAGCAAATTGCTTGAATTATTCAGCATACAGTGAGATCGTTGTTGCTTATTATGCATATTGGATTCCAGAATAAACAAGTTAAAGTTATAAATCATCATTCGTTTGCGATATTCCAAACGAAAATTAGTACAAATGTGATTGTCCAAACCTGGGACGATGCTTGAGGCTCATGTTATATTTTATTTGAGTACAAAGTCAGAGATTTTAAATTGGTTGCAGGGCCTTCTAAATTGTGTTGAAAGCACATAAATTGATGCTTTATAGTTCTCCGACTTCCATTTTATTGCTGTCTGGGTGATACATTGGATTCCAGATTAGTCTGAATGCCATACAGTTTGCTCCTGTAAAAAATTAACTTTAAAAAATAACATAGTCTGTTTGTGTATGGAATCTAAAATTATTGATACCACAAAGTAATTCTGTTGTGTTGTTGTTTCAGATCATATCTCAAAAGTTTTAATAAGGTGAAAAATGAGTCATAGATGAAAGTCGTACACAAAAACCGTCAGTGGTTCATCTGGCCGTTGTGGGATTCATGCCTAGGTCTGAAAACGCTTCCTCATTAAGACAATGTTTTACCAAAGTGTCATTTTTTTTAAACTTGAAATTCTTCCTTACAAAACTTATACCCTATAAATACCAGTAAATGGTGTTTCTGCATAAAATTCATTTTCTTTTTGAGAATTAATATTTCTGATGTCAAAAAATGGCAAAAAGTTTTGCTGTTATAATTTTGTACATTCCTTAGTATTTCAGCTTTACTGATACATTATGTAACTATGGGTAACAGATATTTATGACTTAATTCCAACAAGTTTGTTCTCCTATGAGGATATATTCACTACACAGTGCAATTGTCACATCTTATTTCCTCCTGTATTTTTTCCACTGGCCTTTTAGTGGGTTACTACTATTGATTGTGTGTGGTGAGAAATAATTATTTCTGTTCGTTATAAACACTGGACTAAAGCTATTTGCGGGCTATAATTGGGTTAATGGCATTGACAGATTCACAATTATGTACTACAGATAATGATATTGCTTGCAAAAAGATGGCTTCAACACTGTTGCTTAATGAACAAACTTTGTAATGATCTCATCTGTGTAATATATTCTATCAGTATCATGTCAGATAATTAATTTTATTGTTCATTGCCATATTACATTATTGGGGTTAGCGAGAAACTGAGTTTTATCACCTATTACCGATTTACAATTACTCAAGGGCCATTATTTTCCATAGACCACCAAGGTTTCTTTCCATGCAGTACCAACACATCCTCACCAAGGTTTCCTTCCATCCAGAACCAACACATCCTCACCATGGTTTCATTCCTTCCAGTACCAACACATCCTCTCCATGGTTTCCTTCCATCCAGTACCAACACATCCTCACCAAGGTTTCCTTCCATCCAGTACCAACACATCCTCACCATGGTTTCCTTCCATCCAGTACCAACACATCCTCACCAAGGTTTCCTTCCATCCAGTACCAACACATCCTCACCTTCACCATGGTTTCCTTCCATCCAGTACCAACACATCCTCACCTTCACCATGGCGTCCTTCCATCCAGTACCAACACATCCTCACCTTCACCATGGTGTCCTTCCATCCAGTACCAACACATCCTCACCTTCACCATGGTTTCCTTCCATCCAGTACCAACACATCCTCACCAAGGTTTCCTTCCATCAATACCAACACATCCTCACCTTCACCATGGTTTTCTTCCATCCAGTACCAACACATCCTCACCAAGGTTTCCTTCCATCCAGTACCAACACATCCTCACCAAGGTTTCCTTCCATCCAGTACCAACACATCCTCACCAAGGTTTCCTTCTATCCAGTACTAACACATCCTCACCTTCACCATGGTTTTCTTCCATCCAGTACCAACACATCCTCACCAAGGTTTCCTTCCATCCAGTACCAAGACATCCTCACCAAGGTTTCCTTCCATCCAGTACCAACACATCGTCACCATGGTTTCCTTCCATCAAGTACCAACACATCCTCACCAAGGTTTCCTTCCATCCAGTACCAACACATCCTCACCAAGGTTTCCTTCCATCAGTACCAACACATCCTCACCCTCACCATGGTTTCCTTCCTTCCAGTACCAACACATCCTTGCCATGGTTTCCTTCCATCCAGTACCAACACATCCTCACCAAGGTTTCCTTCCTTCCAGTACCAACACATCCTTGCCAAGGTTTCCTTCCATCCAGAACCAACACATCCTCACCATGGTTTCATTCCTTCCAGTACCAACACATCTTCACCATGGTTTCCTTCCATCCAGTACCAACACTTCCTCACCATGGTTTCCTTCCATCCAGTACCAACACTTCCTCACCATGGTTTTCTTCCATCCAGTACCAACACATCCTCACCAAGGTTTCCTTCCATCCAGTACCAACACATCCTCACCAAGGTTTACTTCCATCCAGTTCCAACACATCCTCACCCTCACCATGGTTTCCTTCCATCCAGTACCAACACATCTGGTAAATGGTTTCGGTCTGTTGAATATATATTGATATTTGGTGAGTAGCATCGTCTAGTGGTCCTCTTACAAGATTGCATAAATTATTAAGTTCTATCAAAAATGTATATACAAAGTGGACACTATAAAACAACATTTCCTCCTAAACCACTGAATATATTTTAACCAAACTTTACAGGTATGATCCTCATGTGGTCCTCTTTATATAAATGGTTTAGGTCTGTTGAATAAGTAGGTCACATGAGCTAAAAATAGATTTCAAATGCGAATTTTTTTATTGAACGTATATCCTTATTGGCACATTAGTCTAATTGAGTCAGATTATGGTAGTGTACTCAGGTGAGCGATATAGGGCCATCATTGCCCTTTTGTTAAAGCTATATTGAGTGTTTAGCTGTAACTTACTAACGTAAAGATATTTAATGCTATTTTGTTCACAATCTTATACCTAGCTTCGTGTTTATTGTGGGTATCGTGTCTAGTTAAGATACTGCATGATTTATTATTCATTTTCAATGCATTAAATGAGGTGGATTTTTAATTAATTTTCTATTCCAGAAAAATCAACAGTTGACTATCAGTATATTGATTTTTATGGTCATAAATTGTTTGTATTAGATAAACTATAGTCGGCGACTGTCACCATAAAATATAGCCAGTTATCTTCTCTCATTTCTTTGTATAGAAAGTTTGTTGACTAAATATCATAAAATTCTAATTATTCACTGTTATGCAAATACTTTCATAAGATGAAATTCTTGTAGACAAATAGAAATTTCTGATTGTAATGCTGTTTTATGCTTTTTTCATTCAAATGTTTATGATAAGCCTGGGAACTTAATGTAAGCACAAGATACCATTAAATGATTTTATGTTAGTTCATGGTATCTTTATTTTGTGTAAAACCTAGAGGTTGATGAACTTTATGTACTATCTCTTTTAATAAACTCCGAGGCATAAATTGTGTGGTATAGTGTTATATTCTGGAACAATTTGTGTCTAAGATTTTCCAAATTTCTTCACGAGTTCAATTTATATAAATTTTAAATTTAGAATTTGAAGCTTCAAAGGAATTGAGTACCGTATATATTATGAATAAAAAGTTCAGATATATATTAGTGGGTACAATGATGAATATGCTTGTTTTTTGAAAGGGAAAGTAACTCCTCGAGTATATATGGCCTTTGCTGCTTGATAATAGCATTAAGACATAATAAATATATGACATGAATCTACTTTCACAGAATTATGGTGCAGCAAGCCTTCGTTTAAATGTCAGATGATTGTTGTGTCTTCTGAAATAACATAATCAGTAATATCCTGACGTGTTGCACTGTTCATTGATCTGTTGAATCCTGACTTGTTGCACTGTTCATTGATCTGTTGAATGACTTGTTGCACTGTTCATTGATCTGTTGAATGACTTGTTGCACTGTTCATTGATCTGTTGAATCCTGACTTGTTGCACTGTTCATTGATCTGTATAATGACGTGTTGCACTGTTCATTGATCTGTAGAATCCTGACTTGTTGCACTGTTCATTGATCTGTAGAATGACTTGTTACACTGTTCATTGATCTGTTGAATCCTGACTTGTTACACTGTTCATTGATCTGTTGAATGACTTGTTACACTGTTCATTGATCTGTTGAATGACTTGTTACACTGTTCATTGATCTGTTGAATGACTTGTTACACTGTTCATTGATCTGTTGAATGACTTGTTGCACTGTTCATTGATCTGTAGAATGACTTGTTACACTGTTCATTGATCTGTTGAATCCTGACTTGTTACACTGTTCATTGATCTGTTGAATGACTTGTTACACTGTTCATTGATCTGTTGAATTCTGACTTGTTTCACTGTTCATTGGTCTGTAGAATCCTGACTTGTTACACTGTTCATTGATCTGTTGAATTCTGACTTGTCCCACTGTTCATTGGTCTGTAGAATCCTGACTTGTTACACTGTTCATTGATCTGTTGAATTCTGACTTGTTTCACTGTTCATTGATCTGTAGAATCCTGACTTGTCCCACTGTTCATTGATCTGTTGAATTCTGACTTGTTTCACTGTTCATTGATCTGTAGAATTCTGACTTGTTACACTGTTCATTGATCTGTTGAATTCTGACTTGTTACACTGTTCATTGATCTGTTGAATCCTGACTTGTTACACTGTTCATTGATCTGTTGAATTCTGACTTGTTACACTGTTCATTGATCTGTTGAATCCTGACTTGTTACACTGTTCATTGATCTGTAGAATTCTGACTTGTTACACTGTTCATTGATCTGTTGAATTCTGACTTGTTACACTGTTCATTGATCTGTTGAATTCTGACTTGTTACACTGTTCATTGATCTGTTGAATTCTGACTTGTTACACTGTTCATTGATCTGTTGAATTCTGACTTGTTACACTGTTCATTGATCTGTTGAATTCTGACTTGTTTCACTGTTCATTGGTCTGTAGAATTCTGACTTGTTCCACTGTTCATTGATCAGTAGAATGACTTGTTGCACTGTTCATTGGTCTGTTGAATCCTGACTTGTTCCACTGTTCATTGATCAGTAGAATGACTTGTTGCACTGTTCATTGGTCTGTTGAATCCTGACTTGTTGCACTGTTCATTGATCTGTTGAATCCTGACTTGTAACACTGTATGATCTGTATAATCAATTTGCTGAGCTATATTATCCTTTAAGAACAGCTATTGTAGATTGCTCCTCTGGAGTGAAACCAGGTATCATAATGTTTCCAGGTAGTCCATGAAGCAATCACTGTACGTGGGTCACTGATTCCTTTTGTCTTAGTCTTCGTTTGTCATTTCTCTGTTTATGTCACAGGTTGAATTAGAATGGAGCAAGACCACTATATAATAATGCTGATTGATTTAATGAACAGGCTGCCTGCATGTATTTACTCAGTGAAGTCGATCAGAATTTAAGCAGTTCTCAAATTGAAAGTAGTCAAGTAGACTTAAAGATAAATAAGAATTATGTATATGAGTTATTTCCCATTGCTGTCAGTAACCTCTGAGACTGTTATAGTGACAGGACTGAGGAGAAGAATCGATTAAGTCCATCATTGACTGATTGGAAAATTTGAGATCATTAAAACCGTCTGGAGAGGATATGAAAAGTCATCTCAAATATGTTGTATGACATAATGGTTCCTTTACTGTAGATAAATATTCTGTCAGATTCAGGGTGTCTCTCGATATATGTTAATGTGTTTTACATGAATTTTGTGCTCTCTTCATTCATTCATGCTGATTCATTCTTATTTATAGTGTAACTTTCTCAAAATACCCTGATAGGATACAGCTGGATACCAGCTTGGTGATTACTGCTGAGCTTGATGAGTGAAACTGTAAATCCCATAATGATATTGCATGGAGGCGTAAATTACAGAAATTCTCAAGCAAAATTTCTTCAAAGTGGAAATGGTATTTGCTTGTAATCTTATACAATTACAGAAAAGATATAATTCACTTGATCACACCAAAAGGAAAATACTGATATTTATTACTTGCCAGAAATATAAAGACTTGTTATTCTAAAATTACTAAAATCTAAATTTATTCTAAACCATCATGGTGTCATAATATCATCACTACATCCATCTCTAGCTTATTATATCCACTGGTATCATTTGTCTGTTACTCAGGCTCATCATGGCCCCATTAAAGTCATCATGGTCATCATCTTTGTTTCTTTCAACATCTGGACTGCTATATCTCTTAGCATGTCATTGTTTGCCACATAATCATCATAGCTCCACTATTGCTTTCTTGTCAATATCATGATCACATGTGCAACTACCATCTTCATTGACATCAACATAATCACCCATCTTTAATCTTACTATATTGTCACTGTTTCTCTCTCTACCACAAGTCTGTCAAACTTTTTATAATATGTTAAGATTATGTCTGTTTCCACACAGTCATTATTGAAAAATAATACTGTAATTAATTTTGAATGTCAGCTGAATTTTAAGATCCTCACAACAAATCATCACTCTTTCCCACAGTATTCAACTTTAAGATTGCATTCCAAGGCTGCAATCATTCAGAGGTGAAATTTCATTGATCAGGTCGCCATACCATTAATTTTCAGCAAAAAAACCTTTAAGTATCAGATTGCCATCAGCATTGTTTACAGTGGTGCTATATAGCTTTCCCCTATTTGCCTCTTAATTCGAGTACAGTTTTTTTTTTATCAATTTCAACTTGGCTTCAGTTTCTGTTATTTTATTTTAGTTTGGCTGTTAGGTTTTTTTTTCATTTATTTCAGTTGCATTTAAATTGTTTTCAATTTCGATTGTGATGTCTGTTTGTATCAACCAAGCCGGTATATCAGTATCAGTGGGTTTGTCAGTTTCAGTCATATATATTTGAGTCACAGTTGCTTTAGGTATTATTCGGACATTTGTAAATGTTGCATAATTGCTTAATTATGATGTTAGACTTCATGGAACTAGTTGACTGCAGAATTTGATTCATAACGTTATAATGGTATACGAGTATATAACCAGTATGTATGTCGCCAGGATTTTTTTTTTTTGCAAGGGGCTTGTCAGAGCCAATTGCTATAGTAGGCGAAATCTGCGGACCTCATCGGATATACTCTTACATTCTGAACCGCCAAATCTACATACTCCTGAAGAAAGTAGTCCCTGTCTAACAAAGGAATAGCGGTAAGCATGTGTGATATCAGCTGGAAACGTATTTGAACTGACATCACCCACGCATTAGAAAGAGCCCCATTGTTATTTAAATATTGCAATTACAGAACAATTAAAAATTATATATCAACACGGACTATGATAATGTTTATATGTCCGTGATATCAATACACAGCAGTCGCAGGAATTAATCACATGACTTGATCATTTACGTATCAGGCTTGAATCACGCGTGAAGTACTTATGAAATGCCGGAATATCTGAATATCACGATAGTACAAGATAGTGTACACTATATAGGCAGATAACTCAGCAGACTATAGCAGTAGGCAGAGATACGTATATGTGGTGATTTTCTGTTTAATGTTGTTGAACCGATCGCATGTAAATAAACGTTGACTACGTTTTGTGTTTCTTAGTTTGCATAGCAGTTTGTTGTAGTCTCTCGATATGACGCCCTATTGATTATACCCCCACAAACGAAGTTTGAGGGGGTATATAGGAGTGAGCTTGTCGGTCGGTCGGTCGGTCGGTCGGTCGGTCTGTCTGTCGGTCGGTCGGTCGGTCGGTCTGTCGGTTTTCATGGTTTCCGGACGATAACTCATGAAAGGCTAGACAGATTTGAAAAATTTTTGGTACACAGGTGTAACATCAGAAGATACAGGTCAAGTTCGATATTGGGGCTGGTGGGGCCAAGGTCAAGGTCACTGTTACTAAAAATAGTTTCTCTTACTTTCACTTACTAGCAAATGGTTTGTTTTTAGTTGTAAACGACTTATCTTTCTGTGAAAATAACTGTTATTTCTAGCATATTGTTTGATATATTTTGCATTGATTTAGTTCCATTTTGCCCAGCTTTTTGTGAGCAATTCTATACAAGTTCAGTTTTTTATTTCACAGGAACTGTTGATTAGTTCTTACTGTTCTGTTGGCAGCATTTTTGGTTTATTACATTCAGATACTAGCAAATGGTTTGTTTTTGTTGTTGAAGACTCGCCTTTCAGTGAAAATAACGGGATTTCTTTTAAAATCCATTGAAATAAGGCATAATATAATGTTATATCCAGGTAGTTTGATTATTTGATTAAATCTGTGAAACTGCAGTCAAGGACAATGGAACAAAATGTCTTGATTGCGAATATAAATTGTATCAATTTAATACGCTTTGTTGCTATATTTGTTTGAATTTGAATGCAAAATGTTCAGATCTTGGGAGTTAAAATCAAATATATTGGTGTTACTAGTTCATACTCTAGTCGAATGTATCATTATATTTCTTTGTGACAAAGTGCTATATATTACTGTTCATTTTTTCTATTTTATTGATTTTGACCTGACTCCCATACTGTGGTATTCATATCACCTCCGAAATATTAAAATGTACACAATTCTTATTATAACCCCACTTCAAAATATGCAATGGGGGCTATATGGGAATCACCACTTGTTCCGTCATTTTAGCAATACATTCTACCAACGGTCGCTCATTTGGTACAATTGAGTGACTTGGAAGAACAGTAAATATCTACAAGCTGTCGATTGTATTTTTTTCGGGAAACTGTGACTAACATTGCGACTCTTTTGAAACTCTTTTGGTTTGAGCCGCACACTAGTGCATTGCTCATTTTTGTGAGTCTTTGTATAGACTCTTCTGGTTTGATCCGCGCGTGAGCGCATTGCTCATTTTGTGAGTTTACGTACCAACTCCTCTGGTTTGAGCCGCACGTGAGTGCCTTGCTCATTTTGTTTTAGTCTATTTAGATTTGAGTCCTGTTTCCTCATGGTCCGTGGAGTTAGCTGGACAGCGATGCCCATCAATCACCATTTTGCACAGTCTTGTAAATATGTATACTTTTCTACTTTGCTTGTAGCGCATGGTTGCTGCCGTCCAGTGTAAAATGAGTTGTAAATAGTCGTATTACACCTTTTTTTATTAGTTTAAGGTAATCATTTCTATGGATTGACTTGTTTTTAAGTCGTTATTTTGCCAAGATTCTGACTCATCTGTCATCTTAGCATCATTACACTATTACCTTCATGTTTTTCTCATCATTGTACCCCTTTGATAAATCAAGTCGCTACCACCATCACTCATTATTTCTTATAAGGTTCATTTTGAGTAAATGTGATTTAAACTCCCCCTCCAAAAGGTTTGAGGCTTACCCATCGCTTTATTAAATTACTGCTGCCCAAAATTTAATTGCTATAGAGAACACCGACATTCGGCCTCACGTTACATATACAAGAAACTGGTGACACATATAATATATCCAAAGAACATTTATCATATATTGAAATCCGGGTAAATTCCGTCATTGTTCAATTGAATATCTACGATTTACGGAAATTGTTCTAAATTGAATAAGTTCACATACTTTTTGTTTTATTGTCATCCTGTCTGTAGGTCGGTCGATTGGTTTTCTGTGCAATATACAACATATGTAGTTTGTGTGGCTAACTACTTCTTCAGTTTTTAAGGGATTGCAATGCAATTTGATAATACAAGTACCATGATACATGATTTGTAGATGTGGAAGACATACATTTGCTGTGCATCCATCAAAATGTTTAAGAATTCTGTCCCTTTGAACTGAAGTCTCCTTTTAGAACACATGTAATAACATTATAGTTAATGTTGCAAAATACGTTAGTTTTCAATTTGAAGCTCAAATGTGTTTGATAGAACATGTTTTAGTATAATGCAGTTTTCTTGTTTCTTGGATGAAACATATAATCTCGGCTGACTCTCTAGACTAAGAATTGACACTTCGGTCATTCACATTTTCTTGTAGACATCAGTGAAATATGCGCCAGTGAACCTAGTGTGTCACAGATTGATCCTTTAGGGTAGATGGATTTAATGTCTTCACAATTCTTATTTATATAATACTCAATGACATTTATCAGGAACTAACATTTAAACTGAAGTATTTGCATCTATTGAGATATCAATAAATCAAATACAGAATCCTAGGATGGTCTAATCCTACATGCCTTTTTGACCTAGAATTTCTCTAAATCATTTCTTGTATTCGTGCTTGTCTAAAATGATAGAATATAATGAGGAAGTGCAGTATGCATGGAAGAATATAATGAGGAAGTGCAGTATAAATTGAGCTTTTAATGCTTTTTAGCGAAGTGCTCATAGTGATCTTTAAGGATCATCCGATGTCCTTCGTCGTCCGTCAACGTCCGTCAACGTCATCTCCTATACTACTGAATGAATTTTGTCCAAACTTCACAGGAATGATCCTTAGGTGGGCGTCTTTAAAGTTGCTTAAATCATTGCGGTCTGTAGCATTAGAAGGTCACAGGAGCTAAAAATACGGCCTACAGCATTGATATTTGTTTGTAGCATCGTCTAGTGGTCCCCCAGATGATTGCATAAATTATTCAGTTCCATCAAAAATAAAAAAAATATGGCCACCAGAGGGGGGCCTTGTTCCATATATGTATAAAGTTGAAACTTTAAACGACATCTCTTCCTAAACCAGTTCATGTGTTTTGACCAAACTTTACAGGAATGATTCTTAGGTGGTCTTCTTTCGAAGTTATATAAATGGCTCCGGTCTGTTGAATAAGTAGGTCGCAGGAGCTAAAAATAGATTTTAAAGTGTTAACTTTGAAAATCTTATTGTGCAAAAACAATAAGGTCTAGACCATTGATATTTGGTGTGTAGCATTGTCTAGTAGTTCTCTTACAGTATTGCATAAATTTTTAAAATCTGTCGTAAAACATGGCAGCCTTGGGGGGCCTTGTTTCCTATATGTATATAGTGGAAACTGTAAACGTCATCTCCTCTTAAACCCCTGAATTTATTTTGATCAAACTTTACAGGAATGATCCTAAGGTGTTCCTCTTCCAAAGTTACATTAATAAGTTTGTTCTGTTCATAATTAGGTCACAGGAGCTAAAAATAGATTTTAGAAGTGAAAACTTTGAAAATCTTCTTGTGCAAAAACCATAAGGTCTAGAGCTTGGAAACATGGCAGTGTACTCGGGTGAGTGATAAAGGGCCATCATGGCCCTCTTGTTTAAATTGAAGCATAATTATGTGCTCCATCCCAACTGAAGTGACTGACTATGTACAATAAAATGAACATGTAAATTCAGACTCTCTATTTCCATGCGGCTGTATAGCTGCATTCCTGAAAGTCTACTCAATAATTCCAACAATGTCCGTTACACTTCTGTAGTCAGATAAAGTAAAAGACTTATATTGCTGCATTTTATTGTTCATTTTATTGATCCAGTCGCTGCTATAGTCAATTTGATTGGTGTGGAGTTTTGTCTATCTCGTTTTGAAAGGATTTTGTTAGGTAATTTTGCAAATGAATGATGTTTTAAGAACAAATATGTCATACTTAATGTGTGCCATTGATTTTTGACTTTGAATAAGTGAATTTCAGTTTTGATAGAAGCAACATATTGTAAATTGGACACAACACAATCCACATGCAGTATTGACTACTTAGAAGTTACTTTCTTTTGAAATCTTGGAAAGTCAGGTCCACCTGGAACTGGCAGTTGTGTACTTCTGAGGACTGTTGGAATGACCATATGAATCATGTGCTGACTCTCGTTAAATGCGAAATCAAAGTGCAGCTGTATAATTGGTCAATGGCTTTTCAACTTGATGAAACTTACAGAGGATGTTTGCCTCAACATAATTTTTCACGTTTAGTACTGGGTCATTTGGAGTTAAAAAGTAGATTATAAGGTCAAATCATAGAAAATCCTTGTAGACACTCTAGTGGTCACAATTTTAACCCAATTTTGATGAAACTTGCTCAGACTGTTTGCCTCAAGAAATTTGACTACTTGGTCATTTGGGGTCAAAATGTAGGTCAAAAAGTCAAATCATAGAGCATTCTTGTGGACACTACAGGTGTCATTTTCAACCTGAACTATATGAAATGTGATAAGGTTGTTTGTCTTATTGAAGTGCAAGTCATGCCTAATACTGGGTCATATTGGGTCAAAAACTAGGGTCACATGGCTAAATCATAAAACATTCTTGTGGACACTCTAAAGACTACATTTTCAACCTGAACTACATGAAACGTCTTAATGAAATGCAAGTCAAGAATTGTTCTGGGTCACATGGGCCCAAAAACTAAATCATGGAAAATCCTTGTGGATTCTGTAGAGGCTACTTTTTCTAGCTGAACTACCTGAAGCTTGATCAGAATGTTTGTCTTAATAAAATGCAAGTCCAGTTCCTACTGACTTGTGGGATCAAAAACTAGGTAATGATGTCAAATCAAAGAATATCCCCATGGCTTCTCTAAAGGCCACATTTTTAGACATGGGGTTAGCCCCAATAATAGGTCTTTAGTAACCGTAATTTTAGAAGCAGTCATCACAGAGTTCGTGCATTTTGATACCTCCCGATGTATCACTGCACATGATTTGCATATGACCAATCAATATGTCAGATTGATTGTGACATCACTAACCACTGTACTACTTTCCATTGTCTTTGATAAATTTGCAAATCGTTCAGAAGGTAACTAGATCTTCATTTCTGAATCCATCGCGAGAATTTATTTTAAAGTAAATTTTCTTTTTCAAGAATTATTGTTGAATTATTTTCTGGTTAAGATTTTTTTGGTTAGAGCTGCTTTTGGGTACATAAATAGAGAAATCGATGAATTGAGGGAGGACTATTTTTATATCGGAAACAAGTGCTCCATTTGGATACATTTCTTATTGTTGTTGACTCTATGTTTTGTGGGAGTATTCATCGTTTGCCTAGGCTACTATGTATATCGTTGATCGTTTGCCTAGGCTACTATGTATATCGTTGATCGTTTGCCTAGGCTACTATGTATATCGTTGATCGTTTGCCTAGGCTACTATGTATATCGTTGATCGTTTGCCTAGGCTACTATGTATATCGTTGATACGACTCATTCACAAACAATTCCCGCTTTCATTAACCTGAGCAGCATGAATTTTCATCAAAATGTTTGTCTTAATATAATGCACTTCATGTACGATACTTAGTCATGTTGGGTCAAGAAGTGGTCACTGAGACTAAAGAAAATCCTTGTGGACTCCCTAGACAGGCTGGGTACTCATCAGGTGAGCAAAGTAGGGCTGACTGAGCCCACTTGTATCAATTAATTGGAACTGTAGTTTTTTTATATCATTTATACTCTAGGGGATTACAAGGGAATATAGTGACTTTTGATGACTTAATTATTCTGATTTAGATAGCCATTATAAGCAACATTATTTAAAAAATTGCATTTGACTCGGTATTGTAATATCAGCGACTTTATGGCATCTTTGTTCAACTTTGTGTTTCTCAAAATCAATAGTGTATTCTCCTAGTATATGATTTATCATTGATGCATGAAACAAAATACACTTGCCTAAGTATAGCAGAGTATAGATTTTGCCATCAATTGTCCCTGTTCATGTGTGTTTCCAACTGGGACATGTTATAGCCTGTCGATCATTAATGTTGTTGCAAGATTTTGTATTGGTCACTTAACTATGTAGCAGAGCTTGAAATTACAATTAATTCATTAAATTCTTGTTGCATTGCTTAAAGATGTATCTGGCATTATAAAAGCCCAGAACTTTGATATATAGTATGTAATATTGTTTAGTGGGCCATCTCCAAGATTGTTCAAATCATGTCACTTGGTCAATATTGGCCCTACCCGAGTGGTGACTTATTTTTCATAAAGACTTTCATAAGGATTATTTTTGAAAGTCTACTTGTTTGCATGTATTGGCCTTGATCACTCAGGTTGCAGCAGTGTTTGCATGTATTTGCCTTGCTGGTTTTGATCACTCAGGTTGCAGCAGTGTTTGCGTGTATTTGCCTTGCTGGTTTTGATCACTCAGGTTGCAGCAGTGTTTGCGTGTATTGGCCTTGCTGGTTTTGATCACTCAGGTTGCAGCAGTGTTTGCGTGTATTGGCCTCGCTTGTTTTGATCACTTGGGTTGCAGCAGTGTTTGCGTGTATTGGCCTCGCTTGTTTTGATCACTCAGGTTGCAGCAGTGTTTGCGTGTATTGGCCTTGCTGGTTATGATCACTCAGGTTGCAGCAGTGTTTGCGTGTATTGGCCTTGCTGGTTTTGATCACTTGGGTTGCAGCAGTGTTTGCGTGTATTGGCCTTGCTGGTTTTGATCACTCAGGTTGCAGCAGTGTTTGCATGTATTGGCCTTGCTGGTTTTGATCACTCAGGTTGCAGCAGTGTTTGCATGTATTGGCCTTGCTGGTTTTGATCACTTGGGTTGCAGCAGTGTTTGCGTGTATTGGCCTTGCTTGTTTTGATCACTTGGGTTGCAGCAGTGTTTGCGTGTATTGGCCTTGCTGGTTTTGATCACTCGGGTTGCAGCAGTGTTTGTGTGTATTGGCCTTGCTGGTTTTGATCACTTGAGTTGCAGCAGTGTTTGTGTGTATTGGCCTTGCTGGTTTTGATCACTCGGGTTGCAGCAGTGTTTGTGTGTATTGGCCTTGCTGGTTTTGATCACTCGGGTTGCAGCAGTGTTTGCGTGTATTGGCCTTGCTGGTTATGATCACTCAGGTTGCAGCAGTGTTTGCATGTATTGGCCTTGCTGGTTATGATCACTCAGGTTGCAGCAGTGTTTGCGTGTATTGGCCTTGCTGGTTTTGATCACTTGGGTTGCAGCAGTGTTTGCGTGTATTGGCCTTGCTGGTTTTGATCACTCAGGTTGCAGCAGTGTTTGTGTGTATTGGCCTTGCTGGTTTTGATCACTCAGGTTGCAGCAGTGTTTGCATGTATTGGCCTTGCTGGTTTTGATCACTCAGGTTGCAGCAGTGTTTGCATGTATTGGCCTTGCTGGTTTTGATCACTCAGGTTGCAGCAGTGTTTGCATGTATTGGCCTTGCTGGTTTTGATCACTCAGGTTGCAGCAGTGTTTGTGTGTATTGGCCTTGCTGGTTTTGATCACTCAGGTTGCAGCAGTGTTTGCATGTATTGGCCTTGCTGGTTTTGTTATATCATGTAACATTGACTGGTTTAGTATGACCTGTCCCTTAAACCGTTGCATCTGTTTCATGTAAAAGCTTGGTTCAGAATCTCGATTCACCTCTAGAGAACAGAAAAACAGAATAAATCTCATTGATCTGTGTAAGAGATATTGGTGTTTAGAAGCTTTTGTTGATGTTTTTGTCATCTGAATTTCTGTTTCTGCTTTTTGGCGGTCATTTACATATATCAATTGTTTGTGCGTTTGTGTCTCGTTGTTTTAGTCATTTTGGTATTTGCATAAATATTCCATCATTTTTGTGTTGTATATTTGTATTTGAATAAATCCGGCATCATTCATCTAGCCATGAGTAATGCTTCAAAAATATTTATTTTCCATACTTGCATGACTGAAGAAACACTATTAAATCCTTAAAACTAGAGCTGTCATGGAAACAAATGATATTGATTTATCATTTATATTTTTCTGTTGATCACTTATCGATATATAATTATTAAAAAAAATTGATACTTATGAATTATAAATGCATGCCTGGAAACAACGAAAATTACCCAAACCAAAATGGAAGCTGGTGAGCTGTTAAAGGGCTACTGGTATATCTAAAACTTTGATATGGTGAGGGAACAAGATTGTCAAATTAATACATTAAGCAGATAAAGACATAACTTAACATGTGAAAATATATGAAATCATGAGCTGCAAGCATGTAAATGGCATTTTAGTAAATGATACATGATATTTATATTGATGTATCATTGATAATTCTCATCACATGTATCGATATTGTCGATGTGCATTTTGCCGAATCAATGACAGCTCTAAGCTTAACCACAGTAAGTCATAATACCCTGATAGGAGATCTTGACTGGCAATCAAAACAATTCTAGTATCTGCTTGTTTCGATGTGTGTATAATTTGGTTGTTTATCTGTGCTCAAATATTTAAAGAAACAAAATCAGTAAGTATTATTGTCTGATAGTTAAGTAAATTTAGCTGAATTATACTGTGTTCAGTGAATCTTCTATTTGTATATTTGATTTTACTTATTTTCATTGGTCAATAAAATGTTCTCATGGAAGATTCCAGTGTAGTTGAATTTTTTTATTCTTTTATAAACCTTCTATATCAGACGGTTTAAACCTAATATAGTTGGCTTGTTAATTATCCAATTAAAATTGTATAAGATGAGGAGGGTACATGTCGTACACAGTGACACTTCCTTCACTTGTGCTTACGTTTTACAGCTGTATTGAAAGTTCACTCTTATACAAACATTGACTTTAAATTTAATGTAAATATTTTATTTACTTACCAGTGTTGGAGAAAGCCTAATTTTTAAATTTCCCACAATATGTGAAGTGCAATTATATTTGAGTATTGCCATAATTATTGCCTACCCGTTCTCAATCTACATAGATGTCAACATTTTATACATTGAGTAAGGTTGTCTTCACATTCAAACTTTAAATGTATGTGTTGAGTAAATACTTTACTTCCAGCAGGCTGTTTTATGCTGAAAATTTTGTCATTAACATTTGTCCTGAAAATTGAATGTAACATTTTTGTGTTGATTTAAGAAGATTGGGTTGACTGACATGAATGTACTTGTTGAATTCATCTTTGACTTCTATGTTCTAATTATATTTATAATTTGATTCTGTTGTGTGAAAGGTTATATGTCATTTGTATAAAGCCTATGGCAGTCGGATACATAAGGTTATATGTCATTTGTATAAAGCCTATGACAGTCAGATACATAATAGTAAAACAACAGATTGAAGCCTGTTGTCTTAGTACAACAGCAGTATGTTTTATGACTACATGTATGTATTTGAAATTTATGACCATTTGGCCACCATCGCAGGTTCGATCCCCCACTCCATCGCTAACAGTACTAACTGTCTTTCGGATGAGACAAAAACCAAGGTCCCATGTACAATGCTTTACATCAGACACGTAAAAGAACCAGGGCCGCTTCTGGAACTGGGCATCTTCTATATCATGTACTGTCCTCCAAAAATCTAAAATTCTTCTGGAGGCGTCACCCATATGGGAAACCGGTGGCACCGATAAATAAACGCAAATACACAGTCCAATTTGCTTTCGAAGTTGAAGCCGACCTAATGCATAAGACAAGGATCCTTTCTTCATACTATTTATGGTCAATAAATGCAAAGATGGAGAACTTCCTGCTCTTGACACTGCAACAAGCATCTTCAACTTTAAAGTTAGCCTTGTCTGACAGCATCGAGCCAGAGTAGGTCAATAATTATACACGCCTTTTAAAAATCTGATAACTAGAGTGTAAACTACTGAAGATTCTTCCCAAGTTCATAATTTCCAATGGTAATTAACATAATATGTAAAATAATGAGGGTAATACTACAGGTAATGTTGTCAGGGTTTCTTCTAATTCATTGAAAACATGCCTTCAGTAGATCCATGTTTCAATATACATGTTAATATTAGCTGTCAATAGATGTTTCAGTGTACCAGTATTTAACATTTCTACTTTTTCTCTGAATGAAAAAATACACTGTTCTATATAATTATGTGTTGCCTGTTGATTATCTCTAGGGAGATTTGCAGATACATGTACAACCCATACTTTAATATCACTGATTATACTGGAAAGAGCTGTCTCTGAAGAAATAACTCAGCTTTAACTACACTGTTACTTCACAAGCTGATATAAGTCTCACTGACACCTGCTTCCATCTAAGAAAATTAATATACTTTAATTGAACAAATTAGCTGAACCGAAATACAATGGTTACTCAAGGAAATAACTTGAACTAGCCCTGGTACAGAGAGTTGGAAACAAATCCTTCATTTCTGTTATACTGATGTTGCATTATGTACATCATTATGTGGTACTACATTATGACAGCACTATTCTGTTGTTTTGTATGAAAGTAAATGATCCGATCACAAAATACATGTATGCATTTAGGGAAATATATTTTGTTGCCTATGTTAAATGAAGTCTTTTACAATCAAATTGCCATTTTCTGTGTGTTACTCCAAAGTCTTGCTTCTATTGGACAAAGGGAGGTAATGTTATTGTAACCTGTATTTTGAAAGCTACACAGAATTACTTTTCTTGTTCAATATGTCTATTTGTGTTTCATTTATTTGCAGATAATCGATCAGAGAAGAAGCTTATTGAGGCCTATGACAAGAGCACGTCTCAGTATGCTGTTAAACATGCCACTTGGGATAAAAGTAAGATATAATCTACTCAAAAATAAACATGTTGCCTAATTTTCCATTGATAATTACTTTTCTTGATCAGGTAATAAGTAATAGCTAAACAAGAAGAAATAGTAACGTAGGATTGAAATGTGACAGTAGCAGTATGATAATCTTGATTCATTTGAATGGATGCCTATTTTGGACATATATTTCTTCTCTAACTTTGATGTGCAGAAATGCTGTGCTTCAAAATGAGACGTTTTTATTTTTGTTGAGTGTATTAAATTTTGTTACACACAGATAAAGTAGTCTTTGACTATTCTCATTGTTGATGAGGTCTCGTTTACAGAGTTTGCATGCAACAATTGTCCCAGCACAAGCTGAAGTATTGTTATATTGGTGTCTCTCAGCATCTGGAGTGTATCCAAACAGCAGACAAACAGACTGATTGATGCAAATTTATTCCAGCCTGGCTGTTAAAAATAAGCAATACATGTATTGCTAGAATATTACTTCATAAAACATGCATCACCTGATTGGTTTACAGGTTGCATTGTTGTGAGAATTACCTTTATTATTTCTAGTTACTAGATAAATATGTCATGCACGACGTCACTCATGTACCAGCACTTCCATGTATATTTTCCATCATTCACTGTTGAAATAACGAGTGATGTGATGTCACAATTGCTGTACAGTGAGGCTTACTGCTATTTTAGGCAAAATGATTTTTATTACTGATGAAAATGTATTTACAATTAAATTAATATTTATTAGACTTATTTTAATAAGTCTCAGAAAACTTCAAATAAGTTCAGTAATGAATGACTGCTTATGATCATTCTATGTACAGTAGAACTTTGAAACCTCGAACAGGTTTGTCTGGCCGAAAATCCCTTCTTATTTCATTTTATCTAACAGTAGATCACTCGAACAGTGAAAGTTCGAACACTCAAACATGATTTGTGGTCCATTGCTAGTAGCTACCATTTCATTCATATTTTACCATAGATGGTTCGAACACCTTTAACATGAACACTAAACCGGAATTGTTAATTATTAATTAACTATTGAATTGCAGAGTAAATAAAATTCTAAAACACCAAATTATCGTCTTTTATAAATTTCTTAAACATAAGTGCAAACTTCTTTGAGTAAAGTCCGTCAAAGTTGCAAAATTGGTATAAATTCGACTCAAAATTTATTATCTTAATCATTTTCATAATGCATAGTACTCTTATACTGGTAAGAGTCAGTTGGTACATACACATATATACCATAGATGCCTCGAACAATAGATGCATAGTACACTTATACTGGTAAGAGTCAGTTGGTACATACACATATATATACCATAGATGCCTCGAACACTAGATGCATAGTACACTTATACTGGTAAGAGTCAGTTGGTACATACACATATATACCATAGATGCCTCGAACACTAGATGCATAGTACACTTATACTGGTAAGAGTCAGTTGGTACATACACATATATACCATAGATGCCTCGAACAATAGATGCATAGTACACTTATACTGGTAAGAGTCAGTTGGTACATACACATATATATACCATAGATGCCTCGAACAATAGATGCATAGTACACTAGTCTTATACTGGTAAGAGTCAGTTGGTACATACACATTTATACCATAGATGCCTCGAACAATAGATGCATAGTACACTAGTCTTATACTGGTAAGAGTCAGTTGGTACATACACATATATACCATAGATGCCTCGAACAATAGATGCATAGTACACTAGTCTTATACTGGTAAGAGTCAGTTGGTACATACATATATATACCATAGATGCCTCGAACAATAGATGCATAGTACACTTATACTGGTAAGAGTCAGTTGGTACATACACATATATACCATAGATGCCTCGAACAATAGATGCATAGTACACTAGTCTTATACTGGTAAGAGTCAGTTGGTGCATACACATATATACCATAGATGCCTCGAACAATAGATGCATAGTACACTAGTCTTATACTGGTAAGAGTCAGTTGGTGCATACACATATATACCATAGATGCCTCGAACAATAGATGCATAGTACACTAGTCTTATACTGGTAAGAGTCAGTTGGTACATACACATATATACCATAGATGCCTCGAACAATAGATGCATAGTACACTTATACTGGTAAGAGTCAGTTGGTACATACACATATATACCATAGATGCCTCAAACAATAGATGCATAGTACACTAGTCTTATACTGGTAAGAGTCAGTTGGTACATACATATATATACCAAAGATGCCTCGAACAATAGATGCATAGTACACTAGTTTTATACTGGTAAGAGTCAGTTGGTACATACATATATATACCAAAGATGCCTCGAACAATAGATGCATAGTACACTAGTCTTATACTGGTAAAAGTCAGTTGGTACATACATATATATATACCATAGATGCCTCGAACAATAGATGCATAGTACACTAGTCTTATACTGGTAAGAGTCAGTTGGTACATACACATATATATACCATAGATGCCTCGAACAATAGATGCATAGTACACTAGTCTTATACTGGTAAAAGTCAGTTGGTACATACACACATATATACCATAGATGCTTCGAACAATAGATGCATAGTACACTAGTCTTATACTGGTAAGAGTCAGTTGGTACATACACATATATATACCATAGATGCCTCGAACAATAGATGCATAGTACACTAGTCTTATACTGGTAAAAGTCAGTTGGTACATACACACATATATACCATAGATGCCTCGAACACTAGATGCATAGTACACTAGTCTTATACTGGTAAGAGGCAGTTGGTACATACATATATATACCATAGATGCCTTGAACAATAGATGCATAGTACACTTATACTGGTAAGAGTCAGTTGGTACATACACATATATACCATAGATGCCTCGAACAATAGATGCATAGAACACTTATACTGGTAAGAGTCAGTTGGTACATACATATATATACCATAGATGCCGCGAACACTAGATGCATAGTACACTTATACTGGTAAGTCAGTTGGTACATACACATATATACCATAGATGCCTCGAACAATAGATGCATAGTTCACTTATTCTGGTAAGAGTCAGTTGGTACATACACATATATACCATAGATGCCTCGAACACTAGATGCATAGTACACTTATACTGGTAAGAGTCAGTTGGTGCATACACAATATACCATAGATGCCTCGAACACTAGATGCATAGTACACTTATACTGGTAAGAGTCAGTTGGTGCATACACATATATATACCATAGATGCCTCGAACACTAGATGCATAGTACACTTATACTGGTAAGAGTCAGTTGGTGCATACACATATATACCATAGATGCCTCGAACACTAGATGCATAGTACACTTATACTGGTAAGAGTCAGTTGGTACATACGCATATATACCATAGATGCCTCGAACAATAGATGCATAGTACACTTATACTGGTAAGAGTCAGTTGGTACATACGCATATATACCATAGATGCCTCGAACACTAGATGCATAGTACACTTATACTGGTAAGAGTCAGTTGGTACATACACATATATACCATAGATGCCTCGAACACTAGATGCATAGTACACTTATACTGGTAAGAGTCAGTTGGTACATACGCATATATACCATAGATGCCTCGAACAATAGATGCATAGTACACTTATACTGGTAAGAGTCAGTTGGTACATACGCATATATACCATAGATGCCTCGCACACTAGATGCATAGTACACTTATACTGGTAAGAGTCAGTTGGTACATACGCATATATACCATAGATGCCTCGAACACTAGATGGCTCAAACTAATTGCTAGATCAGGTTTCGAAGTTTTACTGTATGCCAGAACAGGATGTTTTCAGTCCTGTATGTCAGGATCATTTTCCTTGAAGCAGTATTTTTGCCGAGATTGTGCAATTTAGATTTAATCCAAGCAGTAAAATTGTTAAACAACTAAAACTAAGAAATGGAAATATTAGCTTTTAAACCGTCCTGTTGTCATCCAGGGTTTCTTTTCTATATTTTATCTGTAATAAACTGTTTGTGTTTTACAGTGATCAAAACTTACTTTATCACTGGAAAGAAGAAAGGTAGTGCTACGGGAGTGTGTGAAGGTGATGGATCACCAAAGATTGATTCAGTGGCTGTCAATGTGGAAGGAGATAACGCTGTGGCCTCTGAGTCGGACACACTGATGAATGATGCAACCGCTGAGGTAAATATTGATAGATTCTCATCTACTGTTGAAATGATGAACCCAAGTTTGATTATTTTTGGTTCTTTCTTCTCACAGTTCAGTCTAATATTGTCTTTCAAATATTCTGTCAGTATGTCAGATGACATTTTTATTCTTTAAGCAATATTCTAGTCAGAGAACTTGTATATTTATACTCACAATCTTTTAGTTACACAGTTATTTGAACTGTTTACTTGTCTTAGGGGGCATGAAGTTATATTTCTAGTCATTGCTCTGCTTTGATTTTTATATTAAAACGCATTGTTGGAATTCTGCTTACCTAGTCAAATGGTCATTACAAGTCAATAAAATATCAGTTATTAAGAATTTTATATATTTCATACATAACCGAACAACGGAAACCAAAAGGGGTAGTAATGGAAAGGGTAGACCCCTGTATGGTTGCAGCCCGATTCTCATCTAACATTACACAATTATTGCCTGTAAGTGATGTTGAAAAATTCATATAGATTTAACCTAAGTGGCAAGAATAGTTTTATGAGCTCTACTGACCAATAGCTTATGTCATGGCGAATTGTCTGTTGTGTACGATAGTCTGTTAACTTTTCATTTAAACGACGTCTCCTCTAAATCAGATTTTGACTATATTACATCCTTAGGTGGTCCTCTTTCAAAGTGGTTCAAATGATTATGGTCTGTAGCATAAATAGGTCTCATAAGCTAAAAATAGATTTTAAAATTAAAAAGTTTAGCGCCGTCCAGTAAGTTGTCCGGTCATTAACTTTAGAAGCATTTCTCCAATCATCACCAAATTTGGTCAGAATGTGTATGGGCATAATATCTCGGACAAGTTCGATAACCAGTCATATCACTATAGTCACTCGGAAGTTATTGCCCTTTAGTTATAGAAATAACCTACACACTCCAATGACATAACCGTAGAACGAGCATATTTTGTGATAGTCAGCGCTCTTGTTGAATTTATTAAACTCATCATCTAAAACCGATAAAAACGCGGCAAAGCCTCACTTTTATTGGTTTTTGAAAACAAGTTCAATAAATACAAGAAAAAATTACCACTCTTTTAAAAGACCTATTTAATAAATTCAATAAAATACATGTATGACCCCTCATGTAAGATGGTCTATGTGTCATACATCAGAGTGAAATGTTTACCTCCATGGTCCAGGTCACAGGTTATGGCACTCAAATATTGGCGCATTCAAAAAATTGTTGTACTCTTAACACTTAACTTAAGTGTGGTCAAAACTCAAATTCATAATCATTTTAAGTGTTGTCCAGGTAGAAGTTTATCATGTTAAAGGCTAGATAAGCCATGTTATTGGAAATGCTAGTCTGCAGTTGTAGACATATATGTTCATTTATAGTTCTGTGTGTTTACTTTTAGACAGCAAATGCTAATGGTGTTCCAACAGCCTTGCTGGTTAGTCGTCTCAACAACAACGCAAACAAACCTGAAGAAAAAGGTAATATAGCATGCATGTATAATTCATTCATTATTTTGTTATTCGCCATATTTCTTGTATTTTAAATAATATGTCAATACAATAATCTTACATTTGGTTGTGTGAGGACTCAAACCATGATCTGTATTATCACATTTACCTCTCGAAGGAATACAATCATGTGAAATATCTTAATATTGAATTAATATCTTTGATCATTATGGATGATTAGTCCAGATATGAATGACCTGTGAAGATATGTATAGAAATTATGGCTGCTTTGTTACGTTTTCAACTTCTTCATCAACAGCTCGTAAGAAAGGTAATATTTGAAGTTGCAAGGTGACTTTAATAATGTGTTTATTGTGTTTACTGACAGAAGCTAGATATCTTGTAACTAATGAGGTTTACGTTCAATCCTGTTCACTCTTGATTTTCTCATGATTCTAACTATTTGGGTCCACATAATGGGTTCACTATTTGGGTCCACATAATGGGTTCACTATTTGGGTCCACATAATGGGTTCACCGAAGGGGTTTCTTTTTGCAAAGACATTGTTTCTCTTGAAATGTTTGTATCGATAAATGAAAGTAGGAAATCAAAATTCTTGGTTTGAATTCCCAGTTTTACATTTAAATTTGAATGCTTAATTTTAATGCAGTAATTTGAATGGATTTTGTTATTTTGGATTGATATAATGTATATTAATGTATGATTATGGCTGTCTAAAAACTTAGAACCCCTAGTTACTTATCAGTCCAAATTTTTCTAGGGCTTAATAATGTTCAATACTTTATAATTTGTTGTTCTGACATATTGACATATTATCTGATCTTGGTGCTGCAAAGTGCAATAACCGATATTGTGAATTTAAGTATTTATACATGGGTGAAAGTTGCAAATTTTGAAAAAAACTGAACATTTTTGCTGGGGGCCCCGGTGGGTCCATGGCAATGCCCTGGCCAGGGGTCCAGGGGGAAGCTCCTGAGATTTAAGGAATTTAAGGGTATGAAATGCCTTTCCTGAGTATAAATTGACTATGAAATAAAAATGAAGCCTGTCTTAAATTACTTAAAAGTATGGCTAAATAATAACAGAAAATGGCCTGGTCCGATGTAGAGGGCCAGTGCGTCGGTCAGTATGTCTGATACAGTACAGATCCGACGGGTTTACTGTTGCAACATCCATTGCTGTTTATACAATGCAATTTTGTTACGTGCACCGTTAATTTTCGTATGTGCTGCCTTCGGACTTCTAAACTTTGGTTGGGTCGTCAAAAAGGCCTTTCGCGATTGAATGTTAAAGTTATTCATATGTTTTAATTGATCATCATCATCATCTGTTGTTAGGGTCGCAAGTTGGATCAATTTATTGAAATAAGCCAATGTTTTGCGTTGTAGACGATTGTAAAAGTTGTAGAAATGGGCATTCACACATTCCCGAGAAGTGTTCGCTATCTATGTCGTAAAAAATGCTATCCCCTGATTTTATACGATTATTAATGAAACAAACGGTAACTCCATTTACAACACAGCTCACATGTTATATCCGGGCTACTGACTAGGGATATTTTCCGCCGTATTACGACCCCGAACGAACGGGTTGCATTTATATAGGTTGTTTCTGTCACAATTTGCAACTGAAAGTTGTGATAAGCTGACGAAAGGGGGTAGGGTATCTCCCCCCCCCCCGAAAATCTCAACAGATTTACACGAATAGGAAAAATTACCCCCGGAGGCTTTCAAAAACTGGAAAATCCGGCATATGCCGGAAAACTTTCACCCATGTTTATAGTGATCATTTTTGGCAATTGCATTTTGTGATGCTACATTGTATTCTAACATTTTAATGCTTTATTGGTGTGAATGAATATTTATGTTTAACATGCTTCTAGAATGCTTTTGTTTTGAAGTATGTTGTAACTATGTAGTTCATAGCTCATGTTTTGTCATTTTAAAAAGCCTTAGAATAGACCAATTATTTCATTGCAGGTTTTCTTATTTTTCTTGCACCATTTGTAGAAATGTAGTTGTAATGTATTTTATGATTTTGATGTTAACATCTATTGTTCCACATTATTTTGAAGCAGTTAATGTTAATTATCTGGGTATGACAGATAGGGATGTTGGGGTAATGTATCTCTGTGTACAGTAAAACCTCACTTAAAGACCACCTTGAAATTTAAACTACCTCATTAATAAATTATATTTTCTTCCCTATTTTAACTCGGTAATCAGACCGACTTCAGACCTCAGTACCAAGGCTGGTCTTATTATTAAGATTTCACTGTATATGGCTATAGCTAAGAACTGAGTTTGATTTTTTAATCTGTTATAAACCTCTCATTTTTTGCATTTCCGACAGAATGGGCAAGGGGCATTGAAGACTACAGTAAACTGACTGCTAAAAATAATGTGGAAAAGCTTCAAGTCTTTGAATTCTGCCTGTTATTGAAAAACATATTATTACAATTTTTACTAACAAGTCTTCCATTTTATTCTGCAACAGGCCAACCTCCAAGAACTGGTTTTATTCACAGCAACAGTCTACCATCATTTGGTCGTATGTCACCCCTTCCTTCCCCACTCCTTACAAACACTCGGATCAAATCAGCATATAACTCACTCAATAATTCCCCCATACTCACACGTAATCACTCACCCAACACCAGTTCTGGCAAAGTCAGCCGAGCTAATTCCAAATCTCCACAATTGAAGCGAGCTTTGTTCACAATGGGTTGTCATTCATCCTGTCAAAGTTTAGCAGAAGTTATGCAAACCAGTGTAGAGCATCGCAATACAGTGTCTAATGTGATAGAGCCTAAACCTTCCTGCAATGCTTCTCCTGTCCAACTTCATGCACGGATTATGCGACATATATCTGTGATGTCGGCTCTCTCTGCCATGGGTATCTCTCAGCTGCCTCCTGGAGAGCACCCATTTGTACCAGGTTAAATGGCCGTTGTTTGAAGTGTGCGTAGCTGCTTGTTTGTTTGTTAAAAATATGTTAGCTGCAAGTTGCCTACCTTTCCCGATTTCTCAGCTTATCATTCATCTATAATTGTGCATGTCCTTATGAATTGGGTTTTTCTTACTTGATACTATGAAAGTTTAATGGAATTAATTTCTATCAAATAATTTGGAAAAGTAAAAATCAGTGATGGCGTGTTCTCTAAATGTTTTTATATTGGGGTGGAATAAGGTATGTCTACGGAGTAAATGGTATAAAGTGTTTGAAACCCATGATAAGCATTTACTTAACATTGGAAGTCTCCCTGTGTTAAGAAAGTGTTGCTAGATCATAGTATGTTGTATATTTCTACCAGTATGGTTGTTGTACAGTGTGGCCTGATCTGAAATCAAAGTTAAATATGAATTCCGTTTACTGTATAAACTTTAGTTGGGTATCTATCCTTGATGCATATGTCTTGCAGAAATGATTTTTATTTCTCATCCAAAATTGTAAAGCATAAGGCGTTCTATGGTTATTTGATGAAAGATAAAACATCTACAACATCTAAAGTATTCTTTCACAAGTAAAGTTGGTACTGGTTAGACACCCAGAAAACACAGTCTGGTCAAACCACCACATGTGCCCAGTCACTTAAATACTGTTAAAGTTTTGTCTGTTAGTAATATGAGTAAACAAGATTGTTTTAAATGGTTATACGTGGCAATGGTTCTTATTAATGATGTTTTAGACTATGTTACAACAATACTTAATGAAGCCCATTCAAAAAAATTAGGGTTCAAATTGGCCAGATTCTTCTTTAAGATTAATGAAACTGGTTTTTTTCCTGTCCTTTAGTTCTTAGTAGACTCCCAAGCTTAATATTTTAAGTAATATGTAGATTTAATGCAGTTATTTCTTTGCATGTTTGCAAACAAGAATAGTTTACAGCTAGTTTTTTAGGTGAAATGTAAACTTTATTGTAATATATTTTGCTGAATATTAAAAACAATATTCTTTTTCAAAAAAATCTTGTTTTGATATCTTAAAAAAGAGGTATTTTAAAGTCAAAGCAACAGATCTAGAACTCTGCATATCATTTGAAATTGATGTGCAAAAAATGTCACCTTTAATATTTCTGTACAAATGTTTCAAATGACAAGTGTGCTTTAACCTTCCTGTGTAACTATATACATGTATGTTTAAGCAGTTTTCATGTTCACTAGATATTGTCTCACTGTTGTTGCATGGCTATATATGTAACTCTATCACATTCTCTACCTCACTCCATTGTCTCACTGTTGTTGCATGGCTATATATGTAACTCTATCACATTCTCTACCTCACTCCATCGTCTCACTGTTGTTGCATGGCTATATATGTAACTCTATCACATTCTCTACCTCACTCCATCGTCTCACTGTTGTTGCATGGCTATATATGTAACTCTATCACATTCTCTACCTCACTCCATCGTCTCACTGTTGTTGCATGGCTATATATGTAACTCTATCACACTCTCTACCTCACTCCATCGTCTCACTCTTGTTGCATGGCTATATATGTAACTCTATCACATTCTCTACCTCACTCCATCGTCTCACTGTTGTTGCATGGCTATATATGTAACTCTATCACACTCTCTACCTCACTCCATCGTCTCACTGTTGTTGCATGGCTATATATGTAACTCTATCACATTCTCTACCTCACTCCATCGTCTCACTGTTGTTGCATGGCTATATATGTAACTCTATCACATTCTCTACCTCACTCCATCGTCTCACTGTTGTTGCATGGCTATATATGTAACTCTATCACATTCTCTACCTCACTCCATCGTCTCACTGTTGTTGCATGGCTATATATGTAACTCTATCACACTCTCTACCTCACTCCATCGTCTCACTGTTGTTGCATGGCTATATATGTAACTCTATCACATTCTCTACCTCACTCCATCGTCTCACTGTTGTTGCATGGCTATATATGTAACTCTATCACATTCTCTACCTCACTCCATCGTCTCACTGTTGTTGCATGGCTATATATGTAACTCTATCACATTCTCTACCTCACTCCATCGGCTTTATAGATAAAGAGTCTTTATTGCATGTCATTTGTTAATATTCAAATTGGATTTGTTATCATGTTTCATCTTGTTACTTCATTTTACAGGTTCTTCATAAGTGTATGTCATGGAATTCTGAACTAGTTATCTGTATAATTGTTTGGAACATATTTTTCTTAACAGCAGTATCTTGGTTTCCATATCCTGGAATTTATATTGGAATGATGAAACTGTTATATTTTCTGTATATTATGTCTGGGTTCAAGCTAGGATAAAATATTTTGGAAATTAAATGATCTGATTTGTAGACGTACAATTATGTCTCCTTCGCACATTATAGTACGCTGAGGAGATGTATTGATGTTGTATTTTTTATAGTTGTAGGAACAATTAATAACAGTAAAACAACGTAAAATATTTTGGTTCAATTAAAGGCTTTATTTGTTTATACCAGTATATAACGTATGAAATTCATTTTGGTCTTTTTTGAATTCACATTCACTATTTTGTAATATAAATACATTGAAAAACTGATTACAGAAAAAAATTATTATTCTTAAAAAGTTTTAAAACATTACTAAAACTGTTCCAAATTTTTATTCAGATCTAGGAAGGGTCAATACTCTATTGTTAGTGTCATTATTTCTAAAATCATTTCAGTACATTTAAACATTTCTAAGTTAGTTATCTCCCTTTAGTTAAGTTATACCAAGAATTAGTTGTAAACTTTTTGTTTAAATCTTACTGTACACAAACATAATTTTATTTGTAGAACGCACCGCATGTCACATAATTCTGTATTCCTTTTAGAAAATGTAGAATGCTTAAGTCAGTTTTATCCTTTAATTAACTATTAATTTATGAAAAAGAATGGTTCATACAGTATTTTGTTTGTGGCATGCATTATATTTCTTAGGGACATCTGTTAGTTGTAAGGGCAAAAATGTATGAAGAATATTTATTGTTTCATTAAAGAATGGTTGAAACCAAAGGAGAGCGTATTCAAACTAGGGATGTCTAGATATAACGGTATATAGGTACAAACTAGGGATGTCTAGATATAACGGTATATAGGTACAAACTAGGGATGTCTAGATATAACGGTATATAGGTACAAACTAGGGATGTCTAGATATAACGGTATATAGGTACAAACTAGGGATGTCTAGATATAACGGTATATAGGTACAAACTAGGGATGTCTAGATATAACGGTATATAGGTACAAACTAGGGATGTCTAGATATAACGGTATATAGGTACAAACTAGGGATGTCTAGATATAACGGTATATAGGTACAAACTAGGGATGTCTAGATATAACGGTATATAGGTACAAACTAGGGATGTCTAGATATAACGGTTTATAGGTACAAACTAGGGATGTCTAGATATAACGGTATATAGGTACAAACTAGGGATGTCTAGATATAACGGTATATAGGTACAAACTAGGGATGTCTAGATATAAAGGTATATAGGTACAAACTAGGGATGTCTAGATATAACGGTATATAGGTACAAACTAGGGATGTCTAGATATAACGGTATATAGGTACAAACTAGGGATGTCTTGATATAACGGTATATAGGTACAAACTAGGGATGTCTAGATATAACGGTATATAGGTACAAACTAGGGATGTCTAGATATAACGGTTTATAGGTACAAACTAGGGATGTCTAGATATAACGGTATATAGGTACAAACTAGGGATGTCTAGATATAACAGTATATCAATATTTTGCAATATGCAGCCAGTCTGTATCGTACCTAGAAATGAAATGAATATACCGTTTTTTTATGATACATTTTTTCTAGGTCATGAAACCTGACATTAATCAAAACATGAGATGAGACTATTTATTTATACATCAATTCTATATTAAATCACTACATAGTCAGAAATGAAATGAGGTTAATAATTGACTGATAACTGCTTTGATTTAGCTTATGCATTTTCGTTTTTGCAACACACTAGAACAGTTAAAAGTTAAATAAAAGTGATCAAGTAAGGAAACAAGAATACATTAGTGAAGCTGTATATTGTGGTACGCTTCAGGCATATCATGACAACCCTAGCTTACGTTAGTGAAGCAGTATATTGTGGTACGCTTCAGGCATATCGTGACAAGAATAGCTTACGTTAGTGAAGCAGTATATTGTGGTACGCTTCAGGCATATCGTGACAAGAATAGCTTACGTTAGTGAAGCAGTATATTGTGGTACGCTTCAGGCATATCGTGACAAGAATAGCTTACGTTAGTGAAGCAGTATATTGTGGTACGCTTCAGGCATATCGTGTGACAAGAATAGCTTACGTTAGTGAGGCAGTATAGTGTGGTACGCTGCAGGCATATCGTGACAAGAATAGCTTACGTTAGTGAAACAGTATATTGTGGTACGCTTCAGGCATATCGTGACAAGAATAGCTTACGTTAGTGAAGCAGTATATTGTGGTACGCTTCAGGCATATCGTGACAAGAATAGCTTACGTTAGTGAAGCAGTATATTGTGGTACGCTTCAGGCATATCGTGTGACAAGAATAGCTTACGTTAGTGAAGCAGTATATTGTGGTACGCTTCAGGCATATCGTGACAAGAATAGCTTACGTTAGTGAAGCAGTATATTGTGGTACGCTTCAGGCATATCGTTACAAGAATAGCTTTCGTTAGTGAAGCAGTATATTGTGGTACGCTTCAGGCATATCGTGACAAGAATAGCTTTCGTTAGTGAAGCAGTATATTGTGGTACGCTTCAGGCATATCGTGACAACCCTAGCTGAAACACTGTTGAACATTGGCATTACCAACCACATAAAAAAAGCAACCACCAAAGTGTTAATTTGGCTTATCAGCACATGTATGAGTTGTACAACTCCAGGTGATACAAAGGTTATCGATTCTTAGATTCTAGTCAGTTCCCAAATATTAGCATGTCACAAAGATATACTATGTATGCCCTGGATTTTTATGTATATGCACTTCAAGATATTACTATGTCCGTTTCAATTTTCTTTTCTGTATGTTTCAGAGTTCGATTTCGACCCAAGCCGTGAACCAATCAACAAAACATGGACTAAGTTTCGTAACATCAACTACCACACTGATTTACATATAGTCAAGTGTATCCAAGAAAGTGTGAGTCAGAAAGAGTTGCTGTTTAAACCACCAATCAATAGATGTATGCTTACATTCGTAGATGCCAAGATTGAGGAGAACTACCGTGACCATTACATGGAAGAACAGCATAATCAACATACACTGTCAGCACCAAAGTATCACTCATTTCTCGAGATCCTTGTATCGTTCCTTGTTTTTGCAATCATTTCCATCTTCTGCTTTGTTGTGTTTAACAGGGACTTGCCATGGCTGATATTTTTTGGTGTATCATTCATACTGGAGTTGTTGAACCTGATTCGGGGTGCGCTTACTATCAAGTACTCAGAAAACAAAGATGGTGGAAACTGGCTGAAGATGATCCATATCACTTCTGGCTGGTATTTCCGTAATATTCTAGGAGCAGTTGTAGCTAGTATTCCATTGTTAGGGGTATTCAGCAACTTTTCCTGTTTCATGGTCACATCGGCACCCTGGAATGATAGATTCTTCTGTTTCTGTATTGTCGTTTCCCTACTGCATTACACCAACTTCACAACATTGAGTTCCTGGTTGAAATCTACACTGGCGTTCCTGGCTGGAGCTGTTCTAATTGTTCTCATAGCGGTGGTCAAGTGTTTGGATGATGTATCTCTGATGAATACAGTAGATAATACAACCATTGTATACACTAACATCACTCCTGGTACCCTCACAGCTGTAAATGATATGAGTAATGCTACTGTTGAGAAAGAGTATAAACCGTTATTTTCTGACGTCCACATTCTGCAATTTGAGATCATTCTAGATATGTTACTACTGGTTGTGTTGATAGGATTCTTAAATCGTGAATCAGAAATAAGCTACCGTTTGAATTACCATGGTGATGCCCAAGCTTGGCAGTTACAGCAAATTATGCAGGAGAATAAGGATCAAGCTGATTGGTTGTTACACAACATTATTCCGCCTCACGTGTCCGAGGTTGTGAGAAAGACCTCAAAATACTCCAAGAATCATAAGGATGTTGGCGTTATCTTTGCTGCCATTGTGAATTTTAACGAAATTTATGATGAGTCATTTGAAGGTGGTCGGGAATTCATACGTGTTTTGAATGAGTTGGTGAGTGACTATGAGGAACTGTTAGATGATATTCGTTTCAAAGATGTTGAGAAGATAAAAACAATAAGCAGCACTTTTATGGCAGCTTCCGGTTTGAATGAAGTGTCACGAGCCCAGAATAAGCATCCGTATGCACATTTGTATTCTCTTATGGAGTTTTGTACAGAACTGCATAAATCTATCAAGAGGTTTAATGATAGCATTTTCAACTTTGACTTTATATTGAATATAGGTTATAATTACGGGGAGGTTACAGCAGGTGTAATTGGTACCACAAAACTTTTGTACGACATTTGGGGTGACACTGTAAACATTGCCAGTCGAATGTACTCAACTGGTGTGGCTGAAAGGATCCAAGTGCCCGAGGATACGGCAAAATTGCTTGGAGACCAAATGGACTTCGAGTACAGAGGAGAGATAAGTGTAAAGGGTAAGGGTGTGATGAAAACATTCCTGCATACCCGTATCAAGCCAGACGCCCATTGGGAATAACTCTTGGTATCTATCACAGGAATTGTGTTTGGATTTTTCTGTGTGATACTTCCGAAAATTGACTTGAATTGGTACTCAGTGGTGTCAGAATATGTCCGTATAAGTTTGATATTTTGTGAGAACATTTATTTATGCGGGTTCTCATCTGGCATAGAAGCACAGCTGTTAAGTTTTGTGCTACCCTGTCACATTTGATTGAGTCGAGTGTTTACAAACTCTCTTATTGTAAAAACCATTAGTCTTTAAAGACTATATCATAAATTTATCCTTACTTATGTGGTTTTATAGTCAATAGTGTGTGAAATGTGTACAGTTGTTTCTTTTAATGTGTTGACAAAATATAAACATCCACTGTAGTAATTATTGGTTATATCTATTAATGAAATTTTTAATCGAAAAATTATTTCAATTTATGTTCTAGTGCGTATACTAGTTTTGATGCATTTTTAGAGGCATTCAAGATAGGCCAAAAATGATCTGTTGCTTTGGAAACAGTTATAAATCCAGTGTTTGGCTCTAAATCATTAATATCTTTGTATATATAAACAGATTTTAAACTATTGCCCCCTTTTTAGCTCACTTTTCATGCTCATGGTGAGCTTTTAGGATCGATGATTGTCCGGCATCCGTCGTTGTGCGTCTTGCGTCAACATTTTCTTTAAACAACATCTCCTCCTATACTAATGAATGGATTTTGTCCAAACTTCACAGGAATGATCCTTGGGTGTTACATAAATCGTTCCGGTCTGCTGAATAAGTAGGTCACAGGAGCTAAAAATAGATTTTAAAAGTGTAAACTTTGAAAATCTTCTTGTCCAAAACCCTAAGGTCTAGAGCTTTGATATTTGTTGTGTAGCATTGTCTACTGGTCCTCTTTCAAGATTGCATAAATAATTAAGTTCCGTAAAAAAACATGGCCGCCAGGGGCGTGGCCGTGTTCCCTATATGTACATAGTGGAAACTATAAACAACATCTCCTATACTACTGAATGGATTTTGTCCAAACTTCACAGGAATGATCCTTGGGTAGACCTCTTTCAAAGTTGCAGCTTTGATATTGGGTGTGTAGCATTGTCTAGTGGTCCTCTTATAAGATTGCATAAATCATTGAAATCTATCGAAAAACAATATATTTTGACCAAACTTTACAGGAATGATCCTTAGGTGGTCCTCTTCCAAAGTTACATAGATAATTTTGGTCTGTTCATAAGTAGGTCACGGGAGCTAATAATAGATTTTAGAAGTGAAAACTTTGAAAATCTTCTTGCGCAAAAACCATAAGGTCTAGAGCTTTGATATTTGGTGTTAAGCATTGTCTAGTTGTCCTCTTAAAAGTTTGCATAAATTATTAAGTTCGGTAAAAAGACATGGCAGTGTATTCAGGTGTGCGATATAAGGGCCATCATGTCCCTCTTGTTTGTTTTTGTCTTAGATTAAATCTGGTATCTTACTTTTTAATTGTGGTATAAGTAGAGTGTCACTTTTTTATCTTAATTTGCTTTTGATGATAATCATGGTTGATTGTCAGATAGACTGACAGACTGACTGACAGGCACATGGACTGCCAGACAGACAGATGGAGGGACAGACAGTTGGACTGCCAGACAGATAGATGGAGGGACAGACAGTTGGGCTGCCAGACAGATAGATGGAGGGACAGACAGTTGGACTGCCAGACAGATAGATGGAGAGACAGACAGTTGGGCTGCCAGACAGATAGGTGGAGAGACAGACAGTTGGACTGCCAGACAGATAGATGGAGAGACAGACAGTTGGACTGCCAGACAGATAGGTGGAGAGACAGACAGTTGGACTGCCAGACAGATAGATGGAGGGACAGACAGTTGGGCTGCCAGACAGATAGATGGAGGGACAGACAGTTGGACTGCCAGACAGATAGATGGAGAGACAGACAGTTGGGCTGCCAGACAGATAGGTGGAGAGACAGACAGTTGGACTGCCAGACAGATAGATGGAGAGACAGACAGTTGGACTGCCAGACAGATAGATGGAGGGACAGACAGTTGGACTGCCAGACAGATAGATGGAGAGACAGACAGTTGGACTGCCAGACAGATAGATGGAGGGACAGACAGTTGGGCTGCCAGACAGATAGATGGAGAGACAGACAGTTGGACTGCCAGACAGATAGATGGAGAGACAGACAGCTGGACTGCCAGACAGATAGAGTTGGATTGGCAGACAGATAGGTGGAGAGACAGACAGTTGGACTGGCAGACAGATGGAGGAATACAAAGATGGAGGTATAGATAGATGGTTTGGAATCATTTGAACGACAAATATCTGGCTGTGATAAGACTACAATCTCAGCATCATGTATCTTATTTTCATTTGGGCATTTTGATTGCCCACATGTTGGTGGATATTTACTATTTATGCTACCCTAGGGCATGTTTTATATTACAATTTACACCAATTTTGGTCTCATGTTTAAAATTCTCATTCAGACATACCGGTAGGTCTTAAATTATCTTACAGATATGACATTCTGTCTGATAGCCTGTATAATGTGATATGTTATGTGGTATTCAAGCGTATAACTTTCAGTTGTCGCAAAAACAAATTTGGATTTATGGTTAAGACTCTTACATAAGTTGTATAATAGAACAATGAAAAGTTTGACCCTGTTATACACATCATATTTGTAGATTAATTGTGTGGACTTTAAGGATAATTAAGCAGTTAACGTGTGACGTGACTATGCTTGGTGTTAATTATAGCAGAGAGACTTAACTAATTTGGTATGCATGTTGTTTTATTGAGATTTTCCGTATATTAACACTTATTTCAATGTTTTCAGTCCTCAATTACACAGGTATGAAAACATCTTGCTCTGCTTTTTAGCTCACCTGAGCAAGTGCTAAGGGTGAGCTTTTAGGATCCATGAATGTCCGTCGTCCTGAATCGTGCGTCGTGCATCAACATTTTCTTTAAACAACATATACCACTGAATGGATTTTGTTCAAATTTCACAGGAATGATCCTTGTAGATTTTAAAAGTGTAAACTTTGAAAATCTTCTGGTCCCAAACCATAAGGTCTCGAGCTTTGATATTTGATGTGTAGCATTGTCTAGTGGTCCTCTTACAAGATTGCATAAATTATTAAGTTCCGTCAAAAAACATGGCTGCCAGAGGCATGGCCGTGTTCTCTTTATGTATATAGAGGAAACTATAAACAACATCTCCTCCTAAACCACTCAATGGATTTTGAATGATCCTTAGGTGGTCCTCTTTCAAAGATATATAAATGGTTCCGGTCTGTTTCATAAGTAGGTCACATGAGCTAAAAATAGATTTTAAAAGTGTAAACTTTGAAAATCTTCTTGTCCCAAACCATAAGGCCTAGAGCTTTGATATTTGGTATGTATCATTGTCTATTGGTCCTCTTACAAGATTGCATAAATTAATAAGTTCCCTATATGTATATAGTGGAAACTATAAATAACATTTCCTCCTAAACCGCTGGATAGATTTTTATCAAATTTTGCAGAAATGGTCTTTAGGTGCTCCTCTTTCGATGGTTTAATTCGTAAAACAAATTATTATTTCGTAAAAACAAATTATTATCTCGTAAAAACAAATTATTATTATTTTGTAAATACAAATAAGTATTTCGTAAAAATGAATTATTTTTTTCGTAAAAACAAATTATTATTTCATAAATACGAAATACTATTTCGTAAAAACAAATTATTATTTCATAAAAACGAATAATTTCTTCAAAACAAATTATTATTTTGTAAATACGAATGGCAGTGTACTTCGGTGAGCGATATAGGGCCATCATGGCCCTCTTGTTTGAATACCACCGAGATACACTTTTTATCCTTAGTAGACTTGACGATAATTGTTGAACAACATTTGCTAAGGGTTTTGTTAATTTGTGACAATTTTATTGAATTGGTTGTTTAATGTTATTTTACATTATTACTTCCCTTTATCTATACATACTTCTACGTATATAAATACCAGTGGTCATATGTTTGTTTTATATTGACCTGGTATGTTTAATATTGACCTGGTATTGTTTGATATTGACCTGGTATTGTTTGATATGATATGATTTTCTCAATACCATTTATTTTTTTCTAATTTTTATCATCAGTGTAACTTGAATAATATGTCATAGTGATCTTAGTTTCTTTTGTATTCATTATTTATTGAATTTTACCAATAATCTGTATTGCTTCATGTTATAGTGTGTATGTGCTGTAGTTCATATTTTAATATTGAATATTTGATTAAGCATTTTATATGTAATGGTTTAAATATTTCTTTTTGCTAGTAAGTGGTGGTGATGCGTTTTGATATGATGGTTTGAATGTTGTAAATATGTCTGTTTTTGACTGCTGCTTTAAATTTTTCCATTATATTCAAGTTCCATATTCCAAAGATAAGTCTACCGGCTTCAAAACTGCATGTTTTATCTTGTACTTGGGCCTAATTTTTTTAATGTTCAGTTTCATTGAGGATCATTGAAAACATTTTTATTAGCTCAAGGTGAGCTTTTCTGATTGGTCTTCGTATGTCGTCTGTCCATCCATCTGTCCTTCCCTCAACAGTTGTTAAAAAAAACATCTCCTCTGAAAGCAAAAACGGAATTTGATGAAAGTTTGCTGGAAGCTTCATGTGGTGACACTCTACAAACATACAACAAGGAGTCACCATTGATCAGCAACAACAAAATGGCTGACTTCCTGTTTTGCTCCTAAAACATCTCCCCTGAATCACTTTGCATGGAAACTTTTTCAAAAAAGCTATTTTGTACCCTGCGATACAGGACCATAGTAGGAAACAGTTCAGTTGCTCAGGTGAGCGTTACAGGGCTAACATGGCCCTCTTGTTTTGTTGATGTGTTAAAATACCTATATTAGAATTCTATCAGTATTCAGAGAATTGAGATTTAGTGTGTTGCCATAGTGATCTTTGATTGACTATTTACAGTTCAACTATTTTATCAAATATTTAGGTAATTATCATGTCCATTATTTTACTTATATATTTGGTAAATTTAACTGAATACAGTGTATTTCTATACATTTATGTATATTCTCTACATATGATATTATTTTATAGATGTACCATACTGATTTTAGACTTGTTTATTACATGATTTAAGTGTTTGTCTCGAAATGAATTTCAATGTGTTTTGACAGGAGTGCCTGGTCCTGTCTTGTACCTCTCATATTCTCTTCTTTTTGTTTGAATCACAATTTTTCTTTGAAAATGTGTGTGTTTTAATTAGATGTTTATCAAGTTTTGGCATCTGGTTAAGTAAACATTTTTTATTTCTATTTTCCTTTATTTGGCTGCTTGCTCATAATTTCATTTGTGATTTTTGTGTAATGTTTTCTCACATGGCTAGGAACAAAATACATGTAGTTGTTACTGTGTCTGGACTGTCATAGCAATTACAACATAAATGTGCTGATTTTGCAATATAAAAAAGCAATTGTGCTTGAAGGTCTGCCATGTTCTGTGAAAGTATGGGTTTTAAGTTTCATAAAAAGATTTCGTTTATATGGGACTAAAATGTTTGGATCATTTTTCATCTTAAAACATCATTAAAGTCTTTGAATTTCTTCAGACATAAAATTACAGTATTGAATGACTTATACATATATAACTATGCTATTGAATTTCTTCATTTGGTTCTAGTTTTGACATTTTGACTTCTACAAAAGTAACGTTTCATTCTAAAGGGAATGCTTGCTTAAATAATTTATACATTGAGACTGGAGGCTCTAGATGTTGTCGGAGTTGTATGATTCTGGTAACTGTAAGAATTCTTGTTGTTTTATCTACAGTAAAACTTCGAAACCTTGAACTGCCGTCGGACTGAGCAACTAGTTCAAGCCATCTACCTGTTCGAGGCATCTACCGTTTACATGTATATGTACGAACTGTCTGTCACCGGTGCAAGTGTACTAAGCATGCTGAATGCATGGCATTTGTGTGTTGTTAGTGTTTTCATACTGAATGCACGTCGATCAATAGTCACAGCATTATTCATAATAATAATGATTAAAAAAGAAATGAAAGAAAAATAAAACATATTTAGATAAATGATTTGTTTATTCTTACACACATAATGAATAATATACAGACACGATAGTAAACAATTACGATGTTCTATTTTTAGACAAACAGTACTAACACAGTTGTCGTTCGTTGCAGACATACAATATTAGCATAATGTAAACATGAATAAACTCGAACAAACAAACTCGAACATTCGAAGGTCTAAGGTTTCGTAAGAAGCACATCATTTAAGCACTCTTGAATTAAGCACCATCAAACATATATGTTTAATAGATCCATTAAGTGATTTGTTTGTCACATAAGTAGATGTATACTGTATTGTATCAAGTAATGATCACTACGTGCGAATAACACCTGTCAACAATCTTACCTGTCAACAAACAATTGAATATCACTCTGTTCATGAAAGATGTGAATTATTGTATCTAGGGACCGCAAACCCTGTTCGAGTGTTCGACCTTTCGCCGTTCGAGTGATCTACTGTTCGATAATATGAAATAAGAAGGGGTTTCGCCAGGACCTAAGAACCTGTTCGAGGTACCTACTGTGTTCAAGCCAAAACTGTTTGAGGTTTCGAAGTTTTACTGTATATGATACTGTAAGAATTCTTGTTGTTTTATCTATATGATGGATCAGGCCCGTTTGATCACATATGCTCGCATATTTTGTTTGTCATCCTGTCCGCTTGGCTTCATGTGCTTCTGTATATTTGTGTACTCACTCAGAAAAGCCTGCACTTGTGTTTTTGTAGACTCAAGTTATTTGCCCAGTTTGAAGACTATTCTTAAATCATGTATTAGAAAATGTATAGAATTGATGATATTTACTGTCATTTGATACATTTTCTTTTGTTAAATTGTGTGTATAGCAATTTTTAATGATTCAGTTCTTCTATAGGAATGTGAATGCTATAAGAAAAGTCTGCTAATTTCTTGATCATAATTTAGTTTGTGTATTGTTTGATATTTATATTTTACTTGAATTTTATGTTTCTTGCTCAATATCTCTTGTGTATACAATCCAATATATCCGGTTCCTTCTACATCATTTTGACTTGTTTTTATTCTAAAACCAGTTGTAGGTCTCACTTGTTAGACTGTATAATTAAGTCAGTTAGAGGTATAGCACCTGATATTTAGAGGTATAGCACCTGACCAGAGCTTTCAATACTGTCAGGTTGAACGGTGAACTTCACAGAAACATGGGGTAAGTGCTAGGTCAAAGTCCATGAAGCATTCAATGAGAGTGATTCATACAAGTTGTAATAATAATAACTTGTTTCACCATCTATATGTAAAATCAATTGTTTAAACTAAACCAAGTTCTGAGGATATTCTGTAGGTTTGGCATCCAATATAGTTGATTGTATTGACATATTTATGATTTATGTTGTTGTATGTCTCTGTATCGAAAGTATTGTTATCTTCATGAGTGAGCATTGTTTGTTCATCATAGTTATCTTTTTCAAGTTGCTGACATTTATATTTATTACAAAACCTCCTTAGAATAATTATTTTTAATGATGTCATGTAATTTTTTAATTATCTTTTTTTGTTTGTTTGATTACTGGTTTCTTGTTTTGTATGTTTTATATGCATGAAAATCATCACATTTTGTGCTGTGGTATTTTATTTCTAGCATTTTTATCAATCACATTTTATTGTACAGAATTTTATTGTAATATTTATCAGTGTATGTACATAAATTAGACCCAGTCTCGATCGATTCATTTTTATATACATTACATTTTCTGTATTTGTCGACTTTCTAGTTACAGTTTATTACAAATATTCATCTTAATGTTAAGAAATAGAGTTATATAACATAATTTTAGAATACTTACCATTAGTTCCTTTTATTATAGTATGTTTAATCTTTGTATTTAGAAAATGGAAAGTTTGTGTACTGTTTAGAACATGTTTTATTTGTTACATGGTGGAGATAAGTCCTGGCCATGTACTCTGATATCAGGCAATTATTTTACTATTGTCTATAATTCTGAGGTTAAAGTGCAAAGGGGAGTTACTCTTAAAAGCACTGGTTCATGGACAGAGTACATGTAAGTAACTTTCTGTTTCATTGAAAAACCTTTCAAATGTATTGCATATACTTACACTCAAGTTGGCATGATTAATGTACCATTTACAAATTACTGTGCCAGTTATTAAGTGTGGTTACTGTTTTGATATGCTTGCATTGTTATCGAGACACAATATGATGGTACTTATCTCCCTTGTATAGAGTTAAGCGACCTACCAATAGAACAATGGGAGATATTCTTGTCTCAGAGGCAGAGTGACAAATGTTACTGGATGTTACATTGAAATCATACATCTTTACATTCAAAATTAATGAGGTAAAGAACGTTACTCCTCTCAGACTCATAAATGGCTGTATAAAAAGATTGTTTCCGAATCAGTGAAGGATTTATATTTTCTATATCAGTATTTTGTCATGTGTTGTTTTTTCTAGGTCACTGTGTGTCTGCTTATAGTATTTAAATAAAGTGATCTTAGATTTATTCCGACTTTGTTTTCAATTCACCAGATTTTTGCTTGTTTTGTCTGTTAATCTTTACAATAATACCAAGGGGTGAGAAATCTTTACAATAATACCAAGGGGTGAGAAATCTTTACAATAATACCAAGGGGTGAGAAATCTTTACAATAATACCAAGGGGTGAGAAATCTTTACAATAATACCAAGGGGTGAGAAATCTTTACAATAATACCAAGGGGTGGGAAATCTTTACACTAATACCAAGGGGTGAGAAATCTTTACAATAATACCAAGGGGTGAGAAATCTTTACAATAATACCAAGGGGTGAGAAATCTTTACAATAATACCAAGGGGTGAGAAATCTTTACAATAATACAAAGGGGTGGGAAATCTTTACAATAATACCAAGAGGTGAGAAATCTTTACAATAATACCAAGGGGTGAGAAATCTTTACAATAATACCAAGGGGTGAGAAATCTTTACAATAATACCAAGGGGTGAGAAATCTTTACAATAATACCAAGGGGTGAGAAATCTTTACAATAATACCAAGGGGTGAGAAATCTTTACAATAATACCAAGGGGTGAGAAATCTTTACAATAATACCAAGGGGTGAGCAATCTCAAGTTTAAAACGGGCTGCTCTTGTTGCAAGATTATTATAGTATCTAAACTTTTACCCAGATGTATGCATGTTCTACAATTTGAATCCAAGTCACTAAAACATGCTTTCATCTAAATGTGGTTGAATTCTATCCAGTTGCTCTGGAAACAGTGTTGTCAGATAGGCGACTCATGATCTCAAAGCAGCACTGAGATCCTATGAACCCTGGTGAGCCAACAAAGCCACCAGTAGTCATAGACAGTCAGTATCGGAAGTTTATTGTACGAGGGATACACAAACTGAAAAAATGTAACAAGTTTTTTTATAAAGACATTTTAATGGTCGACAAATTGTTACAGGATTATATAGTGCAGGTACATAAATGATTGAGCTGCCAGTAACAACTTGGACATAAAAATGAGTGACCTTCAGATTGAGGTCAACTTGACAAGTGAAAGAACTCCTTTTCTATCAACCATCAAACTCTATTTATTAATATTATTAAGTACTAAAAGAAAAGAAGTACAAAATAAAAATGAGATTTGAGCACAGTGTCTCAAGCTTCACAACCTTGCATACCCGAGGTCTGAGGTCACAAATTGAGATTGTTCATGAATTAAGCATGTACTTATGTCTGGTGTGATCAAGGGCAACTATCAGTTTAGTTGCTGACATTGATGAAAATGTGTCTGAAACTTGTCTACAGGCCAACTTTTTGGTTGCCTTCAAATCTAATGTTCTAAAAAATAGAGACAGAAGATTGATGGTCCAGTGTATGTTCTGCAGTTACTGGCGTAGAATAGAGAGACCTATCCTTGTATCTAAAATGAAATCCTTTGTGAAATAAGGGCTAAGGTCAGCCAGTTACAAAATACAGTCTGTTTGACAACTGTATGAGAATTGATCCAACTGTATTAGTATAACAAGTACATGTATAATGTTACTGGCAACTCAAACAAATGAAGAAAAGAAGATATATGTACATGTTTGTATTACAAAAAGAAGAGAAAACACAAATCAGCTGATAAAAAGATACAGTGAACATGAAATAAGAAAATGATTAGAAATCAAAAAATTCTTGCATGAAGAGATCAATATAAATATGTACAATCAATATTTAAAGCAATACATTGGGTTTTATTCCACAGCAGCTTGAAAATGATGCACCAACAAATATTGTAGACTTCTGTTAAAAGTTCACAACATGTATTCATTTAGAATTCTAAAATTTGAAATACAAGAAATTAAGATCCGGAATTCCATGACTATCTTCCAAATTTTATGTGGTTGCTAGAAATACACAATTCATATGGTATACACTTCATTGTTTTGAATGACAGTCACTCTGTGGTTTTATGGTCATATACAACAAGACATAACAAAATAATGGATTTGTTTCCAATTCCTTTTTCCCAAATATATGTTTCCAATTCCTTTTCTCCAAATATATGTTTCCAATTCCTTTTCTCCAAATACATATTTCCAATTCTTTTCCCCAAATATATGTTTCCAATTCCTTTTCTCCAAATATATGTTTCCAATTCTTTTCCCCAAATATATGTTTCCAATTCCTTTTCCCCAAATATATGTTTCCAATTCTTTTCCCCAAATATATGTTTCCAATTCCTTTTCCCCAAATATATGTTTCCAATTCCTTTTTACCAAATATATGTTTCCAATTCCTTTTTCCCAAATATATGTTTCCAATTCCTTTTCCCCAAATATATGTTTCCAATTCATTTTCTCCAAAGTACATGGAAGGAAGATTGCTTTACTTTTTTATTCTTCTAAATGTTTTACATAATGTGGAACATAGGGAAGATCCTGGATTTTATATTGCTTTTGTGACTGATAAGGGTAGGTAAGGAAAAGTGGAAACAAACGTTTTTCTAATAGGTCTTATTGTTATTATTGTTTATACTGTACACCATGTTATTACTTCAAGAAATGATAAACACACTAAAGTTGTCAGGGTGAATCAAGTTTACGACATTTCCAGTACATGGACAACAAATACAATATCATATTAAAAGTTACAAAAAAATGAAACACTAAAAAAATTACTGATATACAATAAAACATTACACGAGATTAAAGGACAGATCTCTGGTCATCAGATGTAAATATGTATACAATATACTACATGTATAGTTAGTATAAGAAAGGCACCTAGCAATAGCAAAAGTATTAATTCAAACAAATATTTCAACAATTATAATTTATATACATTGTATAGTCAGTTTATGATTTTCAAACATGAACTTGCAGAATGGGACTAATCTCGATTAAAGTACTATAGCCAATCATTAAAGAACTATAACCAATCAATTTCAAAATATTACATTTTATGTGCGATAGAGGAATGGTTTCTTGCACAAGTCATCATTGCAACATTTTCAAAATATTTTTCTAGGTTAAAATTTTACAAACTAGTAAGCGAGTTGTTTTTGATTGTGTAGATGCTAGAATGTTGTCTATGTAATGGATTAATTATTATTACTTTCTTTTTGTAAAATATCAGGTTTTAAAATCTTAACTTCTGTATTGGAATTCTTTCTGCTTGATTTTTATTTCTATAGAATCTGATATTGTGATCAAATACAATATATTGAATTTTGTAGATTTAAATACAAATTAACCCTATAGTAGGTAAGCCATGGTTGCTCACTGGTGGTCAACTAACAGTTACAACAATTTTGTACAAAACCCACAATAAGTTGCATATTAATAAATGAACATCACATAAATTTTCAGTCACTGACTAATAGGTCTAGTTATCATGCAAGAATGCATATAATCTATTTTTTTTAATGTTATGGTCATAATGATTCAACATTGATGTTCATTCTTCGTTGGTTCATTCTTATTACAGCTACTGGTTATATCCGGCATGATAAGGGTTAGGCTGGACAACAGTGGTTGCCGACGCCATGGAAACATTTGTAGCTGAAAATAGAAAAACAAGTTAGGAATAAATAAATCATACACATCACAGAGTGGTTACTCTTATTGTTTCAACTTAATCAGGTCTAAAGAGCCCATGACAATTTTCGATGATTTGACCTCATGACATAGTTTTTGACCCCACAAGTCAGTAGGATATGGACTTGCATTTTATTTAGACAAAAATTCTGATCAAACTTCAGGTAGTTCAGCTACAAAATGTAGCCTCTAGAGAATCCACAAGGATTGTCCATGATTTTTCCCAGTGACCTAACTTTTGACCCTGTGTGACCCAGTAGTGTTTTTCAATTGCATTTCATTAAGGAACATTTGGAACAAAGGTTGAATATGTAGCTTATAGAGTGTCCACAAGAAATTCTGATTTAGCCTTGTGACCTAGTTTTGGAGTCCATGTGACCCAATAATAAACTTGACTTACATTTTATATAGACAAACAAGCTGATCAAGTTTCAAGTAGTTCATGCAGAAAATGTAGACTGATGTGTCCACAAGGATTTTCTATGATTTGACCTTTTGAACAATGATTTGAATTTTTGTCCCCAAATGACCCAGAATCCATCTTGACTAAGATTGTCTAAAGGTAAACATTCTGAGCAGGTTTCATCAAGATTGGACCAAAATTGTGACCTCTAGTGTTCACAAACAAATTGTAGATGGACATCTGGACAAAGGACGATCGACATCCAACAATCATAAAAGCTAAAAATTATGAAATACCACACTTGTTTTATCATGGACAATGTATAGTGCAGATTGTATGTTTTAACCATGTGCTCATAGTTATCGAAACATTGCTTGTTTAACTAAATTCTTATGAAAACACGGATTTGCAGTATTATAAATTCGTTATACTGGTTGTTGACAGGGTATATGGGGGGAATATAACGCCTCGGGTTATATGGCACACAGACAGGTTATATTCTTCCATATACCCTGTCAACAAACCTGTATAACTAATAATATCATGAGGAATATAATATCATTTAATCAATCAAAAGTAGGCTATCAATATGTAGTTTGATCACAAGCACTGAATTGCACCTGTCTTACTTTTAGGTAATTTGTCTATGATTAAACCCATTTGCTATAAAAATTGGCTTGTGGAACAAATACCTGGAAAACTTCAGGTCATCATGAACATTGATACTTACATGGCAGTCCAGAGTGGACAATGACATTGGGTGGGTTGGAACGGCAACATGCGCAGCAGCCACAACAACAACATGTACACAAGAGAATAATCAAAATCAGAAAAACAATTCCGCCGACAATAGGGAGCCAGCTGGAAAATAAAAGGTACAGAAATATTTTAGGAGTTACATACCGGTACAGGAAACATTCTATTGTTGAAGACTGGAAACCTCTATGAAAACTATACATTATTTCTATTTTACTGGTACAGAACATATGACAAAATATCCAAGAAGAATTAAAACAATCTGTCAGTTATCTTTTTAGAAATCTGAAAAAATGGGGAACATGACCAATAAGTTTTTCTCCAGTGGCAATAGTAAGCATAAACTGACACTTATATGTGCGAACATGTAAGACATCTGCATTATCCAGAATATTCCTTTATTTAAGAATACCCTAAAACTTATTTATTCAAGTGCCCCATCAAATTCCAGAAGATTCAATATTGATGCGTGTGAAAGGAAATTATTTATTATCTCGTCAACCAGTTACTTAAACCTAGCTTCATGCGTTTTGTTAACACTTGCTGTTTATGCCAATGTTCCGGACTGCACAAGGAAGGCGCACATAAATTGGTGACGTCTCATCACATGATGGCAATATTAAATATACTCAACCAAAACAGAAACCTGACACAGTATATTTTACCTATTTTCTAGGAATCAGATAAAGTAACTATATAATCACTGGTTAGACATTAAAATTTGATGTTTTCTGGACACAAACATGGCTTACAATCTTACCCATGTATTGTATCAATGTTTAATGACGTTATTTTGATGAGAGGGAATGAATTTCCTGTAACTGTGTCAGTGAATGTATGTGTATTTGAAATTAGAGATATTCATTTTCCTGGCATTTGTTTGTTATTTTTTCTCAGTTTGAAAAAAGTTAATACCAGTTTTGGCCACCTCTGGCTCTGATGAGTGTGTCTACGCGTCTTCTCATTGAATTGACGTACCGTTGTATCAGACGGTTTGGCATGTTGTTCCATTCCGTAACGAGGGCATGAGTCAAGTCATTAATATTATTCAGCACATATTGACGGCGTACACGTCTGCCCAGCTCATCCCAGATGTGCTCTATAGGATTCACGTCCGGAGACATGGCTGGCCATTGCATTACGTTGACGGCGGCTAAATGATTACGAGTGACCATTGCAACATGCGGATGGGCATTGTCTTGTTGAAAAACAACAGGAGCATTCAGCATCTAAAACTTCCTTAATGTACCTCTGAGCATTCAAGTTTCCACGAATGACAATGAGTCTGGTCTATTGTCCCCCCATGATCCCACCCTACACCATTACACCACTGCTTCCGAATCTGTCATGCTGTCTGCACAAACGTGAAAATCACTCACCTTGACAGCGGTAAACACGTTGACGGCCTACGGCATGACTGAGATTGAACCTGGACTCATCTGTAAACAAGTGTGTTCCAATCTCGGCTACGCCAGAGACGGTACCTACGTGCCCAGTGTAAATGAGCCTGGCAATGGTGTAATGTCAGTATACCCCCCTGTATATGGACGTTGTGCTCTAATCTGGTGATTTGGTTCATGGAATTGGTTGCGTATGGTTTGTGCACAAAAGTTATACACAGGTGCCATCAATGTCTCAGGTCTAAACCTGTTACGTAGGTGTGTCAAGACAATGGCATGGTCATCCCACTGGCTAGTTGCTAATGGTGTTCCTGACCTAGGAAGATCATGCACATCACCAGTCAACCTGAAACGTCTAGTGAGTTCATGAATTGTGGTCCTACTACAGTTGAAGGTCCTACTGACGCCCACTTGCAACATCCCGATAGCTCTATTTATTTCAGCATCTGACAATCTTGGCAATTATGTTAACATCAGATTTCAGTTGTGAATTGAGTAGTGCATTAGCTAAAGTACAATGTGACATGCTTGTTTACACTTTATCGGACCATGTTAAAACAGAGAGAATACGTAACTACGGGGAACGCCATATACACAAGACAATAATTAAGTTTGCACAAGGTCCACATGCAAAACAAGCAATTTTGAGATTAACCTAATTTTAGAGACATCGTAGGATACAAATTTTAAACTTGTGTAGTGTAATAAAAGACCATCTGTTTGTGGCATGATAATACAAATTTTATGTAAAAACAAAAAAATTACGTCACATTATAAAGTGTCAGGTTTCTTTTTTGGCCGAGTATATGATTAGTTGCTGTTGTTTTAGTTGAGTCAGACATCATTAATACTTGTATTTGAGTGAATATGTTACTCACATGTGATTAGCTATCCAGCTTTTCTCCTGCTCGTACTGTATATCATCATAAAGATCATCAACTGGGTTTGCTGAACAGCAAACACCTAGAAAACATGCAATCAATTCATTAAACACAAACGTATATAATTCAATACAGTGAACATCAAACTATAAATATCTTTACAATGGTTAACATTTTGTTTAGGCCTATATATTTGTTTACAAAACCTAAAAATATTAACTGGTTTATTGTTATGTATTTTTTTCTTCCGAAGCAAAGTCACAAATGAACACAATTATTGCAATGGTATTATGTTTGCCACAAAAAATCTTGATCATGATAGAGGTGTTATTCTTATCATTGTAAACATGAACATTGTTGTATGAAAACCAGATGAACATAATATTGTTTGCCTTAACAACTGCGTCTGACAGTGGATGGTATAGTGTATTTCAAGATTTATCCAGTAAGAAGTGTTGTTAGTCATCCCCAAAGGGATTGTCTGGTATGGAATTAAGAAGACTTTCTTGGTTTTATGTATACCAGTTTTAATCAGATAAATAGCTATCTAACAAGTTTATTAACAGGAATGTGTGAGCTCACGACTAATGTAATAATTAATGATAAACTATATTGAAACCGACTATACTGTGTCTATGACACTAGGGGGGGTATTTTTATCCAGTCTCCTATGCAGTGAACTCCCCTTACAGGTATCAGAGTTTCTGTAGTATAGGGTAATTGAATGACCGGCAGTTGTAACATTTAGACATTATTTTATGTTGTACAACAAATTTTTACCTTCAGATTGCAACAAATTTGCATATGTGCGCCGACCATCCTTTTTTAAAGATATTTCTTGTTATCTTTTTTTAACATTTTTCATAAATCTTGTTCAAATAACTTCAATAATTTAAGTTCACTCAAGTGATATACTCTTCAAAATTATTTTGTAGTGTTTATGACTTCATACCATGAAGCTAGTCTACAGGAAATACTTTCATACAGCGTAAATATAATGAGGTCTATTTGGGTCAAGAAATTATGACTGACTGTATAACATAATAATATTATACACTTAGTCCTTGTTTTACATGAAATAATACTCCCATTAAGCCAACTATTGTATACATACTTAATGCTAAGTCTTATTCTAGGGGTTTTACTCTACCCTATATAATGTATGGAGGAATTGATACAAAACTATTGTAATTCGAGGGTTGAACATCACTAAAAACTGTCCCATCTTCCTCTTTATTCATATGCAACTTACAATAGTTTTGTGAGTAGCCCTCGCATTGTGACCAGTACAAAACCAGTAGTTAAACAGTTTGGTGTGAATCTGTGGACACAGTATGAGGGTATAATTGTATTGCATGTGAAAATGTTAAATTGTCATGAAAATACATTTAACGCAATAAGAATGCGCAATAACCATTCAATATTGTAACAAGGGGCAAGAGAAAGAGTTAACTGCCTTCCCGAGATAATAGTTATGAGGCTCTCAGGGGGGAACCTAGATGACAATACAGCATTTTAATGGATCATGACTTGATATGAATAAAACTCCACAATGTTGGATTTATAAGCTATAAACTTACACCATCTGATATATATTTACAGGTAACAAATTCTTCACTGAAGATGTCTCATATTTCAATGGTTTGGCACACAATGATTGTAACTTGATTAAGTAGTCCAAAGTTCTGGTTACAATTCAAGGGTTCGGTGCAAGACTGTGGCAACTCTTATATAAATACATATAGGAGTTAAGATAGTCTTGCGTTGAGCCCTCGAATTGTTTTATGTCATATCTAGTCATGGGCAGACCTGTCACATTTGCCAACTGATTAAATGGCAGAACTGGATAACCCAACCAATGTGATTCATCAATATAGTCGAACAATCAGTTATGTCCTTTGAAGTGTGCCTTTCATCAGACCAAACACAAGGTGCAACTGTTACTTTGTACAACATGCAAATGAATCTTACCAGTAACTTGTCAATATAAGGAAAATAAACTTCGAACTAAATTGAAGTATTGGACTTTGTACATCTTTCAATATGTTTATATTACAAGTAACATTTCAAGTTCTTATTCATAATTTTCAGATACAGCTCCAAGTAATTAATCGACTCTGAATATATGGTCACGGATTGCAATCACAAAACTATCGAAATGATTATTCAATTGCAGCTGTTGCCAATCTATGGCCACTCTCTAGTCATATCTTTTGCAATATATAGGTTTATGCATAGGATAGCTAATGCTTGTGTATATATTGTATAGACAATACCACGAGAATGTCAACCCGATTTTGACCACATGAACTTCATGGACCCTTGTATGATATAGACGGCTGAAATAGAGGCGGATGATTGGACCGATTGCTGTAAGCAGTGGTCTAATTTAGTATTAATTCTAGTTCTTAAACACAAATTATACAATATGTAATCATTATTGGTTCTACAGTACAGGGGAGCGTTTCATCAAAAATCCTAGGTGTGATTTTCGCCCCTATTTTAAGATCGTTTTTCGCACCTAGGTGCGTTTCAACATTTTTTTGCAATTAGGAACGATATCGCACCTAACTCTAGGGAGCGGTTATGAGCACTCATAAGTGCAGGAAGATGGCAGCTTCTGTTTACGCGCTACAAGAACGCCGACAAATTCGAAGAGAGAGGGTTTTCAGGGTTAGACTGAATCCCCTGGATACCCTTAACGATACCGATATCATTAAATACTAATACTGCTCTACTGGCAGCTAAATTTCCTCCTTCCGCCTCAAAAAGTTGTGTGCAGGGGAAACATCGTGTCCACCGACATACAATAAAGTACATTAGGAAAATGTCGAGTGTTGACCTCATAAACACAGTAATTTACAGTTTTTTTTACTTTGTGCTCATTTCATGGACATTCACAAAGATAGATTTTACCCTTATCAAAAACTGTGCCACCTCTTTAGAAATAAACAAGGGTCCATTTTGTTACTTTTGGCAGGTTCATAATTAATGAACTCAAAGTTATGTCTCATTTCTACATTAAATTTATGGCTTTTATGTCGTGTCATTGAAATTCTGTTAGGTCATTTATTTGTAAAATCAAGGCTGATATAATATTATAAAGAAATAAATCATTGAAATTTATATATGGGCTTTATGGCATGAACCTGGAGAACAGCAAAGCCCAATTACATTATACTACCTCATTTTATGACCACAATCAACTATTCCCCACTTCTCTATCATTTATTGCAATACATGTCTCTATAAAATTTTATGATCAAGTTTTACTTGAAAGATGTGTGGTAAATAATGTGTACCCAGATCAATACACAGGCCAGTGAGATAGCCAGATCAATACACAGGCCAGTGAGATAGCCAGATCAATACACAGGCCAGTGAGATAGCCAGATCAATACACAGGCCAGTGAGATAGCCAGATCAATACACAGGCCAGTGAGATAGCCAGATCAATACACAGGCCAGTGAGATAGCCAGATCAATACACAGGCCAGTGAGATAGCCAGATCAATACACAGGCCAGTGAGATAGCCAGATCAATACACAGGCCAGTGAGATAGCCAGATCAATACACAGGCCAGTGAGATAGCCAGATCAATACACAGGCCAGTGAGATAGCCAGATCAATACACAGGCCAGTGAGATAGCCAGATCAATACACAGGCCAGTGAGATAGCCAGATCAATACACAGGCCAGTGAGATAGCCAGATCAATACACAGGCCAGTGAGATAGCCAGATCAATACACAGGCCAGTGAGATAGCCAGATCAATACACAGGCCAGTGAGATAGCCAGATCAATACACAGGCCAGTGAGATAGCCAGATCAATACACAGGCCAGTGAGATAGCCAGATCAATACACAGGCCAGTGAGATAGCCAGATCAATACACAGGCCAGTGAGATAGCCAGATCAATACACAGGCCAGTGAGATAGCCAGATCAATACACAGGCCAGTGAGATAGCCAGATCAATACACAGGCCAGTGAGATAGCCAGATCAATACACAGGCCTGTGAGATAGCCAGATCAATACACAGGCCAGTGAGATAGCCAGATCAATACACAGGCCAGTGAGATAGCCAGATCAATACACAGGCCTGTGAGATAGCCAGATCAATACACAGGCCAGTGAGATAGCCAGATCAATACACAGGCCAGTGAGATAGCCAGATCAATACACAGGCCAGTGAGATAGCCAGATCAATACACAGGCCAGTGAGATAGCCAGATCAATACACAGGCCAGTGAGATAGCCAGATCAATACACAGGCCAGTGAGATAGCCAGATCAATACACAGGCCAGTGAGATAGCCAGATCAATACACAGGCCTGTGAGATAGCCAGATCAATACACAGGCCAGTGAGATAGCCAGATCAATACACAGGCCAGTGAGATAGCCAGATCAATACACAGGCCAGTGAGATAGCCAGATCAATACACAGGCCTGTGAGATAGCCAGATCAATACACAGGCCAGTGAGATAGCCAGATCAATACACAGGCCAGTGAGATAGCCAGATCAATACACAGGCCAGTGAGATAGCCAGATCAATACACAGGCCTGTGAGATAGCCAGATCAATACACAGGCCAGTGAGATAGCCAGATCAATACACAGGCCAGTGAGATAGCCAGATCAATACACAGGCCAGTGAGATAGCCAGATCAATACACAGGCCAGTGAGATAGCCAGATCAATACACAGGCCAGTGAGATAGCCAGATCAATACACAGGCCAGTGAGATAGCCAGATCAATACACAGGCCAGTGAGATAGCCAGATCAATACACAGGCCAGTGAGATAGCCAGATCAATACACAGGCCAGTGAGATAGCCAAATCAATACACAGGCCAGTGAGATAGCCAGATCAATACACAGGCCAGTGAGATAGCCAGATCAATACACAGGCCTGTGAGATAGCCAGATCAATACACAGGCCAGTGAGATAGCCAGATCAATACACAGGCCAGTGAGATAGCCAGATCAATACACAGGCCAGTGAGATAGCCAGATCAATACACAGGCCAGTGAGATAGCCAGATCAATACACAGGCCAGTGAGATAGCCAGATCAATACACAGGCCAGTGAGATAGCCAGATCAATACACAGGCCAGTGAGATAGCCAGATCAATACACAGGCCAGTGAGATAGCCAGATCAATACACAGGCCAGTGAGATAGCCAGATCAATACACAGGCCAGTGAGATAGCCAGATCAATACACAGGCCAGTGAGATAGCCAGATCAATACACAGGCCAGTGAGATAGCCAGATCAATACACAGGCCAGTGAGATAGCCAGATCAATACACAGGCCAGTGAGATAGCCAGATCAATACACAGGCCAGTGAGATAGCCAGATCAATACACAGGCCTGTGAGATAGCCAGATCAATACACAGGCCAGTGAGATAGCCAGATCAATACACAGGCCAGTGAGATAGCCAGATCAATACACAGGCCTGTGAGATAGCCAGATCAATACACAGGCCAGTGAGATAGCCAGATCAATACACAGGCCAGTGAGATAGCCAGATCAATACACAGGCCTGTGAGATAGCCAGATCAATACACAGGCCTGTGAGATAGCCAGATCAATACACAGGCCAGTGAGATAGCCAGATCAATACACAGGCCAGTGAGATAGCCAGATCAATACACAGGCCAGTGAGATAGCCAGATCAATACACAGGCCTGTGAGATAGCCAGATCAATACACAGGCCAGTGAGATAGCCAGATCAATACACAGGCCAGTGAGATAGCCAGATCAATACACAGGCCAGTGAGATAGCCAGATCAATACACAGGCCAGTGAGATAGCCAGATCAATACACAGGCCTGTGAGATAGCCAGATCAATACACAGGCCAGTGAGATAGCCAGATCAATACACAGGCCAGTGAGATAGCCAGATCAATACACAGGCCAGTGAGATAGCCAGATCAATACACAGGCCAGTGAGATAGCCAGATCAATACACAGGCCAGTGAGATAGCCAGATCAATACACAGGCCAGTGAGATAGCCAGATCAATACACAGGCCAGTGAGATACCCAGATCAATACACAGGCCAGTGAGATAGCCAGATCAATACACAGGCCAGTGAGATAGCCAGATCAATACACAGGCCAGTGAGATAGCCAGATCAATACACAGGCCAGTGAGATAGCCAGATCAATACACAGGCCAGTGAGATAGCCAGATCAATACACAGGCCAGTGAGATAGCCAGATCAATACACAGGCCAGTGAGATAGCCAGATCAATACACAGGCCAGTGAGATAGCCAGATCAATACACAGGCCAGTGAGATAGCCAGATCAATACACAGGCCAGTGAGATACCCAGATCAATACACAGGCCAGTGAGATACCCAGATCAATACACAGGCCAGTGAGATAGCCTGATCAATACACAGGCCAGTGAGATAGCCAGATCAATACACAGGCCAGTGAGATAGCCAGATCAATACACAGGCCAGTGAGATAGCCAGATCAATACACAGGCCAGTGAGATAGCCAGATCAATACACAGGCCAGTGAGATAGCCAGATCAATACACAGGCCAGTGAGATAGCCAGATCAATACACAGGCCAGTGAGATAGCCAGATCAATACACAGGCCAGTGAGATAGCCAGATCAATACACAGGCCAGTGAGATAGCCAGATCAATACACAGGCCAGTGAGATAGCCAGATCAATACACAGGCCAGTGAGATAGCCAGATCAATACACAGGCCAGTGAGATAGCCAGATCAATACACAGGCCAGTGAGATAGCCAGATCAATACACAGGCCAGTGAGATAGCCAGATCAATACACAGGCCAGTGAGATAGCCAGATCAATACACAGGCCAGTGAGATAGCCAGATCAATACACAGGCCAGTGAGATAGCCAGATCAATACACAGGCCAGTGAGATAGCCAGATCAATACACAGGCCAGTGAGATAGCCAGATCAATACACAGGCCAGTGAGATAGCCAGATCAATACACAGGCCAGTGAGATAGCCAGATCAATACACAGGCCAGTGAGATAGCCAGATCAATACACAGGCCAGTGAGATAGCCAGATCAATACACAGGCCAGTGAGATAGCCAGATCAATACACAGGCCAGTGAGATAGCCAGATCAATACACAGGCCAGTGAGATAGCCAGATCAATACACAGGCCAGTGAGATTTAAATGTGATGAACCTTTCACTGAAAATTTCTATGCACTTTACAAAACCTAATGAAACGTTTTCTTAATACAATTATCCAAAGAATGTAGCAGCTCACTAGCTCTATTTTCTAAAACTGTTATAGGTACAAGTTAACACTAATACATGTTGACATTCTAATTAAACCACTTGTTTTATTATCCCATTCTACATTTACACAGATATACAAGTTTCAAGACTGTGGTCGTATGTTACATTTATATCTGTTAATATACATCAGATAATTTACAAGCAAAATAAATATGAATCTATCCATTACAAATATATATACAAAGTTTCAACAAACTAGATGCACAAACAAAAGTATAAGCATTTAAGAGAAAGAAGATTTTTTTATCCTGTTTTTAAATGTTGGGTACTCTCCCCGCAATTGTTAATAGTATGTAATGGATACATGTATGTTGCATATGCGGCCCTGCATGAACAAAGGAAGAAAATGACCCTTCCCCATAAAGATTGATGATAAATATCTGGAGTTTACAACTTTATGAAGTTTACAGGTATTTTGGTATCATATTACACAGTCATAACATCCCTCAAATGGAGATGTCTAGACCTCAGACGTATAGACCAGCGCCTGGTTATGTTTCACAACATCTTACATAATAAGGTTGCTATCCACCTACCAAATTATCTCACTCAAATCACAAGAGCCTCCAGAACCTCACACCCTCAAGCATTCCAACACGTCCAAACAAGAACGGACTATCACAAATACTCTTTCTTCCCAAGAACAATTTTCCACTGGAATGCCTTACCTCAAGAAACTGTCTCCCTATCAGGTCCAGCTTTCAGTCGGGCTGTCAGCCAGACTGATCATGTGTCTCCATAAGTACACCTTCGCTTTTAACCTGTTTTAACAAACCCAAACTTCTCTGTTTTTATATCTTGTACATACTTCTCATTCTCATTAATTTTTCTTTGCCAGTGGACGCGCATCAAGTCGAAGTCCCCAATAGGGGTTAGACTATACGGAAGATAGATAGATTTACAGCTTATTAGCAACCAAATATATGGAAAATACAGGTAAATAGATAAGCAGGACTTAAGTTGCAATTTGGTGTAAATGCATCCTGGTACACTTTATTGGTTTAAATATTCATGAAAAAATGGAGGAAAAGCAAAAAGAGATCTAGAGCAGATACCTTAATCTGAATAGTTTACTGTTCATAACCTTGCCATGAATGTGAAGCACTTCAGCTTGACCTAGATTATTTAAAAAACCAAATGTTATTTCATTCTTTAAAATCATACCCAAATTTGCACAATCTTATTTAAGTATTTGATGGACCTGACTGCATGTTAAATGTAAGACATGCACTTATCAATGGGAATTTGACACGCCGAATACTTTCGGGTCCTGGGAAACAGCCTTGAGTCGGATTTTAAATATCTCGGAAGTGGGTACTCTCACTGTGGGCAAAATGTTTGGCTCTAGGGTGGGGAATTAGACCTAAATAAAGACAAGTTGTCAGGTTCCCATGGGTTAGCCCACTGGTCACCCCCCTGGAGCAAAATGATAGGCAAGATAAACTTGAAATGTTTCAACGTCGAGGTGCACGATTTGTCAAAAACAAATACCAGCGCAGATGCAGTGTCACCGAGATGCTCAACGACCTACAATGGATGATTCTCCAGAACAGGAGGAATAACGCCAGACTAATCCTCTTCTTCAAAATAGTAAACAATCTAATCGCTGTCAATAAAGCAGACCATCTTCTACCCCCAACACGACTCTCCAGATACTCCTCAGCCCACTCCTTCCAGATTCCTCACTGCACCTCCAGCTACCGACAACAATCCTTCTTCCCACGTACAATCAAGGAGTGGAATAGTCTTCCTCCCGACACTGTATCAGTAGGCACAGTTGACGCCTTCAAGGCCCAACTTGTCAAACTCTTTATCTAGACTCCCAAGTACTCTTTTATTTTTAACCTCTCACTGTACATACACTCTCACTTTATTTCATATCTTTTCCTTTTTTGCGCAACCCCTGGCAATAATGTTCAGCCAGTTGAACGTGGCCAGTAACTGTACAACAGTAGATGTACAACACGAATATAAACGCGTATAACTCTCTCGAAACAACGCTCAGGCTTGTATATATTGCAAAAATAGAACTTGTAGTTCTAAGCGTTTTAATTGAACATAAATTGACTTACCTGTCAAAAACATCAAACATACTGTCAAACACCTTAATTTCATAGTTTCCATGACGTTATAATACTTGTACTGCAAGCTACCCAAAACGATATAGTGTACAAGTATATCAACAGTCTTTGTTCACGCGCGTCGAGTTGAATTTCGGAAAATGAGAGGCTCCATTGGGGTTAACCTATATAGGGGATACATTTATAAATAGATTATCTTTCCCTCTACTGCTACTCAATTCTTTGAAACGATTTTAAAAACAAGTTTCGTTTTGGTCAAATCTGGGATATTCGTCCCAGGTTAAATAGTTTACCAAGTGCGAACAATATTTGAACCCTGTCTTCGTTTTACGTTAACATGTTTTTTTCCTAGGGTTTTGGAAGGAAAGGCCCTTGGTCAAGTTGGGCATTTTTTCTCAGGAAATTGTAATTATTGATGAAATTGTATTGACAATTCACAGTGATTGGTTGGCTAATAACTTGAGCATCCATATGAGCTGCTCCGTAAAACTGCCGCGTGTGCTCAGTATTTTATTCACCCGATTTGAGGTGTGTTTGAAGTAGATTAGTGTATTTCGAGAAAATCACCCTTTTGCGGTCTATCAAGTACAGGGGCGGCTGCACGATTTGGTCATGGGGGGGGGGGGGGGGGGGGTGCGTAACTTTTTGGGTTTTGCTCAAGTCTGATAAAACGGCAAGGACTGTTTACAAACATCATAATGATAGAATAAAATGCTACAATAAATCAGAATCTCTCATTTGAAAATCTTATAATTAAAGATATCTGTATATTTCCGTATTCGTACTGACTCCGACATCTGGCGCATAGTCCTGAAGGTATTGAGCATTGGGGCTGCGGATGGGGTGGGTGTGGGAGGGGTATCCCCTCCCGATGAATTTTTTTTAAGGAAATGACATTTGACAGGCGCGAAATCCATCACTTTTAAAATGATATTTTCCGAAAATTTGTTTAAAAATTATTACATTTATTCATGAATACATACATATGTGCACGGACATGGTTTATATGTCCGTGATTTGTGTTATTTTGTAAAAAAAAAACCGATCATTTTAGTGATATATTCGGAACATCCATTTCAAGTCTACTTTCATAATAGAGATTCAGAATATGTATTTAATTTGTGGAGTTGAGTTTATTTACCCTCGCCACCGGGATAGATCTATCCCATATGGGCGAGTATTTAATTTAATTTGTATCTGTGTGCACTGTTAAAATACTTTTTGTGAGTAAATGAGATTATCGCCAATTAGTTGATCGTCAAGTAAATATCACCATTTTAAGATTCACAACAATGCCAATATAAATATACTTGTCACTTGGTTAGTATGCTTCCTTTCATACCTTCATTAATCCGCCGACTGTTTTCCACCCTAGATAGCAGTCAGGGTACTAGCGACGGTGCCTGTCTGGAAGCGATAATAATACTTTGTCATGCGTATTAAATATCTTGGCTGAATGCCAATACAATGTGCGACTGGTTTTGACTAGTTTAAGATACAGATAAGAAGTAGGGGTCATAAAATGTCCGCGGCCCCATTGCCGTTGCCAGCAAGAATATTGGGGCCGCTACCGCGGCTCCTGCGGCCCCAGCTACTACGCGCATGGACTTACATGTAAGGTTGGGGAATTTTAGGGGGGCGCGCTCCGATGACATATTTAGGATATTGCAATTAAATATAAATAGAGCTATATCAAATAGAATCTAGAAATTTAAGACACGGGAAGTTAAATATGTCTGTAATATTTCTACCAATATTTAGCGCAAAATACAGCCAATTCATTGAAATCAAGCCAATTACATAATACTGCACAGAAATAGATCTAACGTCTGCAAACACTTTATATGTTGCAAAAATTAAAATTGTGATATTGTATACCAAAATACAGTCGATTTGATGTGAATTTGGGTGGGTTGAAAGAGGATTTGGGTGTTTTGATAAAATCACAAATGTTCGTACTTATAAATTTTGCGATCAGGGCTAACATAAATACATTCATCAAACCAAACATCTTTATGTGGCAGTTTATAGTAATAAAAGCAATGATGTACACCAAAATTGAATCGATTTGATTTGGTTTTTTGGTGTTCAAGCCGAGAAAAGAACACCAGTTCACGTTCGCAAGAATAATATATGCGGTAAAACGCTCAAAGATCAAACCACGCGTCTGAAAGCATATTTTGCAATTTATAATAATAAAAACGTTATACTGTACTATAGCAGATAATTTGAGCGGATTTGGGTAGATCGGGGTATTGTTACAACCCCTTTGTAATAAAAAAAATCAAAGTTGACAGAAAATTCTTATTTCATCATGAAATAACTGGAAACCAGTATACAAATAAGACTCGACCCGTTGTGTAATAACAGGGGATTTCGTGCCGCGCATTATATAGCCTATTTGGCATTTGGGCTAAAATTCGACCCCTTTTGACAGCTAGAAAAAGCCGTGGTATAAAGCGGGCATTACATATTTTATGCAATTGTTGCTTGTTTTTTCATATTTGATTAAGGAAAGCCATTCTTGCATGCGAACATATATTTCATTTCACCGAACTTGGCATATTTGCAATGAGTAAGACATTAAACTCCTGAATTTTCTGCTAAGCAATGTCTCGTCACTGAAGTACACTAGGCACGAACCATTCAATGTGACCATTTTTTACATGAAAACTTTTTGGTGTAAAGATACCTAATGTCATTCCATATTCGTTCAAAAAACGATAAATCAGAAAGTTCTCTCCCCGATCTGTCAAATATCTGCTTTGATGATTAAAATCAACCACTTAAGTGACTTTCTGTCATGTGCTTTTCTTGCAATGGTAGGGTAGAAATCCAGGGTGGAATGTCGAGTCCCTGCGAAATCTGTGCTGGCAAGTAAAACAGTTGTGCATGTTAAAACTCTACATGTACGACATAAAGTTACGTTTAGCGGATGGTTGGAAGGGATCCCATGCCGGCACAGACCGGATGGTTGGAAGGGATCCCATGCCGGCACAGACCGGATGGTTGGAAGGGATCCTATGCCGGCACAGACCGGATGGTTGGAAGGGATCCCATGCCGGCACAGAACTCCTCTAAAAAACTGTTGCCTGTGACCGCGTTGGTAGCCGGCTTCAATCACTAATTGTGCGGAGAAAGCAGTCCCTGTAGATGTTATTCATGTCAACTATGGGACGAAAGCCGTTTGAACCCTTGATATTGTGTCGTTCAGCTGCAGTGCCGTAGATAACAATTAGATAGGGCCTATAATTGGCTTCAGTTTATGAACTTTAATTATACGAACGAACGCTTTCCTGGTAGTTCAGCCTCACGTTGCTCAGGTGGGATTTTGACAAGCTGTCAAGAACGTGTGCATGATGTTTTTGAATTGAGCAGGGTACCGTTTTACTAACATACTTACGCTTGCGTAAATCAAAGATTTTCGTAAGTTTTTGCGTACGTACAAAATTTCTACTTAAAGTGTTTCACTAATATTTGCGTAAGTTAGAGCGTAAAGTTACGTTAGAAATTACCGACCGTAAATCTCTACGTTTTGCGTAAAAATGGCCGACAGTATGAACGCTCGAAGAGCTCGACATTTCAGAGAAATACCTAACATGTTAGACGGACCGTGAACTTATATAAAAGTACAGATTATCACGATATCTGATTGGCGTAGTTTATGATTTGATAGTTAATGATATTAAGCCTCGTACAGTAGGAGCCACCCTATCTCAGCGATGACGAAGGTAGTAACGCTAAATTGTACAGTTTACGTATTACTAGCATCACATTGTTTTTACACGATAAGCACTGTAGTGCCACATATAGTCCGTGCCGCATATAGTTCGCGCACGAACTACATGCGGCGAAGAACGCCGCATTAAGTTCACGTAAGCTTTATGCGGCGGACATGTGCCTCGTCGCCGCATTAAGCTCAATTCTCTTAAAGGTGTTTTTGAAATGTGTATTTGAATAAGAAAACAATATCAAAAAAGTTAATTTTGAATAGGAGATTAACTAACTTATGTATCAATGTGTCTAAACCAGTGTCAGTCGAATTAGTTATGACCCATTTATATACAAATGCATTATAGTGGGCATATACTATGCTTTGTCACCGCTTCGCCTTCTGCATATATGACCATGTGGATTTAAAGAAACCTCACAGAAATAATAAGTTTAAACACATTTGTAAACATTTCTATCAGTTGCGACCAAAGCATGTAAATTGCTATCGCACATTTGTGTTATCTGTTAAGATAATAATGATGATTTATCACGAATCCCCGTCTAGCGCAGCCGGTATCGCACTAACTTGAATTCCAGTCCGAAGATCGCGAGTTTGATCCCGGGTCCGACCGTCTACGACTGTGGCGATGCGATCAAATAATATGTTCATGGTTGCTCACTTTTATCTGCTCGAAACTGTTAGTATAATTTTAATCAAGCAACATTAAACCAAACTGTTTATTTCATTTTAGCATATTTTATTCTGTTATTTTATTAAACATACCCCAAACTGGTCCTAAAGATTTGTCCACTGTCTGATGTGGGGAGTATATTTCAAGTGACACACAGTTATTTTCTTTTTTAATGTGTATATGGCAGTTTGAGGAACATGTATTCTTTAAATTATAACAGATGATGATGATGATGACTTTCATTAGGACAAGACATAGAATAGCTATATGCCGCATGACCATGCATTTTCGCCGCATAATTATAGTTCGCCTCGTATGCGAACTATATGCGGCACGGCCTATATGTGGCACTACAAAGCTCCCTTTTATTATTACGTCACAACTCAATCCCACGATGCATTAAATACAACTCGATTTACTTCCTGAGAATATGAAAACAGACGATGAGTCAGAAAATATTCGTTACATTTATCAGGATGTCAGGCTAATTTATGTTTGTCACAACAGTGAATCAACCATTTGAAGGTAAAATGTGAACTAATCTGGACAAGGTTTGAATTAGTGATAATAAAATATACCACGATAGGTTGAGAGTGACGTCATGCAATGTTTACATGATTTGACCAACTTTATTGATCAAAATAGGTAAATCAAATAACAAGCAACCATATTTACTGCGATTTTATTAAACTAACAGCCGTTTAGTTTTGGGTCTGAGTTCGAGACCATCGGGAGGTAGTTGTTTTCTTTTCATTACAATATTATATATTTCGTTGGTCATCTACAGTTGTACTTACACGTCTTATACTAATAATGTTCGCGTGAATATCATAAATTAAAAACATTGTGTAACTTGTGTATTTATAAGTTATTCACTAAGTGCACGATACCATCGTGCAGTAGATTTACATGTACATTTATCGCTACACAGTATTATATGGAACAAAGTTGATATGGCTACTTGAACGTAAGGGGTTCAAATGAACATTTTAGCGACGACGCTATAGTATATAGCCATCGTTTAACAAGTTTGATTTAACAACAAAACAATTAGACGATAACAAAAAAAAAAGTAATTGACAAGCACTGAGTAAGGGATAAACATTAATATTGTCCATAAAAATAGGAGACTGGAATGTGTGTCGAACTCACACCCCATCTATTGGTCGAAGTTACTAGACGGAAGCGCTACGAGCCATTGCTACTGTCTACTTTGCGCTATATTTCATCAAAATTTATACCCCTGATTGAAGAGTTACGAACACATTTCACGTAAGTGGAAAAAAACTTGATAATTTACGCAAAAACTTACGCAAAACGTAAGAATGTTAGTAAAACAGTACCCGGGAACCCCCTTCACCACCGGGAGGTCCGTGAACCCCCTCCACCACCGGGAGGTCCGTGAACCCCCTCCACCACCGGGAGGTCCGTGAACCCCCTCCACCACCGGGAGGTCCGTGAACCCCCTCCACCACCGGGAGGTCCGTGAACCCCTCCCCCACCGGGAGGTCCGTGAACCCCCTCCACTACTTAGAGGTCCGTGATCCCCTCCACTGGGAGGTCCGGGGAACTCCTCCGCCACCGGGAAACCGGGTACCCCCTCCACCGGCAGCTCCGGGAACACCATGGGCGGATCCAGCGGGGGGTCCGGGGGGGTCCGCCCCCCCCTGGAATGGCTCAGACCCCCCCTGGAAAAAATAAAAAAATGATAAACAAGCGTGATAAATCGACAGCTTTCTATAACATTGATCAATGAATAATAAATTTATCAAACATTATGTTCCATAGCTTCACTTTTATCGTTATTGTGTATCTTTCTGAATTCAATATTGCATCAATCACCCGTGTAATGAATGTGTAAGCGACTGTGCTAGGCTGTATGTCAGGTTGTTGCTACGCTGCGTAAATATTTATATTTGTGAAGTCATTTAAGGCAATAGTGACGTAGTTATTTGATGTATCAAGAATTTGCAGTGCAGTTTGGCTTTCGAGTAAAAACAGCACGTCATTCTTGTTAGCTTGATTTTTTCCGCAATTGATAATGTCAGTTGAAATAAATAAACTGCATTCCGCATTACAAAAGTCTGCCAGCTATGGATGGCAATCATTTAAATTCCAGGTGCCTTTACGTCTTCCAAGCATAAAGAGCACAACTTCAGAATTTTTGAAATCTGCCTCTGTTGCTTCTCTCCAATACTGTCAGGAAGATAACATTTCAAGATTTCTGTACCCTACTGATGCCCCTCCAAACCTAACCCCTGTGTCCATTTTTGGCGATGGCAATTGCTTCTTTCGGGCGTTGTCATTAGCCATCTTCGGCCACGAGGAAAGACACTTGGAAATTCGAATCAGAACTGTTTGTGAACTTGTCGTTTATATGAAGGCATATCTTTCAGTAGATACGTACAATAAAATGTGTTCTGATAAACCGCCGACAGCTGTACGGTACGTTATTGAATCGTCAGTCTCAGATGACTGTTATGTCCCACGCAACATAGAAAAATCTCTGCAAAACGAGATTATGAAGTCCATTGGAAGTGGTCAGTATGCGTCTATTTTGCACATTTTTGCAGCCGCAAATGCTTTGAAACGGCCAATACACAGTGTATATCCAATCTGTAACAATGTAGCCGTTGACCGTGGTATTTACAATCAGTTACTTAAACCTTTAGATAATGTTGGTGATTGCGAGCCAATATACATCATGTGGACCCATATAGAGAATTATGACCCTCAAAACTGGAGTCCTAACCACTTTGTCGTCTGCTTCCCAAATGAACATCTGCATCCCGACGAAAACGAGCCTCCTTTGATAAAGAATAAATCCACAAATGAAGAGGCAACTTCCAGAGACGAACCACCGCCGAAAGACACTTCTACTAAACCCGACTTTGACATACATGAAAGTACCGCACCTGAAGGGCCCTCTGTCGAACGTGACAGTCGAGCTCAAACAAATGTAGGAAGTGAAAAGGAAACACCTTCAGGAACAAGCAAATCAACAGATGAAAGTGAACCTCACAAAGGTAGTAGATCTGCATTTGATACATGTATAAGCAATTTTGTCGTTGGAAACAGATCTTTGAATTCAATGACAGTACCAGAAAAAGTCAGTTATATTCAAAATCAAAGAAAACCAGAATCTTACAATTTATCTGATATTAAACAAACTTCCGAACCGACTTCAACAGGATGCAAAAGGAAAGACAAAGTCCTTCATTTTCAGCCAAAATGGATCAAACAATTCAGTTGGCTCACATACAGTGACCTTCTAAACGGCGGACTTTGTACGGTATGTGTTATGTTTCCGCAATCAGATATACAGCATCAACACACATTTGTGACCAGGCCATTTGTCAGCTACAAGAAAGCCCTAGGAAAAGATTCTTATCTTGGAACTCATGAACGATCTGAGCATCATAAGTATGCAACCGACGAATTTAATCGAGTTCAAACAAATCTCAACAATCCTACTACCTCCTTACCAAACAAAATTAGCCAGCAAAATAGAGCAATTTATGATAGAAACGTCAAACGTTTATGTTCGATCGTTAAAACAATCATCTTGTGTGGAAAGCAGAACATCCCCCTGAGAGGTCACAGGGATGACGCAACTAGTGAATCATCCAATAAGGGAAATTTTCATGCCATATTACAGGTAATGTCGGATCACGACATAGATCTTAAGCACCACTTAGAACATGCAAAGAAAAATGCAACATATACAAGTAAGAACATTCAAAACGAAATCGTACAGTTTGTTGCATCATACATCAGAGACACAATAAAGGATGGATTCATGAACAATGAAGGATCAAAACCATTTTATACAGTAATTGCCGATGAGGTTACGGACACGTTCTCTAACAGAGAAATTTTAGTTGTTTGTTTGCGATTTCTCGACACAAGACACAAACCTGCCGTAATCAAAGAAGAATTCTTCGACTTCATTCATCTGACAAGAACTACCGGTGAAGAAATTGCCAATCAGATTATTGAAGACTTAGAGTCCAATGGTATAGGAATTGCTTCCATGAGAGGGCAAGCATATGATGGGGCTCCCGCGATGGCAGCAGAAAAACAAGGGGTTCAAGGAAGAATCAAGACCCTGAACAAACTCGCCCTTTACATACATTGCCGGAGCCATATTCTTAACTTAAGCATTGCTGCTTCATGCAAATTGCCTGTCGTGAGAAATATGATCGATGTTTTGAATTCGACATTCCTATTCTTCGATAATTCGCCGAAGCGACAACGTTTTTTTGAGCAGGTTATTGAAAATGATGATTCGAAAAGCTCAAAGAAAAAGCTGATAGGACTTTGCAAAACTAGATGGGCTGACAGGCATTCTTGTTATGAGACATTTGGCAATTTGTATAAGATTATTTGTACGTGTCTTGAGCGAATTCTGAATCCGGCAGATGGTGACGACTGGTCCTGGGACAGAAGTACCAAGATCACAGCACAAGGTCTTTTATCTTCACTGAGGAATTTCGTCCACTTGATGACCTTTGTCTTTGTTAAAAACACATTGGATCTTGTAAAACCTCTGACAATGAAACTCCAGAAAAGAGATGTGAACATATCAGAAGCCCTCCAATTGATAGGAAGTCAAGTGTCCAAGGTGAAAGAAACTCGCATCAGTGTCGAAAAAGAGTTCAAAGACTCCTTTGACGAAGCTTCGACATTGGCAAAGGAGCTTGAAGTGGAACTAAAACTTCCTAGAAGATGTCCAAATCAAAAGCATAGAGCGAATGTTGAGGCTGCAACAGTAGAGGAATATTACAGATCGACAATGGCCATACCATTCTTGGACCAATTAAGAGAGGAACTTAGTTCTCGGTTCCACGATGATGACATCGTTGCCTACAAAATTTGTTCTCTGTTGCCACAGAACTTGTCTAAACTGTCCGAAAATGACATTTCAAACCTTTCAGGAGAGCTGATGTTCTACGAGACAGACTTAGAATGTTTGTCAACTCAGCAACTGTCACGCGAGATCCGCCAACTCAAAAGGCATTTTGAAAGTTTGGACTGTAAAACAGCCGAAGATTTAAAAGATCTTTTAACACTCTATAACCATATTGATGAAGACAGTTTTCCGAATGTCAAAGTACTTCTTCACATCGGATGTGTGATTCCAGTTACAACATGTGAAGCGGAAAGGTCCTTCTCAAGTTTGAGGAGAATCAAGTCGTACTTAAGAAGTACAATGCACGAGGAGAGGTTATCCGGGCTTGCCTTGATGAGCCTTCATCACTCCCTCGACATCAAACCAGAGGAGATCGTACAGCGCTTTCTCAAGTCAGGGAATAGAAGGATGTTTCAATCAAGTATGTTTGTTTGAGTGAAAATGCAACGATTTTCATTTATGGATGGTGTTCTCGTGTTAATATTACTAAAGCAAAAAAGCAAAAAAAAAAAAACATAATAAAACTAAACAAAAACACAAAAAAAGACGGATCTATATTAGTGGAGACCTCCTCGTGGTTAGAACCGGTAACGTTTGTTAAAACAGATACAAACGGCTAACATCTGCTTGAATGTGGAAAGGGATTGTATTTCTGTAATTTTGTGGGCAAAAGTTGGACCCCCTGGATAAAAATCCTGGATCCGTCCCTGAACCCCCTCCACCACCGGGAGATCCGGGAACCACCTCCACCCCGGAGATCCGGGAACCCCCTCCACTAGGAGGTCCGGGGAACACCTCCACTCCTGGGAGGCCCGGGTACCCCCTCCAACACTGGGAGGGGTGATCTCGTCCAACGTGAGATATAACTGTTGGACTTATACAAGTAAAAAAAAATGGGAACGCCCAGACCTGTATCATGGAATCTTTAACCCTCCCCCCCTTTCTGTAATGTTGAGGCAACAACATTTTAAATCACTACCACCCGCCTCCCCCGTTGAATAGGGTATTGGTAGGTCAGGCGCGTAGCTGAGCCCAAATTGACTTTACGCACTGTGCTAGGGGGTCCGGGGGCATGCTCCCCCGGGATTTTTTTTGTAATTGGAACGGTCTATGGTGTCTTTTCCGGTAGTCTGCACCTCACCCCCCTCTACTCCCAATGTACATTTTTATTGCGTTTTTCGCTTTTTTTTCATTTTTATTTTTTCGACCTGTCTAAAATTATTTTACGCACGTGCGTACGTGCGTAAGCCTAGCTACGCGCCTGTTAAGGTGCACAATAGCATGATGAGTCACTCATTTTTCGAAAATCAGTGATGGTTAATCTCGCGAGTTTTCGAAAACGAAAGTAGACTCAATCTTCAGCGTTTATTCGATGAAATGGATGAATCCGTGTAAGTAAGTGAACTTTAACTGAAATTTAGTTCAATTGTATCATATTGTTTAGATCTAACGTCAATTTAATACAAGTCAATGTTAAATAAGCATATATATATATGATTAAGCACTAGATCTGGAACATAGGTCCCTGACTAGATAGACTAGGTGGCTTTTATATCCGCATAGTTCTACCATGAATATATAATTCTCTGCATGCTAGTTAATCACACTACGTTAATTGGCATATTGTTACTGTATATATATATAGTGGTTTACATTATAGATCTAGAAGTTTATGGGAAAATGTCCCCAAACGATATATGCGGTTTATGTCATATCTGACGATGACCTTTTGAGTTTGGTGGGTGGGGTATGTTTGTTTTTCATTGTTACGTTCGCTTTGCAGGAGGACCGGGCCTGCGCATCAGCTTCACTTGCACGGTTTATTTCGATATTGATTTTAAACGTTGATATCAAAATTAGGCATTTAACATAGTTTGTTACAACATTGCCATTTGGAATGTTGATCTCTTGTAATTAGGGATGTATACCGGAACATTAGGGATGTCATCCGGAAAGCTGAATGGGACCATATCAACAAAGTCATCAACGAAGGTCTAGAAAGCAACAACACCAAACCCTTCTACAACTACATAAAGTCCAAGAAGGAGGATAACATAGGCGTAGCTCCACTACGAAACCATGGCCACCTTGTCAGCGACTGTAAAGGCAAAGCTGAGATACTGGTAAACCAATTTCAGTCGGTCTTCACGAAGGACAACAACAACCAACCATCCCCGCCACTCTCAAACCATGTAGACGAGAACATACCCCCACTACACATAGGGGAGGAAGGGGTGCTAAAGCTTCTGAAGAACATGAACATCAGGAAGGCAACAGGCCCTGACGAGATACCAAACAGAGTTCTCCAGACGTGTGCGGCAGAAATAACCCCAGCTATTACCGCCATCTTCCAAAAGTCAGTCGACAGTGGGGAGCTACCCAAAGACTGGAGAAGCGCTAACATTGCACCAGTATTCAAGAAAGGGGATCGTCACACCCCAGAGAACTACCGCCCAGTGTCCCTGACTTGTGTCTTGTCCAAACTTCTCGAACACATCATATCCCACCATATGCTCGACCACCTAGACAGGCACAAGGTACTCACCGACCTAAACCATGGCTTCCGCTCAGGCTATTCATGCGAGACACAGCTAGTCGTCACTGCTCATGATCTACTCGGCTACTACGACAGAAATCAACAGGTCGACACTATGATCCTTGACTTCAGCAAGGCATTTGACACAGTACCCCACAAACGACTACTCCTGAAGCTAGAGAATTATGGTATTCGTGGACCCCTACTTGACTGGATTGCCAACTTCCTCCAACAACGAGAAATGTGCGTGGTTGTAGAAGGTGAGAAGTCTAGACATGTCCCAGTAGGATCCGGCGTACCCCAAGGTACTGTGTTAGGGCCCCTGCTGTTCCTCTGCCACATTAACGACATGCCCGAGAGAGTCAAATCTGATATACGCCTATTTGCGGATGACTGTCTCCTATACAGAGCTATCAAATCCATCAGAGATCACGAACTCCTCCAACAAGACCTAAAGGATCTACAACAATGGGCACAAGACTGGGGTATGAGCTTCAACGCCAAGAAATGCTATCTCCTAAGCACTAAGCAGAAATCCAGCTATTTCTACACCATTAACGGCGAAATTCTGAAACAAGTCCAGGAAAACCCGTACCTAGGAATAACATTCTCTGATGACATGAAATGGACCTCGCATATATCCAAAGTCACCAAACGGGCCAACTCCACCCTCGGATTTATGAGAAGGAACCTGAGGCACTGTCCTTCCAGCTGCCGAAAGAATGCCTACCTAGGACTGATTCGCTCCAAACTGGAATATGGATGTGTCATCTGGGACCCCTACCAGCAAGGAGAAATCGACAAGCTTGAACGGATACAGAGATCCTCAGCCCGCTTTATCAAGAAGGATTACAAATCCAGACAAGATGGATGTGTGACAGCCATGCTGAAGGATCTAGAACTGGCCCCACTACAAGAGAGACGACGCCACCAGAGGCTGACGTTCTTGTACAAGGTGGTGGAAGGGCACGTACCAGCCATCAATATTGAACACTATTTAAAACCTCTTAGGCCTAAAAGAACTATCCGAGCAAAACAATACGAGGATTATATTCACAAAAACATTGTTGAAAATCTAGTGAATAATAATACTAAGTGTTTCCAACTAATCCAGGCAAAAAGTGACAATTACAAAAACTCTTTCTTCCCTAGAACAGTCATAGACTGGAATAAATTAGACGACAACATTATAAATCAACAAACTGTCGCTAGTTTCAAAAGTGCACTATCAGTCTAAAATATCCGCGCACACACCCGTCGTATAAAAGCCAGTATTGGTTACTTCGACGTAAACATTCAGATTCAGATACCTACTGCATCGACCCAGATCTTTCGTTCAAAAGTTATAGATGGGACATAGAGAATCTCGGGTTACTGTCCGGTGAGAACAATGTTATCAGGCGAGGTGATATCGTTTGTGGTGGCGAGCTTTAGCGAGTCACCACGAACGATATCGCCGAGTCTGATAACATTGTTCGAGCCGGACAGTAACTTGAGATTCTATTTATCATGAAACTTAATTTTCCGAGCATGTTTTAGTGTGTCTTTACCTAAAATTTTAGTCCGTCAATTTGTGGGCGGAGCTTAAAAGTGTTATCATGCTACTAGCAGCCTATTGACCTGAGAACACTTTATGTTATCAGGTCATGTGTTATCAGTCTGTTACCATGGTAGTTGCATGATAAATACAGCTCTGAAGATAGCAATATAAATAAAAAGTTTCTGAAAACACAACAGTTTTTTTTCAGTATTTGTTACTTATATTTTTTTCTGATACAATCTTAATATCTGTTTCCAACACTTGGTTATAGCCGTATTTAATGAAAAACATTGAATCCCATAAAGGGCGCTTATTACCCCTGTGAAAATTACCATTGCTGACCATGGTTAACCATTAACAACCCAGGCTCAATAATTGCATTGTCAATGCTTGAGCCTTGTTTGGCTATGGTTACCATCGTTAAACAATCATGGTCAACCATGTCTAACCATGGTCACTCTTGAAATATAGACTGACCATGGTTGACTGTCATCTGACCATGGTTGAAAACATTGTGGACATGGTTGGCTATGGTAATAACCACTGTGCCCATGGTTGACATTGGTTGAATATAAAAATTATGGTCATTGTTAAACATTCACTTATAAATAATTGTTTTATATAATAATTATATTAGACAAGATTATGTGTACAGGTTATAGTTCATCAAAGCATTTTCTACTTTCACTCAATTTTCAGAGACACTTACCATCTTGTTTTTTGCAAAATTTCATTTTGAACAGAATGCTGCCTAAATTTTACATATATAATACGCTTGATGAAAATGGAATCTGCAATTTTGCTTATTTCTTTCAAAAGTATGATTTATTTATGCAAATGAAGTTCATTGTAGTTGTAAAACATAAGAAAATTGACATTGTTGCCAAATCATGTCACTTCCAAGACTTCTAACATTTTTAAAAAATATTTTGAAGTATTTTAGTAAATAAAGTTTTTATAAAAAAATACATTTTTTTCCCCCAATAAAAGCACCATTTAAAAAAATATAATTGTGTTTTAAGTTACCATATAATTATATAGAAGGGAAATTACCTAACATTAAGATGTGGCCCTTTGGCTCAGTGGTTAACGCTGCAAAGAATCCGAACGTCGTGGGTTCGATCCCTAGTCTAGCTGGATAAAAACAGAAATGCTTTTCAGTGTTTCCCACCTAACATAGTACTGGCATGTAACCAGGAAAGTACTGGGTAGATTCCAGGAAAGTACTGGTTAGATGCCAGGAAAATGGTAACTGTACAATGGGTCTCATTGGCACTGTGCAGTGACCGTATAAGGTTTCAAAAAGTCTATTTATGGTGTGAGGGGGACATACATGGTCGACCAAAATACCATAAAGTGCATTAGAAAAAATGTGCGCGGCGACTTTCGACCTCATAAACACAGTAATTTGCGATTTTTTTTACCTAACATTATAAACTGAATACTTTATTCAAAGAAAGACTGATTAAGGTTACTTTAATCAGTTGAAGAAAGGTGACAGTCCAATCATATTGGAAACATTTATAATGTTACATTCAATTACAGTATAATTTTGTTAAAATATTAATGTTATGCTTCATGTTCTGTGTTTTCATTTTGTTCACGAACATGAATCAGCTCATTCACATTTAAATTAGTACCTATAAATTGCTTTAACATGTTTCTTGTCATTAATTTTTCGTCTAAATGTGTATTTTTATGTATGTAATCGATTTTAATAATCAACACTCAATATTTTCTATTACAACAAAATTAACCAATCATGTTTGGTATTTTCATTCATGTTCGCAAACATGATTCATGTTTGATATTTAGTCATACCCCATAAAGGGAGGTAATGTTAAAAATATAATAAAATGAAAATTTGGCAATTAGAACCCAAGTTCTGAGACCAATATACCAATATATACACCGACATTTTGTGGTGATGCTCCAGATTTGGCCCTGCAAATTATTCGAAACAAGAAGAACTTGAGGAATGTTTTTTGTTATTGATTGATTTAGTATCATAACTAGATTATCACAAGCTTATGACAACACATAGGAAGTTGCGCATACTTTCAGTCACAGTGCCATATGATTCTAAAATTAACGTACATCGTATGTCCCTGTATGATTATCATTTCACTTTTTAATGCAAAATTGTTTATACCCGAAATACTATTATATCATAGATCAATCGAGGTCATATAATCACTTGTTATAGTATTGCTAAATGTTATCTTGAAGAATAAAATAAATAAATCTTCATTCTATCAAATGTATTGAAAATACTACAATGTAGTTAATTCACAGTAAGTTAAATTAAGAGCCATAACAAAATTAACAAAGTTATGTTTAGACTATTTCAGGTGCGATGTAATCTTTGTAGGACTATATACTAGACAAATTCTTGGAGCACCATGAAAAGTCTTAATGTGTGGGGAGGCATTGTCTTGTAAATTTTGCGTTCCCTATGACAACTTGATATCCCTTTAATTTATCGCTCACTACCTACGACTAACAGGATGGGCGTCTGGGGTTTGTAAAGATCAAATTGCTCATTTGAAAGATAATATAAGATAACACAAGGTATAGCAGAAAGAATGGCAAAATCGGTAAAGGAACGGATGAGAGAATATCGTCGAAGACTGAAAGAAAATGCACAGAAGTAGTTTAAGAAAGACAATATTTTATCAATTGTCATTGCTGTTGATATGATGGATGCAATATATTCCTACGTTCCTATTTTAGGAAGCAGTTCCTGAAAAAGGTTGATTGAGAACGGCTTTTTCTATTTTAGCGTGACTCTCAACTCCCCTGCTCGCTACAGGTCCCTCTCGTATACCACAATACAAAACATATATACATGTAGTAATCCACTGCTCGCTACAGGTCCCTCTCGTATACCACAATACAAAACATATATACATGTAGTAATCCACTGCTCGCTACAGGTCCCTCTCGTATACCACAATACAAAACATATATACATGTAGTAATCCACTGCTCGCTACAGGTCCCTCTCGTATACCACAATACAAACATATATACATGTAGTAATCCACTGCTCGCTACAGGTCCCTCTCGTATACCACAATACAAACATATATACATGTAGTAATCCACTGCTCGCTACAGGTCCCTCTCGTATACCACAATACAAACATATATACATGTAGTAATCCACTGCTCGCTACAGGTCCCTCTCGTATACCACAATACAAAACATATATACATGTAGTAATCCACAAACTTGTTTTTTTATTTCGTTACACCTTCAAATATGTTTTGAAAAAGCGATTTCCTTCTAAGAAGTATGCACATGCGCACCACGATACTATATTGGGACCATATTGGTTCCGAAATCGGAATATAACATCGAAAATGACCTTACATACCCTGATGTTTGTAAAAAAAGAATCTGGTGGTCAATACATAATTATTATGTATGAAAAATATTTGTTGATCTTAACCTTCACATCGACAAATTTTGTCATAGAAGTCAGATTTTAATATGATCAACACTAAGCTCGAACAAACGCTGCAGGATCTATACAATAGGGTGGTGCATTTAAAAAATAAATTGCGATTAGATTAAAGCCTGGTAATATGTGTAGCACTATATTTCTCCGGCTTTCTAATTCCTTTTTACAGGTCTATAGTCAACAAAAACGAAAAATCCCTCTCGCTTTCATCCTCCATTTTTGACAATTGGCACCACAACGAAGTTGTATTGGAACATTTTAAAACACATAATGCCAGTGTTTTGGTTACAGGATGTGGTTATACCGTCTTTGAGTTTGAAGAAAGTTTGATAGGATACAAGTTGTTGCAGGGAACGCCACATGCACAAGACAATGCCTCCCCACACAGACCCCCGGGCAAATAACAGTCCACATAACATCAGGAGGTGAAAGGGCAAATACAGTGGTGCAAGGAATGGCGAGGTTGACTGTTAAGGACAAATAAGTAGAATTAAGAGGACGAACATGGTTGGGAGGGGAGCGGGTAAATGGATGGAATAGATCACAAGCCAAGAAAGCTAGCTGCAATGGGCTGAAAGGGGGAGAAAATAACATGAACACTATATCAAGTGAAAGAATACTATATCAAGTGAAAGAATACTATATCAAGTGAAGAATACTATATCAAGTGAAAGAATACTATATCAAGTGAAAGAATACTATATCAAGTGAAAGAATACTATATCAAGTGAAAGAATTGCACATGGGGCAAGGGGAATTTAATATACATCCAAAACACAATTAGAAATAATAACTATTCAGTGATTTATAGCCTTGGAATTGTCAGTAAAATACATTTGTCTGATACTGCCAGTTCAATTTTTGTTCTTTCATTCCTTAAAAATCTATACATATTTGTTTTGAACCATAGGTTCTCATACACTAGATGTATTGATGTGTATATAGATTGACGTATTTATATACATGTATCTTTATCACACATCATGTAGACATTTAACTGAATTGTTCAAAGGTAACTGATAAACAAAAAATTTGCATTAACCAGTATGTTAAAAATTATATAAATCATTGTAAATATATGAATTTGTACTCACATTTCACATCGTGTCATATTTTAGTTCGTGTATTGATGAGTAATCATGCATGAGCTTAATCTTTCGTAATTTTCGAAAAATACCTGTTGTAGGTCAAGGTCACAATCTGTTCTATATCCCATTTATATAGTATGCCCTATACCTAATGCTTACTATACTATAATGGTGAATATTCATCATTACAGACTTTCAAATGTTATTGCTGGTTACTGCATCAAAAAAGTTTGTGTTAAAAGTAGTGTGAGGTACTTGCTTAAATATACCACTGATTTATAGTGAGTTGCAGGTGAGGAGCTAGTCGAGGTTTCATAACGGGATGTATGGGAGGGGGTAAACTCTTTTAAATAATGTACTAGGGGATTGGGATCTGTTTCAGAGTCAACATGTCATTTTCATTGAATACATTGAACAGCCAACTGATATTTGGGTTTTCTAACATAATCAATATGTTCGCAAGAAATATTCCTTATTTTAAATATTTTATGTCAGACACAAATGTCGCCCAAAAATTTTTTTTTGATTTGTTTTTAAATATTTCTGACTTTTCTTGAATTTGCAAGTCTGTATAGTACAAAGGTGGTTTCACTATGTGAAAATAGGAAGAAATAAGAAAATAAAAGTGATTTTCAATTTATCGGATTATTTTTAAAGGCTTAAGTTTTTTCAGAGAATAAAACGGGCCATTATTTTTTGTGGAAAGGTAATTTTCTAATTTTATCCGCATTATTATATAGATTGAAACAACAACTGTTACATTTATCGCAGACATTATGCCAATGATGGACTGCATACCTTATGGTTTAAAGGTTGACATTTTTAGCCAAGAGTGCTGTATATATCATAAAAAATTGAACCATTGACATACTCGGTTATCTTCCAGTGGATTCAGATTGCTTCATAAAGTGGGTGGATAGTGATTTTTTATATCTTAATTCAATGCAATATTCATGTCGGGCTATAATTCTTTTGCAGCGATTTTGAACCAAAATTTATCTTCAAATTGAGATTTGTATACTGTAAATGCAGGAGTTTTATGTTTTGCAATGTTTTCCAGACAAGTGTAAACAAATAGCTGTAGCCAAAGATGGATGCCTCAAGCATTTCATTAACAGAAGTGTTTAGAAGAGATCCTACTGGCACCAGATTTCTTGTTGCGAAGGTAAATTTATTCATGAAGATACAGGACACCATTGTGAGGAAGTCCATGTTAGCTTGTTTTACACTGTTTGATATATTAATAATCTTGATGGTCCTAGTTCACTGTTAAGGTCACAGTATATTTATAATCTTGATGGTCCTAATTCACTGTTAAGGTCACAGTATATTTATAATCTTGATGGTCCTAATTCACTGTTAAGGTCACAGTATATTTATAATCTTGATGGTCCTAATTCACTGTTTAGGTCACAGTATATTTATAATCTCAATGGTCCTAATTCACTGTTAAGGTCACATTTAAAGTCTGTGTTTTCTGCCTCCTCACCTTACTATGTCAAGTTTAGTAAGGCATTAAAAAACAATGAGTCAATGTTTTACTGCATTTTTCTTGATCAAGTCTAAAAATATTGCTGCTGTATGCCAATGAACTATCGAAGAGCAGCATTTTTAGTGAATTTGGTAGTTTTTTTGTGAGAGTTTGGGAAAACAGCAATTCCACAATTTGGGGGATTAGGCAGAATATTTTCAACTCAAGAAACACGAAGCAAGTCAGTACACATGTATTGCTGTAGTAGATGTTGTTGCTATGGTAATGTCTGTGTACCTCTTGATGTAGAATGTCTTGTAGATAATTTATTTGATCTATCTATTTACTATTACAGTTACAGAATGTTCCACCTGGCCATGATGTAGAACTGTTTGAATTGTATTTTGAGAAAGTATGTAAATGTGAGGTGCTGGATGTAAGAACCATAGAGAATGAACCAGATTTACTAGTAGTGGAATTCAGTGAAGCTATAGCAGGTATAGTTGAAGTGTTGAAAAATACATTAAAGCCCAACAGTCTGAGGATTGAGCCACCTGTTTTCCAGTGTAGTGAGAGTGACCTACCATCTTTTTAACATTTTTAATGTTTCCATAAAAAGCAATGTCCTTCCAAGACAAAATGCAATGTCCTTTCAAGACAAAAAGCAATGTCCTTCCAAGACAAAAAGCAATGTCATTCCAAGACAAAAAGCAATGTCCTTCCAAGATAAAACACAATGTCTTTCCAAGACAAAATGCAATGTCCTCCCAAGATAAAACACAATGTCCTTCCAAGATAAAACACAATGTCCTTCCAAGACAAAAAGCAATGTCCTTCCAAGATAAAACACAATGTCATTCCAAGATAAAATGCAATGTCCTTCCAAGACAAAAAGCAATGTCCTTCCAAGATAAAACACAATGTCCTTCCAAGACAAAAAGCAATGTCCTTCCAAGATAAAACACAATGTCCTTCCAAGATAAAATGCATGTCCTTCCAAGACAAAAAGCAATGTCCTTCCAAGATAAAACACAATGTCCTTCCAAGACAAAAAGCAATGTCCTTCCAAGACAAAATGCAATGTCCTTCCAAGACAAAAAGCAATGTCCTTCCAAGACAAAAAACAATGTCCTTCCAAGATAAAATGCAATGTCCTTCCAAGACAAAAAACAATGTCCTTCCAAGACAAAATGCAATGTCCTTCCAAGACAAAAAGCAATGTCCCTCCAAGATAAAAATAAAGATTTATTGGGTTTTCAAATATTAAAACTTTGGCAAGCATAGTGGTCGAGGGGTGGAGCGCCTGAATTCTGATATGAAGGTCATTGATCCGAACCCTGTCTTTGGCGCGGTTGATCGGCAAAACTAGGTATCCCTCTAATAGGCACAATTACTGGTTAGTAACTGAGGAAGCAGTCGTCTAGCATGGTTAATATAAGTTGTGACAACTTGTTTCGCATTCCAAGTAAAACAAGTAAGTTAAAATGAAAACTTTAATTGTACTTGTATATAATTTTACTCTAATCAATTTATTCTCAATATATACTTCGAAACCGTCACCTAGACAGATCACAAATTAGTGTTATGTCAAAGTATCCAGTTTGCTTCATCATTATAGTCGTTCTATAATTTTATCAATTTCCTTATACAGTTTGATTTAGCAAAACCTCTACAAATTCACTTGCATTTGAGATGGATTAAGTTCAATGATTTTCGAAAACACCCAATATATTTGTCACAGTCATGGCACTGATAGATACAGTTATCAAGAACATTTCACTCGCATGATTAACGTTCAGGAAATTACTATTGAAATTGACAGGAAAATGTCAGTTTACCAATGATGAAATGATATGTATCTAAGAAAAAATATCAAACTGGTACACGAGGAGCAATTCAAATACACGTGAATATATAAAATGGTTTTATCACAATTGTGAAGGCCATAAACTCAGTTAGCCACGAACATTACAAGTAATTAAAATGCCCAGAATGTTACAGATTTATAAACAGTTATTTTCAATGAATGTACCAGAACTTAAATGCCATGAGGGTCAATGAAATAGTTACAGTCAAGATGAATACAGTCTTTTTTGTATCATTACAATGTCATAAGAAAAAAACTTGCTTGAATATGTTAGATTTATCTATATGTAAGATTGTATGTTGGTACCACATTTACTCCTGTTTTAGATATTGAATCAGTGAAGAGAAGAGCTCGAGACCGGTCTCTTAATGGGGTTGTGCTGTCCTTAGATTATCTTGGCTATCCAACTGGTCTGTATATCACCGGAATGCGAGCAAATGTATCGAAAGATATGTTGCAGCTGAAATTTGAGAACAAACGTTCTGGTGGCTTGGATGAATGTGTTGAGCTCGTAGAATTTGTACATGTGGGATCAGGAAAACATGCTTATGTTCACATCAGTAACGAAACAGGTATGTTTAAACTTTGAGATGTTCTTTTAATATTGTCTCACATCCGTAGATTTGTACATTTTTCTACAAGAGATAAAGGGTTACAAAATATCAATCAATCGGATTTTTTCTAATATTTCTGTCATATGAGAATTGTCTGAAACTGTTGCTGTCTAGAATTCTATACTTAGAAGTATTGTGCATTATATTTATTGAAGAAAGATTTTATTATAGGTCGCATTAAACTACATTTTCAGGAGTTTATGCATCATAAGCCAGCCTAATATTGTACACGTTGAATCATGTCCCAATGTTTACAGCCAGCCTAATATTGCACACGTTGAATCAAGCCCCAATGTTTACAGCCAGCCTAATATTGCACACGTTGAATCATGTCCCAATGTTTACAGCCAGCCTAATATTGCACACGTTGAATCATGTCCCAATGTTTACTGCCAGCCTAATATTGTACACGTTGAATCAAGCCCCAATGTTTACAGCCAGCCTAGTATTGTACACGTTGAATCATGTCCCAATGTTTACAGCCAGCCTAATATTGCACACGTTGAATCATGTCCCAATGTTTACTGCCAGCCTAATGTTGCACACGTTGAATCAAGCCCCAATGTTTACAGCCAGCCTAGTATTGCACACGTTGAATCATGTCCCAATGTTTACAGCCAGCCTAATATTGCACACGTTGAATCAAGCCCCAATGTTTACAGCCAGCCTAGTATTGTACACGTTGAATCAAGCCCCAATGTTTACAGCCAGCCTAATATTGTACACGTTGAATCAAGCCCCAATGTTTACAGCCAGCCTAATATTGTACACGTTGAATCAAGCCCCAATGTTTACAGCCAGCCTAATATTGTACACGTTGAATCATGTCCCAATGTTTACAGCCAGCCTAATATTGTACACGTTGAATCAAGCCCCAATGTTTACAGCCAGCCTAATGTTGCACACGTTGAATCAAGCCCCAATGTTTACAGCCAGCCTAATGTTGCACACGTTGAATCAAGCCCCAATGTTTACATCTAGCCTAATGTTGCACACGTTGAATCAAGCCCCAATGTTTACAGCCAGCCTAATGTTGCACACGTTGAATCAAGCCCCAATGTTTACAGCCAGCCTAATGTTGCACACGTTGAATCAAGCCCCAATGTTTACAGCCAGCCTAATGTTGCACACGTTGAATCAAGCCCCAATGTTTACAGCCAGCCTAATGTTGCACACGTTGAATCAAGCCCCAATGTTTACAGCCAGCCTAATATTGCACACGTTGAATCAAGCCCCAATGTTTACAGCCAGCCTAATATTGTACACGTTGAATCAAGCCCCAATGTTTACAGCCAGCCTAATATTGTACACGTTGAATCAAGCCCCAATGTTTACAGCCAGCCTAATATTGCACACGTTGAATCATGTCCCAATGTTTACTGCCAGCCTTATGTTGTACACGTTGAATCAAGCCCCAATGTTTACAGCCAGCCTTATATTGCACACGTTGAATCAAGCCCCAATGTTTACAGCCAGCCTAATATTGCACACGTTGAATCAAGCCCCAATGTTTACAGCCAGCCTAATATTGCACACGTTGAATCAAGCCCCAATGTTTACAGCCAGCCTAATATTGCACACGTTGAATCATGTCCCAATGTTTACAGCCAGCCTAATATTGCACACGTTGAATCAAGCCCCAATGTTTACAGCCAGCCTAATATTGCACACGTTGAATCAAGCCCCAATGTTTACAGCCAGCCTAATATTGCACACGTTGAATCAAGCCCCAATGTTTACAGCCAGCCTAATATTGCACACGTTGAATCATGTCCCAATGTTTACAGCCAGCCTAATATTGCACACGTTGAATCAAGCCCCAATGTTTACAGCCAGCCTAATATTGCACACGTTGAATCAAGCCCCAATGTTTACAGCCAGCCTAATATTGCACACGTTGAATCATGTCCCAATGTTTACAGCCAGCCTAATATTGTACACGTTGAATCAAGCCCCAATGTTTACAGCCAGCCTTATGTTGCACACGTTGAATCAAGCCCCAATGTTTACAGCCAGCCTAATATTGCACACGTTGAATCAAGCCCCAATGTTTACAGCCAGCCTAATATTGTACACGTTGAATCAAGCCCCAATGTTTACAGCCAGCCTAATATTGCACACGTTGAATCAAGCCCCAATGTTTACAGCCAGCCTAGTATTGTACACGTTGAATCAAGCCCCAATGTTTACAGCCAGCCTTATGTTGCACACGTTGAATCAAGCCCCAATGTTTACAGCCAGCCTAATATTGCACACGTTGAATCAAGCCCCAATGTTTACAGCCAGCCTAATATTGCACACGTTGAATCAAGCCCCAATGTTTACAGCCAGCCTAATATTGCACACGTTGAATCAAGCCCCAATGTTTACAGCCAGCCTAATATTGCACACGTTGAATCAAGCCCCAATGTTTACAGCCAGCTTAATATTGCACACGTTGAATCATGTCCCAATGTTTACAGCCAGCCTAGTATTGTACACGTTGAATCAAGCCCCAATGTTTACAGCCAGCCTTATGTTGCACACGTTGAATCAAGCCCCAATGTTTACAGCCAGCCTAGTATTGTACACGTTGAATCAAGCCCCAATGTTTACAGCCAGCCTTATGTTGCACACGTTGAATCAAGCCCCAATGTTTACTGCCAGCCTTATGTTGCACACGTTGAATCAAGCCCCAATGTTTACAGCCAGCCTTATATTGCACACGTTGAATCAAGCCCCAATGTTTACAGCCAGCCTAGTATTGCACATGTTGAATCATGTCCCAATGTTTACAGCCAGCCTAATATTGCACACGTTGAATCAAGCCCCAATGTTTACAGCCAGCCTAGTATTGTACACGTTGAATCAAGCCCCAATGTTTACAGCCAGCCTAATATTGTACACGTTGAATCATGTCCCAATGTTTACAGCCAGCCTAATATTGTACACGTTGAATCAAGCCCCAATGTTTACAGCCAGCCTAATGTTGCACACGTTGAATCATGTCCCAATGTTTACAGCCAGCCTAATATTGCACACGTTGAATCAAGCCCCAATGTTTACATCTAGCCTAATGTTGCACACGTTGAATCAAGCCCCAATGTTTACAGCCAGCCTAATGTTGCACACATTGAATCAAGCCCCAATGTTTACAGCCAGCCTAATGTTGCACACGTTGAATCAAGCCCCAATGTTTACAGCCAGCCTAATGTTGCACACGTTGAATCAAGCCCCAATGTTTACAGCCAGCCTTATGTTGCACACGTTGAATCAAGCCCCAATGTTTACAGCCAGCCTAATATTGCACACGTTGAATCAAGCCCCAATGTTTACAGCCAGCCTAATATTGCACACGTTGAATCAAGCCCCAATGTTTACAGCCAGCCTAATATTGCACACGTTGAATCAAGCCCCAATGTTTACAGCCAGCCTAATATTGCACACGTTGAATCAAGCCCCAATGTTTACAGCCAGCCTAATATTGCACACGTTGAATCATGTCCCAATGTTTACAGCCAGCCTAATATTGCACACGTTGAATCATGTCCCAATGTTTACAGCCAGCCTAGTATTGTACACGTTGAATCAAGCCCCAATGTTTACAGCCAGCCTTATGTTGCACACGTTGAATCAAGCCCCAATGTTAACAGCCAGCCTAGTATTGTACACGTTGAATCAAGCCCCAATGTTTACAGCCAGCCTTATGTTGCACACGTTGAATCAAGCCCCAATGTTTACAGCCAGCCTAGTATTGTACACGTTGAATCAAGCCCCAATGTTTACAGCCAGCCTAATATTGCACACGTTGAATCAAGCCCCAATGTTTACAGCCAGCCTAGTATTGCACACGTTGAATCATGTCCCAATGTTTACAGCCAGCCTAATATTGCACACGTTGAATCAAGCCCCAATGTTTACAGCCAGCCTAGTATTGTACACGTTGAATCAAGCCCCAATGTTTACAGCCAGCCTAATATTGTACACGTTGAATCAAGCCCCAATGTTTACAGCCAGCCTAATATTGCACACGTTGAATCATGTCCCAATGTTTACAGCCAGCCTAATATTGTACACGTTGAATCAAGCCCCAATGTTTACAGCCAGCCTAATGTTGCACAAGTTGAATCAAGCCCCAATGTTTACAGCCAGCCTAATGTTGCACACGTTGAATCAAGCCCCAATGTTTACATCAAGCCTAATGTTGCACACGTTGAATCAAGCCCCAATGTTTACAGCCAGCCTAATGTTGCACACGTTGAATCAAGCCCCAATGTTTACAGCCAGCCTAATGTTGCACACGTTGAATCAAGCCCCAATGTTTACAGCCAGCCTAATGTTGCACACGTTGAATCAAGCCCCAATGTTTACAGCCAGCCTAATGTTGCACACGTTGAATCAAGCCCCAATGTTTACAGCCAGCCTAATATTGCACACGTTGAATCAAGCCCCAATGTTTACAGCCAGCCTAGTATTGCACACGTTGAATCAAGCCCCAATGTTTACAGCCAGCCTAATATTGCACATGTTGAATCATGTCCCAATGTTTACAGCCAGCCTAATATTGCACACGTTGAATCAAGCCCCAATGTTTACTGCCAGCCTTATGTTGTACACGTTGAATCAAGCCCCAATGTTTACAGCCAGCCTAGTATTGCACACGTTGAATCATGTCCCAATGTTTACAGCCAGCCTAATATTGCACACGTTGAATCATGTCCCAATGTTTACAGCCAGCCTAATATTGCACACGTTGAATCATGTCCCAATGTTTACAGCCAGCCTAATATTGTACACGTTGAATCATGTCCCAATGTTTACAGCCAGCCTAATATTGCACACGTTGAATCAAGCCCCAATGTTTACAGCCAGCCTAATATTGCACACGTTGAATCAAGCCCCAATGTTTACAGCCAGCCTAATATTGCACACGTTGAATCAAGCCCCAATGTTTACTGCCAGCCTAATATTGCACACGTTGAATCAAGCCCCAATGTTTACAGCCAGCCTAATATTGCACACATTGAATCAAGCCCCAATGTTTACAGCCAGCCTAATATTGTACACGTTGAATCAAGCCCCAATGTTTACAGCCAGCCTAATGTTGCACACGTTGAATCAAGCCCCAATGTTTACAGCCAGCCTAGTATTGTACACGTTGAATCATGTCCCAATGTTTACATCTAGCCTAATATTGCACACGTTGAATCAAGCCCCAATGTTTACAGCCAGCCTAATATTGCACACGTTGAATCAAGCCCCAATGTTTACAGCCAGCCTAATATTGTACACGTTGAATCATGTCCCAATGTTTACATCTAGCCTAATATTGCACACGTTGAATCAAGCCCCAATGTTTACAGCCAGCCTAATATTGTACACGTTGAATCAAGCCCCAATGTTTACATCTAGCCTATTATTGTACACGTTGAATCAAGCCCCAATGTTTACAGCCAGCCTAATATTGTACACGTTGAATCAAGCCCCAATGTTTACATCTAGCCTAATATTGTACACGTTGAATCAAGCCCCAATGTTTACAGCCAGCCTAATATTGCACACGTTGAATCATGTCCCAATGTTTACAGCCAGCCTAATATTGTACACGTTGAATCAAGCCCCAATGTTTACAGCCAGCCTAATATTGCACACGTTGAATCAAGCCCCAATGTTTACAGCCAGCCTAATATTGCACACGTTGAATCAAGCCCCAATGTTTACTGCCAGCCTAATATTGCACACGTTGAATCAAGCCCCAATGTTTACAGCCAGCCTAATATTGCACACATTGAATCAAGCCCCAATGTTTACAGCCAGCCTAATATTGTACACGTTGAATCAAGCCCCAATGTTTACAGCCAGCCTAATGTTGCACACGTTGAATCAAGCCCCAATGTTTACAGCCAGCCTAGTATTGTACACGTTGAATCATGTCCCAATGTTTTCATCTAGCCTAATATTGCACACGTTGAATCAAGCCCCAATGTTTACAGCCAGCCTAATATTGCACACGTTGAATCAAGCCCCAATGTTTACAGCCAGCCTAATATTGTACACGTTGAATCATGTCCCAATGTTTACATCTAGCCTAATATTGCACACGTTGAATCAAGCCCCAATGTTTACAGCCAGCCTAATATTGTACACGTTGAATCAAGCCCCAATGTTTACATCTAGCCTAATATTGTACACGTTGAATCAAGCCCCAATGTTTACAGCCAGCCTAATATTGTACACGTTGAATCAAGCCCCAATGTTTACATCTAGCCTAATATTGTACACGTTGAATCAAGCCCCAATGTTTACAGCCAGCCTAATATTGCACACGTTGAATCATGTCCCAATGTTTACAGCCAGCCTAATATTGTACACGTTGAATCAAGCCCCAATGTTTACAGCCAGCCTAATATTGCACACGTTGAATCAAGCCCCAATGTTTACAGCCAGCCTAGTATTGCACACGTTGAATCAAGCCCCAATGTTTACAGCCAGCCTAATATTGTACACGTTGAATCAAGCCCCAATGTTTACAGCCAGCCTAATATTGCACACGTTGAATCAAGCCCCAATGTTTACAGCCAGCCTAATATTGCACACGTTGAATCAAGCCCCAATGTTTACAGCCAGCCTAATATTGTACACGTTGAATCAAGCCCCAATGTTTACAGCCAGCCTAATATTGTACACGTTGAATCAAGCCCCAATGTTTACTGCCAGCCTAATATTGCACACGTTGAATCAAGCCCCAATGTTTACAGCCAGCCTAGTATTGTACACGTTGAATCAAGCCCCAATGTTTACAGCCAGCCTAATATTGTACACGTTGAATCAAGCCCCAATGTTTACAGCCAGCCTAGTATTGTACACGTTGAATCAAGCCCCAATGTTTACAGCCAGCCTAATATTGTACACGTTGAATCAAGCCCCAATGTTTACAGCCAGCCTAATATTGTACACGTTGAATCAAACCCCAATGTTTACAGCCAGCCTAATATTGTACACGTTGAATCAAGCCCCAATGTTTACAGCCAGCCTAATATTGTACACGTTGAATCATGTCCCAATGTTTACATCTAGCCTAATATTGCACACGTTGAATCAAGCCCCAATGTTTACAGCCAGCCTAATATTGTACACGTTGAATCAAGCCCCAATGTTTACATCTAGCCTAATATTGTACACGTTGAATCAAGCCCCAATGTTTACAGCCAGCCTAATATTGTACACGTTGAATCAAGCCCCAATGTTTACATCTAGCCTAATATTGTACACGTTGAATCAAGCCCCAATGTTTACAGCCAGCCTAATATTGCACACGTTGAATCATGTCCCAATGTTTACAGCCAGCCTAATATTGTACACGTTGAATCAAGCCCCAATGTTTACAGCCAGCCTAATATTGCACACGTTGAATCAAGCCCCAATGTTTACAGCCAGCCTAATATTGCACACGTTGAATCAAGCCCCAATGTTTACAGCCAGCCTAATATTGTACACGTTGAATCATGTCCCAATGTTTACATCTAGCCTAATATTGCACACGTTGAATCAAGCCCCAATGTTTACAGCCAGCCTAATATTGTACACGTTGAATCAAGCCCCAATGTTTACATCTAGCCTAATATTGTACACGTTGAATCAAGCCCCAATGTTTACAGCCAGCCTAATATTGTACACGTTGAATCAAGCCCCAATGTTTACATCTAGCCTAATATTGTACACGTTGAATCAAGCCCCAATGTTTACAGCCAGCCTAATATTGCACACGTTGAATCATGTCCCAATGTTTACAGCCAGCCTAATATTGCACACGTTGAATCAAGCCCCAATGTTTACAGCCAGCCTAATATTGTACACGTTGAATCATGTCCCAATGTTTACAGCCAGCCTAATATTGTACACGTTGAATCATGTCCCAATGTTTACAGCCAGCCTAATATTGCACACGTTGAATCAAGCCCCAATGTTTACAGCCAGCCTAATATTGCACACGTTGAATCAAGCCCCAATGTTTACATCTAGCCTAATATTGCACACGTGGAATCAAGCCCCAATGTTTACAGCCAGCCTAATATTGCACACGTTGAATCATGTCCCAATGTTTACAGCCAGCCTAATATTGTACACGTTGAATCAAGCCCCAATGTTTACAGCCAGCCTAATATTGTACACGTTGAATCAAGCCCCAATGTTTACAGCCAGCCTAGTATTGTACACGTTGAATCAAGCCCCAATGTTTACAGCCAGCCTAATATTGTACACGTTGAATCAAGCCCCAATGTTTACAGCCAGCCTAATATTGTACACGTTGAATCAAACCCCAATGTTTACAGCCAGCCTAATATTGTACACGTTGAATCAAGCCCCAATGTTTACAGCCAGCCTAATATTGTACACGTTGAATCAAGCCCCAATGTTTACAGCCAGCCTAATATTGTGTAGTTGAATCAAGCCCCAATGTTTACAGCCAGCCTAATATTGTACACGTTGAATCAAACCCCAATGTTTACAGCCAGCCTAATATTGCACACGTTGAATCAAGCCCCAATGTTTACAGCCAGCCTAATATTGCACATGTTGAATCAAGCCCCAATGTTTACAGCCAGCCTAATATTGCACACATTGAATCAAGCCCCAATGTTTACTGCCAGCCTAATATTGCACACGTTTAATCAAGCCCCAATGTTTACAGCCAGCCTAGTATTGCACACGTTGAATCAAACCCCAATGTTTACAGCCAGCCTAGTATTGCACACGTTGAATCAAGCCACAATGTTTACAGCCAGCCTAATGTTGCACACGTTGAATCAAGCCCCAATGTTTACTGCCAGCCTAATGTTGCACACGTTGAATCAAGCCCCAATGTTTACATGGTCCGTCAGTTCTCCAGTACATCTCCGTGTAAACCTTTCGATTTAGTGCTGATCAAATTGGGATTTTTTTAACTTTTTATTAGAATAGCGTAAGTCGTTGGGCGGGCAGGCGGGCGTAAGAACATGTCGAGAGCTCCCATGGGATTGCTTTTGGGTTCGTTCCGTCCAAGGTCAAGGTCACTTAAAATTTAAAAATCAGTTTCCACTTAATATCTTCGCTATGTGCGGATGTAATGACATCATACTTGGTGTATAGTTGTTGCATATATATATAATATATCTAAGTGTGAGTGTGTATATGCATGTATCACCTATGGCACCTTTGCAGCATTGATGATCATCATGTATTCATTATACAAATTGAGCCTTGGTTACAAATAACTACGTACTAAACCTGGTTTGGGAGCATTGCCCATTTCTTGTTTTTAATTTTGCCAATAAAAATTAGTTGATTTTTTAAATTTGGAATTATTCTCAGAAAATTACTGATTGCTGTTTCTATTCTTAAGCTTTGAAATCCATTTTGTCCATTGATGGTCATCAGCTAGAGAATGCTGTCTTACTGCTCCACCCGTACTATCCATCTGTGCATGAAGACATTTGGACTAGGTTGAAACTGGAAAGTAATGTAGCAGGTAGGAATGTTTAGTTGGGTGTAATTATGGTTTATGTTGATACTGAGATAAAAAATATTGAATGCTACTCTGCTGTTTTTATGTCCCCCCCCAGCCATTCGAAGGATGGTGAAGGGCCATAAAGTGTTACCCCTGTTTGTCCGTCTGTGCAAACCTTGGTTTTCAATCAATAACTCTTGAAAGGATGGATGGATTCACTTCATATTGGGCACATATGAATAGGGTAATACAATACAGGTAAAGTTCAATAATGGATACAATTCAACAATATTTGGAGGAGTTACGACCCTTTCTTACTAAATAATCAGTAACTCTTGAAATGATGGATGTATTCAATTTGAGCACATAAGCATAGGATAGTAAAATACAGGTCAAATTTGATTTCAGTTATAACCTGCCAATTTTGTTAAGAGTTCTGCCCTTTTTGTACACAAAAAATTGTTTTCCATTTAATATTGCTTCCAATTATTTGGCCTTTACAAACAAAGTACATGTATTTGTATTCTACTGAAAGCCCAAAGTAGGGGCAACCGTGTTCTATGGACACATCTAGTTATTGATAATCCATCGTAATAAAGATAAATTTTTATTTTCTAGATTTGAAACTTACCTAATTTAAATCAGACTTAAAAATCTCAATTTCTGTATGATCTTACAGTTAAACTTCAAAACCTCAAACTGCAGTAGGATCTAGAAATTAGTTTGAGTCATTTATTGTTCAAGGCATCTATGATATACATGTGTATGTACGATACAAATTGACTGTTCCTGCTATGAGTGTACTATGCATTATGAAAATGGTTAAGATATTAAATTTCGGGTCGAATTTATACAAATTTTGAGACTTCGATGAACTTTATTTGTTCAGTGAAGTTTGCACTTCTGTTTAATAGATCTATTAAGTGATTTGTTTGTCACATAAGTACATGTATATAGTACAACAGTCAATAATTAATATGATGTGCGAATGAAATGTGTCGCCAATCTCACCCTCAACAAGCAAAAGGATTTCAACTGATCAATCAAAGTACTGTATTGTTCGACCTATTGTCAAAAATGAATGAAATTGTAGCTAAGGACAGCAAATCATGTTCAAGTGTTTGACCTATCTCTTTTGGGTGTAGCGGATCCGTAGTCCAGTGGTAACGCGCTGGACTTGTAATCCAGGGATCGTAGGTTCGATTCCTGCTCCATCACTGACCGTACTAACAGTCTTTCGGACGAGACTTTAAAAACCGAGGTCCCGTGTATGATGCTTTACATCGAGCACGTAAAAGAACCCGGGGTGCTTATGGAACTGGGGCATCTCCTGTATCATGCACTATCCTCCAAAAATCTAATATGACTAACATTCTTCCGGAGACATCGCCCATATGGGAAACCTGTGGCGACAATAAATAAACGCAAATACAAAGACAATATCCCTTTTGGAGTGATCTACTGTTAGATAAAATGAAATAAGAAGGGATTTCGCCAAGACTTAAGAACCTGTTCGAGATATCTACTATGTTTGAGCCATAACTGTTTGAGGTTTCGAAGTTCTACTGTAATACATTAACCTTTTCACAAAATGTTTTTATGTTATTAGGATTGCTTTAGTATATTATTCAAGTCATCTAAATGTCTCATTTAGTTTCTGATGATACAGAGACGGGTGCTAAACAAAAACAGACAAAGAAAAGAACAGCTTTTGCATCAGAACAACAAAGAAATCCGACCAACAAACCGGCTGATCGCAGCAGGAAGCCTCAGATGTCTCACATGAATTCTGCTTCACGTGAACAGGATGGAACCAGTAACAATAAGCAAGTTACCAAATTGAGAGTATATTATGAAAACACAGATGACCAGTCAAGTCCACCTCATGTTACCAGCCCAACTTACACTGATAACAATGATGGTCAGAATCAGTTCTCAAAATGTTTGGAACAACCGCCATCTTCAAAGCACACCAACGAATATCATAAGCCTGCAGTAAAAAACAATGTTGATGGTCAGAGAAACATTGAGAAAAAACCTTGGAGAAATAGACAGAGAAGATCACAGTCTTGTGGTCGACCGAGGGACAGTCAGTCCTGTCTTACCCTCCCTGCAGAAAGCCCAGAAGCAGAACTTGAAGAGGAAATGCTTTTGTCCCCAGCTAAAATAGCACTATTAATAATATATAGATTTCAAACTAAGAATGAGACGCAGAGGTTTAAAGTCAATTTCCAAGAAAGGAATGGGAAGGTGATAATGAAAGGACATAATGAAGAAGATCTGAAGAATGCTAGATTGAAGATTCATGAATGTCTGAACCGAGTTGACAGCATTTCAGAACCATTACATGAATTCAGGCATAAATTTTTGTCTCGATCCGAAAGTAAACATTGTATGCGAGAAAGGTCTAAACAGAAGAAATGTTGCGCTAGTTTTGAGGTACAAGATTCTCCTCCTGAACTTCTCTGTCACGCATTTAATCCAAAGCAATGTGAAGAAGCATTAAAATTTGTCTTCAATGAAATTACAGTACAAACCATCGAACTGCGACCAGGACAAGAGAAACAGCTACTTGAAGATTCTTGGAAATCATTAAATGAAGAGCTTGATACTGGCTTAACAACTGTGTATATTGATCAAAGTGGTAAAGCAAAAATAGTAATTGAAAGCTTTATCGAACGTAAATCAGCAGAAGCTAGACGAAAAATTATAGATTTTTTTAAGAATAATGTGCCTAGAGAAAAAGAAGAAATAAGTTTAGAAGGTGGAAGAGCTAGGTGCTTTGATGCCCATTTAAATGTACAGCTCACTCACACTATACAGTAAGTACATCTAGATTTTGTAGGATCTCATTATTTTTTGGTTATGACATACATTAGACATTGTATTAAGAGACCACCCAAGGGACAGCCAAAAAGTGGTCGCTTAATAAAGTGGTCTCTTAATAGATACCATCCTCTTTCCATTCATATGTTTCTATGGTGTGAAACAAAGCTCGTAAATTTAAACAACTCTATCAGCTCACTAGGCAATATCACACTGGACAAGTGCCTAATTCTTAAATTCCACGTAAGTTACCCAATATGACAAGCTTCATGTACGTTGAATAGTGTAGTGGCCTTGTGCTTAAAATTCAAGAATGTTCTTATCACACTAACGCAAAAGTAAAAGGCGAAACACACACATTTACACGGGTACATAATAATGTTCAGTCTATAAATAAATAACTGTACAGTGTACTCATCACAGTAACACGAATCTGCGCATGGTGTGACGTCATGAATTCAGTGACGTAGTTTTGACAGCTATATTAACTGGAATAATTATAAAACTTTATTCCACGTGCGTATTAAGACAGGCTGATAGTATAAATAAACGTTTTTTCCATAAGGCAATGATTTTACGGGGTCTTTAAAATGGATTACATACTAAACAAAGTGAGTGTTTACACATTTAAACCCAGACTTAAATTATGCGATGTGTTTTTGTCTGACATTTTTATTCTCTCAGTGAAAATAAGAAGTTTGTCGGTACGACGGTCTTTCAAGTAAAGATAAAAGCGGGCGAGACGGTACACAAATTACATCTCGCATATTTCTTCTCGGGACATCGTAATGTAAAAACTCGGCGACATCAAGCAACGTTAGTCGCTTAGCAACGACGTTACATGAACTTGGTTCTTTTAGAAATTATGAGCGTTCATGCTGTGTAATCCATTTACATTCGAGACTCGCGCTTAAACGGACACATATATGACACATTTTTTACATGACGTTTTATAACTGTGTCGCCGAGTAATTACCTGGTCGCATTTATCACGCCTAATTGTTTATTCAATTGTTTAAAGGACAATGCGCGAATGCAGTGAGAATAAGGTGTGAAATGCACAATGGGATTTAGTGCATGCGGTCGTTTAATGGATTATTTAACTATCTTTTTTACCTGTCGGGACTGGTTTAATGCGGTCGCTGGTCGCGTAATAGAAAAGTCGTTTAATAGATACAATTTATATAGTAAAAACGCTCGGGCGGGAATTTAAGTGGTCGTTTAATAGAAAAGTCGCTTATTACAGGTGGTCGCTCGAGCAATGTCTACTGTACTGTAATGAATACAGTTTAGCATATTTGGAGCTTTTGTAGCTTTTGTATAAGCTATTGTTTATTCTTATTTGTAATAATAGGGGGAGGAAAACAAAATTGTAGAAACATCGAATGATGAAGGGGCATACATTGTTACCCTGTCTGTCCTTGCAGAATGTTGGTTTCCATTCAATAACTCTTGATAAGATGGATGAATTCAATTCATATTATGCACATAAGCATAGGATAATACAATTCAAGTTCAATTTCAGTTACAATCTACTAATGTATTGAGTAGGTATGGCCCTTTTCAACTTAAATCCATAGCGGGTATCTGTGTCTTGTGGACACATCTGGTTTATCATAAGAAGCATGTACACATGTACATTGTTAATGAGAAATAAATGTGTGATATTACTGATCTATATTTTTGGTTTTCTAACTGACAATATCACCTGTGCAATCAGAGAGTAATTAATTCAAAATTATGGGAAATATATGAGCGACGCTGTACGATTTCCAACCTCTTCTTTAAGTGACGTCATTTCCAGAAAACGTCACATTTGACATTACCATGTACTGACAGCAAGCAATACTTGCCCCAAATGGCAATATGAAAATGAAGTGACCATATGGAGTAACTATCGTTTCCTGCTTGTAAATTATAGTAACATCATATGTTGCGTTTTCTTGAAGTGACGTCACTTAAAGAAGAGGTTGCAAATCCTCATAATTATACACTTATAGAGGGGAATGTGGCTACTTGCAGCCGCCCCATATAAGCTGGGAAAAACACTGGTACATATTTGTATAAATTTATCTTTGGATAAAAGTCAACAAGGACTTCTTATGTTATGCTTACTGGAATTCTACATCAGTCATTGAGCTATTCCAGGACTTTTCAGGCCATTTCTCCTTCTATATAAAACAGTTCCAACACCGATATCAAGATTGTACAAAACTTCTGTCTGGATTCATTAAGCAAAGAATGTCACAGACTACCCAGCAGGAACATTGTGGATTTACTCATTTTTAGAAATAGTTTAATAATAAATTCCATATTATAATTTACGACAATGTGATATACAATGTATTTCTTGTTATTTGTGGTACTCATATTGAAGATAGTTGAAACTAACATGAAATTTGTTTCATTTTTTTTCAGAAGTCAATTTGGAAAACTGTTTGTTAATACTCTTAGTCAGGACCCACTAAAGCTTTGTGTATCTGTAGAGGGTAGCCAGCGAGTTGTGCATGCCTTGAGAAATGTGGAGCAACAAATCTGCTCTGAACAAGTGGACTTCCTAGCGATGTGGGAAGGTAACAATGACAATTCTATGCCATATTTATGTACCCAATGTAGTACCCCGGGGCCTGTGTAGGGAGGCATTGTCTTGTGTATGTGGCATTCCTTGTTACAACTTAATCTTTTGTTCACATGTTTGATTTCAGCCAGTGTATACACAACCATTTGAACATTATGGTAACCTACTATAACCAACAACCTGTCTAAACAGACATAAACATGTGGTCCCCGACGGTGTATTTCTATATACATATCTACAATATACTTCATATACAAATCTATTCCTTGTCCTGGTTGCTTGTGCCTTTTTTTGGAAGGCGTGTTTTACCCCCACACCAATTTTGTCAATTTTTTCGAGATAACAGAAAGTTAGGCATAATTTTGTTAACTATCTTGATATTAATGACCAAATATGCACAAGAAATTTCCTCCATTGCCAATTTTTAATCACTAGTGTTAGTTAAAAGATCCATTTGAAACTTCTGTGCACCATGGAATTGCAAATTATTGTCTAATTTTGTAGAAACTTAATTTGCTTTTTAACCTTAATTTGCCAAAATTTAATTGTTGGAGAAAAATAACTTTGTTGTAATCACCTCAAATAGTGCCACGTTAAGCTTTAAAATCTTTCATTCATGCTTTGATCAGTCAACTTTGGTAATATTACAAATTATGTGGTTTTATAGGAAAAGAACAAGTTAAGACACTGGAGTTTGCACTTGATGTATGCGCCTTATCTAATTTCATTGTCATATGCTGTATGCTGCCAATTACCGACTGTAAAATAATTGGCTTTAATTGATATATTTCTGTTCCTACTTTTCATGAAGCCTGGTTCTTACCAATATGAAACTTTAAGTTGGGAAATAAAGCTTTCAGTTAAAAATATGGCCTTTTGTATATCGAACATATCTTATTTGAATGTTTTTGTTCAAATTAAAGGGGCCTCCGTAATTGAGTGTTTATGGTCGCTGACTTCAAATCACTTGCACATCACTCCTGTGGGTTTCAGCACTACCATCCTAATAGCTGGAATAGTCACTGTACATGACTCAGGTGCTGGAATAGTCACTGTACATGACTCAGGTGCTGGAATAGTCACTGTACATGACTCAGGTGCTGGAATAGTCACTGTACATGACTCAGGTGCTGGAATAGTCACTGTACATGACTCAGGTGCTGGAATAGTCACTGTACATGACTCAGGTGCTGGAATAGTCACTGTACATGACTCAGGTGCTGGAATAGTCACTGTACATGACTCAGGTGCTCGAATAGTCACTGTACATGACTCAGGTGCTCGAATAGTCACTGTACATGACTCAGGTGCTCGAATAGTCACTGTACATGACTCAGGTGCTGGAATAGTCACTGTACATGACTCAGGTGCTGGAATAGTCACTGTACATGACTCAGGTGCTGGAAAAGTCACTGTACATGACTCAGGTGCTGGAAAAGTCACTGTACATGACTCAGGTGCTCGAATAGTCACTGTACATGACTCAGGTGCTGGAAAAGTCACTGTACATGACTCAGGTGCTCGAATAGTCACTGTACATGACTCAGGTGCTGGAATAGTCACTGTACATGACTCAGGTGCTGGAATAGTCACTGTACATGACTCAGGTGCTCGAATAGTCACTGTACATGACTCAGGTGCTGGAATAGTCACTGTACATGACTCAGGTGCTGGAATAGTCACTGTACATGACTCAGGTGCTGGAATAGTCACTGTACATGACTCAGGTGCTGGAAAAGTCACTGTACATGACTCAGGTGCTGGAATAGTCACTGTACATGACTCAGGTGCTGGAATAGTCACTGTACATGACTCAGGTGCTGGAATAGTCACTGTACATGACTCAGGTGCTGGAATAGTCACTGTACATGACTCAGGTGCTGGAATAGTCACTGTACATGACTCAGGTGCTGGAATAGTCACTGTACATGACTCAGGTGCTGGAAAAGTCACTGTACATGACTCAGGTACTGGAATAGTCACTGTACATGACTCAGGTGCTGGAATAGTCACTGTACATGACTCAGGTGCTGGAATAGTCACTGTACATGACTCAGGTGCTGGAATAGTCAATGTACATGACTCAGGTGCTGGAATAGTCACTGTACATGACTCATGGGTGCTGGAATAGTCACTGTACATGACTCAGGTGCTGGAATAGTCACTGTACATGACTCAGGTGCTGGAATAGTCACTGTACATGACTCAGGTGCTGGAATAGTCACTGTACATGACACAGGTGCTGGAATAGTCACTGTACATGACTCAGGTGCTGGAATAGTCACTGTACATGACTCTGGTGCTTTATATGACTTTAAGTCCAATTGCAAAAGATGTTCTTATTGAAAAATGACTGATTTGGGAAAAATCCGTATAATTTTTCTATTGTAATTAAACAGACATAAAGCCTGAAGAAATATGGTTGTTCTATAAAGGCCTTGACAGTCCATATGGAAAAGATTTTTTGAGACAGTTTGAACGACTGAGTGACTGTTTCTTGGATGTTGTAAATGATGGCAAGTTTGTGTTGCCCATAAAAAGGTAATTAGTGCTTTATTATTCTAATTTGAATGGTAAAAACAAAATATATATAATGATAGAGTTTGTTTACCCATACCACTGGGAACTCCCAGTTGGGTAAATCCTCAATATTGTTTGTGTAAAAGGCACTTGTACAACTTCAATCTTTTGCAGTTGTTCTAAAACTTTTATAGTAGTTAATATCAATTAAATAACATGTTTAATGGTTTAAATTAGTAAAAAAAACGCTGATATACTTGACACCATTAAAAATACAACTATTTGAACTAAGCGTCATTTGTAGTCCTGACTGTCACTAGAGTGTTACAGTTATCTATATGTTCAAAACTGTATTAAACTCTACATCAATCTGACTGTCACTAGAGTGTTACAGTTATCTATATGTTCAAAACTGTATTAAACTCTACATCAATCTGACTGTCACTAGAGTGTTACAGTTATCTATGTGTGTACTAAACTCGACATCAATTATGTTTCATTTCATTATTGACTAATTTTATGAAATTATGTTTGAGAAATAAAGAATAATTTTGCCTTTGTAACGTCGCTTCATCTTTATGTCCAATCTTTGGTTGCGTTTTTAATGGCATTAAGTATATTTTCATAACGCACTGGTTTATTTGTTAACAATATGACTGACTTTGAGATTGACATAATAGTTGTCCATGTGATAGAAGATTATGACCCATTAATGATTCACAAGACAAAGCAAATCAAGTGTTTACAATATGTGCTATCTGGCACAGAAAAAAGCCTTATATATTTCTGGGAATTTTATTTTTTGTGTATCCTCCATATCCACCATTTTGTTTTCCCACATGATCCGACTATGGTCACCTAAAAGTTGTGATGGCAATGGTTACTGTAATGTAGCATAATTGAGTAACCGGTGTTTAGTTAAGACTATGCATCGGTTGACAGTACAGCTAGGTAGTAGGGTTACATGTCAAATAACGGTAAGGCTTGCCTGTGGTACTATGCATCTGGTGACTGTATGGCTAATCTATGGGCTACACATCCACTTTCTGTAAGGCTAGCCTGTGGGACTATGCATCTGGAGACTGTATGGCTAGTCTATGGGCTACACATCCACTTTCTGTAAGACTAGCCTATGGAACTATGCACCTGGGGGCTGTATGGCTAGTCTATGGGCTACACATCCACTGTCTGTAAGGCTAGCCTGTGTCACTATGCACCTGGAGGCTGTATGGCTAGTCTATGGGCTACACATCCACTGTATGTAAGGCTAGCCTGTGGGACTATGCACCTGGAGGCTGTATGGCTAGTCTATGGGCTAAACATCCTCTTTCTTGAAGGCTAGCCTGTGTCACTTTGCACCTGTGGGCTGTATGGCTAGTCTATGGGCTACACATCCATGGCTGTAAGGCTAGCGTGTAGGACTTTGCACCTGGAGGCTGTATGGCTAGTCTATGTGCTGCACATCCACTGTCTGTAAGGCTAGCCTGTGGGACTATGCACCTTAAGGCTTTATGGCTATTTTCTGGGCTACACATCCTCTTTCTGTAATGCTAGCCTGTGGAACAATGCACATGGAGACGGTATGGCTAGTCTATGTGCTACACATCCACTGTCTGTAAGGCTAGCCTGTGGGACTATGCACCTTAAGGCTTTATGGCTATTTTCTGGGCTACACTTCCTCTTTCTGTAATGCTAGCCTGTGGAACAATGCACATGGAGACGGTATGGCTAGTCTATGTGCTACACATCCACTGTCTGTAAGGCTAGCCTGTGGTACTATGCATCTGGTGACTGTATGGCTAGTCTATGGGCTACACATCCACTTTCTCTAAGGCTAGCCTGTGGTACTATGCATCTGGTGACTGTATGGCTAGTCTGTGGGCTACACATCAACTTTCTCTAAGGCTAGCCTGTGGGATTATGTACCTGGTGACTGTATGGCAAGTCTGTGGGCTACTCATCCACTTTCTCTAAGGCTAGCCTGTGGGATTATACTGATTGTGACTTCAAATTATGTTGCTATAGTAAGATATAATTATGCATTTGTATCTTCATTCTAATGTAAAATTTCACATTCCTTCACATAGTTTTATGTCCTGTTCCAGGAGAGTTGTTCCTGCAAAAAAATCTTCACCAAGACAGTCTGACCTAGAGTATGACCAAAGTCCAACATACAAGGAAGACTTGGTAGGCTAACAATCATTTACAAACATTGAAATCTGAACGAAATTAGCAAACTTCGGATTGAATGTTGCAATTTGCACTGCTCAAGGGGCATATAGTTTTGAGTTTTTGAAGGATATTCTTTATCAATGAAATTGCGTCAACAAACTTCATAATTCGCCAAATGCTAGATATTATGGCTGTGGCCACTCTACAAAATTAGATACTCTTGTGTTTTTATTCTCTGTACAAGTACTCAAAATGGTCATGCCAATAAAGCATTAAAGATATTATTGGACTATTCTTTTTTCTTAAACTGCATACTTCCTGCAAGAATTAATTGTGTGGTTGCCCTTAGAATGAAATAAATGTTAGTTTAAGGATATCATTGTCTTTAGTTATATTTCAAAGTAGGAGCAGACATGAGTGTAACTGCAACAACATTTAAACAAAGCTAACATTTGAGTCTATCAAAGGATGTTGCTGTGGAGACCTTGCACTGAATAGGATTTTTTCGGCGCATTTGCATATCAGTGTTGTGTAAACCAATCAAATCTTACGTTTACCACCAAGGCAATTTCTCTTCAACCGAACAACGTTTGTAACCTAGACACAAATTGGAAAACCTTTCTATAATGGGTACATTACATTACCTTACCGAAATCCACTTAATTTCGGTGAATTTACCGAAATCCATTTTAGATCTGGAGTTACCAGCAATCGTAACATCTCGCCATATTTTTATGTTGCACAACAATTCTTAACCTTCAAATTGCGCTGACCATCTTTTTTTCGGCGCAGCCGTACTACCATGGTTTTGCTATTTGCATATCAGTGTTTTGTAAACCAATCAAATCTTAACATTGTGTATAGTGTATTTCAAGATTTATCCAGTAAGTAGTGTTGTAAGTCATCACCACAGGGAATTGCCAGGTGTTGGAATTAAGAAGACTTTCTTGGTTTTATGTACTAGTTGCGAACATTTGTATTGTTTTAATCAGATAAATCGCTATGTAACAAGTTTATTAATATGAATGTGTGAGTTCATGACTTATGCAATAAGTAATGATGAACTATATTGAAACAGACTATACTGTGTCTATGACTAATCATACCAAAGATATTTATACAGTCTCCTACGCAGTGATCTCCCCTTACAGGTCTCGGAGTTTCTATTGTAAAGCGTAATTGAATGACGGGCAGTCGTAACATTTATGGATTTTTTAATGTTGTACAACAAATTTTAACCTTCAGATTGCAACAAATTTGCATACTTCAAGTTGCGCCGACCATCTTTTTTAAAGATATTTTTTTATTTAAGGATATTTCTTGTTTCACCTATTTTCACAAATAATTCTGTGTTTACTATGAAATGTACTTGTTTTTATTCTTCCATACAAAGGTTACAGTCAGATTGAAATCAGCACAGGCTAAACGGGCTGAACTGGTTGAACGGGCTCAGACTAAACAGGTTGAACTGGCTGGTCTTATGAGGTAATTGTTTTTACATTTTAAAAAATGATTGATTTTTAAAATTACTGGTTCATTTAAAAATGATTATAAGTAATGCATGACTCATTTTAATATCAGATTATATTGACTTACTTTCGCCACTCAAATCACAGAATTGACTTCTTGCTCTTTTTCTATTTAATACTCAGTGGTTGTTTTCACCTTGTCTGTTGCCAGCTTCCAGCTGCATATAATTTGGCTAACCTTACAGTAAATAAAGCATTGCATTCCTACCCTTTAACCGGCCAGAAAGCTTGAATAGTTTCTGTCATATGTTGATGACTGTTGACATTAATTATATCATGTACTTTGAACTTGGTGGACATGATTTGAAAATGTACTGGTTAGCTCTGCTGGCTAATGGCCAGAGAGCTTATGTCTTGGCGAATTGTCCATTGTGTATGTGCCTGTGGGTGCATCAGTTTGTTGACTCTTCATTCTCTTCTGAAATGGCAAGGCCAAATTTGACCAGTAGCATCCTTGCATGACCCTTTCTCAAAAACCTTTCGTTCAGGTTGATTGCACAATATGGCCATCAAAGCTAAAAATAGAAAAACCTTTCAACGACTTCTTGTCATGCACTGATGAACAGATTTGCATCAAACTTGCTCTGTTGCATCCTCACATGAACCTTCCTTAAGATTTCTGACATCCATATGCACAATAGGCTGTAGAGCATCAGGCCCTCTTGGACCTCTTTTTTATGTTGCACAACAAATCTTGTACATTGTACAATGATGTTAAATGATATAACAGTTCATTTCTAGGTTCAATTCCCGGGTTCCGCAAGATATGCTGTACCATAACATAGGTTATGGTCATGTCCTTTACATGTGGAGAAGTTGTCAGTTGCTTGCAGAAGAGCAACAAAAAAGTGTTGATAATTAATTACAGGAAAACAGGTTAGATCAACTGGCCGCAGTATATGACTAAAAATTGTTGAAAAATGGAGTTAAACTCGATGATAACAAAGAAACAAACAATTGCCTGCATTATTACTATGGTGACATAATTCACTAACAACAGATACACATGAACATGTATTTCCCTATATACCTTTTTAGAATGAGAACAGCAGTACCACGACCTTCCCAGACTCAAACTATAAATATAGGTGGAGTGTCAGTAACCCTTAAACAAGGGCATATAGTAAATGAACAGGTAAGTGAACATTGTGTTGATATTATCACAGATTAAGTCCTTTTCATATTTTACTGCTGCTGCTGTGTCAGTTACTGCAAAATTAATAATATTGGTAATAATTATAATTTGATAACAATCAGGGAAGCACAGAGGTGGAAGGGTAGAGCGTCTGACTCCTGATCTGTAGGTAGTAAGTAACTCAGGGGATGTTTGAACTGGGAACTACACAATCCCTGAATTAGCCTCAGTACTAGTAAGTTACACAGGAAGAAGTCATTGAGATGTTAGCATGCTTCACAAAAGATGTAGAATCAATTACTTTTAAATAATAATAGTAATCTTTTTTTCACATGTTTCAGGCAGATGCTCTTGTTAATATTGTGTCTCCAAATCATGGAATGGGTGAGAGTGTTTTGTCAAAAGAATTCATTAAAAAAGCTGGAACTGAATTAATAATGGTATGTTGTATTTGTTTTTCACCAAGACAGCAATTCAATATTAACATAAACTTGATGCAAAATTGCAGTCAGTCAGAGCTCAAACAGGTTTCCGCCACTCTACCATCAGAACTATTGAGAATGTAAAGTGACTGTTGTGATGTTACCTTGTTATCAAATACATCACCTCTAGTTATGTGCAACCTTGTTGTCCAATACATCACCTCTAGTCATGTAACCTTGTTGTCCAATACATCACCTCTAGTCCTGTAACCTTGTTGTCCAATACATCACCTCAAGTCATGTAACCTTGTTGTCCAATACATCACCTCAAGTCCTGTAACCTTGTTGTCCAATACATCACCTCTAGTCATGTAACCTTGTGGTCCAATACATCACCTCTAGTCATGTAACCTTGTTGTCCAATACATCACCTCAAGTCATGTAACCTTGTTGTCCAATACATCACCTCAAGTCATGTAACCTTGTTGTCCAATACATCACCTCTAGTCATGTAACCTTGTTGTACAATGCATCACCTCAAGTCCTGTAACCTTGTTGTCCAATACATCACCTCAAGTCCTGTAACCTTGTTGTCCAATACATCACCTCTAGTCATGTAACCTTGTTGTCCAATACATCACCTCTAGTCATGTGTAACCTTGTTGTCCAATACATCACCTCAAGTCATGTAACCTTGTTGTCCAATACATCACCTCAAGTCCTGTAACCTTGTTGTCCAATACATCACCTCAAGTCATGTAACCTTGTTGTCCAATACATCACCTCTAGTCATGTAACCTTGTTGTCCAATACATCACCTCAAGTCATGTAACCTTGTTGTCCAATACATCACCTCAAGTCATGTAACCTTGTGGTCCAATACATCACCTCAAGTCATGTAACCTGGTGGTCCAATACATCACCTCAAGTCATGTAACCTTGTTGTCCAATGCATCACCTCAAGTCATGTAACCTTGTTGTCCAATACATCACCTCAAGTCATGTAACCTTGTGGTCCAATACATCACCTCTAGTCATGTAACCTTGTTGTCCAATGCATCACCTCAAGTCATGTAACCTTGTTGTCCAATACATCACCTCAAGTCATGTAACCTGGTGGTCCAATACATCACCTCTAGTCATGTAACCTGGTGGTCTAAAACATCACCTCTAGTCCTGTACCCTTGTTGTCCAATACATCACCTCAAGTCATGTAACCTTGTTGTCCAATACATCACCTCAAGTCATGTAACCTGGTGGTCCAATACATCACCTCAAGTCCTGTAACCTTGTTGTCCAATGCATCACCTCAAGTCATGTAACCTTGTTGTCCAATACATCGTCTCAAGTCATGTAACCTTGTTGTCCAATACATCACCTCAAGTCATGTAACCTTGTTGTCCAATACATCACCTCAAGTCCTGTAACCTTGTTGTCCAATACATCACCTCAAGTCCTGTAACCTTGTTGTCCAATACATCACCTCAAGTCATGTAACCTTGTTGTCCAATACATCACCTCAAGTCCTGTAACCTTGTTGTCCAATGCATCACCTCAAGTCATGTAACCTTGTTGTCCAATACATCACCTCAAGTCATGTAACCTTGTTGTCCAATACATCACCTCAAGTCATGTAACCTTGTTGTCCAATACATCACCTCAAGTCCTGTAACCTTGTTGTCCAATACATCACCTCAAGTCCTGTAACCTTGTTGTCCAATACATCACCTCAAGTCATGTAACCTTGTTGTCCAATACATCACCTCAAGTCCTGTAACCTTGTTGTCCAATACATCACCTCAAGTCCTGTAACCTGGTAGTCCAATACATCACCTCAAGTCATGTAACCTTGTTGTCCAATACATCACCTCTAGTCCTGTAACCTTGTTGTCCAATACATCACCTCAAGTCCTGTAACCTTGTTGTCCAATACATCACCTCAAATCATGTAACCTTGTTGTCCAATGCATCACCTCAAGTCATGTAACCTGGTGGTCCAATACATCACCTCTAGTCCTGTAAGCTGGTGGTCCAATACATCACCTCAAGTCCTGTAACCTTGTTGTCCAATGCATCACCTCAAGTCCTGTAACCTGGTGGTCCAATACATCACCTCAAGTCATGTAACCTTGTTGTCCAATGCATCACCTCAAGTTATGTAACCTGGTGGTCCAATACATCACCTCAAGTCATGTAACCTTGTTGTCCAATACATCACCTCAAGTCATGTAACCTTGTTGTCCAATACATCACCTCAAGTCATGTAACCTTGTTGTCCAATACATCACCTCTAGTCCTGTAACCTGGTGGTCCAATACATCACCTCAAGTCATGTAACCTTGTGGTCCAATACATCACCTCAAGTCCTGTAACCTTGTTGTCCAATACATCACCTCAAGTTATGTGAGCTGGTGGTCCAATACATCACCTCAAGTCATGTAACCTTGTGGTCCAATACATCACCTCAAGTCATGTAACCTGGTGGTCCAATACATCACCTCAAGTCATGTAACCTTGTTGTCCAATACATCACCTCAAGTCATGTAACCTTGTTGTCCAATACATCACCTCAAGTCATGTAACCTTGTTGTCCAATACATCACCTCAAGTCATGTAACCTTGTTGTCCAATACATCACCTCAAGTCATGTAACCTTGTTGTCCAATGCATCACCTCAAGTCATGTAACCTTGTTGTCCAATACATCACCTCAAGTCATGTAACCTTGTTGTCCAATGCATCACCTCAAGTCATGTAACCTTGTTGTCCAATGCATCACCTCAAGTCATGTAACCTTGTTGTCCAATGCATCACCTCTAGTCCTGTAACCTGGTGGTCCAATACATCACCTCTAGTCCTGTAACCTGGTGGTCCAATACATCACCTCAAGTCATGTAACCTGGTGGTCCAATACATCACCTCAAGTCATGTAACCTGGTGGTCCAATACATCACCTCTAGTCATGTAACCTGGTGGTCCAATACATCACCTCAAGTCATGTAACCTGGTGGTCCAATACATCACCTCAAGTCATGTAACCTGGTGGTCCAATACATCACCTCTAGTCCTGTAACCCTGTGGTCCAATACATCACCTCTAGTCTTGTAACCCTCTGGTCCAATACATCACCTCTAGTCTTGTAACCCTGTGGTCCAATACATCACCTCAAGTCATGTAACCTGGTGGTCTAAAACATCACCTCTAGTCATGTAACCTGGTGGTCCAATACATCACCTCAAGTCATGTAACCTGGTGGTCCAATACATCACCTCTAGTCATGTAACCTTGTTGTCCAATACATCACCTCAAGTCATGTAACCTTGTTGTCCAATACATCACCTCAAGTCATGTAACCTTGTTGTCCAATGCATCACCTCAAGTCATGTAACCTGGTGGTCCAATACATCACCTCAAGTCCTGTAACCTTGTTGTCCAATGCATCACCTCAAGTCATGTAACCTTGTTGTCCAATGCATCACCTCAAGTCATGTAACCTTGTTGTCCAGTACATCACCTCAAGTCATGTAACCTTGTTGTCCAATGCATCACCTCAAGTCATGTAACCTTGTTGTCCAATACATCACCTCAAGTCATGTAACCTTGTTGTCCAATACATCACCTCAAGTCCTGTAACCTTGTTGTCCAGTACATCACCTCAAGTCATGTAACCTGGTGGTCCAATACATCACCTCAAGTCATGTAACCTTGTTGTCCAATACATCACCTCAAATCATGTAACCTGGTGGTCCAATGCATCACCTCAAGTCATGTAACCTGGTGGTCCAATACATCACCTCTAGTCATGTAACCTGGTGGTCCAATACATCACCTCAAGTCATGTAACCTTGTTGTCGAATGCATCACCTCAAGTCATGTAACCTTGTTGTCCAATACATCACCTCAAGTCATGTAACCTTGTTGTCCAATGCATCACCTCAAGTCATGTAAGCTGGTGGTCCAATACATCACCTCAAGTCATGTAACCTTGTTGTCCAATACATCACCTCAAGTCATGTAACCTTGTTGTCCAATGCATCACCTCAAGTCATGTAACCTGGTGGTCCAATACATCACCTCTAGTCATGTAACCTTGTTGTCCAATACATCACCTCAAGTCATGTAACCTTGTTGTCCAATGCATCACCTCAAGTCATGTAACCTGGTGGTCCAATACATCACCTCAAGTCATGTAACCTTGTTGTCCAATGCATCACCTCAAGTCATGTAACCTGGTGGTCCAATACATCACCTCAAGTCATGTAACCTTGTTGTCCAATGCATCACCTCAAGTCATGTAACCTTGTTGTCCAATGCATCACCTCAAGTCATGTAACCTTGCTGTCCAATACATCACCTCAAGTCCTGTAACCTTGTTGTCCAATGCATCACCTCAAGTCATGTAACCTTGTTGTCCAATACATCACCTCTAGTCATGTAACCTTGTTGTCCAATGCATCACCTCAAGTCATGTAACCTTGTTGTCCAATACATCACCTCTAGTCATGTAACCTTGTTGTCCAATGCATCACCTCAAGTCATGTAACCTTGTTGTCCAATACATCACCTCTAGTCATGTAAGCTGGTGGTCCAATACATCACCTCTAGTCCTGTAACCTTGCTGTCCAATACATCACCTCAAGTCATGTAAGCTGGTGGTCTAAAACATCACCTCTAGTCATGTAAGCTGGTGGTCCAATACATCACCTCTAGTCCTGTAACCTTGTTGTCCAATACATCACCTCAAGTCATGTAAGCTGGTGGTCTAAAACATCACCTCTAGTCATGTAAGCTGGTGGTCCAATACATCACCTCTAGTCATGTAACCTTGTTGTCCAATACATCACCTCAAGTCATGTAAGCTGGTGGTCTAAAACATCACCTCTAGTCATGTAACCTTGTTGTCCAATACATCACCTCAAATCATGTAAGCTGGTGGTCTAAAACATCACCTCTAGTCATGTAACCTGGTGGTCCAATACATCACCTCTAGTCATGTAACCTGGTGGTCCAATACATCACCTCTAGTCATGTAACCTGGTGGTCTAAAACATCACCTCTAGTCATGTAACCTTGTTGTCCAATACATCACCTCAAGTCATGTAACCTTGTTGTCCAATACATCATCTCAAGTCCTGTAACCTTGTTGTCCAATACATCACCTCTAGTCATGTAACCTTGTTGTCCAATACATCACCTCTAGTCATGTAACCTTGTTGTCCAATACATCACCTCAAGTCATGTAAGCTGGTGGTCTAAAACATCACCTCTAGTCATGTAACCTTGTTGTCCAATACATCACCTCAAATCATGTAAGCTGGTGGTCTAAAACATCACCTCTAGTCCTATAACCTTGTGCCACAAACATATTCACTCTTCAATTGCTCCCGACTTCTTTGTAAGTATGGAATTATGAATCAGCAGCAATTGTGCGTCTCCATTTTGCATTTTGAATAATTCACATAAGGACACTTGCATAATATTGGGACACTGTGTTGTTGGAAATAGGCTTTTGAGTGTAGCATGTTCTTGTCATTGGAACTGTTGTGTATGTTGCTAATTGCCAAAGTATATACAATAAAATGTCTATATAATGATACATTGCTAGTCATTGTTCAGACCTTTGACTTGCATGAATATATAATTACTATAACGCAAAGTTTGGCTTCTTACAGATTCACAAGCTTGAGGTTAATAGGATGTCGTCACAAGATGAAATGTGTTATGTTATCGCTACAGATTCAGTAAACATGGTTAATTGTTCTACAATATTACATGTTGCTCTAAAAAAGGGGGAGCCATACTGTAAGCAGGTAGGATTAAGTGTTCCTGAGACGGAAGCATAGTTTTGACTATAACATTTAATAGTGTGAAAAAATTTCATGTATACAAAATTATTCAAATAGGTGGTTACCATGACCTTTTTATTGAAATAAATGCTATTGCCAAATTTTCCTCATGAAACATTCAACATACTCAACTCTTCTTCTTAATCCCATACTCGTGGCATGACTTTCTTGAGTAGATTATGCAATTGTACACAAGTTCGTTTTGTAGAAATATGCTATGTGTACCATTATTCATTTTTTTATTATTAATTGTTTTCAACTACTATGCTTTTAACGAAGACATTTTGAATTTAAGTTGAAGTAAATGACACTCGTACTAAATTATTTGATTTATTTGTTAGATGATAGCTGTTGTAATGAGAGAAATATTTGGCCACTGCAAATCAAGACCATGTAGCAGTGTAGCAATACCCCCACTGGGTGTGGGTAGAATGTACAAATACCCGCCAGATAAGGTCGCACAACTCATGTTGTCAGCAATCAAGACAGAGTATGCAGCACGTAGAATGCGGCACCTACAGGTCTTTTTGTTTAATACTTTTTCTTTTGATAGTTAGTTTACATCTCATCCCTTATGATAACATTAGTTTACATCTCATCCCTTATGATAACATTTCTGACAGTTCATTCCATTTTTGTGGTTTTAACTGCCCTGATTTTCAAAATGCTCTGAGGAAGCATTCAATTTTGTGGCATTTTAAATAATTATTGATTTGTGATACTTTTTGAATGGCCATTAGACCATCTAGAAGCTATTGAAATATATCTGCTATTTATGGTTAGTATGACAGTATTAGGTTTTTGTCTCCATATGGAACTTTTATAGAGTCAAAGTAGATAATGGTTTTTGTGATTGGGTGTTGTCTATCTTTTTTGTTAAATAGTTCAATATGAGGGTTTATGTACAACCTAATCACATAACCATTGTTTAGCAAAATCAAAAAGTAAATCGTTTTTATTTTAAAAGTATAAATTCTTGTATGAGTATTGTGATGCAAAATATGCTCATAATTAAATACATGTCCAAAATATAAGAATATTTTGTGAGCATACATTCGAGGGTTCGGTGCAAGACTAACGCAAATTCTATATAAATACATAGGAGTTAGGATAGTCTTGCGATGAACCCTCGAATGCACATGTAATTCTTTAGCTGTCTGTACGGAAGTCATATTCTTATCTACTTACAGAGTATCACAATTGTTACCTATGATGCAGACACACACAGGGAGTTTGAAAATGTATTTCAATCTTTTGATTCTTCACAACAATCTGCTGTATCTGTTGGTCAATCACAGAATGCTTTTTACACAATGGCAATGGACCAACAAAGGATTTTGGCAACTCAAGCAAGGAGACCAGTAGTTGTTTCAGCCTACGGGGATCATGTGACAGGGGATCATGTGACATCACGTCCTTCCAGTACACAAGGTAATACATTTCTGTAGATTATGTTATTCCTTATACATTGTACATCAAATACTATCACATTGTTTACCATAGGCTGATAATCTAGTTTAAATGCTTACTCAGAAACCAATTACAAGACAACTGTATGATTGTCATAACAGTCAATGTTTGGTTTCTTGGTATTGGTATTTTGACATGACTTGGTAAAATGGCTTGTAGGAACATTAAATGTGTCGCACATTCTAAACAGAGTAACAAAAGGTCATATAATTATTATTCAACATGTGACTTTGTCTACCCGGGAGTTTTATATCTGATCAAGTCAGTAAGCGCAAAGTTTATGGCCCTTGTCTTAGTAAAAATATACTTATGAATTACTACGAAGTATGAAATTGTCTTACAAAACTACAAGAATTGTAGGATTGCAATTGCCTTAATGGCCACTAGTAGTAAGATAATAAGGAAACTGTAACTAACAATAGAAGAATAACTGACGTTTGATGAAATTTGGTATACAGAAAGCTTATACATACATGTAGACTTAGATTATTGTTGTGCAGCAAGGGTCATGGTCACTTATTAAACGATAGAAAAAGAAGTTATTTCCACTCCATGACTCTAGTTTAGAATGAGTATTGAGAGTATGGCATAAAACTTGCATGTTTTGAATGACCTTTGTTCTAGAAATGTGGAACGTAATAAGACGTTTTGGTGACCTAGATGTTTTTTCTATTTGTGTTGTTGAGGGTATTTGTTTGCTGTTACTAAAATGGAAAATGATCTACTCTCAATAAGTTTATTTAGGGATAGGATATTTTGATATAACTTGTATGTAAATAGCTTATGAGAAGAGAAAGTGGTTTTGCATTCAGGGCCACCAAGGTCATGGTCACTGATACTAACAATAAAAACTACAGTTTCTGACCCATAAACCTTAAATTTGAAATGACCTGTTCTCATGAAACTAGGTGCATAGCAAGCTTTTAGGTTTTGATTATATCAGTGCTGCTTGGGTCAAGGTAGAAAATGATATCCTTTCAATAAATTGTTAGAATGAACTATTGTATTAAGTTTGCTATGTAGTTAGCTTATGATGAGATAAAGGTTTCAGTTGCATTTAGGGCTAATGTTGTCCATTTCAACCCTTGCTTAAGTTTAGGAAACAGTTTCTTGCAAAATGTGTGCAGTCATGATTTGATATCCATTGTAAAACAATCTACCTGTAGTCTATCTATGCTGCTTGTCTGGATAGGAATGCACAATAGAGACGCCTGTGTCTATCTATGCTGCTTGTCTGGATAGGAATGCACAATAGAGATGCCTGTGTCCTATGGTAACATTTCCAGTTTATTTTACCAATATTCAAGTGACCTATTTATTTTGGGATCACTGGGGCATAATTGACCATTAGGTGGAAATCCTTGTTTGCCTAATACATTAAGAATTGTTTAGATGTTTGAACCACCAAGATCAAACCCTTGTATTTCATCTGTACTCACTTCTAGGTCATCATTTTAATTCAGATCTTGTCGCTGAAAATGCATCTTTAAGGGGGCACAATGTTTTTGAAACATTACTTTGTTCTATCTACTACTGAAATGGAACAGCTTAGTGTTAGTCTGTTGTATAAAGTATTTAGAACACAAGTGCGAGTAATACAATCCCATGGAATTTTTGTTGAATTTTGATTTGACATTCAAACATTTTGATGCAATATCAAGCTTAGATGGTAAGATGCAGCACCTTAATTCTTTCACATTTCTTATTCATCTCATTTCAGTAGATTTGGAGCCGAAAATACAACAAAGAGTTGTGCCCAAACCTGCACCTCGTGTTTCACGTTTCCTTGAGGAAAAACCAGTAGCTCGTCTGAAAGTCACTGTAACGGCACTTGGTAGAAATCAATGTGTAGCTGCAAGAAATGATCTTGGACAAAAAATTAAGGAAGAATTTCTTTACAAAGAGACTCTGGAAAAGAAAGCCAATGTTTCAAATGAAGCAAAGCAGAAAATTGATGAAATATTAGTTTCTTATGATGTCAAATCATTCAAAGGTATATCAGCGCTTATATTTCATACTTTATACATAACTAGTTATAACAAGGTAATATAGATAAAAATATGGAATAGATAATGTACAATTCAAAGTAAAGGGGGATAAACTGATATACACTTAATCTTTACATTTATTTTGAATCATTTAATTTTTCAATGGAATAGTTTGCATTCATCAATATTTTGGTTTATGATGCTCTTTTCAAGAACCTGAAATAAATTTAGTCTGGAAAACGGCCTTTAATTCATTATATCTACTTAGTGTGAATACTTGACTGAAACATGTATACATGTGATTCCCTATGGAATCATATTTTATAACTTTGTGAATTGTAAAATTCAGTGATTAAAATAATTTGGTTTGCAATTAGTATAACAGGACATATCGTATCATCATTGCAATTATTATTAAGTAAACAAAGGTCAGAGTAGTGGTTGAGATATAGCGTGCTAAACTCCCTGGTCCCAAGCTCAGAGTAGTGGTTGAGATATAGCGTGCTAAACTCCCTGGTCCCAAGGTCAGAGTAGTGGTTGAGATATAGCGTGCTAAACTCCCTGGTCCCAAGGGAAGAGTAGTGGTTGAGATATAGCGTGCTAAACTCCCTGGTCCCAAGGTCTGAGTAGTGGTTGAGATATAGCGTGCTAAACTCCCTGGTCCCAAGGTCAGAGTAGTGGTTGAGATATAGCGTGCTAAACTCCCTGGTCCGAAGGTCAGAGTAGTGGTTGAGATATAGCAAGCTTAACTCCCTGGTCCGAAGGTCAGAGTAGTTGTTGAGATATAGCGTGCTAAACTCCCTGGTCCCAAGGTCAGAGTAGTGGTTGAGATATAGCGTGCTAAACTCTCTGGTCCCAAGGTCAGAGTAGTGGTTGAGATATAGCGTGCTAAACTCCCTGGTCCCAAGGTCAGAGTAGTGGTTGAGATATAGTGTGCTAAACTCCCTGGTCCCAAGGTCTGAGTAGTGGTTGAGATATAGCATGCTAAACTCCCTGGTCCCAAGGTCAGAGTAGTGGTTGAGATATAGCGTGCTAAACTCCCTGGTCCCAAGGTCAGAGTAGTGGTTGAGATATAGCGTGCTAAACTCCCTGGTCCCAAGGGAAGAGTTGTGGTTGATATATATCGTGCTAAACTCCCTGGTCCCAAGGGAAGAGAAGTGGTTGAGATATAGCGTGCTAAACTCCCTGGTCTCAAGGTCAGAGTAGTGGTTGAGATATAGCGTGCTAAACTCCCTGGTCCCAAGGTCAGAGCAGTGGTTGAGATATAGCGTGCTAAACTCCCTGGTCCGAAGGTCAGAGTAGTGGTTGAGATATAGCAAGCTAAACTCCCTGGTCCGAAGGTCAGAGTAGTTGTTGAGATATAGCGTGCTAAACTCCCTGGTCCCAAGGTCAGAGTAGTGGTTGAGATATAGCGTGCTAAACTCTCTGGTCCCAAGGACAGAGTAGTGGTTGAGATATAGCGTGCTAAACTCCCTGGTCCCAAGGTCAGAGTAGTGGTTGAGATATAGCGTGCTAAACTCCCTGGTCCCAAGGTCTGAGTAGTGGTTGAGATATAGTGTGCTAAACTCTCTGGTCCCAAGGTCAGAGTAGTGGTTGAGATATAGCATGCTAAACTCCCTGGTCCCAAGGTCAGAGTAGTGGTTGAGATATAGCGTGCTAAACTCCCTGGTCCCAAGGTCTGAGTAGTGGTTGAGATATAGCGTGCTAAACTCCCTGGTCCCAAGGTCAGAGTAGTGGTTGAGATATAGCGTGCTAAACTCCCTGGTCCCAAAGTCAGAGTAGTGGTTGAGATATAGCGTGCTAAACTCCCTGGTCCCAAGGTCAGAGTAGTGGTTGAGATATAGCGTGCTAAACTCCCTGGTCCAAAGGGAAGCGTAGTGGTTGAGATATAGCGTGCTAAACTCCCTGGTCCCAAGGTCAGAGTAGTTGTTGAGATATAGCGTGCTAAACTCCCTGGTCCCAAGGGAAGCGTAGTGGTTGAGATATAGCGTGCTAAACTCCCTGGTCCCAAGGGAAGCGTAGTGGTTGAGGTATAGCGTGCTAAACTCCCTGGTCCCAAGGGAAGCGTAGTGATTGAGATATAGCGTGCTAAACTCCCTGGTCCCAAGGTCAGAGTAGTTGTTGAGATATAGTGTGCTAAACTCCCTGGTCCCAAGGGAAGAGTAGTGGTTGAGAGATAGCGTGCTAAACTCCCTGGTCCCAAGGGAAGCGTAGTGGTTGAGATATAGCGTGCTAAACTCCCTGGTCCCAAGGTCAGAGTAGTTGTTGAGATATAGCGTGCTAAACTCCCTGGTCCCAAGGGAAACGTAGTGGTTGAGATATAGCGTGCTAAACTCCCTGGTCCCAAGGGAAGCGTAGTGGTTGAGATATAGCGTGCTAAACTCCCTGGTCCCAAGGGAAGCGTAGTGGTTGAGATATAGCGTGCTAAACTCCCTGGTCCCAAGGTCAGAGTAGTTGTTGAGATATAGTGTGCTAAACTCCCTGGTCCCAAGGGAAGAGTAGTGGTTGAGAGATAGCGTGCTAAACTCCCTGGTCCCAAGGGAAGCGTAGTGGTTGAGATATAGCGTGCTAAACTCCCTGGTCCGAAGGTCATGACTTTTAGCCCCATGTTTAGCAAGAACGTCCTAAATTTGGCTTGAGTACTGGTTAGTAAACCAGGAAGAAGTCACCATGGTTGACTAGTGTGTAAAGCTGCAAGGACTTGTTGCACATTTAGTGCATATTAAATAAGTTTACACTAACATTTAATTTTTCTTCAGTTGGAGACAAATATGTGCTGGAGGGACAAAAGGACAAGGTCAATAGTGCATGTAAAGAAATTTACCAAGTCCTTCTGGAAGATAAACAGACACTAAAAAGTGGACAGAAGCGTTTAGCGAATGTTAGACCAGGAACGACCAAATTCGTATCGATGATGATTGATTTGGAGCCAAGTGTTCCCGAGTACTGGCAATTATCCCAGCCTGGTATTAGCATAAGAAATTTACTGAAGGAAGGACGAAGAGAACAAGTTAAAAAAGTTCTGTTGAGAAGCTCTAGCCCTGAATACCAAGCAATAAATCAGATGTTTAATTGTAATGTTGACCTAAGTAAAGTGGGTCAAGGTCAGGATGCTACTGGTATCAGTTATACCAGACTGAAGATTGTACAAATTCAAAGAATTGAGAATGTAGGTCTATATGAGCTGTTTGCAAGAAAAAGGATAGAATTGTACCAAAAACTTCACACTGCAGAAATGGTTGGTTTCCCTGAAATTGAGAATTTGCTCAATTGTACTGGACCAATAGCCACAGCGCCAAACATGGATCCTGTACTGAAACAAGACATGCATCGAAGTCTTAATGAGTTCCTTCTCTTCCATGGGACAAAACCTGAACTCATGGAAGTCATTTGTAATGGAGGGTTTGATGAACGCAGAGGAAGTGGGAGAGCGATGTTCGGGCAAGGTATATATGGAGCTGAAAAGTCAATGAAAGCCGACCAGTATACAGGTATATTTATGTGCCCATGAACACATTTGTGTGACCTCGTGTAGAATTGATTGACTATGTTTTTAATTAGATCACTGAAGGTTATAATAGTCAAAGTATACATGCATGTTACCATTGTCAGCTTCCTTTCAATTACTATATTAATCTGTCATAAATTCTGGAATATTTCTCACATTTAGTCGGTATAACGAGTCAAGTAGGGTTTACATTTGATTTAGTTGATCATATAGTAGGGTTTACATTTGATTTAGTTGATCATATAATAGGGTTTACATTTGATTTAGTTGATCATATAGTAGGGTTTACATTTGATTTAGTTGATCATATAGTAAGGTTTACATTTGATTTAGTTGATCATATAGTATGGTTTACATTTGATTTAGTTGATACTATAGTAGGGTTTACATTTGATTTAGTTGATCATATAGTAGGGTTTACATTTGATTTAGTTGATCATATAGTAGGGTTTACATTTGAATTTGAGACCTTTAAATATGGACCAAATCCTTGAAGTGAATGTATGAAATCATTAAACATTTACAGTAAAACAGTTATACAGTTGCATTTAGAGTGTAAGTGATTTTTGTTCCTTTTCAAAAGTTGCAAAACTGAAGGCTGATACACAGTTTGTAGAAAATGAATGATGTTACAATCATTTCACAAAAGATTTTTCATTGAATAGTTGAATATACCTGAAATATGAAACGGAATAAAAAGGCAGTAGAACTACATACCCATACAATTTGCATAATTCTGCAGTAAATATAAGAATGGATAATTTATGTGAATATGTCAACTGTTACAAATATTCTTGTTTTTTTTAGATACCAAGCATGTCAGGATATCCGGTCAAGGACAGCAGAAGTACATGTTTCTGATGCGTATGTTGCTTGGTAACAGTTATCTCTGCTCAAACAACAACCCACCCAAATACTGCCGCCCTCCGTGCACTTCATGTTACGATGATAAATGTAATCATCACGATCATGTTGGACCTTTAGGTCATATTTTTGATTCAGTGACTGGGGACAATGGAAAGCTGTTTAGGGAGTTTGTTGTGTATGATAGAAACTTATGCTATCCTGAGTATCTTATCACATATGAGAGAATTTAAATTGAGATTTAATTGGGACAGATGTGTTGTCAGTTAACTGTGAGGAACACTCACTTTCTAAAGAAACAAATTTTAATTCCTGTAGGTGTATTCTGGGGACCTTGCATGGTTTGTCTATGACTGAAGACAGAATCTTAGCTCTTTATGATTTGAAGTAATACCTAGTATCATTACTACACAAGGAGAACCAATGAGCAGATAAAACATGTCTCTATGTGTCAAATGTCTTATAATATGTTGTAATTGAATGCCTAAGACTGATTCCTGTTATACAAATATTCGTTGTTATTGAGTAATGGTAGTTTATTGTGCATTGCAAATGAATGAATGTATTTTTGTAAGAAAAATTGATTTAATGTTCTAAGTACATTTATCACATAACTTGCACTCCATGAGTGGCATAAAGCAGTGACATAAATATCATATGTAACTAGTTACATAAATAGCCGAATCACAGCATATTTAAAGATTGAAAACAATCTATTTATGGTGTTATGTGATAAATAGAATCTTACATTTGATCTTTACTTTTACATTCCAAGAAAGAGTTATTTCTCAGACGACGGGACAATTTGTATGTTTGTTGTAATGTACCACACGTTTATAGATTCTATGCTTATGTAAAATTTATAAATGTTTAGAAATAACTCAGCTTATGCTGAACTGTTGATAATTTGAGCAACTGTGATATAGAGAATAATAGGTTAGTGACGTGGAATGAGAAAGTTTATCAGGCAAGACGGAGGAATTATCGGGTGAGCCTAAGGCGAACCCAATAACTACAGGAGCCGAGCCTGATAAACTTTCTCATTCCACGTCACTAACCTATTATTCTATTTATCCTGTCACTTATTGTGTTAAGTAAGGGGGAAATACCTTTAATTCTAAATAATACCGAGTTACATCCCCTAAATTATGACGTAATTAATTTTGTGACGTATTGAATTACTTGTGACATATTGATTATAAGTGTGGTTTGCACCTCACGCCGAGAGAAATAGTTCCCATGAGTCTGACACATTTTAGTGGCAATATGAATGTATCTGCGTTTGTGAACATCTGATGAGCATTAACAAATAATCAAAAACAAATCTAAGAATTTGCAACAATTTAGTAAGAGTAAAAAATTATAATTAGTTCATACGCAATTTCCCACGGTTTGTTTACAAATGATGAGAAATGTCAAGCGCCACAGAATACGTGAAAAAATGTGATATTTACATCTATTTCATTAAAAACTGATCTAGAAAACAAGAAAATAATCTGTGGATTCAGTCTCATTTACGATTGGCAAGGAATTTTCAGCACAAATCGATGAAACTGGACTGGGATTCTAATATTCAGAAGATGGGTGGGGTACGTACTGCTATTGCTACTGATCAATGTTATTTTCATGAGAAACTCGACCGCACGGTCAGCCCTGATAAGTTCAAACGCAGATGGACCCAAATTTCCGAAATGATGTTGTTCCAATGGTGTAAACAGCCGACAATTTGTTTGACTACGTTGTTTACTATGTGTTCCAGTAAGCACTTGCAATCGGGTCAAAATGCAGACTGGCTTTGTCTAATCACGGATAAGATTAAGCACCGCTTGAATGAAATAGAACAACTTTGTGGAAATTAACATTTTATTGTATGGATTATACAAAAAATGTGAAAAGTGTTATAGTATTCAGTTGAAAAATCCATTGTTTTAGTAAGTCCGTAAAAATGATAACATCGCGAAACTTAACTAATAATAGTCCGGCTAGTCACGTGGTCATGTGACGTGAGATAAAAGTCATGTGACCAAGTGACCGGATAAAGCAAAAAATATCAGGCACCCTGTTATCGGGTCGAAATTACAGCAAGTGCCAGGATAAAATAAATTATTTTCAGAATGTTAATTTTTTGATATCATAAACTTTTAGAAATGTAACATTATATCTTGAGATGATTTGTTAGGGTAGTTCTATGTTGTATGAAAACTGATGTCTGATGGCTTTAGAAACCATGTATTTGTGTTGAAACCAGCTGTTATGTGTATTAGTGAGCTATTTATGTGTATGGAAACTGATGTCTGATGGCTTTAGTAACCATGTGTTTGTGTTGAAACCAGCTGTTGTGTGTATTAGTGAGCTGTTTATGTGTATGAAAACTAATGTCTGATGGCTTTAGAAACCATGTATTTGTGTTGGAACCAGCTGTTATGTGTATTAGTGAGCTATTTATGTGTATGGAAACTGATGTCTGATGGCTTTAGAAACCATGTGTTTGTGTTGAAACCAGCTGTTATGTGTATTAGCGAGCTATTTATGTGTATGAAAACTGATGTCTGATGGCTTTAGAAACCATGTATTTGTGTTGGAACCAGCTGTTATGTGTATTAGTGAGCTATTTATGTGTATGGAAACTGATGTCTGATGGCTTTAGAAACCATGTGTTTGTGTTGAAACCAGCTGTTATGTGTATTAGCGAGCTATTTATGTGTATGAAAACTGATGTCTGATGGCTTTAGAAACCATGTATTTGTGTTGAAACCAGCTGTTATGTGTATTAGCGAGCTATTTATGTGTATGAAAACTGATGTCTGATGGCTTTAGAAACCATGTGTTTGTGTTGAAACCAGCTGTTGTGTGTATTAGTGAGCTATTTATGTGTATGAAAACTGATGTCTGATGGCTTTAGAAACCATGTGTTTGTGTTGAAACCAGCTGTTATGTGTATTAGTGAGCTATTTATGTGTATGGAAACTGATGTCTGATGGCTTTAGAAACCATGTGTTTGTGTTGAAACCAGCTGTTGTGTGTATTAGTGAGCTATTTATGTGTATGAAACTGATGTCTGATGGCTTTAGAAACCATGCATTTGTGTTGAAACCAGCTGTTATGTGTATTAGCGAGCTATTTATGTGTATGAAAACTAATGTCTGATGGCTTTAGAAACCCTGTATTTGTGTTGGAACCAGCTGTTATGTGTATTAGCGAGCTATTTATGTGTATGGATGGTGTATTGGTTCTCACATAACATTATATAAAATATTTTGAAGTACACACAATACATTCCTGCTACTGAAAATTAGTTTTGGTGGATTTCAGTATAAAAATTTAATTGCATTTCAAAATAAAATAGATACATTTGTTATTTATTTTGAGTGCTTTATAAATGTTACCTTCCTACTGCAATTTGCCCTGATGTTTTGCACATATGCTGGTGGATGCTAGATTATTAAATCGTCCCATAGACCAGGCAGTTTGTCTAAAGGTTGCTCAGCCCAAAACAAATTCTTCACAAAAGATACTGTCATAACTTGTATTCAACGATGTCTGTAGTTTGACAGGAAAAGGCCTCAAGAGAAGAAGACAAGTTGATCAATATGCCTGTGAATTTGAAACAATGATATTCCACAGGATCCTTATGAATCATGTGCTGACAGTTCAAAGTTGCATAGAATCTAGTACATTATGTTTGTTTATAAACTAGTACATTTGTGTAATGAAATAATATACAGCGAAAATTGACAATTTACAACATATTTAAATGTGTTTTAAATAATTTTTGTACTTCATAAAGGTACAACATACCCCATACACTTATGGTATATATTATTGAATGTATGTATATTAATTTTTTACACCATCATTTTAAAATTCAGTTTTAGAGACTTAATATAGTAATTTCCATTCATATCATCAGTGTTACACATATTTGGCAACACTACATAGATATCGCACTAGTGCCAATTTCAACAATACATTGGTAGGAATTAATGAATGATTTACAAAATGCCTGGAACTGTACATGGAAGTGTACAATATACTTGGAGTAATTGATGCTGTTGTTGATACAGTACTATCAATCCTAAGGTGAAATTTAATGCAGTAATACTTGAAAGTAATAAAATATGAAATTCGTCATAGCATGATACACATGATAGCTGTGACTACTATAAACACGAAAAGGGTTACAAGAGGTATTCTGCATATATGTGTACTTCAAAGCATGGAGGAGAAGTCACATTGGCCATCAGTATGAGAACAAGTATCAATACAGAGCATGCCGACAATATGCTCATCTCATCTAGGAAGCGAAGCTTCCTGTTAAGGTTTTATTGAATTCCGTTGAGTGGTTGTTGAGAAATAGCGCGGATACTAATGTTACTGTTCTCTATAGTAAGTAAGAAGGAAAGGGCCATAAGTATGTGAAAAATGCTTGAACCATAACATTCTGACCTCTTGGTAGTGAAGGTTCCCATTAACACTGGAAACGCTGTACGCCCCCCAAGCCGCGATGTTGAAATGTTAAAAAGGTGTCATTTGTTTTTGGTCAGATCTTTTTAAATAGGACACTCTCGTCCATAAATATTGTATGGAATAAAAAGGCTTGACCTATCTCTTTTGGGTGTAGCGGATCCATAGCCCAGTGGTAACGCGTTGGACTTAGTAATCCAGGGATCGCAGGTTCGATTCCCCGCTCCATCACTGACAGTACTAACAGTCTTTCGGACGAGACTTTAAAAAACCGAGGTCCCATGTATGATGCTTTACATCGAGCACGTTAAAGAACCAGGGGTGCTTCTGGAACTGGGGCATCTCCTGTATCATGCACTATCCTCCAAAAATCTAAAATGACTAACAATCTAACGGAGGCGTCGCCCATATGGGAAACCGGTGGCGACGATAAATAAACGCAAATACAAAACAAAATTGCTTGAACTTGGGAATCAACAGTTATTATTCGTTTAGTACCTTCAGGTAATGCATGTCAGAACACGGATGTTTTTGAGAAAGTTGAAAAATGAAGCGAGAGACCGAACGAAAACAGGCGATGTTTTCTCTGAAACGAAAACCTCGATTAATCTACTAGAACATTCGAACCGGTCAGTGGCAAATACATATCTGGAGGCGAATTACGAGTCAGTACGTGTACTTAAATCGTTATTCGATACCGACCTAGAATCAAACCCAGAGATAGCACTGACATCAAATCACAAGGTTCTGCCGCGAAAACTATGTTTTCGGTACTCGCATTTTCATCTGCCTTGTTTGAAAGTTCAAGACACAAACACCCTTTATTGCCACCGTTAACTCAATGTCACAGTGGTGACTGTAGGAAGCTAAGGGTCTAAGGAGTCTCATCAAGCAGTCTGAGTGGTGATATAATAGCCATTGACATTAATAAGGGTTCTACCCAGAACTTTCAGAATATACCTTTACAATACAGGGGTTAGAGTATGCTGGTAATACATCGGTCACATATCAGTACGATGTCCGCCAGTTTATAAAATTGTACGATTCTACCAACTTTTAAAATCCGTACGGTCTCTGTACAATCGTAGCATCTGGTCACAGGTCTACGGGCCCGGTACGATCTTTTGGAGGCTGCAATCGTAGGATATCCGTACGGAGATCGCAGACAAGTCGTGCGGAGCTCGCAAGGAGCTCTGACGTACCTCGTACGATGCACGTGTGTTTGTAGGGCGCTCGCACGGTGCCTGTACGGTGTCTGTACAACAAGAATAAACCAGTTCGGCGATATCTGAAAATTTCTCATTTTTAGCTAGTCTGCTGAAGTGAATACACCTAGTAATAATAAATTAAGAAACATTAAATCAAGATGCCTCCAAAACGACAGAGCGGTACTAATGGGAGTGGAAAGGCCGTGCGGGCATCGCAAGTTCCCCACCCAGTGCCCGTTGTATCGTACGAACATCGTACATTGACCGTGCGACTCCCTGCGATAGTCGTGCGAGCACCGGCAAGCTCTTATGGGCCTCACTGTGTTCCGCACGGACATCGTGCGATGCCCTTACAAGCTCTACCTGAGCACTTGCCGTGCCCGTACGGGGTCCTTGCGAGCTGCTTCCGACTTTGAAAATTTCTACGAGCTCGTTGAGAACTCGGGAGCTCTTTGAAACATTTCCCGAGTCCTCTACGAGGTAAAAAACATCCATATGATGCTTGCAAGAGTCAACGAAGTCCATTTCGAATACGTTTAGTACTGGTAGTGTCTATTAACTGACAAACAAAATAACCACATAAAAACAATGTTGAACTCCAAATACACGGACCTATATAGGTCCGTGCCAAATATAAATAGAACACAAACCATTTTTTGTTCTACATTTAAGTTTATTTATTACATATCATAATTCATGATTCCATTATTTAAAAAACAGGAAGCTATATAGCCATCCAACAGTATTTCATCTATACTGGTACATTTAAACAAAATATGGCAATAGTTTTCAACAGTTATAACATGCTTGTAAAGCCTGCATAAAATATTTTCCTTTTTTCCTTATCTATCAGTTTCAACACAACACAATTCGCGAAAACACACGACATTTTAAAGATTTTCCTATTCTACTTTAAGGAAGGTGGAAGCTACCTTATCTTTTAAGGAAAAAAATACCATAAATAAGGAAAATCTTACGATAAGACGTTTAGTGAATACCACTTGAGTATTTTCTTAATATTTAAGGAAAATCTTGTGGGTATTAAGGAAAGTCTTAACCTTAAGATGTTTCGTGAATACCACCCCCTGCAGGGCATAACTGTGACTTATTGATGGTATCAGTACAAATCTGTATGATTCAATGGTTTGTATTGCAATCTTAAACCAGCTAACAATCTAACAATACTAAAACAGGTGGATACAATGTGCAAGCTTTAGCAAAGATTAGGTGTGGGGATACGTAAAGCACAACAATTTAAAAAGACAATGCAAATGTGATGATGATTGGAAGTATTATGCCTACCAAATAGATTTTAAAAATGAAGTAAAGAAAGGAAGCCTGAATGCAAAATACATGCTTATTACTATTACTAATGAATTGATAATAAAGCATCATGCACTAAGGCTTAAGTGAAGTGGTTAAGTTTCCAGCACCGCCTATAGGAGACGGTCTACTTGCAGCATGGATGATAATCAAGTGATGTAAAGCTCTCAATTGAAAAAGACAAAAAAAGAAATTTTAAGATTAGCTGTGAACAAAGATACACATAACTAAGACTCTATTTGTATAATGAAAACACGATGATCATCAATGCTGCAAATGTGCCGTTGGTGATACATGCATACACTCACTCACACGTAGATATATTAATGTATATATGTGCAACAGCTATACACCAAGTTTGATGTCAATACACCCACGCATAGCGAAGATATTGTGTGGAAACTGATTTTAAAATTTTGAGTAACAGTTAACTTGACCTTTGACGGAACGAGCCCAAAAGCAATCCCAAGCGAACTCTTCCCATGTTCTTTCTATACACCAGCTTTGATGTCAATATGATCAACGAAACTAAAGTTATTCGCCAGAAACAAAATTTCCATTTTTAGTAATGGTGAACTTTGACGGAACGAACCCAAAAGCAATCCAACGCGAGCTCTCCCCGTGTTTTTACTACGAGTATACCAAGTTTGGTTTCAATATGATCCACAAAATTAAAGTTATTCGCCGGAAACCCCCAGATTGACGCCCGCCCGACCGCCGCCCCACCGCCGGCCGGCTCGCTTAACGACACACACCATTCTTCGAAAACCTGGTTAAAAACTTGAATAACCATGTACGAATTGGCTATTTATTCGCTTACAGAGGTGTATTCGCCGCTGACCAGTGCGAATTTTGATGTCAATGCTAGCTTTGGGTTTGCTACTAGATTTGTATTCAAGTATTAAGAAAAATCGAATAACGATGTACGATCTGGCTCGGTAGTCGACTCCAAATATGTTTTCGGCCCCGACCCGTTTCGGATGTTGATGTCAGTGCTAGCTCTGGGTTCGAGTTTTTGTATGTATTGAAAACTTTAAGTCGAATAACGACGTCAATGCTGGCTCTGTATTTAACACAGGTCATTATTCAATATTGATGTACGATTACTGCGCCAACTTCACTGAACTAAAGTTTTGTCTGGAAGCTAGTCAATTCACCCTATCAATTTATCCGCAATACTTCGCTGTAACAATGGATTGAAAGAACTGTAAGCATGGGCTTGGTACGTATTTGACACTCTATGTTTAATATTGTTCTCGACACAATATAATGCTCTATCTACACGTAAACGAAGTTAGTTTACATTCATATTAATTTTTTTAGAAAGTTTCATCGACTGCATTTATAGAGATTACATTCGACTCATCTATATAAAGACTATTTTCAGTTTCTGATGTACACGTACTTAGATCGACATATGTTAATACTAATGGGATGTTGATGAAATTAATAAAATATCTTGATACTTGGTAGACTCGATGGGCAATCAATCAATGATAAGTCTGGGGTAAGCGCATTACAGACACAATCTTTTTCAAATATTGATTATTTTAATCCTAGATATTACAAGATTTAGAACCAAGTTCTAAAACTAAGCATATTTAACATAATTACTAAAGTATCAATGTTTAATCGGTAAAACTAGCAAAATGGACCCCGATTGATTTATATAGCCATTCGACATTGTAATTGAGTCATTGTTCACATTCTGTACAAACAGCAGTTACATTTTCAAGTATATTTCGCTTGTAAACAAATACAGAGCAACCAATTCAGAGCGGGCCTATCTTTCAATATTTCCTGCAGTAATATTTTACAATAAATCCATCGTCTCCAGAGCAACAACCTCTCAACAAAATGTGCATCACTCATAGCGCGTTGGTCTGTAGAGGTTGTATTGTATGTCAACCGAATGTTTTATCACTGATTGTTCAATATTTTTGTTTACTCCTTGATGGTTAACAAATCTGGTTCATAATCTCTCAGAATCAGTCTGTCTGGATCTTCTTCATCGTCACCATACATAACTGTCATAGCAGTGTCCACTTCTTCTAGTTTGTATATCTTCTCGGGAGTGTCATTAAACGTTTCTATGTCTTCATCTTCATGATCTAAATCATCTTCAACATCTCCTGTAAGTGTTCCATCATTTTCCCTGTCACCAGTGTTCTCTTCCGATATAACGACACTTTTTACACTTATTACTATCGAATTTGTTTCATTGTCAATAAAGTACTTCACGCCTCTACTATCAATGTTATTTGTCGGAGTATCTGTCAATCTGGAACTCGCTATTGTTATATGTGAAATTCTTGAGGGGCTCAAGTTGGTGTTTATACTCGCTCTAGGGTCGTCACTCGGTGTTGCATGGAATAGTTTTTCATTGATCCCGTACTCCATTTGTGGAGAGATCTTCTTAGTGTCGATAGTTTTTACCATTGCCCTCTCACATTCATTGTCATCATCGTAATAAATACCTGTGTCACTATAGACTGTTTCATTTAACTCAGAAAGATGCATATATGATTTTGGTTCTGATATTGTTATTGCATTGTCATTGTAAAATATCCCTCTCTTATTTTGTCTTCTATGAAAATTAACTGATTTCGATCCAGCAAGAGCATCATGTCCTTTCTTTTTTGAAATTTGATTAGAAGTAGCAAGCTGACTCTTTGATAGTTTACGATTGTATTTAGAGTTTGGTTTATTTGTGTTGCTTAATGATTTTCTGTGTTTAACGTTTGATGGATTATTTTCTGATTTGGATGGTTCTTGTACACGTAGTACAGTTTTTCTTATATGTTTGTTTGGCATTTCTTCACCAGCATGCTCATACTGTTGGCTCTCTGTATTTGGTTTACTAACCATCGAGTCAGGGTTTGATTCCTTATTGATCTCTGTTGGTTTGTGGCCAGCAACAGGCGTCATTGCCATGCTCCTTCTACCATAAACTCCATGTGCAATTGCTAATGATTGTTTACCGTTATCATTAGAAAATACAGTATGCTCTTTCTCTGGAAGTATTTCTACAGCTTTATTTTCAGTATTTTGCTCCAATTTAGCCTTTTGTCTTTCAGTGTCCTGACATGTTTTGCTATCACCAAAATTTGCTTGCTTTAGAATAGACATAGGAATTATATTTGTATTCCTGGATGTGGAATGTTGTGTAGAAAATGGATTAATAGACAATTTATGTTCACTTTTAATCGATAAATCTTCGAACATCATTCGTGTACCACCAATTTCTTCTTCCTGACGAACATCAACCTCAACCTTGTCATCACGTTTGAAAGGCTGTGCGGTTTTTGACACGACTGTTGTAGAATTAGCTTGGTATCTTTGAATAGACGTCGTTGCAGCTGACGATTCGGTCTGAAGTTGAGCTAATTTAGACTGTGCTGTGAGCGTTGATGTCATCCCTTCATCTTTGTATACTTGTCCGTTACTCAATGTAGGCACTGAAAAAGGATTGAATTTATCAGCCGGTGATGTTGATTTATTGTCTCCACTATATTTTGTATCATTTGGAGGTTCTTCAGGAAAGCCATTTTTCCACTGTCGTGATTGTTGATGCATCAACGTTTCCGCCGAGTTATCATCTGAAATAACAGAGTCATACTGGTATTAATAACTTCTGTATTATAATTTATGTTCCAGACTCCTTGACCATTGTCCATGACAACATTATAAGGAAATATGTATAAGAATATATGTAAAGCTATTCCTTATTTGCATCCATACATATGATACAATTTAGAAGTAATAAATCAATTATTAAGGTAAGACCACTCTAATACTCATCATCAAGAATCTTTACTTAACTGTTTCCGTGAGTTTCTGGATCACATGAGTCAACTAAATGCGAACTATTAAGTTTTACCGTGCTAGGAAAGATTTAAAGATTTAATTCAACTCGTGTTCTTCGTGCATAAATTGTTTTTAGTTCAAAATGAGCCTATTTTATCATTTGTTTGAGTTTTTCTTTAAAAGAAAGTGCTATCAAAAGGGAAACTAATCGAAAATAATATGCTCTGTAAAAATATAGATGGTACTTCATATGCATACATATGGTGGCATATCTTAAGTGAAATTCGCGAATTTGAGTTATTAAGTAACATAATAAGTGGTCAACTAAATAAGATTCGTGTTACCACTTAAATCTAGTGTAATACATCATAAAAAGGTAAGAGGTGGCAGTTCTGGGCACTTTCAAGCCTGTTTCTAGTTGTATGATGTTTATCATACCGAAAATTTATCACGAATATTAACTAGATAGCTAGATAATTATCGTAATAATTAAGTGGTTAACACGAAACAATTCGCGAACACTCATGCTAACTGGTGGCAGTAATATGCCACCATACATACACCTGATGTGTCTCTCGTTTATACTTTATGGATTTAATAACTATAAGAAAACACATAGAATGGTAATGGCTGCTTTATTCCGGAAGTACTGTACAGAGTGTATATCTGTATATATGTATAGAATCAACACTAATAGAATGATGGTCTCACATACATGTATATGTAAAGCATACAATGATAGATATATATGATAGGACATAACATCCCTCCTCAACTTAGATAAAACTTAAAGTTTACAATTATGCATAGTTTGTCAATTATTCCAGTAGAACAGGTTCCAGTATATCAAATATATTAAATGATAAAATAATATTATAATGAACCATATTAATTTGATATAATTCTATAAGAGATTAACAGGTAAGTTTTGCTGATGGAACACACATCATGAACCTAACACTAGTCATGTTCACAAACTTTCTCTCAGAATTGTCCGAACTCTTGAAACTTGATACCTTGAATGTAAACAGAACACATACCATTTGTTTGTAGATAAAATGGTAACAAGATACAACTAAATATCATAGGTAAATCTACTACATGAGCAATATCAAACATTTACACAGTACAAACATGATGTATATCTATATTGTCCAGACTGTTTGTTTACAGAGAACTTTCTTGGTAATTGTTTATAGAAGTGTAGATTATTCAATCAACTAATGTCTAAGTGTTCATGGAACTATATAAATACAATTATGTTGTACACATTAAGATAACTTGCAATGAACTTCTAATGGGATTAGTATGCCCATTTCACTCTGAACTTAACTCTTTATCTTCGCACATAATCCTTTAAGTACACAGGAGGCCGTCTTTCTCGTACAGGCCTCTCAGTAGTAATTACATCCGGGTTACTTGAATAATTGTTGGTTTCATCGTCCTCCAAATCAGTCTCTATTTGAACTGCTGTTGATTTGCATTTCAAATTTTGATTTACTGGCTTCATTACAGAAGAGTTTCTAGTGACACAGTGTCCAGAATCATTTATATAGCTTTTTGTTTTAACCACACCTTGATGTCCTTCATGGCCCAATTTAACTGCCTTCGCTCTTAATACTTTGGGCATTACTAATTTATCATTTCTTAACAACACAGTTTCACTGTGAACGGTCAGTTCATCCTTGATATTTCGTAAAGCCATCAAGTCTTCCATATCTATGCCAGGATCTACTAATGTCTTCAGTTCAAACCATTTTCCATTTTTCGTGAATTCAATCGCTTTCTGGATTGTCTTATCGCTGACCGATGCCATTTTAACTTCATCAAGTGTCATTGCATTCGGTACTGCTTCTGTTGCGATAAATGCCACATATTCATCAGCTAGATTCCTGTTTTCAGCATATTTTAATGGGTGTCTACTCATATAGTCAGACGGATTGTCCTTCCCTGCCTGGTAAATAATCCTCATTTTAAATGGTTGCAGACGTAAACCCCATCTTTCAATACGTAACGGTGGTTGTTTTTTCGACCAAATCGATGTCAACGGTTTATGGTCTGTGATTACTGTGAACATTGGTGCACCCCGTAAATACATCCCATAGTGTTCACACGACCATACTACGGCTAGCGCTTCTCTCTCGGTTTGACTATACCGTGATTCAGTTGGTGATAACGCACGGCTTGCATAAGCAACAACTTGACCTTCCTGTGTAAGTATTCCTGACAATCCTACAGGTGAAGCATCTGTGATTATCGTAATATCCTTCGTTGGATCATAGTATCTTATTACCGTATCACTACTTAGTTCCGATTTTAACTTGTCAAATGCATCCTGTTGACATGTTTCCCATACCCATGCAGTGTCCTTTTTAGTTAATCGGCGTAGTGGTTCTGTGATAGAGGCATAGCTGTTGATGAATCTTGAACAATATGATGTCATACCTAAAAAACTTCGTAATTCAGATACGTTCATGGGTTGTTCCATAGATCTTATCGCTTCCACTTTCATTGGATCTGCTGATATTCCTGTCCCTTTGAATACAACCCCAAAGAATGTTATTTCTGGCCTATTGAACTCGCATTTCTGCTTATTAAGGGTAAGTCCGTTCTTGTGCAAAGCACTGAATACCCTGTCTAATGCCTTATCATGTTCGGTTTGATTTTTCCCGAACACAATAATGTCATCCGATATATTTTTGGCCCCTTTTATATTTTGAATTAAACAACTTATGGCCTTCTGAAAAACTTCACTGGCTGAATTTGTTCCAAAATTTAGACGCTTAAATCTATATATTCCCATATGCGTAGAGAATGTTGTAATTGACCTTGATTCTTTTTCTAGCTCAAGTTGGTTGTATCCACACCGTAAATCCAGCTTGCTAAACACTCGTGCGCCGTTCATGTCGTGTATTAATTCGTCGATGGTAGGCATTGGATGACGTTCTCTCTCTATTGCCTTGTTTGCCTCGCGCATGTCAATACATAGCCTGACGTCTCCATTTTTCTTAGGTGGCGTCACGATCGGTGATACCCAGGGCGTTGATTCATTTCTTACTTCTTCTATTATGTCGTCTTTTACCAATTTGTCTATTTCCTTAGCTACTTTCTCCCTTAGGTGAAATGGTGTCCGTCTATTCCTTTGTGCAACCGGCATTATATTCTTATTGACATGTAATTTGACCTTTCTGTCCTTTAGTTTGCCTATGCCTGTGTAAATTCCTGGGTACTTGTTTTCTACATCCTTGCTATCCGTCGTGATACTTTGATTGACGTGAACAAGTTCCAACTCACATGACGTTTCATATCCTACGAGCATACCAAAATTACCTTTGACCAGGTAAAATGTTGCGACAGTGAATTTTCCGCATTTATCTATAGTTAGATCACAGGAGCCTAACACCTTGAGATTAGACCCACCTCCGTATGGTAACAATTTGGGCAATCTTCTTTTATTCAGGTTTGGTTTCCCCAGAAATTCATAAGACCTTTCGTCTATGATGTTAACTGTTGAGCCAGTGTCAATTGTCATTGTTACTCGTTTTCCATTTACATTTAAACAAGTTGTTGGCGACTTCTTCGACTTATGGCCGTCAACACGTTTAACTGTAATATTATAGTTGAAACCTTCACTGTCTGAACTGTCCTGTAAATACTCACAGTTCTGCTGGACTTCATTTACATACTTTCCCCGACAACACTTAGCGAAATGATTCACCTTTTGGCATTTATTACACTTCTTCCCTTTTGCCGGGCACGGCTTATCTCTGTGTGGATATTCGTAGCCACAATTCCTGCAGACTGCATTAGGCTGTTTATGATCACGTGATGATGCTGCTGAGCTGTAGCTGCGTCCTGCTCCACCATTGCCACGCCCTCGATTTTGCTTTTTCCCACGACCCTGGTTATGCCATTTATTCTTTCCACGCTGCGGTGCTTGGACATATTGCACTTTTTCAGGCCCCTCTATTGCAGATGCCTGCAATTCTGATTGTTCTAACATACGCCCCAATGTTAAAATATCATTAAGTGACTTATCCGGCTCTCTTAGTGCACGTCTACGTAACTGATTCGACCTGCAATTTTGAATCACTTGTTGTAGAATTTCTTTGTCTACCTCATTAAACTTACAGTTCTTTGCTAATGTTCTTAATTCAGTCACAAATTCATCTAATGATTGCGTTTCACTTTGCTTATGTGACCGAAAATTATATATTTCCATTTGCACGTTTTTCTTTGGTGAAAAATAGTCTGTAAGCACTTTCTTTGTTGCCTCATATGTTGCTTCAGAATCTCTCTTTTCTGCATCGTATATGTCGTATACCTTTTCTCCAGCATAATGTAATAATAAAGCCCGTTGCTGATCACCATCAGCAATTTTCAGTCCAACAAATAGATTTTCTAACCGCCCCATCCATTTTTCCCATTTAGTTCCTGCATTTGACCTGTCCGTTTCATAGTCAAACGATGGAAAGTGAGGTAAATTATTCATGATGTTTGGTTGTTAAACGTCGTAATCCATCAATTTAACAAATCACAAATAATAATCCAACGCGGGTTTGTATTGTTTTAAATATCCTCGTCGCCAGATGATGTGTCTCTCGTTTATACTTTATGGATTTAATAACTATAAGAAAACACATAGAATGGTAATGGCTGCTTTATTCCGGAAGTACTGTACAGAGTGTATATCTGTATATATGTATAGAATCAACACTAATAGAATGATGGTCTCACATACATGTATATGTAAAGCATACAATGATAGATATATATGATAGGACATAACAACACCCTCCTGTAAATGACGTAATATTTTAAGTCACAATAAGAAGTACCAATTTCAAGGTAGCATTATCATACATACTCTAACAAAATGGACATCAAAATTATCCTCAACACCTCAGTAACAAAATGTAAATGAAAAAACTTTTACCGTCCAGTTTTGCTTTGATAACATCTTGCAATATGCATGTATTAAATTTTACCATGCATAATTATCAAACTTTGGAGAAATATGGCATTTTTTCTAGAAACCAATTGATACAATTTATATTTTATAATTTTATATCAGTTTTCTTGCCAAAAAGTCTGTAAAACAAGAAATGTCATGAAAAAAGCAAAGACAAACTTTTGGGCCTAGCGGGGATATGAACCCAGGACCTTTCGCGTGTAAGGCAAGAGGCTTAACACATATGCTAAGGATTGATATTGACCAAGGTGTTCCAAATGATTCGAAATTTACATTCTTATTAATTAGGATGGCCTTATCTTAAATTAAGGTAAGACCTCTCTAATACTCATCATCAAGAATCTTAAAAGTCCGGGTATTTTCCGACCGTCCCTCGTATATTTAACATTTAAATTACTTAAAAAGATGATGAAGTCGGATGATGTTATTGTGTGACATAGCACTGAGTTCGTATGTCTTGCAGAATGCGTACGCTCATTATTCTGTTGAAATATCATGTCGTTATGTCCCGGAATGAATGACATTGTAGCGACAAATGTCAGTAACTCACAACTAGCTTCTGTTAAACTTCAATGATATATTATCAAAACAATATGCCTATATTAATGATAAGCCCCGACCATTACTTAGTGAAGTGAATGTAACGCATTGTTGCTGTCATAATGCTCCTCTAGTTTCGCCATAGGTTCATCGGGAAACTGCGCATTAACAGTTCTGCAGAGGTGAACGGAAACATTGTTATTCCAATGTTATTGCATCCATCGGGGTTACACAACAGCTCAGTTATATCATTGCCGTACATGCGAAAGCGTTCCATCAATGTCCAAGCGTGGTAATATCCAACAAAGCTCGCTATTGCCGTCTATTTTTGAGTTTATAGTCGTATACGTGAGTTCCTACAGAACAAATCGGCAGTGTACATGTCGTCATTTCATATTCAGTGGTGTAATATGTTCCAAGCTAAACTACGGAGATTTCATATTTTGGATAAAACAAACCATACTTATCAATACAATTCATAAGCGAACGGATAACGAAAATGAATTTGACTGAAGCGTAATTAATTTTCCAAAGAAACAAATGTTTGTAAGGTCACCCAACGAACAGTTTATTGTAGAATAATCATGTTATTTGTATTTTTAAATAAATCTTTAAAATATATTTTTTAATAAATATCAAATTTACAAAAATCCAGTTCTACGACATGTAATTGTATTTGCAACAAGTAAAGCAATAATTAAATAAGTTTTATACAAAAAATGAGGATAAAAGCACGGTATAGTTATTGACGGACAGCAAATTTTCACTTTTATTAGTGAATATAGTTATTGTGTTTTGCTTCATCAGGGTTATAAGCCGCTTTATTTGCGCTTTTTACATCCGCTCTATTATACGGCACTGAACATAGGAGAATCACCTCAATCCAGTAGCACTTTATTAATATTATGTTTAAGGTTCTACAAACCAGACATTATGCTCAGCTTGATAAAGTCCAGTAATATATATATTGGATCCACACAAAGGTGTATCGTTAGCATGGGCTAAAATATGCATATCGATTTGAAGAGTCTGACATTACTAGTATATTTTCTCCAGTTAATTACTTATTTTCATGTTCTTCCTTTTGTTTCTTCCTTTTCTCAAAAAATAATGTCCTTCGTCTTGCTTCCAACGCTTCGCGTTTCCTTACTTGTGCTCTTTTTCGCCTTTTCTGAAGCTTTATCTTGCGATCGATGGCTGCTTGTTTTTGCTCCATTGTTAAAGCACTTGATGAACAGTAATCAAAGTTCCACCCAAAAGAATTGCTAGAAAAACCAGATACAAGGGAAGACTTTCTATGATTCCTTTCAAAGTTTGAAGCAATTCTGATATTAGACTCGGATTTATTCAGAGATTTTTGAGAGAGTTTCGATTCCTTTTCGCTCCTTATTTTACTAAGTGATTTAAGATTTATCCCGCTATCGTCCCTTGTCAATTCAAAGGTTTCTATTTGGGGTTGAGGTTGAATCACATTTTCCACAACATCTATACATTTAGGCGACAGCGATGCTTCACTTTTAGACTTCGTTGTTAACACTGTTTTGTAAACCATAGCTGGATCATACTCCGAGAATAAATTTTCAGTTGAGTTAAGGTGTAGGACACCCGTGCTCGAAACAGTTTCTGTTTCTAGTACTCTTGTCACTTCAATGTCATAATTGGTACTGATGTCGTGATTCTCCGAGGTATTCGACTCACTTTCGAAATATTTCAGGCTTTGAACGGTGGAAATACTTTCGACAGGCTCCTCATCATCAGTTGTTATGTTCTTTAGCTTTGCGTCGCACAGAGCAGTTTCTCTGTTGGATTTATGAACTTCAAATATGACAAGTGCTTCGTCTCCTTCGCGTGGAACAGATGTATCAATATTTTCATCCATTTCGGACATGTTTATAAGTCGTTCTGGGACATCTAAAACGACAGGACGTACGTGTAAGAGTTTCGACGACAAGTAATGTCAGGGGGTAGCGATTCAGTACTGATATAGATACGTTGCTTGAAGTTAAACTTCCATGAGCTTCAAAGGAGACATTTCTCTTTGAAGACAGCAAATACTTTCGAAATGGATACTTTTCTGAACTCTTCAGCGGAAAGAGCGCATCGCTGATCAACATTAATGAAGTATATATACCTTAACGGGGAACTGTGATAAAACTACATTTTTGTTTGATATGAATGCCCATCTACCGGACGGTGCTAACTTAAAGCGGTACGTGTGAACGCGCATTTGCCTATTTTTCAGATCAGGGAATGGATTCCACTTCTATTTGAAAGCATTATTCAACAAGAAAAGCCCACAACCTATTGTACACCTACATGAATTTTCTCTCGGTGAACTCACTGTGGATTTCTTTCCTATTTTCTCTTTTCCCTTAGGAGGTTGTCGACACATTATGCAAACGCACACTGCAACAATAATTACAGCAAGGAACATGATAACACCAAAGGTTATTCCAATTATTGCTCCAGTTGATAGTCCACTTTCTGTATCATCTGACGTTTTTGCTGAAATTACAAAGATACGATTCAGCGTGCCTTTCGATATTACTCGAATCGTGACAATACGAGACAGGCACCTTATGATCTGTCACGGTGGTTTGATCACAATAAATGGAATTTTTACAACGGATATCAAACCGACCAAGACTCAGTAGTATGTTAAATGTCTAAAATTGCTTGCATATTCGCTCTTGTAACTTGTACTAGCATCATTATTTACAAGTTCATGCACATATATACATCTATAACTGCATGTAATTCATTGTACGATACTACACAACTGAGTAAAACCAATACATGTATTCATTTACCCACAGGCAAGCGGAATGAAGGTAAAGAAAGCCAAATGATCTGTAATGTCTCATATTCTAGGTTAAATATTGCTTTTACAGATTCATGTATGCTCGATACACTTTTCAGTGATATATCAAGCAACACTTGTTAATTCGCCATGAGCATTACAGCTGACTAACATTTCGATAAAATATTGTTACTCTACATACTTGTATACGACACTTACTATTTACCGGGGGGAAATATTGAACTTCGTACTTACGACACAACCCTGTAATAGACAAATAGAACATATTAAGCTATATATTTTATTTATGTTCAACTTTTACAGGTAAGTTAAACATGATACACACGTAAAATAGATCTGTATAAATATTCGACTAACAATGACACTATCCCCGAAAAAGGCGTATACATTCAGATAGTATATTTGACAAACAATGACACGTTCCCTTAGCAAGGCGTATACATTCAGATAGTATATTTGACAAACAATGACACGATCCCGAACAAGGCGTATACACTCAGATAGTATTTTTGACAAACAATGACACGTTCTCTAACAAGGCATTTACATTCAGATAATATATTTGACTAACAATGACACGTTCCCCTTACAATGCGTATACATTCAGATATTATATTTAGCAAACAATGACACGTTCCCGAACAAGGCGTATACATTCAGATAGTATATTTGCCTATCAATAACACCAACCCCTAACAAGGCGTATACATTCAGATAGTATATTTGGCAAACAATTGCACGATCCCCGAACAAGGCGTATACATTCAGATATTATATTTGACAAACAGTGACACGATCCCCTAACAAGGCGTTTACATTCAGATAGTATGTTTGGCAAACAATGACACGATCCCCTAACAAGGCGTAAACATTCAGATATTATATTTGACAAACAATGGCACGATCCCGAACAAGGCGTATACATTCAGATGGTATATTTGACTATAAATGACATCAACCCCTAACAAGGCGTATGCATTCAGATATTATATTTGACAAACAATGACATGATCCCCGAACAAGGCGTACACATTCGGATAGTATACGCATAACGGTTCGACCTGGATGAGAAAGTTGTTTTCTAAATGCTACTTTCCGTTCCTTATTTCTAATGACATGGGAATAACAGTGATGGCAAGAGTGTATTTAACAGGGTAGGTCTGGTACGTAAAGTCAGAGCATTGACATATCAACTGGTCTGACTTACATTTCATACACGTAATTTTAAACCCCGGATCATGATGACACCTACGGACAAACAAATCGTTTTATAATATTTACTGAATGTAGCTCAAAGCATTCAATGTTGATTAAAATATTTCACATTATACTCGGTATATAAGACAAACATGAACTAAAATCCGCGGAACAAATCATAAAAAACATACTGTGGCCATTTAGATACTGAAGCCAATGAAAAAGGCGACTGTGATATTTAGCGGTACACGAATATGGAGTGTTCATTATGCCAACATGTTATAAACCTAACACTTTTCAATTTATGGGAAATATGTCAAGAAAGAACTCAATCAGTTATTGGTATTGTGCATTTGTTATATTTGGAAATAAAGACAATAACCAATCGAAAACACTTTTCAAATGTTATATTGTTGCATACGATTGCATAAAAACAGTTTACATCGAGCTACATATGGTCCTCTGTGAAGCGTCGAAGTTACTTACTGTTTGGTGTGTACTGGATATTCAAACCTGCGACTGACCCATTCGGAAACATTGGCTGACTGTCAGGTGTTTGATTTTTTTTGCAACTTCTCATTGTTTGAGATACTTGAAGACTTCCATCTGAGGCAAGGCTTGACACCTGCAATGCAAAATGTAGCAGCATCAGTACCAATCAGGTTAGTGTTAGACTACCCGTCCGTAAGTAGTGTTCCTCCATTGAAGTACAGTCCACGGTGTAAAACTGAACGAAAAAATACAATACTTCTAAGGTCAGTGGTCTCCATTTATGAGGATGAACAAATAATTATAGGTTTGGAGCACAAGGCAGTTAGTTGCTAAATGGTACAGTGCAAGTTTTGTGCACACTTTTAAGAACTTAACTTACGAAGCATGTAAATCTATGAGTTGATATTTCATCCACGGTATCATCCACGTTGTACACTGTATGGTATGTATAATTCCCAGATACAAGACTAGTGATACAGGCCAAGCTGCCATTCTCTGTTATAAAATGTGAACAGATCGTAAAACCATATTGAACAGCATACTGATATAATTAGTACATGTAACATGATGACAGTCAATGACAACATAAAACCTTGGACCCATTCATTCCGCTTACAAGCAGGACTATATCCACACCGATACAGACAAGGGCTCATCCTTCCGGTTAACTGTGATTATTATTCGCAAATTATCACAACATTATTATTTTCGCTGGTGAGAATGTAAGAACTTCCCCGTTATATTGTAGATCTAGCTTCTCTTGTGGGTCTGACAGAAGTGGTTTAATCTTTGTTGATGCTGATGTGTCTGTCATATTGAAAATATAAAAAAATGTATTTTGAATGAATAATATAACCAAACGCACATACATCGCACGATGAACTACAGTTTTTGAACAATTTGATCCCATTCGGTTAGATCCATCGTTAGAGCGCTCGACTGCTAACATAGAGTTCGATGCGTTTGTTCTTCCGTGACGGTTTGACTGATGATAATGCATCAACAGTAGTTTGTTCTCCACCTCTGAACTCTGATATATATGGACAAGTTGTCAGCTGCTTGTGGAGGAGCATGTTAGAACTGGTCGTTTAGATAAGACAATCTACCTAAAATAAATAAGTTTAATCGATTCCTTCTTAAAACAGATGTAATCATACTGTTAGTTTACCACTGTAAGCTATGGTCGTGTTACATAAACTGTTGTTGAATGCCATGCTTGTGTAATCGGAGCACACGTCTAGTACATCATATGTATTTCCACAACTCTCAATATTATTGGCGAGGTCTTTGATAGTGTACGTGTACACTCCGAAATAACTGTCTGGACATTCCTGTCTGGCTAATGGTACAGCATCTATGAAGAGAAGTTGAACATATCATTAGTCGTAACTAAAATTAGTCATAACAAAATTCAATTCATTTCGTAATCCCTTATTCCGTGAATTTGATACATATTTTTGACAATAACGCTCGGAGACTTTGCATATGCTGTAATTCTTGAATTCACAGGAAAAATTCTAAATAAATCGTGATATAAATTATCAGACACATTGATTTTCATAACACATCGTTAACATTGATTAAAGTTGTAGATGTAAATTCCTCTTGCGTTTGTTCACTTATAGGATTTAGGCAGAACACTTTGAAAACAGTGTATAGTAGTGATATACCCTCTTTAAGTAAAACATGATACTCCCCGACATGTGGATATACAGCAGCATGTGCCGGATTGCTGGCGTCAAGGCATACTTCACTCCTTGGCTCAGTTATTGTTGTATTAACATACTGTCCGGATATTCTGTCGTAGTTAAATCTTGGTGGATTGTCCGCTAAAATGATAGTATGTTTGCGTTAACAATATTTTTATGGTCCACTGTTTAGGACACACACGTGACCGGTCGACCTTAGCATTGTTCCGTTGGTCTATCCAGGTCCTAATCTCTCAAAAACATCCAAATTAAGACTTTTTCTCCAGCTAGACGTTTCAATTCTTGTGTAATGATGATCATGTTACAAAAACACGCCCTTGGTAGGCTTACTTGTATGTCTACATGTAAAGTTAATATGACAGTTCTTTTGACAGACTATAGTTCAAAATAGAAGTACTTGAAAACGTATATTGTGAGACATCGGAGCGACAGCTAACCTGTTTGTACACAAGGAGCGACAGCTAACATGTTTGTACACAAGGAGCGACAGCTAACCTGTTTGTACACAAGGAGCGACAGCTAACCTGTTTGTACACAAGGAGCGACAGCTAACCTGTTTGTACACAATGTTCTGAAACTATTTTCATTTTGTATGGTAGATTTTATTATTTAAATGGCTTTGAATGAATACTTAATGAACTAATTAAAACGACATTTGTTGAAGAAACACAAATACATTGATATAAGAAATATAATACAGTGGGAGAGTTATGATGAAATGTTCTCATTACTTATATTGATGTATACAGACATGAATTGGATAACTTACGCCACAATAGGTAATAATAAAAGGAGTATTCTGTCACTTGTGTAAGTTCCATGCACATGAACGCATTAAACTCATCTCCATATAGAGCTATAGTTTGAGAAAGCCTGTAAATGGATAGTTTGGTTATTTTAACTTCTTTATGAATGATTCAATAATGTGAATGTTCTAATCATTCTCATACACTTGCATTTGTTTGAATTTGCTGTCAAAGACAAAATAATATGTTGGTGTCTTTTATTCTCTTAAGGCAATCTTGTGGTTGCATTTATGGAAACTACTGACAATGGATAATCCGTCACATGATTGGTAGAACATGCTATTCAACCAAAACATTCTACATATTAGCTGTATTGCTCTATATTAGTTTCCTGATATTACAGATAGATCTGTAGAAAAGAATTGCTGACGCGAACAATTTACATCAATTCGGATACATAAAACTTCAGTTTGTTACACAAGGAATTGCACAGAATGATTTAATCAATGTTATTGTGAGACATTTTACGTGGATAACGTTACAACAAGCTGTAAGCTATGCCACTGAGCATACCGTGGTTATCTCAACTTCTCTTTAAGGCATTATACACAGCTCGAGCTAAGTATTAAAATAATAGGTGTCAATAACGATAAAATGTTCAAACACATACTTGAATACCAAGTAGATATTCGAGCTGTCAGCTTCTTTGTAGAAGCATTCCCAATGTATCAACGGATCTCCTGGGTTACCTTCGTAATCTAAGTGCCAACCAGTCATAGTGGATGTATCAAACACCAGTTCTCCTTTATCACTATCCATCCACACCGTATTCTGTAAAACTGTTGGCAAACTACATTGACCATACACTCCTGCAGAAACATCGGAAAACAATCGTTCAATCCCAAATCTAATTAAAATATATGACACCTGCAGAAAGAACAATTCAATGCAGTTGTTTGAGGTATTTTTATATGTATATAATACATATTGATTCGTTCAATCTTTTCTAATTTATGATGCATTGAGCATGCAACGCCGTTATATGTTTTAAAAGCTGTACTACGACCGTGTGCAAAGATAAATTCATGGACCAAACTATACTGTTACATTGATTGGAGACCCTAAGATCTGGTATGTAATAGCAAATGTTTAATAAATAATGTTTTCAACATTCACTACCCGTATGAATGGTTCAGTCACTCATTGCATTAGAAATATGATCATTTGATACACTCAATTAATTTCTAATTACATTTATAACTAGACGGTATGGGATTTTCAGTATAGTGCAAATACTTTGTTTGTAAAGACTATAATAATGTTGAAGCAATATGAATTGAATCCATCTATCCATTAAAGAAGCCATATTTAAGTCGATAAAGGGACATAACTCCTCCATGAATTGCTGGATTGTGACTAAAATTTAACTTGACCTGTATTTAATTGTCATTTGCTTATGTTCCCAATGAATTGAATCGATCCACTCTTTCAAGAGTCACTGCTAAACCATTTTATTGTCAAACAGGCCATAATTCCTCCAAAAATAAGTGATTTTTTACCGAAATTGAACAAGACCTGTATTTTATTATCGTATGCTTTTGTGCCCAATATGAATTCTATTATGTAATTCCTTTCAAGAGTTATTGACGGATAGACGGATATCGGTAACATATTATGCCCCTTCGCCATGTCGGGATCGTAAAAAACGGACAACAACATCGTCTACAGAGTACACATCTAAGTTCAAGTGAAAAATTGTCAAGCAAATGGTTTACTTACCACAGAAAAATAAGCCACTGAAAATGTATGCCGCTATCATAATTACTGAATGAACACACTGGTCATTTCTTACAGAAATCATGTCGATTTTGATTTCTGTGACTTAACTTCAAATTTTAAAAACAAATCCCTGTACGAGTCACACATGAAGCAGTCATCGAATGTGATCAATTACTACAAGTTACAATCGATGTAAATTCATTTGTATTTTGTTTAAATTAATTAGAATGATTCGGTGCCATTTCACTTCCATTTATACATAAACAATTTACAACAGAAATTTAAAGACTTTGGCAGTTTCTTATTTCAATTTCTGTACACAATGGTTTGAAAACACCTTTTGTTAGTTGTCTATAATAAAACAATTGATATTGACGAAGTTGAAATATTTGAAACGAGAAATACAAAAACGAGATATCCCTTTCATAATGAGAAGTTTAAATGTAAAGTGTATTGAATAACTGAATTTTACTGATACCGTACCAGTTCAACTGGTTCGATTTAAAACGTCATAATCAGTATTATCACGGACCTATATACCATATATAGGGTATATAGGTCCGTGGTATTATGAACATTTATTTTTTCTGTTTGAATAAGATAACTTTCATTCTGTTTATGTGTTACATGGCTCATCTTATAATTGCAATACGTTTTGTATTGTAAGGAGGAATTGACTTTCCGGGGAAGGTTATCCGTACCTTAGATGTGTATAAAGCAGTTGGCTTCATTCGCACCCTTCTACATTGGGAGAGAACGCTGTACTCGGTAATAAAACCATCGTGTAAAGCTCTCATATCTTACCCAGTGATCTCCATATACAAAATACAAACACCTCTGTCATCATAGATATTGTATCAGAATGATGTTTTTTTCTTTGATTTTATAAACTAAAATTTGACAGTATTCTGATAATATTACATATACATATACAGCTAATGTCAAATATGAAATGAAGAAAATGACAAAATAAATTTAAGACCTTGTTTTCAATGTGTAACGATCATTTTAGTAAAAAATTGAAAGTTGTGATTTCTGCAGTGGAAAGGGAGATATTTATCACTGATAAGACTTTGGTAAATCTCCTCGGAAACCAGCGTTATTCAGGGTGGCATTATATATTCCACAACGTCATTATACATACGGTCCCACAGAGCATTATAAACTTACGTAGTTTTCATTGTTATGGCGCCATTCTAAGAATATACAAAGATAGAATGAAAACTCTTTTAGTAAAACAATAGTGGATTTGTAATAAAGAGAACATTGATATTAACATCATGCACAAAGTGCTCTAGTTTCGTTCATTTAACAAAAGCGTTTTGTTTTCATGAAGCAACTGAATTAAGTTTGTGTCTGCGAAACTCGCCGTTCCATGGTTTTGAATCACTTCCAACGCTGTGGCTTACACTTAAGTAGACTTTAAACTGAAAACACTGTCAAGTATTTCACATTACAATCTAAGTGATGATTATTTGTGTGTAAGGATTGTATCTCGTACATATATATTCTGGCAGTTAATGTCACATAAAACATGATGTACACAATAACTTTCGTTGTGATAGTTTCTTTCATTGTAAGAGAAGTAGAAGGGGGTAAGATTTAATACCTCGAACATAAGCGAACTGTCAAGCAGAACTTTGGATGTTGTTCTTGCTCAACTTTACACCTAACGTGTATATCAAATGAACATTTTCCTTGTAAATAGGGAAACATTGTTATTTTGTTATTGTCTATTTTACAAAATTAGACACATTATACTCTTTTGCGTCTCCTTTTAATACATATTTACGGAAACTTAAGAATATTCTCATTTCAGTTTCATAAATTATCCAATACTATCTAACACAAAATTTCAAACTTTTACCAAGTAACGAACATAGTAGAATAACATTGTGTTTAGTTATTTCCTTTGTACACTTGTCTGTGTTATAGAGGATTTCCCATTATACATGTACATGTAATTAGTTATCAATAACTTTTGATGCTGCTTCTATTCAACTTTGAAACAAAGTTCAATACATTTGCAAACTACATTGTACATGTACGAGATATTATGGTGAATGCACTTAGTGTTGTAAACGTCACATCGCACGTTATGGTGAACGCTATAGATACGAGTACCATAGTTAATTTCAAGGTAAATGCATAGAGTATCACGTCCAGCGTAGTTGATATCAAGGTAAATGCATGGAGTATCATGTCAAGCGTAGTTGATATCAAGGTAAATGCACGGAGTATCATGTCAAGCGTAGTTGATATCAAAGTAAATGCATGGAGTATCATGTCAAGCGTAGTTGATATCAAAGTAAATGCATGGAGTATCATGTCAAGCGTAGTTGATATCAAGGTAAATGCACGGAGTATCATGTCAAGCGTAGTTGATATCAAAGTAAATGCATGGAGTATCATGTCAAGCGTAGTTGATATCAAGGTAAATGCACGGAGTATCATGTCAAGCGTAGTTGATATCAAGGTAAATGCATGGAGTATCATGTCCAGCGTAGTTGATATCAAGGTAAATGCATGGAGTATCATGTCAAGCGTAGTTGATATCAAGGTAAATGCATGGAGTATCATGTCCAGCGTAGTTGATATCAAGGTAAATGCATGGAGTATCATGTCAAGCGTAGTTGATATCAAGGTAAATGCATGGAGTATCATGTCCAGCGTAGTTGATATCAAGGTAAATGCACGGAGTATCATGTCAAGCGTAGTTGATATCAAGGTAAATGCACGGAGTATCATGTCAAGCGTAGTTGATATCAAGGTAAATGCACGGAGTATCATGTCAAGCGTAGTTGATATCAAGGTAAATGCACGGAGTATCATGTCAAGCGTAGTTGATATCAAGGTAAATGCATGGAGTATCACGTCCAGCGTAGTTGATATCAAGGTAAATGCACGGAGTATCATGTCAAGCGTAGTTGATATCAAGGTAAATGCACGGAGTATCATGTCCAACGTAGTTGATATCAAGGTAAATGCATGGAATATCATGTCCAGCGTAGTTGATATCAAGGTAAATGTATGGAGTATCACGTCCAACGTAGTTGATATCAAAGTAAATGCATTGAGTATCACGTCCAGCGTAGTTGATATCAAGGTAAATGCATGGAGTATCATGTCCAGCGTAGTTGATATCAAGGTAAATGCATGGAGTATCATGTCCAACGTAGTTGATATCAAGGTAAATGCATTGAGTATCACGTCCAGCGTAGTTGATATCAAGGTAAATGCATGGAGTATCATGTCCAGCGTAGTTGATATCAAGTTAAATGCATTGAGTATCATGTCAAGCGTAGTTGATATCAAGGTAAATGCATGGAGTATCATGTCCAGCGTAGTTGATATCAAGTTAAATGCATTGAGTATCATGTCAAGCGTAGTTGATATCAAGGTAAATGCATGGAGTATCATGTCCAGCGTAGTTGATATCAAGGTAAATGCACGGAGTTTCATGTCCAACGTAGTTGATATCAAGGTAAATGCATGGAGTATCACGTCCAGCGTAGTTGATATCAAGGTAAATGCATGGAGTATCATGTCCAACGTAGTTGATATCAAGGTAAATGCATGGAATATCATGTCCAGCGTAGTTGATTTCAAGGTAAATGCATGGAATATCATGTCCAGCGTAGTTGATTTCAAGGTAAATGCATGGAGTATCACGTCCAGCGTAGTTGATATCAAGGTAAATGCACGGAGTATCATGTCAAGCGTAGTTGATATCAAGGTAAATGCATGGAGTATCATGTCAAGCGTAGTTGATATCAAGGTAAATGCATGGAGTATCATGTCAAGCGTAGTTGATATCAAGGTAAATGCATGGAGTATCACGTCCAGCGTAGTTGATATCAAGGTAAATGCATGGAGTATCACGTCCAGCGTAGTTGATATCAAAGTAAATGCATGGAGTATCATGTCCAGCGTAGTTGATATCAAAGTAAATGCATGGAGTATCATGTCCAGCGTAGTTGATATCAAGTTAAATGCATTGAGTATCATGTCAAGCGTAGTTGATATCAAGGTAAATGCACGGATTATCATGTCCAGCGTAGTTGATATCAAGGTAAATGCACGGAGTATCATGTCCAGCGTAGTTGATATCAAGGTAAATGCACGGATTATCACGTCCAACGTGTTACAGTTATATAGCAAACATTGTGGAATAGCTATTATTTTTCTGTTACAGTTATATAGCAAACATTGTGGAATAGCTATTATTTTTCTGTTACAGTTATATAGCAAACATTGTGGAATAGCTATTATTTTTCTGTTACAGTAATATAGCAAACATTGTGGAATAGCTATTATTTTTCTGTTACAGTTATATAGCAAACATTGTGGAATAGCTATTATTTTTCTGTTACAGTTATATAGCAAACATTGTGGAATAGCTATTATTTTTCTGTTACAGTTATATAGCAAACAGTGAGATTCATACTCGTATTTCAGTAACTTTCCAAATATGTCTAGAGTTACATATTTGTTACATGTTAAACTTTAATAAATGGCTTAATTGGGCGTTACAATACCAGTTTTCATCTTAAACATGTTCCATTGGTCGGTGTTGATTTGATTTGATTACATAACGATAAGAGTTTCTAAATCGTTGTTACAGTATGAATATGCTTCAAAATAGTAAACTTTGACTGACGATATTACATTGAAAGTCATTTGTAATCATCGCCGATATATGTGGAAAGTATTAGTTGCTTGTAGAACAGGTTATTACTGGTTGGTAACACAGGAATGCTTGTAGAACAGGTTATTACTGGTTGGTAACACAGGAATGCTTGTAGAACAGGTTATTACTGGTTGGTAACACAGGAATGCTTGTAGAACAGGCTAGTACTGGTTGGTAACCCAGGAATGCTTTTATAACAGGCTAGTACTGGTTGGTAACCCAGGAATGCTTGTAGAACAGGCTAGTACTGGTTGGTAACCCTGGAATGCTTGTAGAACAGGCTAGTACTGGTTGGTAACCCTGGAATGATTGTAGAACAGGCTAGTACTGGTTGGTAACCCTGGAATGATTGTAGAACAGGCTAGTACTGGTTGGTAACCCTGGAATGCTTGTAGAACAGGCTAGTACTGGTTGGTAGCCCTGGAATGCTTGTAAAACAGGCTAGTACTGGTTGGTAGCCCTGGAATGCTTGTAGAACAGGCTAGTACTGGTTGGTAGCCCTGGAATGCTTGTAAAACAGGCTAGTACTGGTTGGTAGCCCTGGAATGCTTGTAAAACAGGCTAGTACTGGTTGGTAGCCCTGGAATGCTTGTAGAACAGGCTAGTACTGGTTGGTAACCCTGGAATGCTTGTAAAACAGGTTAGTACTGGTTGGTAGCCCTGGAATGCTTGTAGAACAGGCTAGTACTGGTTGGTAGCCCTGGAATGCTTGTAAAACAGGCTAGTACTGGTTGGTAGCCCTGGAATGCTTGTAGAACAGGCTAGTACTGGTTGGTAACCCTGGAATGCTTGTAAAACAGGCTAGTACTGGTTGGTAGCCCTGGAATGCTTGTAAAACAGGCTAGTACTGGTTGGTAGCCCTGGAATGCTTGTAAAACAGGTTAGTACTGGTTGGTAACCCTGGAATGCTTGTAAAACAGGTTAGTACTGGTTGGTAGCCCTGGAATGCTTGTAGAACAGGCTAGTACTGGTTGGTAGCCCTGGAATGCTTGTAGAACAGGCTAGTACTGGTTGGTAACCCTGGAATGCTTGTAAAACAGGCTAGTACTGGTTGGTAGCCCTGGAATGCTTGTAGAACAGGCTAGTACTGGTTGGTAACCCTGGAATGCTTGTAGAACAGGCTAGTACTGGTTGGTAGCCCTGGAATGCTTGTAGAACAGGCTAGTACTGGTTGGTAACCCTGGAATGCTTGTAGAACAGGTTAGTACTGGTTGGTAACCCTGGAATGCTTGTAGAACAGGCTAGTACTGGTTGGTAACCCTGGAATGCTTGTAGAACAGGCTAGTACTGGTTGGTAGCCCTTGAATGCTTGTAGAACAGGCTAGTACTGGTTGGTAACCCTGGAATGCTTGTAAAACAGGCTAGTACTGGTTGGTAATCCTGGAATGCTTGTAGAACAGACTAGTACTGGTTGGTAGCCCTTGAATGCTTGTAAAACAGGCTAGTACTGGTTGGTAATCCTGGAATGCTTGTAGAACAGGCTAGTACTGGTTGGTAACCCTGGAATGCTTGTAGAACAGGCTAGTACTGGTTGGTAGCCCTGGAATGCTTGTAAAACAGGCTAGTACTGGTTGGTAATCCTGGAATGCTTGTAGAACAGGCTAGTACTGGTTGGTAACCCTGGAATGCTTGTAGAACAGGCTAGTACTGGTTGGTAGCCCTGGAATGCTTGTAAAACAGGCTAGTACTGGTTGGTAACCCTGGAATGCTTGTAAAACAGGCTAGTACTGGTTGGTAACCCTGGAATGCTTGTAAAACAGGCTAGTACTGGTTGGTAACCCTGGAATGCTTGTAAAACAGGCTAGTACTGGTTGGTAACACAGGAATGCTTGTAAAACAGGCTAGAACTGGTTGGTAACCCTGGAATGCTTGTAAAACAGGCTAGTACTGGTTGGTAGCCCTGGAATGCTTGTAGAACAGGCTAGTACTGGTTGGTAACCCTGGAATGCTTGTAAAACAGGCTAGTACTGGTTGGTAGCCCTGGAATGCTTGTAAAACAGGCTAGTACTGGTTGGTAACACAGGAATGCTTGTAGAACAGGCTAGTACTGGTTGGTAGCCCTGGAATGCTTGTAAAACAGGCTAGTACTGGTTGGTAGCCCTGGAATGCTTGTAGAACAGGCTAGTACTGGTTGGTAACCCTGGAATGCTTGTAGAACAGGCTAGTACTGGTTGGTAACCCTGGAATGCTTGTAGAACAGGCTAGTACTGGTTGGTAACCCTGGAATGCTTGTAGAACAGGCTAGTACTGGTTGGTAGCCCTGGAATGCTTGTAAAACAGGCTAGTACTGGTTGGTAGCCCTGGAATGCTTGTAGAACAGGCTAGTACTGGTTGGTAACCCTGGAATGCTTGTAGAACAGGCTAGTACTGGTTGGTAGCCCTGGAATGCTTGTAAAACAGGCTAGTACTGGTTGGTAGCCCTGGAATGCTTGTAGAACAGGCTAGTACTGGTTGGTAACCCTGGAATGCTTGTAGAACAGGCTAGTACTGGTTGGTAACCCTGGAATGCTTGTAGAACAGGCTAGTACTGGTTGGTAGCCCTGGAATGCTTGTAGAACAGGCTAGTACTGGTTGGTAACCCTGGAATGCTTTTAGACCAACCGATCGCCGCACAGAACTGAAATATTCTTGGGAAAATACGACGTAAAACTTAAACACATTAACAGAGGAACTGTATGTACAAAACGTTTGAATATTTCAGCGAATGGCAACATAAAAGTTAACAGCAATCCGTCTGCTGAATATGATTACACTTACTCAAGGAATGTATGCATACAAAGACAGGAGAGCTGTCAGACATAACCATCAACTTTGGTAAGCGAGTTTGTTTCTAATCATATGTTATAGTTCCAACAACATTGGTCAGAAAAAAAATCCTGCATTTACTTTGCATGGTTGCTTAAAAGGTGTTTTATACCCTATCACAAACTATTGCTCTTTTAATTTGCTCTTTCTAGTATCCTAACTATTTGTCTGCTATGAAACAGTCAAGTATCAGCGAAGTAATATATTGTTGTTGTTTGATATCTGCCTCTTCTAATTATTATATCACAACTTCAAATTCATTATCGGACGATTAATAAACTTTAAATCATCAGTGATTGTCGTTTTGTTTATATGGTCTTCTCTCTACGCAATTGTTGGTTAATAACTTAAATATACAATGCTTTCTTATCTGTTAGATGGATGCTTTGAGACATCTAACTGCAATTCCCAGACATATAACACATTCAGCACGATAGTGGCGACACATTGTTCACTATGACATACAACAACCCCTCTGCCCATTTCGCCTCCATCAGCTCCACGTGGCAAAATAAGCGCTTTGCCATCTCACCATCTACACTTAGTGTTGCAACAACAGATGCTACAACAGGTATGCTTATGTGCTTTTCAAGTGAGATAAACGGTTGAATTCAATCATGTACCAAATATTGCCAATTAGACTGAAAAAACAATGAAATTACGACAAACACTCGATGTTTTGTTAAAATATCCAATGTCTTTTTATGTGTTGTCCTTAAAATGGTCATTATTGTCTCTACGCAAGGTATTGTTCATTTACATGGTCCCTATTGTTCCGGTACATGACACCAGTTGTCTCTTTACAGATCATATTGTCGATGTTACACTGTCTTAAAGTCCCTCAACATGTCCATTTAAACATGGTTGGCATTTTGTATATACGCTATCCTTGTTTAAGGTAATATTTCAATAGCAACAATGTCATTTGCTTGTAAAACACTGGGTTGTATGCGCTAAACATTTACTGATTCCGTACATAATTCATGTAGGAAATTGGGTGATGGAAATCACTAGATGTTAAAGTTAAGGTTGCTTACACAATTATGAAACTGGAAGTAGACTAGTTCATGAATATATTAAAGCAGATCTCCTGGTTCTTATACTTTTATCATCTAACTATGTAACTTTTATTTATTGTATGCCTTATGCATTTATCTGAAAGTAATGATCGTGTGAAATGACAGCACAGCACAGTTCAAAGAACACTTAACATGTTTCCTAAATCTTGTATTTCCTTAATTGAACACGCACAATCCCAATGTTTAGGTATATATCACATCATAGAATGAGGTGAAATTCTTCGTTTATAAAAAAAGGTTCTATAAATTTAAATAATTAAACCTGCGGTATCATTCCATAGTAGCCAAACTCCTTAAGTTAGTTAAAATCTAAGCTGATTAGCGATAATAACGTCTGCATATATAATGGTGTTTGTGTCTTTATGTTTGTGTCTTTATGTTTGTGTCTTTATGTTTGTGTCTTTAAAATTGTGTATTTATTTGAAAAAAATAACAACCTGAAGCAGTGGCCGGAGCGCAGTTTGTCGTATGAAAGAAATGAAAGACATAGAAATGACCTGAATGATTGACAAGAAGCTTTAGTATCCCATTCATAATTTGATGTACCAAGAAATATGATTTATGACCATGCTTACGGCTCGATTCACATTAACTTTCTCAGGTTAACATTATATGCGATCACCCTCCATGGGATCTGCTATTTATATTATATACGCACAGATGCCCCCGCTGTGGACTTATAGGTCGAAAAGTGGCTACAACTCCTCCAAATATTATACGGAATTGGCCCGCCTTTATTGTCATGACTTGTGCTTATATGTCCAATATGAATTGAATCAAACATTCATTTCAAGAGTTATTGGTCAAATTCCAAATTCCCGCGCGGACGGCCATGGATAACTCTATATGCCCCTTCGAAGAATGACGGGCATGAACAAATTGATACAAGTTGAAATATCAAGATTAACGCCTCGGTCAACCTTCTATCGTGAACTTTTACTATTTAATTGTCGTTTTCTCTGTCTAGCATAATATTATCTAATACTTGTCAGCTTGTCGTTCCATGTTAATGTGTGATAGGCCAGTAGACCTATTTCATGCAATCGAAACAATTATGCAAACTCTATAGGCAACTCACGCTTGGAGATGCAAGGTTCGGCTGTTTTTGATAGGTTTTTGTTCAGAGGCGGTTTTATTCGCAGTTAATATTTTTGTGTGACCATTGATGACGTTTGTGAAGAGAGATTGTTGCCCTATATTGCACTATATCCATTCACAGGTGTCATTACAACGACTGGACATGTGACAGTGTGGCCGGACTACCCGCATTCCTGACACACTATTGTAGTTACAGTGACTAACTCAGGTTACTCATGTATTTATAGTTCCACATGTACGATGTCTATGCAGTTTTCTTTCACCAACTGGGTAAGTATGATACAATATATTTACTAGCACGTATAAATTTTGTAGAATTGTACATGGTACCACAGGTTACGTGAACGAGCACAGGTCGCCTGCACGTCTCGTGATAATGTTGAACATTGTGATATCAGCTCATGGATTGTTGAACATTATACGGAAAGCTATGCTTTGTGAAAGGTATTTCTTGAAAATAATACAATAAAAATCGCTTCTAAACCGAGCTTCTGTGGTGAAGTTGTAGGGAGAGTTTGTCGAACTTGTCATTGGTAGTATCTTATACTTTCAGAAACAAAAAGAGATACTCCTCAGTAGGACATTTTTCCTACAACGCCTATATATCAGATATGGTACTAAGCAGACATTTGTTTTGAACACGGACAGCATGATATGTTTCTGGCTACCTGTACTGGGATATAATAATACATTACAACAATGCCCTGTTAATAACTAGAATACTACAACATGCTTTACTAATATATTTGGTCTGAACTCAAATGTAAATCTGAATGTTTTCAGCCAATCAGTTTGGAGAGTTTACCAGCATCAAACTCGATACACGAGGACACTGACGCTCAAACACTCGTGCACAGTATTGTCACCTACGATTACAAAAACCCGCTGCACGACAATGTCACGTGCACCGTGACGTACAACGAGAATAGTAATTTATTGTACCTTTACCATGACGGATATTACAGCTATAATGGTAAGTAACAAGTTGTTATCAAGCGATGCGTTTGAAAAAGTACATTTGTTGTGCTATCTCTCAAAATACTACACGGATGGAGGCTGTCTGTTTGCCTGACCCTCCTGCCCGCCAGCCGCTCGCCTGTCCGAGGTGAGGTACAGGTGATCGGTAAATACTTGTAAACGTAATCGCGTATCAGTCAATGTTTCCACAATGACTGAACAAAATAAAAGTGTTTTACGTCTAGTTTTGTCATTTACAATTGTTTTTTACCTACTTCATCCTCATAGTTCTCCTGAAGGCACAACTGTTCAATTTTTCTTCCATCTCTCCCCCTCCCCTGTCTATTCCCTCTCTCCCCCACACTCTCTCTGCCCTTTCCCATTCTCTCCAACCCTCTCTCCCCTCCCCACTCCATCCCCTCTCTCCCACACCCTCTCTCTCCCCTTCCCCTTTCTCTCCATTGCTCTCCCCTCCCCACTCCATCCCCTGACTATTCCCTCTATCCCCCACCCTCTCTCTCTCCTTCCCCATTCTCTCATGATCTCCCCTCCCCACTCCATCCCCTCTCCCCCACACCCTCTCTATCCCCTTTCTCTCACAACCCTCACTCTCCCCTCACCCTGTCTCTCCCCTCTCTCCCCCACCCTCTCTATCCCCTTACCATTTCTCTTCGTCTTGCGCTGTTTGCTTTGTTTCGCACCTTTTCACTTGTTCCAATGTACTTTTCCAGGCGCCCTTCTCCGCATCTGGAGAGGCCGACCTCTTTCTATATTCCTTGACAATTCCCATCAATGACATGCGTGTCTGTGTACTACACAGAGTGTGCCCAACCCATCCCCATTCATGTCCTGAATATCTTACTAGATCTCTGATTTTTGCAGCATACTCGATATACAAATATGTATGTCAAGACCCAGGATGTGGATTTATCTGTACAGCAAATGGGTGTATGAATTACGACTTAAATAATGAGTTCATTATTACAATACAATGCAATGATGCGTATGGGTCAGATGATGAAGCGAATTTTACTCTGCAGATAACCGAAAACCAACCTACAGAGTGGACTAATGTTCCAAGTATGTCATAGTTTGGTTCGACTTTACAAACTCAAGCTCAGACCTCATTTGTTGTGGTCAATTGTTCTTAAGTTAATTCTGCTATGGTTATAAAATAAATCGACATGATTCATCGAAATATGTACTTGAAGGTTTAACAAAACCATATATACGTATGTCACTGAAATAAGTAGAGAATGAACATGAAGTTGAGCGGTGTGGAGACTGATCTCGTGTCTTATAAGCACATGTCTTTCTTATATCGGAGTCAAAGAGCTTTTTTAAAAATATACCCTTTTAGTAGAACGAATGGATTATTCATTTAGTGTAATCACAGTGTATAACCCGATGTGACTTCCGCGGAGTGATGTGACTTCGACAGAGGGAAGCGTTCCAGACAAATGAGTAGTGCTGTTCATTTTCTGACCAATAATTCGAAATTTCAATGTTTCTGTAGGGTCTTTTATCGTCCTAACGACGTGGAATGTCTAAATTTACTATAAAAACAATACAAAGCGATATCGTTGCGGAATAAAGCTAGTATCGTCCGTTTAAATTTGATATATAGAAAAAATGTAAAAAAATGCCTTAAAATGCTCGATTTAAAACGTTTTTGCGGTATACTTGAATAGTTTTATTCCATATATCTGAACATATATCATTTACGAACAATTGTAGCAAGTTGCAAGTCTGTCGGTGCTGTTAAACCGACGTTTGAGCCTTCCAAAGGGACCATGGTATGCATAAATATGATGCCGTTTACGGCAGAGGATATTTTGCAATGATGACGTTGCCGGCTGAGGAGAGAAAAGTACGGATGACGTTCACGGCTGAGGAAAACGCTTTATAAAAAGACGGATTTTTTGCTTTTCTAATTGTGTTTATACCCGATAAAGCATGGAATGTTTAGAAGAATAAATGCTTATCACCAACGATTAATAAAGGCGTTCTTCGACGCCATGCACGTTAGCGATTCATTGACATTCATTTTGGATAGTCTTTCGGTTCAACCAGAAATGGCATGACTACTTTATTTGGGAACAGAAAAAAAACGACTATTATCTTGAAATCCCCTTGCACAGTAAAAGATTGGAGTTTGGCCGCTAAGAGTTCACAAGGCGTAATTGGCCCATTCTTTTTGACGATGAAGACGGACACGTTGAAACCATCAACAATGTGCAATATCTAAATATACTCAAACGCAAATTCATGCCAGCACTGTGTTGGAGGGGTATTGATATTATTCAGATATGGTTCCGACATGATGGGGGATACCCCGCACATAGCAACCATCGTGGTTGATTGGTTACAGTAGACATTTGGAGACATGGAGATATTGTAGTTGAAAAATGATGCCGTACCGTGGACGGCATATATCATCAAGTTTATTAAATTCTGCCATTGCAATAAATTATTTATTATAGTTTTATTGATATCATGATGTAAGATTGATGATGATGTAGAGAACACATGTGGTGAATTGGAGATGATTTCAGATATGTTAGAGCCCAGTGGAAATGGACTCGGACAGATATTGAACAATTTTAATTTCACTACAAATTTTCGACATACTTAAAGTAAAAAAACCTACTTGTTTTGTTATGTTGTCGACGTTGTAGAAACACCTAGTAGAAATAAGAGGGTAATTTTGTCTGATGTCCTCGGTAATAAGAAATCATGCCTAACCGAAAGATCAATTACTGCCAAGATGTTTCTATCAGGCACTCTGCCGAATGAGCCACCACCAACCCCGGAAATTTGCAATGAAGTCAGTCATAGTTTAAGGTTGGAAACATGCTGACGTAAATCATACAGATAGTTAGCGATATATGAAGCCTAGTATGTCACCTTACCTGTGTTCCTACAATCTTGCATCTTTGTTGACACTATACACAGAATGTACTCTACATTGATACATTCAGTGGACACTATACCCAGAATGTACTCTACATTGATACATTCAGTGGACACTATACCCAGAATGTACTCTACATTGATACATTCAGTGGACACTATACCCAGAATGTACTCTACATTGATACATTCAGTGGACACTATACCCAGAATGTACTCTACATTGATACATTCAGTGGACACTATACACAGAATGTACTCTACATTGATACATTCAGTGGACACTATACCCAGAATGTACTCTACATTGATACATTCAGTGGACACTATACCCAGAATGTACTCTACATTGATACATTCAGTGGACACTATACCCAGAATGTACTCTACATTGATACATTCAGTGGACACTATACACAGAATGTACTCTACATTGATACATTCAGTGGACACTATACACAGAATGTACTCTACATTGATACATTCAGTGGACACTATACCCAGAATGTACTCTACATTGATACATTCAGTGGACACTATACACAGAATGTACTCTACATTGATACATTCAGTGGACACTATACCCAGAATGTACTCTACATTGATACATTCAGTGGACACTATACACAGAATGTACTCTACATTGATACATTCAGTGGACACTATACCCAGAATGTACTCTACATTCATACATTCAGTGAGTATGGAATTGTAAAGTAAATATTATTCTGCAATCAAAACTTATTACTAAAGTCACATGATCTGCTATCAACTCTCATACAATAAACTGGTTTTCGTTTATATGTGTTTGAAGTATTTATATTTTGAAAGCGCGGAATACCGATAGTCATTTCTTATTCACCATTTCATCGAATAAAACGAGAAATCATGAAACTTCACGATTCCGCAGATCAAGAATTTATTTTTTCATAATAACGTAAAACTGAGATAACTTTATAATTTTATGATCAAAATTTCACAGTTTCAGGACATGTTATGATATATTTATATAGAAGTCACCTTCAGTTGTCCGTATAAGTATTAACGTTGGATTGCTGGCTGGAACAAGAAAGGATAAAAGTGAGGAAGTACCGAAATGGGATTTGATAAAACGTTTTTTATTAATAATAACTAATTGGCAAGAACATCATTGAATCTAAAGAGCATGACACATGTACATATTATAACAAAATACAACATGAATGAATATACATCATAATGAACATAAACACGGAACCAGCCTTGGAATATTGTGGAACAATGTTAAATATTTCACATGCCGCCAATTGTATTAAATACAGGTTTAAAAATATTACATATTTCTTTATGGCAATTTGACATAGTGGGATACGCTATTTGTGACATAGTTGGATACGATATTTGTGACATAGTGGGATACACTATTTGTGACATAGTGGGATACGCTATTTGTGACGTAGTGGGATACGCTGTTCGTGACATAGTGGGATACGCTATTTGTGACATAGTGGGATACGCTATTTGTGACATAGTTGGATACGCTATTTGTGACATAGTGGGATACGCTATTTGTGACATAGTGGGATACACTATTTGTGACATAGTGGGATACGCTATTTGTGACATAGTGGGATACGCTATTTGTGACATAGTGGGATACGCTATTTGTGACATAGTGGGATACGCTATTTGTGACATAGTGGGATACGCTATTTGTGACATAGTGGGATACGCTATTTGTGACATAGTGGGATACGCTATTAGTGACTTAGTGGGATACGCTATTTGTGACAACAATGCATTGAGACCCTCATATGCCAATATGGACATAAATATGAAACATGTCACAAAAAATAAAAACCATACACATATGTGAAATCATTTTATCACATTTGATAACATTACCACATACGTGAAACCAATTGATTAAATAAGATAAATGCGATGGTCAAATATATCTTACAACAAGAACGTCACTCATGTAACATGGTTATATTTTAGTATCCTATTCTAAATACAAATCGGACGAATAATTCTCATGGTTAAAACAATGCTGGAAATAGCACGGTGTCTGAATGCTGGAAATAGCACGGTGTCTGCTTGATTAATCAGTTCTATACCTGACCAAACTTTATAATCTAAAACATTCTGATAGCCATATAATGTTTCAATGTGGGTTAATGATGAAACAGTAAACAAATATTAAAACTAGTTGTAACCAGTTAGTGCCCTTTACCAATATTTGTACGGAAATAACTATATCATAATTTTGAACTGACTTGTTTGAGCAACCTGTAGTTATTTACAGAAGTGTTTCACAAACAATTATAGAATCATACCGAGGTGTCAACTTTACGTATCACATTCACTTCCATTAAAAAAGATGCCAAGTTATACGACTCGGTCATCTACTCGCGTGGCAACAATTTACACTGTACACAGATTCGCTTAAACTAAAAAAGACGATTTATTGAATATGTTATCAACAATTTACAACATTTTAATAGCCCATAAACTACATATCATCGTGACATAATTGTTGAGTGCATAATGTAAGCATAATGTTTGTTAAAACTTGCACCGCATACATTTATTGATGTCTGCAATATCGGCATACTAACGTGACAAACAGACAATGTGCACGTACTCCGGTTGTTCGTGACAATGTGTACGTTTTAAATGCAAATTTCAACGATAAAACTATACAGGAAGCAAATGTTCATTTTCAGTAATACATCAAAACGTAAGGACATTGGAGTAAGAATTTACAGCACAATAACAACATTGGTTGTACGAACAGACTTAGAAGTGATACATTGTACATTAGGTGAACATGATAACTCTCCTGATCTGGGATCTATTAGACTAGCATGTACAACATCAACAACACCATCATCATCCTCTCATAACAGATTAACACAAACACCGTCATCATCCTCTCATATTTGACCAACACAAAAACTCATCGAATTTCAAATAAGTTTCAAACATTCCTCAACAATCAATAGGTTAGTGCCGTTATTATATATTTATATACACGTGGTAATGTATGAGTTCATGATAACACATTAATGCCAGTACCTGATATATACGTAACTTTATTCCAGCGTTATTTGAGTGGACGAGTAAACATTGGGTAAGTCATACAATACCGTCAAGTTGGAGTCACAATGAAATATTCGATGAAAAAATAACAGGACGATTTTTGCAAATTCTCACATTACCTCCCTTTGATGGAAAATAAGAACACTATTGGTGACTTGGAGTTGTTCTGTTTCAGGTCTAGGAAGGCTTATGATGTAGAATCTTCTCATTGGGATGTTACATACACTTTGCTGGCAAACTGTTTCCTTTTAGTGGAGCATATAAACAAACTGCTCGTTTTATCTATGAATTTACTTGAACATGTTAGTTTGAGACATTTCTTAACCAAGATATTGTATGAAATCAGGCCGAGTTACAGTGTCGCGTTAAATATGCCAACATCATTCATAAACAGAACTATGCAAAATTTGCAAGTATTCAACATGGTTATAAAAAGATTAGTTTGTTTATTTTTTATTATGTTTTATCACAAGCAATTACCTTTCTGGTATGGTCAAATGTAGGAGAATGAACCTGAACATTGCTTTTCGTCTCAACAACATTTACTTATTATATAATTATCACAAAATCAAATATATGTACAGTAATATTAGGTTTGCCATATTTTTAATAAGACTGTTGCGAATGTGGAGAAAGTTTCAGAATATAGGGTCCATTATCATCATCATCCGATACCCACGAGTGACCCCATCTGTTACACCACTTGACATCCCACGGGTGCGCCCTAAATGGCCAAAGTGTTTAATAGTCCAATCGTTTGACAGTACTAGGGTCATTCGTTTTAGACCAGATAATTTATTTCAGGTGTGGGGGGGGATGGCGAGTAGTGTTGTGTAATGTGGACATCAGTCTTTGGTAACAGCCTTTATGCTGAATTATATATAGCACTACATGTATATTTATAACACTCATATTTTCCCAATCCAACATTATTGAATCGAAAAAATGTGTGGTGACTGTATGCAATGTAGAAGTTATCACAAATGGAAATAACATTTTTTGTGGAAGTATGTCACAAAGTATGAGTTAGGAGACTTTTAATGAGCAAATATAAGTTTTTCCACCCCATTAATTAACAAAACACTACCATGTTTATTTTGATATAGATGTTGCCTCAGAAATGATCAGTTGTTATGTGTTAGTGTTCATTAACAAACGTTTTCAAAAGATATCGTAACAGGAGACAAAACATATCGAATAATTGATCTTGGGGAAATAAAATCCAAAATTGCGTTTAACAGATATCGACACAGGATATAAATATAAGGCAGAAAGCTAGGTATTAAATGTGCACAGTATTTTACATGTCGTCTGCCTTGTAATAGGTTGTCTCAATAGTAATGTATACCTTAAACATCGTCACCGATATGTTGGTAGCATCGTGATTCATGACCAGCATTGCTATACACAATTGTTACATATCGCGATGTCAACATCGCGATAAATACAAAAATCCGTCGATACACTGCGTATGCGTCCATTTTGTATCGTAATATCTTGTCAGCATCGCGATTAATGTTCGATATCGCGAGACACGATAATCACCATAGATATATCATCAACATGGCGACGATATATCATTCTTGTTGGTCAATGCATTCATCACAGCGTATTAGTCCATTCTCGTCACATTGCATACACCGTAAGGCACAGAATTCTTCTGTGAATTCATTCCTATGTAATGATTTCTTCGAACCATGGCAGAAAGAACAAGGGAGATAACGATAACCACCACATTTATCACAGGATGACCGCACTTGAATTTTCTGAAAGGTACAGATTGATTATAAGACATGTTTGCGAGGTACAGATTGATTATAAGACATGCTTGCGAGGTACAGATTGATTATAAGACATGCTTGCGAGGTACAGATTGATTATAAGACATGTTTGCGAGGTACATATTGATTATAAGACATGTTTGCGAGGTACAGATTGATTATAAGACATGTTTGCGAGGTACAGATTGATTATAAGACATGTTTGCGAGGTACAGATTGATTATAAGACATGTTTGCGAGGTACAGATTGATTATAAGACATGTTTGCGAGGTACAGATTGATTATAAGACATGTTTGCGAGGTACAGATTGATTAATATAGGTAATATAGACAATATCCAATCATATAGAAGATAGAGTACATGTCTACATCTGGACCGATGTTGTAAATAATTGATCAGTTTACGTGTGTACTGAATCATTAACGAAATGGTACATCAAAGACAGAACATTCTCATGCACGTCTGGTACTGCAGAGGACAATAGTTGCCCTTTTACTAGGTATATACAGATATATACTTTATTACCCCACATGTTTGAAGAGCGTATGTTCTATACTTTATTACCCCACATGTTTGAAGGGCGTATGTTCTTTACTTTATTACCCCACATGTTTGAAGGGCGTATGTTCTATACTTTATTACCCCACATTTTTGAAGGGCGTATGTCCTTTATTACCCCACATGTTTGAAGGGCGTATGTTCTATACCTTATTACCCCACATGTTTGAAGGGCGTATGTTCTATACTTTATTACCCCACATGTTTGAAGAGCGTATGTTCTATACTTTATTACCCCACATGTTTGAAGGGCGTATGTTCTATACTTTATTACCCCACATGTTTGAAGGGCGTATGTTCTATACTTTATTACCCCACATTTTTGAAGGGCGTATGTTCTATACTTTATTACCCCACATGTTTGAAGGGCGTATGTTCTATACTTTATTACCCCACATGTTTGAAGGGCGTATGTTCTATACTTTATTACCCCACATTTTTGAAGGGCGTATGTTCTATACTTTATTACCCCACATGTTTGAAGGGCGTATGTTCTATACTTTAATACCCCACATGTTTGAAGGGCGTATGTTCTATACCTTATTACCCCACATGTTTGAAGGGCGTATGTTCTATACTTTATTACCCCACATGTTTGAAGGGCGTATGTTCTATACTTTATCACCCCACATGTTTGAAGGGCGTATGTTCTATACTTTATTACCCCACATGTTTGAAGGGCGTATGTTCTATACTTTATTACCCCACATGTTTGAAGGGCGTATGTTCTATACTTTATTACTCCACATGTTTGAAGGGCGTATGTTCTATACTTTATTACTCCACATGTTTGAAGGGCGTATGTTCTATACTTTATTACCCCACATGTTTGAAGGGCGTATGTTCTATACTTTATTACCCCACATGTTTGAAGGGCGTATGTTCTATACTTTATTACCCCACATGTTTGAAGGGCGTATGTTCTATACTTTATTACTCCACATGTTTGAAGGGCGTATGTTCTACGCGACAATTTGACTGAATATTGTGCATCCAAAGTCATGTTCTCCTCCACCTCCGAGTCATATGGAGAAGTCGTGAGTTTCTTGCCACAGAACAAGTTAGTGTTGGTTGGTCACCTAGGAACACTGGTTAGGTTAACTGACCGACGTACGTTACTGACATAATGAATTCAAACGGCTTCATCTTTAAACACAACACAGTACTATATTATACGGCATTCAGTTGATCTAGTACACCTGAGTGTCGAATTAGTGGTTTTCACTCGTTCTTATTCAAGTCAACTTAAACTTCAGTTGTAGGTCGAATGACTTCCAATGTATTGTCATCCGTTTAAACCATCAAAAAAATGAAATGCTTTGTCAGGACTATGTGCTTATTGCCTCCAGACTGGCTAACATACACTCTTGAAAGCGACTGATCTAAAATAAGGGTTAATTATAAAACATTCTGATAAACGTTTAGTGTAAGAATGAAGATATGTATATAACTCAATACTTACTGTAAATGTCTTAAACATACTGCGCAGCTCGCCAGTTTCATTCAGTTTTTGCACTGCGTCATAATCCTTGAACAGAAAATTAATACGTAAACAACAGTAAGGTAAACACACCATTATGTTGGTGGGGGTAGGGGGGGGGGCTTCTGTGTGAGTGGATACATTAATGGTCCTAACTTCGAATCATTGCACGATGTCAGGAACCTCAATCACTTGATTACGAGAATGCTATCTGTGTAATTGGAATGCAGACAAAATCTTGTAATTATGCAATGTAAGCTATACTCAGTTGGCTTTCTGACGGTCCCCAGTTTCCGTAAGTATCCCGAATGAGATCTGATCTGTCGTAAGCTTAATATCTAAACAATTTGTTTTGAGTCATATAAACATATCTAAGCAATCATAGAAGCAGTATTATGAAGAACTCAACAATTAGTTGCATAATTTGAGAACTAGAAATAGAAAATGAATTTAAGAAGTTTTGAGTTACCAGGCCCTGACTGAATCAATGTTCAGATGGCTACCTGAGTCCTTCACCTGCCCGTACACCGCCAATACTGACTCGGTGATAAAATAGTCGTTCAGTAGGATAGGTACGTGCAAAGACTATCTAAATTTTGACAATTCCAAACAGTATGTTGAAAACACGCGGTGAAAATCCAAACATGGACAATGCCAAACATCAATGTAAGATGAGTGTTTAACCGCGCTTGTATTGCATGTTAACGGCTGTATTGTCAACTTCAACGTATGTTTATCGTTGTTTATCTACTTAGGTCATTGAAAACTAGAAAATGATATTCAAAATGATGTCCATGGAATCCAATTGCAATTCTCAATGACCCTAACAGGGTAAAATATATTAGAATAATACCTTGAAGATACAGACACACTGATCTACGAAAGAATATGTTTTAATATAACTTTGGTGGTCCTGACAGGTAAATAGACAAGACTGAGATCTACAGTGACTGACCAATACATGCAAATATATATATCCGACCATGGTTGTTGGTATGGTTTTCAAGCAAGATACACTTCTACAGCATAGGTGGCCGGTGAGTGGCCATGACATTGCAACCCCCATGACACTACAACAAAAATAAAATTCCACTGTGTTTTATAGAAAGAAAAAGGTGTCCAACTTCATTGGTATTTACAATGAAAATATTACGATTAAAAAAAATAGTCTATTCTGTTTGTGAATAGTTTAGAGTATATTCACTGTCGACAGAAATCCCTTGTGTGTAATTTAAGACCTCAGTGATACAAATCGGTTGAGAAATGGCATTGAAAAGCAAATGTGTGTATATATTTTCATTGTAAATACCAATGAAGCTGGACACTTTTTTCTTTCTCTAAGAACACAGTGAAAAAAAGTCACTTTTTTGTTCAATGGGGGTTGTAGTGTCATGGGGGGTTGCATGTCATGGCTACTCACCAGCCACCTATGTTCCACAGCATATGAAAAATATTTATGGGATGATTCTGTTCATTAGGCTAGGTAGGCTAAATTGTGGTTGTCAAATGTCATTTTTTTCACATACACAATGCCAATAACTGGCAGATTTCCGGAAATAAATTTCCACTGTCATTATGTCTATAGTGAACACAATTCCTATATGACATGTTTGGGTCTCTTCCCTTAATGTGCCTTCTCCCTTTCCGTTTGTCTAGACCAGTCTACTAATTAGTGAATGTTGCCTCCATCGCCCCGTCCCTTATACATGTTATGTGTCCATTTATATAATCCAAGAAAACAAAATGATGAATGCCAATTTTGCATCGTGTTATTGTAGTCGCACTAAGTTTGATTTATCGGGATACAGGGGTGGTCGAGTAGAAATGTTTTTCATAAATTATGCACGGATAATATCAGTAAGAAATCTGGTCCATTATACATGTACTATATAATAGATATGTGTGATTTGTGGACAACATTAAACGAAACGTATCCCTAATTTAGCATTCCGAATAAGAAGGCAGTCCTTGAAGCACTCAGCCACAATAATTCGGGATGTGTTAGGAGTTTTCATGACAACAATGTGCAGGTCAAGCAGCATATATGTATGCTGCTTAATTAACACATACATCCATTAAATATTTACCATTTGGCAATTGGAGAACCTAATTAACGGTGTTAACATCTTTATCAAACAAAGATCGCGATTGTCAGATATTTCAACACACAGCCACAGAAACTGATCATTGGTTGATTTCTTAGATGGGGGTTCGTTAACAATGGTTTTATAATTTTTCGACTTGACGAATTTTGACAAACTGATATAGCAGGACGGAATAAACACTCTACCGACTGATCTACAAGACGGAATAAACACTCTACCGACTGATCTAGCAGGACGGAAAAAACACTCTACCGACTGATCTAGCAGGACGGAAAAAACACTCTACCAACTGATCTAGCAGGACGGAATAAACACACTACCGACTGATCTAGCAGGACGGAAAAAACACTCTACCAACTGATCTAGCAGGACGGAATAAACACACTACCGACTGATCAAGCAGGACGGAATAAACACTCTACCGACTGATCTAGCAGGACGGAATAAACACTCTACCGACTGATCAAGTAGGACGGAATAAACACACTACCGACTGATCTAGCAGGACGGAATAAACACTCTACCGACTGATCTAGCAGGACGGAATAAACACACTACCGACTGATCTAGCAGGACAGAATAAACACTCTACTGACTGATCTAGCAGGACGGAATAAACACTCTACCGACTGATCTAGCAGGACGGAATAAACACTCTACCGACTGATCTAGCAGGACGGAAAAAAACTCTACCAACTGATCTAGCAGGACGGAAAAAACACTCTACCAACTGATCTAGCAGGAACGAATAAACACACTACCGACTGATCAAGCAGGACGGAATAAACACTCTACCGAATGATCTAGTAGGATGGAATAAACACTCTACCGACTGATCAAGCAGGACGGAATTGATCTAACAGGACGGAATAAACACTCTACCGACTGATCTAGCAGGACGGAATAAACACACCACCGACTGATCAAGCAGGACAGAATAAACACTCTACCGACTGATCAAGCAGGACGGAAAAACACTCTACCAACTGATCCAGCAGGAGGAATAAACACTCTACAGACTGATCAAGCAGGACGGAATAAACACACTACCGACTGATCTAGCAGGACGGAATAAACACTCTACCGACTGATCTAGCAGGACGGAATAAACACTCTACCGACTGATCTAGCAGGACGGAAAAATCACTCTACCAACTGATCCAGCAGGAGGAATAAACACTCTACCGACTGATCTAGCAGGACGGAAAAAACACTCCACCAACTGATCAATCAGGACGAAATAAACACTCTACCGACTGAGCAAGCAGGACGGAATAAACACTCAACCGACTGATCTAGCAGGACGGAAAAAACACTCTACCGACTGATCAAGCAGGTCGGGATAAGCACACTACCGACTGATGTAGCAGGTCGGAATAAACACTATACCGACTGATCAAGCAGGACGGAATAAACACTCAACCGACTGATCTAGCAGGACGGAATAAACACTCAACCGACTGATCTAGCAGGACGAAAAAAACACTCTACCAACTGATCTAGCAGGACGGAATAAACACACTACCGACTGATCTAACAGGACGGAAAAAACACTCTACCGACTGATCTAGCAGGACGGAATAAACACTCTACCGACTGATCAAGCAGGACGGAATAAACACTCTACCGACTGATCTAGCAGGATGGAATAAACACTCTACCGACTGATCTAGCAGGACAGAATAAACACACTACCGACTGATCAAGCAGGACAGAATAAACACTCTACCGACTGATCTAGCAGGACGGAAAAAACACTCTACCAACTGATCCAGCAGGACGGAATAAACACTCTACCGACTGATCTAGCAGGTCGGGATAAGCACTCTACCGACTGATCAAGCAGGACGGAATATAACACTCAACCGACTGATCTAGCAGGACGGAATAAACACTCTACCGACTGATCTAGCAGGACGGAATAAACACACTACTGACTGATCTAACAGGGCGGATAAACACTCTACTGACTGATCTAGCTGGTCGGGATAAACACACTACCGACTGATCTAGCAGGTCGGGATAAACACTACCGACTGATCAAGCAGGACGGATAAACACTCTCCCTACTGATCTAGCAGGCGGAATAAACACTCTATCGACTGATCTAGCAGGTCGGGATAAACACACTACCGACTGATCTAACAGGTCGGGATAAACACACTACCGACTGATCTAGCAGGGCGGATAAACACTCTCCCTACTGATCTAGCAGGCGGAATAAACACACTATCGACTGATCTAGCAGGTCGGGATAACCACTCTACCGACTGATCTAACAGGTCGGGATAAACATTCTATCGACTGATCTAGCAGGTCGGGATAAACACACTACCGACTGATCTAGCAGGGCGGATAAATACTCTCCCTACTGATCTAGCAGGCGGAATAAACACTCTATCGACTGATCTAGCAGGTCGGGATAAACACACTACCGACTGATCTAGCAGGGCGGATAAATACTCTCCCTACTGATCTAGCAGGCGGAATAAACACTCTATCGACTGATCTAGCAGGTCGGGATAAACACTACCGACTGATCTAGCAGGTCGGGATAAACACACTACCGACTGATCTAGCAGGCGGAATAAACACTCTATCGACTGATCTAGCAGGTCGGGATAAACACACTACCGACTGATCTAGCAGGTCGGGATAAACACACTACCGACTGATCTAGCAGGGCGGATAAATACTCTCCCTACTGATCTAGCAGGCGGAATAAACACTCTATCGACTGATCTAGCAGGTCGGGATAAACACTCTACCGACTGATCTAGCAGGTCGGGATAAACACTACCGACTGATCTAGCAGGTCGGGATAAACACACTACTGACTGATCTAGTAGGTCGGGAAAAACACTATACGGACTGATCTAGCAGGTCGGGATAAACACTACCGACTGATCTAGCAGGCGGAATAAACACTCTATCGACTGATCTAGCAGGTCAGGATAAACATTCTATCGACTGATCTAGCAGGTCGGGATAAACACACTACCGACTGATCTAGCAGGGCGGATAAATACTCTCCCTACTGATTTAGCAGGCGGAATAAACACTCTATCGACTGATCTAGCAGGTCGGGATAAACACACTACCGACTGATCTAGCAGGGCGGATAAATACTCTCCCTACTGATCTAGCAGGCGGAATAAACACTCTATCGACTGATCTAGCAGGTCGGGATAAACACTACCGACTGATCTAGCAGGTCGGGATAAACACACTACCGACTGATCTAGCAGGTCGGGATAAACACAACCGACTGATCTAGCAGGTCGGGATAAACACTACCAACTGATCTAGCAGGTCGGGATAAACACTACCAACTGATCTAGCAGGTCGGGATAAACACACTACTGACTGATCTAGTAGGTCGGGATAAACACTCTACCGACTCATCTAGCAGGTCGGGATAAACACACATCCGACTCATCTATCAGGTAGGGATAAACACTCTACTGACTGATCTAGCAGGTCGGGATAAACACTCTATCGACTGATCTAGCAGGTCGGGATAAACACTCTCCCTACTGATCTAGCTGGCGGAATAAACACTCTATCGACTGATCTAGCAGGTCGGGATAAACACAACCGACTGATCTAGCAGGGCGGAATAAACACTCTCCCTACTGATCTAGCAGGCGGAATAAACACACTATCGACTGATCTAGCAGGTCGGGATAAACACTCTACCGACTGATTTAGCTGGCGGAATAAACACTCTATCGACTGATCTAGCAGGTCGGGATAAACACAACCGACTGATCTAGCAGGGCGGAATAAACACTCTCCCTACTGATCTAGCAGGCGGAATAAACACACTATCGACTGATCTAGCAGGTCGGGATAAACACTCTACCGACTGATCTAACAGGTCGGGATAAACACTCTATCGACTGATCTAGCAGGTCGGGATAAACACACTACCGACTGATCTAACAGGGCGGATAAACACTCTACCGACTGATCTAGCAGGGCGGGATAAACACACTACCTACTGATCTAGCAGGGCGGGATGAAATCCAACCGGCAGTATTGGAGATGACGTGCGGCCAATATTCATAGGTATATAATATTCAAAGGGCCATAACTCAGAGACAAATGATCTGAGCGGATCAAAACAACGACGATGCACAACTACACTTGATGTTGATCAATCCTGCAGTATTTGACATAAAGCGCAGACAGCTAAAAGTGGACGGACGGAGAGACGGACGGACGCCGAAGACAGAAACAATATGTCTCCCTCGGAGAGAGGGAGACATAATTATGCTTGAAGTGATAATGAATATAACACGATGGTATGTATCACCTACTCACCCCAATGTGAATTCCATCAGCGAAAACTTGAGGTACATTTATTGCACTTTGTTCTAGCCTTTCTCTCAGCTCCTTTTGATTTTCATCCGACATAAACATGTCTTTCTCCTCATATCTCACCATATGTGTCTGCAGCATGTGTCTTATAGCCTTACATTTATCAGCACTTGTTCTTACGACTGCCATACTTGTAGTATATACAATTATCTTTCCTTTCTCCGTTTGACGGTAATTCCGCTGAAATAAAATAATATATAACTTAAAACAATAATCCCTAACAGTTCTTGTCACATAGCTGTAGAAAATGGTGCAGCCAACTCACTGTGTAACGAACATTAACATAGTTGAAGACGGTAAAATTAAACCGGGAAATAATCCACTTGATATACTGGTAATATGTGTAGTACTATAATACATTTTAATTGCATGGCATTTTTTTGTATCTCCATGGTACACAAAAATCAACATAAAATGATAACAAAAATGATACTTAAGATATGTTTCAGCTTTTGCTAAATGAGTCATACATGTGCGTAAGCCAATCAAATCTAACGTAAAATGTCCCTGCAAATTTTTAAACAGTCGAACTTCGTATGTAAACGGGATGCTGATTTACTACAACGTTGATTTTGAACGGAATAAATTCGTACGTCCTAAATTAGTTTGCTTGTAGACATATGTTTGTATGATTGTCCTACACGTCCGTACGGACAGCAACGTAACCATTAACTACGAATTATTGTCGCAGTTTCATGAACTCTATACCTAACATTGATTAAAGTACCATTGTCTGTTTATGTTATTCAGAGCCGCGGCCGTGGTCCAGTGGTTAGTCCGCTGGCTTGAAATCCGGCGATCCGGGGCAGGTCATACCCTTCCATGAAAATTTGACAAAAATGCAAGATCAATGTATAAAGTTCAACCCTGCAGCAGGGAGGTTTGTCCAAATCCTCAGGGTCCGAGGTATAACATAAAGATTTATTTCCGTACGGACAGCAACGTAACCATTAACTACGAATTATTGTCGCAGTTTCATGAACTCTATACATAATATTGATTAAAGTACCATTGTCTGTTTACGTTATTCAGAGCCGCGGCCGTGGTCCAGTGGTTAGTCCGCTGGCTTGAAATCCGGCGATCCAGGTTCGATTCCCGGTCGCGGCAGGTCATACCCTTCCATGAAAATTTGACAAAAATATCGATTTTCCTCCACATTTGGAGAAGTTGCCCGCTCCTTGTGGAAGGGTAAGTTAGTACTGGTAAGAATTCAGTCCAGGAAAAACTGGTTAGGTGAACTCATTATTAGTGACATAAAAACAAGTATTAGCCGATTATATATACATGTATATTATACACGTTTGTTGACAACACTTCACTGCAGCTAACAATGTTTTGCTTCAATCGGCGACGGGCGTACCCTGGATATTTAGCAAAAATGCAAGATCAATGTATAAAATTCAACCCTGCAGCAGGGAGGTTTGTCCAATCCTCAGGGTCCGAGGTATAACATAAAGATTTATTTCCCAGATGCTGGTCTCGTCTGATCTTTCAACATCCAGCCTATTTGGGAGTCAGCTGGTGTCGTAACTCCCATATAAGCACGTCGTTTTCTTAGTGGGGCAAAACATTGATAGGTACAGTGCATTAATGACACAACGTCAATTATGGACTATGTTAACATTATGAAACAATTATATTAAAGCACGTGATTTGACTATGAACAACAACACACAAACATCACGTGATACAACATATTTCTCACCACATATAATTCTTCAGTGCTGTCCTGTAAATATATAAAGAACCTTTAATATAAAGCAAAACTTTACAATTACTTTCATTTTCATGAGACGCCTACTTGCCCACACCCCGCTGTCCACCACTTGTACCGGGCAGATCACAGTAAATTGTCTCACCCAAGATATACATCGCAGTGGTATGGATCTGAGACAAACGATATAAGTCAAGAAATGCGTTCGCTTTGTCTAGTTGAAAGAACGGTAAAGTAGTGAATAAAGTGTGAAGTATTCAACCGAGAGGCCGTTGATTCGAATCTTGCTACAGCGCTGCTACATAATACACCGGTTATAGCATTTTTCAGTAGGCAGACTGGTGAGCACAATCGATCATGAATAAATTTGTGTAAACTATGACCAGTTGTGTGATGTTGAATAAAACTTTAACGGTTTTGCTGTCAGTATTCGATATTTCTACCATTTTATGTCATAGTTTCCATTTAATAGTTTATACACACTCACATACAGAGGTGTTTATCAAGCAAATCAAGTCATATAACCTAGTCAAATATAGTTAAAGTTTGTCCTATAAAGGCTGTATTCAGACACGAAACCATTATCTTGTCGTACAACTTCTCTTCTAAACCCGATACTTCCTGTAACACTATCAAATGTTTACGAACATCCCGTTGTATGTATTTCTTATATAACCATGACATCAACTATTTACGACTCGCTCGTTTCAATCCTGTCTGGTATATACTTCCTACTCAGTTTGTCAAATATTTTCCTTGTGAGTAAGACGATACGTCTTCTGATGTATACAAAACTTCATACATAACTTACAAACTCTAACACCCCAGTATTTATATTTCTGTAACTATTGTTTTATACCCAGTATGTACAATTGTATACATGTATTTCTACTTATATGACGCTATTGTTTCATCATATATTTTTAACTTATGTGTTTACATTAATTGTGGTATCACGAACTCCTAATCTATTTCGGTTGGATAAACTTCCAAACTTCCTTCTGACAAATTTAATTTACGTCAACATATTTAGATTCAAATTACATTTTTCAAGTTCCCGAACATTTTATCCAATATATACACAATTGTGAATGTACTAAAGTTGGGAGCAAAATGAGAACACGGAAGAATAAAACATTAAAAATAATCGAGCGGTAGTTCTCGCTTAAATGGAATATCTAGTTCACCTATTCTATATAGAGGCACATCATAATTTGTCTTCAAATAATTATTTAATGTATGCACCACAAAAGAAATCAATAGCATCAGAAACTTATTTCTAGGTATTGAAATTAAACAGACTAAAATGGAAACTGTCGGCTTTATAACTGATCCAACAAAATCATCTTGAAAAATGAAACACAGATGACAGATGATCAGGGGGTACTTAGACTTGAATAACCAGCAAATAATGTTCACCATCTTGACAATCCTAAAATAATGATTCTGCATCCATATAACAAAGTATCTACAAGTTGTACCGCCGTCTTGGTCCAAAACTTGGATAATAAGCTAAACTGATTATCAGTCTACAGAAAGAAAAATAGGACAAGTCGAAGATAAAGGACAGTAATAACGCTCACGTACCATCAAATAGCAATAACATTGATAAGACGACCTATTGACAAACTAGCAAATCACCTTGATGTCTGGATGAGACGTGTAGTAAGTGTAGTTAGAAATTGAAACAGTGTTGAGATTTTGATAACCTCTCTTGAAGGGTCACGTTTGAGAACCTAGATTTAAAACGGTAGAAATAGATAATAAAGGCACTTGAATGCATTGAGTAAAACTTTCTCGAGTTTTGAATTCAAAACACGCAACTACTTTATTTGCATGGGAGCATGACCCTAGACCTAACCCCCATCAATATCCCTGGAGTTATTAGCCTGCAGATATACCGCATACATTTTCTAACAATGAGACTTCACAATACACCAGACAAGCTTCGAACAGTCAAACCTGATGGATAAATAGGAACATAGCTGACATAATTATAAGTATTATGCATAAGGTTCGACATAGTGTATGCCAATCAAATAAGAAACTGTTATATGTACACATTATTGTAACGTATTCATGCAAATTGAAACGACCATACCATACACTGTTTGACTGGTGTGTTTGACACAAACGTCCATGGTTCCCTCGGAACCAACGATGACAGTAAAATGTTCTTTTTATTAAGACAAGAAACTTAAGTAACCGGAAGAAATGAATTTTACAGGTACATACACGGGTACTGACGTAAATACCATCCTTCCATCGAGTGAGTCAAACAAGGCAATTTACTTTTTCTAAATTCTATTCGTAACTATACACTTCTTCGTTGAATTTGTTTTCAACTATTCTTCTCAACAAAACGTGTTCTTTCTCAACCACAGCATGTTGAATACACTGGATAAAGTAGCGACCTTCCAATCTGGAGAATCTAGGTTCGATCCTCGCGTCAATACCACATATCGTCATCAGACAACTGTTGAGTACTGTTTGCTTCTCAGAAAGCAGACTTACTTGTGATTCAAATAGGCAAAATACATTAATCAATATAGGATTTATATATTAAATAGGAATTGGTATCTAAATTATATGCGCTTGTATAAGATATAATTCTATACAATGTATATAAACGAGAAAGTTACTATACATATGATGTTTCTGTGAAGATGGCCCGTGTAGATCTACGCATGAATGTTGGGCGTAACGTTGTGCTACTCTTTGCATAGATTTAAACAAAATTAATTCAGAAAATAAGATAACATGTTTTATGATTAATGATATACAATGTATAGCAATTGCAAAATTCATCTAACTTACCGTTCGAAGTACATTTGAGGGAGAGTGAAATTCATACAATTTTATCTCAGATTTGAGAACATTCGATATATCAAAATAATTATGTCACCACTAGATATGTACACAAATAATCACAATACATACCCGACCATATAATGGATAATGTTTGTTTACAGTTACAGTTTATCTCCATCAACGGAAGTCAAATTATACAGCTTAGTAATAAATAGATTTGTCATAATATACTTGTAAGAAAAACTGGGAGTACCCCAAATGTGAAACTAGCATTGCAATAGATACGTATGTATCATAGAACAAATGGTTTTACTAGATTACGGAAAAACTAGTATTAATATTACACATACTATATTACAATGGCCAGTAAACACGAGTGATTAATATCGTTTGTACTACCTTTATATTTGAGTAAAACGCAAGTCAGTTATGTACGACGACTGCTGGACCCAGCCAGTTTTCAAGCACACAGTATGACGACCACAAAGTGCTCATGCCACATATAGCTCACCTGTAAGCATTACACGTACGTTTGTAGCTCACACTAAGGTAACTTTATGCGGGGAAAAGGCATGGTTGTTCCGCATTTATACACTAAATGGGCAAGTGATATGTCATCACATCCAAAACAAGTTCAAATGTTTTAAATTCGAGTACCATTTGTGTAAATGTTTTAATCAAACAACACTAAACCAAACGATTTATCTTATTTTAGCATATTTTTTCTGTTATTGTATTAAACATACACCGAACTGGCCCAGGAGATTATTTGTTCAACTGTCTGATGTGGGGATACTATGTCAGGTAACATAAAGTTATATAATTTTTGAATGTGTATACGGTAGTTTGAGGAAACACAATTTTTCTGTAAATTAGAACAGATGATGATGATGACATTGATAACTTTAAATAGTACAATACATAGTGCCGCATATAGGCCGTGGTGAGGCGAACTATATGCGGTGAAAAGACATGGTCATGCCGCATATATTTATTTTATGTCTTGTCATATTTAAAGTCATCGTCATTATCATCTGTTCTAATTTAAAGAATACACATTTCATCAAACTGCCATATACACAGAAAACAACATTCTAAAATGAAATAAATAGTTCGGTTTAGTGTTGCTTTTAAAAGTAAAATTCTACTAACAACTTCGCGCAGATAAAAGCGAGTAACCATTAACATAGTATTTGATCACATCGCCACAGCCGTAGACGGTCGGACCCGAGATCAAATCGCGACCTTCGGACTGGAATTTTAATGCGATACTGGTGGGATAGACGGGGATTCGTGGTAAATCATTATTATTATTATTATATTAAGGGATAACACCAATATGCGTTAGCAGTTTACATGCTTTGGTCGCAATTAATACAATGTTTAAAACGTGTTTAAACTTATTATTCCTGTGAGGTTTCTTTAAAATCCACACTTTGATCGAAGCGCTGACAAACATCAATATGCCCACTATAATGCATTTGTACATTAAAGGTTCATAACTCATTCGACATACAGTGGTTGAGGAACTTTGGTACATAAGTCAGTTTATCTCCTTTTCAAATTTACCTTTTTTGATATTGTTATCTTATTCAAATACACATTTCAAAAAACTTAAAAGAAGTGAGCTTAATGCGGCATCGAGGAACATGTCCGCCGCATAAAGCTAACGTGAACTTAATGCGGCGCTCTTCACCGCATATAGTTCATACACGAACTAAATGTGGCGCTCTTCGCCACATTAAGTTCGTACGCGAACTATACGCGGCACGGACTATACGCGGCACGGACTATACGCGACACGGACTATACGCGGCACGGACTATACGCGGCACGGACTATACGCGGCACGGACTATATGCGGCACGGACTATACGCGACACGGACTATATGTGGCACTACAATGCCTTAACCACTCGGCCTGCATATGAGACTAAATGGTTCTAACTTCAACGTGTTTATTTGACCAAGTGACTTTGGAATACTATATCATTGAGAGAGAAGGAAGTAACATTCGACACCTGACACTATCGAAATACCTGAAGTAGTCAACAAGCTTCATAAAGAAATTGAGAGACATAATAAATGAAGTTCACATCACGGAATGATACAGCATTAATTGACAAGTTTATACCTCATTAAATGGCGTTCTAGTTTGTATAATTCCACATTCAAAAGGAGTTGATGTATTTTGTCATAATGAAACTTTTATATCATGCTTATTAAATAACCGCATGAACGTGTAAAGTTCTTTGTCGTTTGATATCGTATTCGTTCGTCTTTCTCTTTGTATATTTTTAAAGGAAGTGTTTCGGGTGAAGATTGAGTTAAGTGCATTTCTTATCACTCCTTACACAGTTGACATGTTCAATGTTACCCCCTCTGAGATTCGTCTTTTTATACATTATCATTTTTAATATCGCATGTAATTTATTGGTCTTATCACAAGACAATGCTTGCTTTACGGTGCGAGGGTGAAAGTGACAGCAATCTATGGGTATGTGAATAACGAAGCAGATATACTTTTTTCGATTTCATTCTTCGATTAAAATCGACGAGTTTCCATAACACACCTAAGAGAACGCTTGTGAAAATGTGTCAATTGTATTTGGAATCTGTATAAGAGGAAGGAGGACGAGCCACGTGATGTCACCTACATATGTTGTCATCGTTCAGTCTGCCACGTGATGTCCCCTACAGATGTTGTCATCGTTCAGTCTGCCTACATAACAACTAGAATTTAGTCCACATGTCCCATTTCACTGTCTTAGTCTGTGGAGCGGAACAGTGCAGAGAGATTGCTTTACAATGAATGTCAATTATAACTCGAGAGTACTTTTATCTGTAACCTTGGATGACTGGTGCTTAGCAACTCCACCCATAACTGCTTGTATTGTCAATAATACTTGTTGCATGGATGGAAGTCGTTTAACTTCCAGTACCTGAGATATAGAAACATATTGTCTTCAGGCAACGTGTGAGAAATTCTGAGTCCAAGCATTATAAGTAATGGCTGGCAGACAGATTGACGGACGGCGGGGTAGCAGACGGACAGACGGCCAATGTGAGAGATTGTAGGGTAGGTTCACAGTCGGGAGGTGGCTGGCAGACAGATTGACGGACGGCGGGCTAGCAGACGGACAGACGGCCAATGTGAGAGATTGGTAGGGTATGTTCACAGTCGGGAGGTGGCTGGCAGACAGATTGACGGTGGCGGGTGTCTAATACAAAGTTATGATAACATGCCGTTAGTGTGAGAGATTGGTAGGGTAGGTTCACAGTGGGGAGGTGGTGGGTGTCTAATACAAAGTTATGATAACATGCCGTTAGTGTGAGAGATTGGTAGGATAGGTTCACAGTGGGGAGGTGGTGGGTGTCTAATACAAAGTTATGATAACATGCCGTTAGTGTGAGAGATTGGTAGGGTAGGTTCACAGTGGGGAGGTGGTGGGTGTCTAATACGAAGTTATGATAAAATGCCGTTAGTGTGAGAGCTCGGTAGGGTAGGTTCACAGTGGGGAGGTGATGGGTGTCTAATATAAAGTTATGATAACATGCCGTTAGTGTGAGAGATTGGTAGGGTAGGTTCACAGTGGGGAGGTGGTGGGTGTCTAATACAAAGTTATGATAACATGCCGTTAGTGTGAGAGATTGGTAGGGTAGGTTCACAGTGGGGAGGTGGTGGGTGTCTAATACAAAGTTATGATAACATGCCGTTAGTGTGAGAGATTGGTAGGGTAGGTTCACAGTGGGGAGGTGGTGGGTGTCTAATACAAAGTTATGATAACATGCCGTTAGTGATTGAATCCAAGGTCAAATGTTTAGTGTACAATACAATAAGCTGAATAATACACCTGGACACGTGTGTCCTGTAAGGTCATATACTACTTTAGATATGCGCTAAACAATGTTCATTCTTCAAAGAAAACAGTCAACTTAAAGTTATGTAGGTAGGTAGGTAGGGAGGTAGGTAGGAAAAAGTATTTCTTGGTTTAATTAACTATTGTTTATTCATTTCCAATAAACACATAATGCAGACACACAATTCCTAAATAAAAGTAATGAAAAGTAAAAGAAAATAATATAATGCCAACAGATGAAAAAGTTTCGAAATCTGTCTCATTTACAATAAAGGACCGGTAGAATATCAGGATGTATTCATTGCAAGGACCGGTAGAATATCAGGATGTATTCATTGCAAGGACCGGTAGAATATCAGTATGTATTCATTGCAAGGACCGGTAGAATATCAGGATGTATTCATTGCAAGGACCGGTAGAATATCAGGATGTATTCATTGCAAGGACCGGTAGAATATCAGGATGTATTCATTGCAAGGACCGGTAGAATATCAGGATGTATTCATTGCAAGGACCGGTAGAATATCAGGATGTATTCATTGCAAGGACCGGTAGAATATCAGGATGTATTCATTGCAAGGACCGGTAGAATATCAGGATGTATTCATTGCAAGGACCGGTAGAATATCAGGATGTATTCATTGCAAGGACCGGTAGAATATCAGGATGTATTCATTGCAAGGACCGGTAGAATATCAGGATGTATTCATTGCAAGGACCGGTAGAATATCAGGATGTATTCAGTGCAAGGACCGGTAGAATATCAGGATGTATTCATTGCAAGGACGCGTGTAACATAGAATATCAGGATGTATTCATTGCAAGGACGCGTGTAACATAGAATATCAGGATGTATTCATTGCAAGGACGCGTGTAACATAGAATATCAGGATGTATTCATTGCAAGGACGCGTGTAACATAGAATATCAGGATGTATTCATTGCAAGGACGCGTGTAACATAGAATATCAGGATGTATTCATTGCAAGGACGCGTGTAACATAGAATATCAGGATGTATTCATTGCAAGGACGCGTGTAACATAGAATATCAGGATGTATTCATTGCAAGGACGCGTGTAACATAGAATATCAGGATGTATTCATTGCAAGGACGCGTGTAACATAGAATATCAGGAAGTATTCATTGCAAGGACGCGTGTAACATAGAATATCAGGATGTGTTCATTGCAAGGACGCGTGTAACATAGAATATCAGGATGTGTTCATTGCAAGGACGCGTGTAACATAGAATATCAGGATGTGTTCATTGCAAGGACGCGTGTAACATAGAATATCAGGATGTGTTCATTGCAAGGACGCGTGTAACATAGAATATCAGGATGTATTCATTGCAAGGACGCGTGTAACATAGAATATCAGGATGTATTCATTGCAAGGACGCGTGTAACATAGAATATCAGGATGTATTCATTGCAAGGACGCGTGTAACATAGAATATCAGGATGTATTCATTGCAAGGACGCGTGTAACATAGAATATCAGGATGTATTCATTGCAAGGACGCGTGTAACATAGAATATCAGGATGTGTTCATTGCAAGGACGCGTGTAACATAGAATATCAGGATGTGTTCATTGCAAGGACGCGTGTAACATAGAATATCAGGATGTATTCATTGCAAGGACGCGTGTAACATAGAATATCAGGATGTATTCATTGCAAGGACGCGTGTAACATAGAATATCAGGATGTATTCATTGCAAGGACGCGTGTAACATAGAATATCAGGATGTATTCATTGCAAGGACGCGTGTAACATAGAATATCAGGATGTATTCATTGCAAGGATGCGTGTAACATAGAATATCAGGATGTATTCATTGCAAGGACGCGTGTAACATAGAATATCAGGATGTATTCATTGCAAGGACGCGTGTAACATAGAATATCAGGATGTATTCATTGCAAGGACGCGTGTAACATAGAATATCAGGATGTATTCATTGCAAGGACGCGTGTAACATAGAATATCAGGATGTATTCATTGCAAGGACGCGTGTAACATAGAATATCAGGATGTATTCATTGCAAGGACGCGTGTAACATAGAATATCAGGATGTATTCATTGCAAGGACGCGTGTAACATAGACTATCAGGATGTATTCATTGCAATGACGCGTGTAACATAGAATATCAGGATGTATTCATTGCAAGGACGCGTGTAACATAGAATATCAGGATGTATTCACTGCAAGGACGCGTGTAACAGCAATCATAGTACGCAATTACATATCACATACATATACAATAAAAATCGAATAAGTACCTAATAAAAGTACACTGTCACTCATAAATTGAGTTATAAGAGATTACTTATACACATAAAACATCTACATAAATTTATAAATACTAAACATTAATATCACATAATCACTGTACATGTACTTATGTATCACATATAGCAATATGGAATAAAACTGAAGAAACCTTGCTATTCAGTAGAACTAAGAACTGCAATAAAACAACTATAAGATACTGTGATCATTAATGTTAAAACAGTCCAACAACCCCATTGAAAGATTTATAAATTGAGCCAAGCAATGATTAATCTGCAATTAAATTTAATAAAAATAACTCGATGCGACAATTTTGTGAATGACTGATCTAGAGATAACGTATTGATCCAGGACAATCAATATTACAGAAGTTATGTCGCACAAGACATGAAAATACCGACATATCCAACGTAACAAATGGTATAAGAATATAGATCATTCGCACTATGTAATAAAGATGTTGTGTTTGAAGGAAATGTGCCGATTGCATCAAACGCCAACCTATTAAAATGCAAATTTCACTTCGCTATAATACACATTGTAAAAACTGATTCAAATAATGCTGTAGGCTTATAATTGCGACAAATTGCATTCCGTTATAATATAATCAAGATAATGTGAAACAGAAGTTGGGTACATGTATATGACTCCGGGCAAACATATAGATTTGTTTTGACATTTCAAATTGATGAAACATTGAAGTCAATTAGTTCCGAAGATAACTTCACAATTTGTTATGTACCAAAACATAGCTTAGACGTATGATATAGTATCAAGATACATTATGTAGGCCTACTGGATGCAAACACATCTAACTTAGCGCGATAATAAATATTTCACGATCATTTTCCATGCTTACAAAATATATTGACAAAGTGTAAGCTAGTTTACTCATAGTTTGATATATGAGACCGTGTCTGACGGTATTGATATATGAGACCGTGTCTGACGGTATTGATATATGAGACCGTGTCTGACGGTATTGATATATGAGACCGTGTCTGACGGTATTGATATATGAGACCGTGTCTGACGGTATTGATATATGAGACCGTGTCTGACGGTATTGATATATGAGACCGTGTCTGACGGTATTGATATATGAGACCGTGTCTGACGGTATTGATATATGAGACCGTGTCTGACGGTATTGATATATGAGACCGTGTCTGACGGTATTGATATATGAGACCGTGTCTGACGGTATTGATATATGAGACCGTGTCTGACAGTATTGATATATGAGACCGTGTCTGAAGGTATTGATATATGAGACCGTGTCTGACGGTATTGATATATGAGACCGTGTCTGAAGGTATTGATATATGAGACCGTGTCTGACGGTATTGCACAGGGTCAGAGGTTAGACATCAGTCTCAAAACTCAAGCACCTACTTGTCTCATTCTGAGTAAAATCTTAAAATGAACCAATGGTTATGCTGCATTCTGAGAGTGGTCAGGTCACCAAGCTCAGCGTTTTAGGCAAATAATTACATTTGTATGTATTTAGCATTATACAGCCATAATACAAATAGGGCATACATCAAATTTTCGGCTGCGACATGGAATATTCGACCAGATCTACACGTACTAGCCTAATCTGGGTTTGCTTAAAGTTATGATCGGGTTGTTATTTTTTCCGAGTTATGAACATTTGATATAGCACTCAAAAACGGATAAACAGCTTTTTATCGAACAATTAAATATAGGGTCATACACGATATATTATCTGCTTAAACTTTTGTCGCAACTTCCGTTTTCAATATTATCATCGTGTTATCACCTATTTGTTCAGCGAATGTAAAATTACAACACTCTTATCAAGTTATTACTTGTAAAAAATTATCATCGGTATTCTGTAACAATTTGAAAAAAGCGTCTTATGGAAGTAAGAAGGGATCATATTTAAGCTAGGGTATCGCGTATGGAATGTAGGGTGTGAATTAAATATCTGATGGGTCCGAAGTCCCACGTTACAATTCTAGAAGTACGCTCGTAGTTTATACAGAAGATTCAAACAGAAAACCCTATAACTAATGTGTAGTCAAGACCTTTGTCCGAGTTCAGTGACCAACACCTTAACCACATATTCACCAACACAACAAATAGCAGTCATATCAAGGTGACATTATTTTATTCAAATCATAACGTAGTCATCACATTGAATTCTATGACTTATCGCTAATACTTCCATCAGGTAACCATGGAGATACAGTAATTGTATCAACAAGAATATCAATAATATAATGAGTAGTGGACTACAATACTGAATAAATCAACAATACATATTGTATTCAATTTACGTACATAATGTAAGCAGTGTTGAAATAAAGATGTGAACACTTTTTCATTATTATTCATTACAAATGTGTGATAATATTTAAAGTAGTGAACTCATTATTTGGCAATATGGTTATTACGTAGAAAGTATTTGTATGTACGAGGGATGATTAAATACTTTTGTAATATCTATGTCATGATCGGAATGTTCCATTTTAATTTTCTCCAATGGAAGGAAGCTTTTATTGTGTATCACAATTTGTATATACATTGTATGTTATCATGCGTGAAAAATCGAACGTTGTTTGCGACACCCGTGAACACACGTCAGTTCAATTGATAAGCGAGCATAAATGATATACCAAAGAAAATGGGGACTTAACCACTGTCAACAGATTGCGCTCTTTTGAATTATCGATCATAAGCCATTACTATATAGAAAGCCAAAGAACATACGTTATATAACAGCAAAAAGGTTATCATACATTATGACAGAAACCCCATCAAATGTAATCTTCATATATCGATTATCCCAACTCCTCCAGCAACGAACCAAACAGAACAGAGTATTTCAATTAGCAGCCATATTTTTATTACCCATGATGTAACTTCAAAGTTGTCATATATCGCCTGAATCTTCAATATGAAGTTATACAATTATAATGTCATTATAACATATTACATAAGAAACTTGTTCACTATCAAAGTACTAAGCCTTCACGAGATAAACTGCTCAGTGAGTGGAGGATTGATCTTACAATACGACAATATCTCACTTATCGACGAAAAACTCGTTTATCAGCACTAGAGATACCAGTATGTTATACAAAGACCTTTTGTCTTTCAAACATTTATCAAGTTATTGTTCTACGACAGAGGTCATTACTACGCAAATGTTTTTCATCAGTAATTCGTATTATAGGTTTAGTTTTATTCATTTTATAGTTCAACATTTGCGATTTGTTATACGACTTCGTACAGTAGCAAAGTTTGTTATACGACTTCGTACAGTAGCAAAGTTTGTTATACGACTTCGTACAGTAGCAAAGTTTGTTATACGACTTCGTACAGTAGCAAAGTTTGTTATACGACTTCGTACAGTAGCAAAGTTTGTTATACGACTTCGTACAGTAGCAAAGTTTGTTATACGACTTCGTACAGTAGCAAAGTTTGTTATACGACTTCGTACAGTAGCAAAGTTTGTTATACGACTTCGTACAGTAGCAAAGTTTGTTATACGACTTCGTACAGTAGCAAAGTTTGTTATACGACTTCGTACAGTAGCAACCTTCTCATCCGCCTTTTCTGTGTTTTTGTCATGAAATTACAATAACAAATGCTTGTTTTGTTTTCAGTTTTTAAATTACAATGACATTTTATGAATCGCGCACCAGATGGTCAACTAACTATAACTATACATGTAGTACTCTTCTGGTTGTATTCTAACCGCCAGACGACATGTAGAAAGGCTGAAGTTAATATATGACATACACACATCATACAAACAAAAGAAAATTTGTGACAATCGATTGAAAAGGCCAAACATGGAGGAAACAAGATATGAGTATAGGCTGATTAACTAGGCTGATTTCTGCCGATATCGGATACAATATACAACACATAATATATACTAAGCGAAACTAGCAGTGAGTCATCGTGTGGCAAAGTTATCCAGGTTTGCTGAATAAGCCATCATTTGTACTGAAATATCTCTAATTTTCTGCAAAAAAGCATTTGATACAATAAACAGGCTCGAGTAACTCAAATAGTCCAAAAATATAAATGTATGGCATATTACTTTTTATTTCATATTGTGGTCGGCTGAATCAGTTAAGTGTTGAATCAGGTGCAGGTGATATTGTTCTTCAAACATGTAAAAGGGATCGCAATTTATTAAGTACAATACTATGTGACACTTGGGCTTGTTCTATAAGATATGTGTGAGAATTTCGGCCAATTCTACAAGTGTGAATGTTGGTACCTTACAACACGTTGTACTGTAGAACGACACAGACATATATAGTTTAACATTACATTATGTTTAGATGCTGAAAATAAATTTTGCAATAAGCCGTAATTGCTCAGGAGAGAATTGATCAAATTATAAATCGCGCAATTTAAAAATATGTAATCACGTGACTGTATTTTGCGTTTTCAATTTGTAGATCTAACACTTTGGACTGACTTTAAATGCATAATCGATACTTGAAAACAAATTTCACCCGTACTTGAGTAAGACGTATGCAACAAAGCAATAATCAGTACCATTCCGAAAGTTATAAAACAGAAAGATAATATCGGTGTGATCTTTGTACCAGCGGAATATTCATATTTAACGTTACGTTTCATTATATGTTACATTGTGTATAATATATGACTCGCCTTCAGGGTAGGCGGTACTTGTCTTTGTGTTTATGTCTCATGTACGAGTACATGATGATACTGTCACTAGCCAAGTATGAACGGTTCAAGATGAGATTTAATAGCAACTTGCCTTGTTTCGTAAATATTATTTTATTCATGTCACGCAAAAACATTTCTTACGATACATGCAAAATTTTGTTTACAAATAGTCAACCTTCCTTTTGTAGCTAACTTCGGGAATGTGAACTGCGGCTTTCGATAGTACTCGTATATATGTAATTTGTTTCATGAAAGCCGAAAGATACAATGCAATATAAATCTTGATTTCACTTTAAGATAAACTTAAAATTAGTTGAACACATTATCTGGATATAAGAAGATACAGTCACACACCAGGGTGATGACATGCAGTGAACACCAGCAAGGTATGAGGTTGAGAAGATACAGTCACACACCAGGGTGATGACATGCAGTGAACACCAGCAAGGTATGAGGTTGAGAAGATACAGTCACACACCAGGGTGATGACATTCAGTAAACACCAGCAAGATACAGTCACACACCAGGGTGATGACATGCAGTGAACACCAGCAAGGTATGAGGTTGAGAAGATACAGTCACACACCAGGGTGATGACATGCAGTGAACACCAGCAAGGTATGAGGTTGAGAAGATACAGTCACACACCAGGGTGATGACATGCAGTAAACACCAGCAAGGTATGAGGTTGACTATTACTTCATTACTTTAACTTACGGAACATTTTGATTCTCAATGGTTATGTTTCAGCAACTCCTGAATAACGATAATATGAATGTTTTAGTGAAGCTGCTAAATATACAACACGTTAAACAAAATCGTTCAAAATATTGCAACACTGAGAAATAAACGACAACTAAGCGGAATTGTTTCCTAAACAATTGTTGCCAACTATGCCAAAGGAAGAGAGCACTTACAGAATGGAATATAAGTTATATATAGTGCGATACAAACAGATAGTTGTTACAATTAACTATGACAATTGCTTAAAGCTTTGACTATGTAGCAACAGACAGTCCAACTAATGTCTATAAAGTAATGGTTAACGGTGTCGTAAAATTGACACAGTAATTATTGGATACAAGAACACTGAGATAGTCGACTTTAATTATATACCTATATAATTATATGGCGGGGAGACAAGGTACTCGTCTATCTGCTTATAAATAAAGGCGTGGATAGACTAGTTGTGCTCCCCCAGGATATAATCATATGATTCTATGACTCATTCACGGAAATGTTGGGTAAAACAGGAACTTAGTGTGCACTTTGTGACATAATCTTTTGTTAGTGTTTGATGATGTGAATTTAAGTACACGGGACGTATTATTTCTATCGGAGTCTACTAACTTCGATCAAGTATTTTTACAAATACATTTTTGAAATTTAATAGAAAACTTGTTTAGAATTTTGAAAATAATAGATAGCTATAGATATTTATTCTTCCTGTTTGACAAAATACCATAAGTCTAAAATTACCGAGTTTACCATTAAGGTCAAGAATGTATCCATCCTGGTGCACATGTCGTATACACATTAACCGAAATACTCTGAACGGTACAACATTGCATTTTCTGCATTCTCATAGATGTTAACGTCTTATCATTTAAAGGCACATGCCTTCAAATTGGGTTCGCTCAAAACACTTTTACAAAACGAGAAAATATCTTTAAAAACAAACACCTATATGTGTTTGTACGTTTAATTGTGGGATACAAACACTTCGACTAAATTGTATTATTTACAGCAATATCTTTGCACAGTAACCAACAAGAAATGGTTTTTCAACGTTATTTTGCATCCGGGGTAAAGTTAAGTGTGGTGTATAGAATTTCGTCATTTCGGGTCATGGAAAAAAGGTCAATCCATTAACTATCAGGTAAACAGGACATTTTTTCATTAGATCTATAGAGTGAAGTCAATGTTTGCCTTATATATCTGTTTCATTAGATCTATAGAGAGAAGTCAATGTTTGCCTTATATATCTGTTTCATTTAATATGTTTGCGACTATTAAGCCTGTTGTCAGTACGTTGCATTTCTGTTGAATATTTGCAGTACATTGCATTCAGAACATTGTATTCAGTACATTACATACAGTACATTACATACAGTACACTGCATTCAGTACACTGTATTATGTACACTGCATTCTGTACACTGCATTCTGTACACTGTATTCTGTACACTGCATTCTGTACACTGCATTATGTACACTGCATTCTGTACACTGCATTCTGTACATTACATACAGTACATTACATACTGTACACTGCATTCTGTACATTACATTATGTACACTGCATTCTGTACACTGCATTCTGTACACTGCATTCTGTACACTGCATTCTGTACATTACATACAGTACATTACATACTGTACACTGCATTCTGTACATTACATTCTGTACACTGCATTCTGTACACTGCATTCTGTACACTGCATTCTGTACACTGCATTCTGTACACTGCGTTCTGTACACTGCATTCTGTACACTGCTGCATTCTGTACACTGCATTCTGTACACTGCGTTCTGTACACTGCATTCTGTACACTGCATTCTGTACATTACATACAGTACATTACATACTGTACACTGCATTCTGTACACTGCATTATGTACACTGCATTCTGCACACTGCATTCTGTACACTGCATTATGTACATTACATACTGTACACTGCATTCTGTACATTACATACTGTACACTGCATGCTGTACATTGCATTATGTACACTGCATTCTGTACACTGCATTATGTACACTGCATTCTGTAAAGTACATACAGTACACTGCATTATGTACATTGCATTATGTATATTACATACAGTACATTACATACTGTACACTGCATTCTGTACATTACATACAGTACACTGCATTCTGTACATTACATACTGTACACTGCATTCTGTACATTGCATACAGTACATTACATACTGTACACTGCATTCTGTACATTACATACAGTACACATCATTCTGTACATTACATACTGTACACTGCATTCTGTACATTACATACAGTACATTACATACTGTACACTGCATTCTGTACATTACATACAGTACACTGCATTCTGTACATTACATACTGTACACTGCATTCTGTACATTACACACAGTACACTGCATTCTGTACATTACATACTGTACACTGCATTCTGTACATTAAATACAGTACACTGCATTCTGTACATTACATACTGTACACTGCATTCTGTACATTGCATACAGTACACTGCATTCTGTACATTACATACTGTACACTGCATTCTGTACATTGCATACAGTACATTACATACTGTACATTACATTCAGTACACTGCATTCTGTACATTACATTCAGTACACTGCATTCTGTACATTACATTCAGTACACTGCATTCTGTACATTACATTCAGTACACTGCATTCTGTACATTACATTCAGTACACTGCATTCTGTACATTACATACAGTACACTGCATTCTGTACATTGCATACAGTACACTTCATTCTGTATATTACATACAGTACACTGCATTATGTACATTGCATACAGTACACTGCATTCTGTACATTGCATACAGTACACTGCATTCTGTACATTGCATACAGTACACTGCATTCTGTACATTGCATACAGTACACTGCATTCTGTACATTGCATACAGTACACTGCATTATGTACATTGCATACAGTACACTGCATTCTGTACATTGCATACAGTACACTGCATTCTGTACATTGCATGCAGTACACTGCATTCTATACATTGCATACAGTACACTGCATTCTGTATATTACACACAGTACACTGCATTCTGTATATTACATACAGTACACTGCATTCAGTACATTGCATACAGTACACTGCATTCTGTACATTTAACACAGTACACTGCATTCTGTATATTACATACAGTACACTGCATTCTGTATATTACATACAGTACACTGCATTCTGTACATTGCATACAGTACACTGCATTCTGTATATTACATACAGTACACTGCATTCTGTATATTACACACAGTACACTGCATTCTGTACATTGCATACAGTACACTGCATTCTGTACATTACACACTGTACACTGCATTCTGTATATTACATACAGTACACTGCATTCTGTACATTACACACAGTACACTGCATTCTGTATATTACATACAGTACACTGCATTCTGTACATTGCATACAGTACACTGCATTCTGTACATTACACACAGTACACTGCATTCTGTATATTACATACAGTACACTGCATTCTGTACATTACACACAGTACACTGCATTCTGTACATTACATTCAGTACACTGCATTCTGTACATTACATACAGTACACTGCATTCTGTACATTGCATACAGTACACTGCATTCTGTACATTGCATACAGTACACTGCATTCTGTACATTACATACAGTACACTGAATTCTGTACATTACATACAGTACACTGCATTCTGTACATTGCATACAGTACACTGCATTCTGTATATTGCATACAGTACACTGCATTCTGTACATTGCATACAGTACACTGCATTCTGTATATTGCATACAGTACACTGCATTCTGTATATTGCATACAGTACACTGCATTCTGTACATTGCATACAGTACACTGCATTCTGTACATTACATTCAGTACACTGCATTCTGTACATTACATTCAGTACACTGCATTCTGTACATTACACACAGTACACTGCATTCTGTACATTGCATACAGTACACTGCATTCTGTACATTGCATACAGTACACTGCATTCTGTACATTGCATACAGTACACTGCATTCTGTACATTGCATACAGTACACTGCATTATGTACATTACACACAGTACACTGCATTCTGTACATTACATTCAGTACACTGCATTCTGTACATTACACACAGTACACTGCATTCTGTACATTGCATACAGTACACTGCATTCTGTACATTGCATACAGTACACTGCATTATGTACATTACACACATTACACTGCATTCTGTACATTACACTGCATTCTGTACATTACACACAGTACACTGCATTCTGTACATTACACACAGTACACTGCATTCTGTACATTACACACAGTACACTGCATTCTGTACATTACACAAAGTACACTGCATTCTGTACATTACACTGCATTCTGTACATTACACACAGTACACTGCATTCTGTACATTACACTGCATTCTGTACATTACACACAGTACACTGCATTATGTACATTGCATACAGTACACTGCATTATGTACATTACACACAGTACACTGCATTCTGTACATTACACTGCATTCTGTACATTACACACAGTACACTGCATTCTGTACATTACACACAGTACACTGCATTCTGTACATTACACACAGTACACTGCATTCTGTACATTACACACAGTACACTGCATTCTGTACATTACACACAGTACACTGCATTCTGTACAATACACTGCATTCTGTACACTGCATTCAATACATTACATTCCTATTGCATATGTGTTCGTTGATTGGGTACAAAAATCGATATACCATTTCATAAAATATAACAGGGGACTTACTGTAGTTTGATAAATAAACATTAACATCAGCTAAGTGTTCACGTGTTTCACAGGGATTTTAATGACACCGTAAGTCCCGGAAGAATTATCGTGATGTCAATATCCTTGATCAACTATATACAGGCAGTTCTCTATACGACATCTAAACTCACAAGATAAATCTAAAGTTCTTCCTCAATACGTGTTGCACGAAACTAAACGATACATTGACTAAAAAGTATTTCAACTCATACAATACGATTAAACAATATATATACATGCGCTAGACAGCTTTTTCTGTTATGTTCAGTCCAGTTTTGTTCAGGCCTATTCAATTCTATTTTGTTCTAATCTCAAGGTGTGTTCAGTTCATGTTTTTCAGTTCGGTTTAATTCTCTACGTTATGTTCTTTTCATTCTGTTTTATATGTGAACTGAAAGGAAATATGGAAGAGTGGTAGCAATCAGACGAGCGCCGCTAGAGGTAGCAATCAGACGAGCGCCGCTATCACCCCTCGATATGGATGCCTACTCTAAACCACTTTATCATCCTGTGTCGGTTTATATCCATCCACATACAGCCGTGAAGATCATAATTTATACAATGATATGATACACGTGATGTTTAGTCATTTCATAGACAACAATGAATTATTCAAAGAAGCAAAAACTCTATGTTTATAAATTAGCGAGTTGAACAAATATTAAAATTTGTAATGCTAAAATGTCAAAGATTCATCGTCTTCATAAGGACGTGATTATAATTCATCACATCAACTGAAAGACAAAACCGAACTGACATCTAACATTAATTTATATACATGTTGTATTTGTTTAACAGCCTATTCAAGTTGTTGACAATTTTATAAACTCTACTATTCATGTTTTCAATATGAAGTGGCGACAATGTGCAACTTTATTCCGAAATGTCAAAAAACCGATTCCACCAAAATATTTGGCTTTAAAAGCAATTAAACCAAACTTATAAGGGTGTTTGACCTTCCCGAGAATAAAACTTCTGCATTTACTGATGTTTGACCCTCCAAAGAACATAATATCAACATTTTAGTGGTGCATGACATTCCACGAACCATTACATAATCACATTACATATAAAGTTTGTTATTAGTTTATTTATTTAATTTATGGATAGTTATTTTGTCACGCTAGTCTGTGCCATCATAATTATACAGACGTGAACAGCGTACTTTGTGACGGTTGATATCATATTCTCCTATCTAACACGTGCCAAAGGGCGGTCTAGTAATCTAATCAATGGTTGTAAAACATAGCCAATAATCAAACACAAAACTCGGACACACCTTTACTCGCCCCTCTATCTCGCACGACATCACTTCAGCAGTAATATCATTCTGAGTGATGAGTCAGACGGATAGATAAACACTTATGAGTGTTTAATTGCTATTTTGGTTTAAACACCGTATGTTGAACACTAGTCCATGAAACAGTATACATACACAGTGGATCCAAGCAGCTCTTCTGAAGTTCCAACCTATGTTAACTTTTTCCAGAAGAGATATTTATGTTCCTCGTCTGATAAGTAGATGTGGATCGAGAGCATACCACGTACTACCGTCCAACACTGTCGGCCATGCATACACATACCACGTACTACCGTCCAACACTGTCGGCCATGCATACACATACCACGTACTACCGTCCAACACTGTCGGCCATGCATAAACATACCACGTACTACCGTCCAACACTGTCGGCCATGCATACACATACCACGTACTACCGTCCAACACTGTCGGCCATGCATACACATACCACGTACTACCGTCCAACACTGTCGGCCATGCATACACATACCACGTACTACCGTCCAACACTGTCGGCCATGCATAAACATACCACGTACTACCGTCCAACACTGTCGGCCATGCATAAACATACCACGTACTACCGTCCAACACTGTCGGTCATGCATACACATACCACGTACTACCGTCCAACACTGTCGGTCATGCATACACATACCACGTACTACCGTCCAACACTGTCGGCCATGCATAAACATACCACGTACTACCGTCCAACACTGTCGGTCATGCATACACATACCACGTACTACCGTCCAACACTGTCGGCCATGCATAAACATACCACGTACTACCGTCCAACACTGTCGGCCATGCATAAACATACCACGTACTACCGTCCAACACTGTCGGCCATGCATAAACATACCACGTACTACCGTCCAACACTGTCGGCCATGCATACACATACCACGTACTACCGTCCAACACTGTCGGTCATGCATACACATACCACGTACTACCGTCCAACACTGTCGGCCATGCATAAACATACCACGTACTACCGTCCAACACTGTCGGTCATGCATACACATATCATTGTAGCCATAAATAGTTTACGTATACGTATACTATATATCTCATATATGGAGGTGAAATAAACACTACTTTTTAACATGCATGATGTGTGCTGTTTTTATTTGTACACTTTTGCATAAGAGTGATGACTTTGTTGGTGGTTCTCCCAATGCCACTATAAATAGATTTCTGAGTACCGTTCAAACCAGTACTAACTTGTTCCTCCGACAGTAAATGACAACTTCATTAAACGAACCAGAAATGAGGACAACTTATTGTACTAGATGTATACCGTGGATGTATAATGATTGACCATACCATCACGGAGAGCGTACGCCTTGCCAAGATTTCAACTCACGACGAGAGTTAACTGGGTGCCGGGTAATACATATGTGCATGTCTATATGCACGGTATTACAGTGTATTGTAGTATAGTTCAATGTTTCGAATTAGTATTATGTCGGATGTGCATGTACTTTAATGCATTAACTGCGTGAATTTGTCGCTAACATACAAAATACTATTAATCGCATTGCAGATACCTTCATACCAGAAACGAACATATTCAAGAATTTCGTCGAAACCGTCTTGGTTGACTAGCTGAGGATAGTTGAACATATACTGATGACATTCTTTGAGCTAAAACACGTTCAAAGAAACAATAAACCTCATTCTTGCATGATAATTATCTAATCTAGACTTTTTGGTCGCTGTTGGGTTTTACGTCTCACCAACAATATTCCATTTACTTGAAGAAGGTGCCTGCTTTGAGCAGATATGGTGCTGTCACTCTGTGACACCATGCCGTAGACCCGTACCATGATGCCGTACCGACCACTCCCAATTCTACCCCTGTCATCCCATCGAAAGACAATACAAAACGAACACGCGGTAAGTTACCGTAACACTTTAAAGGTAGTGGTAATTGTTTTATCGTAGGAGCAAGGGTAATAAAGAGTTCATGGAGTAGGTAACTTGATTTATTTCAGTACTCAATAATTCATCCAGATTGTATTACTATACATCAAACATTAGGGACAATATAAAAAGTACCTTTATCAAAAGCATCGTATAACATACAATAACGATAAATTTGTTTTAGCCATACAGAAAACTGTCTTAGTGATCCCTGGCTATATTTCTGAGAGTAACATAAGTGTTTTATTAGAGTGTCAATGTTTGCTTGCCATAAATAATCGTTGGCTGAATTTTAACTTTTAGTGATCTGACTCGAGGTCGCGAAAAATAATGACAAAATCATACAAACCGCTAAATCGATTTGTTAATAAATCATAAATACTACAATACTGTTTTGAATACAATAAAATATAATGGCACGTATTTGTGTGGTGAACTCAGTGTTATCTGTCATTGCTAGTAGCTGCTATAAATAATGAAATACAATCATTTCATTTAGATGATTATTCGATAATAACGTCATCCAAACAACAGTTTGATATATTGCTTGGTGCTATACATAGAGGGGAGACATAAATAACAGAACACGTACCATTCAAATGCAACATATATACATGTATAATGATATCGGACATAACTGTGTACTTGAATACTTTTTAACTGACTCAGTACCATTATTGTAGATACAATTTTATTGTTTGACATAAATACAATTGTTGATACGTGTGTAAATGTGTTATTTGATATTGTTTATACAGTGATATTGTTCATGCATCATTTGTTTCAGAAGGCCACATATGAAATATGATGTACATGTATATTGATGTTTCAAATGTTTGTATTTGTTTCAAATTAATTTGTTGTAGATTTTTTCATACGATTAAGACGGACTGTTAAGGAGATTGTTCCTTAGAAAGTTTCCGTCAGTTTGAACAATATCTCTTCGAAGTACTACATTCTTACTGTGATGATATTATACGTAATGATTGAAATTAACCGTTTAATGATGCAAAATCCAGAACATTTAATATTTAATGCTAATCTTCGATACGAATATTAATGACTTAAACGTTTTAATGATTTAATAATTACAGTCACACTGTACTAACTAAGTTAAATCATTAATCTATAGCATGGTCTTAATGCTAAGACTAACAATACGTTGTCGTATAAATATATCTTTTATCTGCGTATTTGTAGGTCATGTTAACCTATAAAATCTGTACATTTTCAGCCATATCTCAATTTTGAGATAGAACAAGTAATTTTTATACGAGTATGATTTAGCATGTACTTAAATTAACGCGAATTTGTAAATTTCATACCGGTTGTAATATTGTTTTAACTTGCTGATATCACGATACAGTGATTCATACAAAGTGAAAACCATTGTTTTCAGTAAGTGTTGTCAGATGTTGAGATATGGGTTTTTTGTTGGAGAGAATTTTAAAGACACATTTACATCGCCATGCTCATTTGTTGACGAGCGAAATCACTGTATTATAATAGACTCATATACGCTAAGAAAGTTGATTTAATTAATGAATCTATCAGAAATGTATTCGCATGTAAAAACGACATATGTTTAAATTATGCTTACGCATACACTCACGCCAGCGGCGTACCTGCCCATACGCCTATACGCCCGGGCGTATAAATGAAGATAAAGGCTTGAAAAAATGAAAATATTCAAGAAAATGTTTGCTTTCCACATCTTAATGAAGTATGACAAAACAAAAACTCTTCATTAACTGTATTGTTCTCTTTAAACATAAACTCAAGAGTTATTGTCTTGACATGTTGATTAGAGTTTTTGTCATGGTTACGACGTTGTACGCGAGATGACAAGTACATGAATGTTAAACTAATTTTATACAAGCCATACATTTGTCTTGTTTTATAGTTCATAATTTGAGACGACAAAATTTCAGTGAGTCGTACTAGTCCACGTACGTAGCCATGTTTCAAGTACTAGTCCACGTACGTAGCCATGTTTCAAGTACTAGTCCACGTACGTAGCCATGTTTCAAGTACTAGTCCACGTACGTAGCCATGTTTCAAGTACTAGTCCACGTACGTAGCCATGTTTCAAGTACTAGTCCACGTACGTAGCCATGTTTCAAGTACTAGTCCACGTACGTAGCCATGTTTCAAGTACTAGTCCACGTACGTAGCCATGTTTCAAGTACTAGTCCACGTACATAGCCATGTTTCAAGTACTAGTCCACGTACGTAGCCATGTTTCAAGTACTAGTCCACGTACGTAGCCATGTTTCAAGTACTAGTCCACGTACGTAGCCATGTTTCAAGTTATCCATACAATTTTACGAATTTGATGGAGGAGGGCTAGTTTGCTTTAATTTAGTTATTAGGTTACAAATACACCTTATATTTCTTGGTCATACTAATCAGTGTATATGTATCAGTGTAGCGCCGCTCGGTTCGGAAATCATGAATACAAAACTTATCCAGGTAAAAATAACACCTACTCATATGACACAAAAACTTTTATTCAGAATGCCGGAGTGTTGGTTATTAAAATGTATTTAGTGTTTACATCACAATTATACTTTAATAAGATCGTAATTAAATTAAACGGCTTTTGTTATACGGTTTGGTTTTTAATTCATGTTTCAATTACGTTGTTCAGTTCTTAATATTATTTTCTTCACGAACTTCCTTTCTTGCTCTGTTGACACCCGACATTAAGCCGGAAATACGTGTCCATGTTCAGTACGTCTGTCCTTATTTCCCCAAATTTTTATTATGATATGTTTTGTTGTTTATTATTCATTTTATCTATGATGTTAATCGCACTACGATACAACCACTCCTCAGCAACACACCGTGGGAGTCACACAACATGGGAGTCACACAACATGGGAGTCACACAACATGGTAGTCCCACAACATAGGCCGTTCTGGAGATGTTGCTGATCAAACTGATTGAGAGGGCCGTTCTGGAGATGTTGCTGATCAAACTGATTGAGAGGGCCGTTCTGGAGATGTTGCTGATCATGGAGAGGTTGCACTGCATTTTATTCTCATCTTTATTCATCTCACTTTCCACATTCTTAAGTTTCTCCCTTTCTTTATGTATCCCTACCACTCTACACTCCACACTCTGTCTTCAATACGTTTCATTCTACCTCAGTGTTCATGCTTACTACCCTTTTCTTTAGCTCCCTTATCCCTCATTCATTTCCATTTCTTCCACATTCTCACCTCTGTCTTCATCTCCTGATCTCCCCATGCCGGCCTTCTCTCTCCCACCAAACAGCTCTCACCCCTGTCTTCATCTCCTGATCTCCCCATGCCGGCCTTCTCTCTCCCTCCCACAGCTCTCACCCCTGTCTTCATCTCCTGATCTCCCCATGCCGGCCTTCTCTCTCCCTCCCACAGCTCTCACCCCTGTCTTCATCTCCTGATCTCCCCATGCCGGCATTCTCTCTCCCTCCCACAGCTCTCACCCCTGTCTTCATCTCCTGATCTCCCCATGCCGGCCTTCTCTCTCCCTCCCACAGCTCTCATCCCTGTCTTCATCTCCTGATCTCCTCCATGCCGGCCTTCTCTCTCCCTCCCACAGCTCTCATCCCTGTCTTCATCTCCTGATCTCCCCATGCCGGCCTTCTCTCTCCCTCCCACAGCTCTATTATCTTACTATTGTTAGTTCATGTACATTCACAATCGTCTGTTCAGTCTTTGTTCTTGTTTGAAACGAGAAGCTATCATCTTTGCTTAAGTGAAATTTGACCGAACAATCAATTGTTTAAATGTATACACTAAACCTTCTATGTAACAAGATAGGATATGAAATTTATGACAGTATCTTAAACAAACCTGAAGTTTACACATGATATCATATACCGCTTTAATTTCAACAGTGAAATGTTTCTTCAATGTACATTTTTCTCATGTTTTGATTAACAAAACTGTGCAGACTTAGTGTGGGAAAACCAGATTGAAATATAACTTCGATTGCATGATTAAATCAGCTCAAATTAAGATTTAAATAATGCGATATTGGCAATTACGCGACATTCGTTTAGAGTGCAAATTCAAGCATGTCTAATTTGAATAGATATTTATTGTACAAGCTTACATTTACTGTTATTGATTGTCTATGTACGAATACTATCGCTTATTTTATTACCTATTGATACACAATAATGTAGCAGTGTTTCACATTGTTATACAGAGAGAATACCGTCTTTGATCGATATAGACTACTTGTATCCTTTTTCTATACATAGATATACAATAATGAAGCAACATGCTCGACTAATACGGAGTTTGATATCATTCAAAAGACGATTATATAAACTTACGAGTACATGGCCTGTTAAAGAAATTCAACTTAATTTTAACCGTATGGTAATAACATCACGGTCTGGCGAGTTATTGTTTCTATGATTTGAACACAGCAGTGTGGCGAGTTATTGTTTCTATGATTTGAACACAGCAGTGTGGAAGGCGAGTTATTGTTTCTATGATTTGAACACAGCAGTGTGGCGAGTTATTGTTTCTATGATTTGAACACAGCAGTGTGGAAGGCGAGTTATTGTTTCTATGATTTGAACACAGCAGTGTGGAAGGCGAGTTATTGTTTCTATGATTTGAACACAGCAGTGTGGCGAGTTATTGTTTCTATGATTTGAACACAGCAGTGTGGAAGGCGAGTTATTGTTTCTATGATTTGAACACAGCAGTGTGGAAAATAAATGCAATCGTATATTTACATTGATTGAAACATATTTCCAAATTTAGTGTTAAACGTACATTTTACAATATAATTACATGTATATCTAACCTCTGATGGACGATATCTATTTGTAATTATATCGCTCCTATATTATAATCGTGAAGATAAAAGGTGATGTAAATTAATATCATTTGTTCAGAAAAATACGACTAACAAACTAAAATACGTACAGTGTTTTGAAGGAGACTCCGACAAAACAATCAAACAAAGATCAAGCACACTCACCGAAAATCCATTTTGGTCTATAAACGTAGCGATTCCTGCTCGAACTCTGTTTTTATATCCTCGTATACTACCACGTTGACTTACAATTCTCTTTTCTTTGATAGTGTTGGGATTTGATACATCTCTACGACCCACAAAATGGTCTGGCTCAAGCTCCGGCTCTCCAGTACCCATGCTATGAATCGAGCTTAATGATGCTACCTTAATAATTCCATTCAGTTTTGATTTTTCCTTTTGATTTGCACCTTTTTCCCCTAATTTTGAATAATGCCTCTCCATCTGTTTAACATGATCAAAAGACCATTCAGAGGCGCTCCTTTTAAAGGGGGCTGGCCCCTTTCGTGCATCTCCATTGGACCCGACGCAAGAGTCATCCTGTATATGCTCAGATGAGTCCCTCATATTTATTCACTAAATTAATTTGTCAAAATGACGTACGGAAATTAAATTCACTTCATCGTTAAGTAAATTATCTCCAAATATGTGTTATAGTAATGTCATCTATTTAACCATATTTCATAATCTGTCAAGCTTTATCGATCAAGAGGGCGCGGTTTTCCGTTCTCGTTAAATCCAAAAGTCATTTCAAGCATGCGACTGACAAGGATGCTTCTCTACGTACAGTTATACAATACAATCATCGACTTTACGCCAACTGAGATCAAAAAGTCCATTCACAGGTAAACGTGTCACGTGAAAGCTATTTTTACCTGCGTGACGTCACATAATCCAGAGTTATCGATAAAAACCGAGACAAGGTTTATTTTGTATACTTGACAGTACTATTGTTCAGCACATCCACAAAGGTAATAAACACATAACAGGGCCATAAACATTTTAAATTGGTATAATATTGCCTTCAAACAGGACTCTGAAACTTTTATTTTGTTGTGCAAACAGTTAAAATGCACGCGTAGGTTTATTTAATTCTACGCAGTGTTTCAGTGTTTATGCGACCGTAAAAATAGTAGTGCCCTACTTATCTCGTATTTTTATGATTTATCAATCCGCTAATAAAAGAACAACGGAACCCCCGAGTTTTCTGCTTTCAACCTCATTTCTCGCGCATTTAAATGCATTCATTCAACAACGCTGCAGAGAAATGGGAGATCACTGAGTAAGACATCATTGAAACTCGCAGCTTTTACCTCCCCCTAACCACCGAGCTAACTCATAGTCTAGATGGAAACCGTGATATGAGTACAGGCTTCAAAAGGGTCAAAGGTTAAAATAAGTATGTATGACATTTCCCCGTATTAGGTTCAGGCTATAGGTTCAGACAGACTCTGATTATGCTGGTCTCTTATCAACACTAGACTTTAAGTCGTTTCAATATTCAGTAAACAAAATATATAGATTATAATTTTACGCTAATACCGCAACGTTCCTTTGCAAATTTTAAAGATATATTAATAAGTATTCAAAGCTTATTAAAAACTGACCTAAGCTTTATTGAATAGATGATAAAAGTGTCAATATCGACCCAGTTTTTGAAAAAAAACGTAATTATGGCATCCACTTCTAGAAAAATGTGCATGGAAACGGTTAGTTTTGTTTCCAAATATAATAACGCTCACACGGATTCGCAGTAGGCGGAGCTTAAAAGCCCGCGAAAAGTCGAAATTCGTAATGAATAAGCGTAGTACTTAATTCTGTCATTTCATTGGCTGAAAATGTAGGTTGCATTCTAAAATATAGTAGCTCCGCTGTACGATTTCGAACCTCTTCTGTAAGTTGCGTCATTTCCAGAAAAAGGCACATATGACGTCACCATGCATGTACTGACAGTAAGCAATATTTGCCCCATATGGCAATATCAAAAACGAAGTGACCATAATTATGGAGTAAATATTGGTTCCTGCTTGCAAGTAGTGACATCACATGTTTCGTTTTCTTGAAATGACGTCACTTACAGAAGAGGTTGTAAATGCCATAGCGGCGCTCATATACAAGTAGTATGTCTAAAGTCAAACAAAAAACGATAATCACTTGTATTGAATATAGTATATTATGCACGTTTCGTCCATTGTGTATCTAGATTTTTTACGCATTATTGTTTAGAAATGATTATATTGTGTGCACATCGTTCTCATACATTTTTTACACTCGTATCATCCCTACACTCGTATCATCCCCTACACTCGTATCATCCCTACACTCGTATCATCCCTACACTCGTATCATCCCTACACTCGTATCATCCCTACACTCGTATCATCCCTAGACTCGTATCATCCCTACACTCGTATCATCCTTACACTCATATCATCCCTACACTCGTATCATCCCTACACTCGTATCATCCCTACACTCGTATCATCCCTACACTCGTATCATCCCTACACTCGTATCATCCCTATACTCGTATCATCCCTACACTCGTATCATCACTACACTCGTATCATTCCTACACTCGTATCATCCCTACACTCGTATCATTCCTACACTCGTATCATCCCTACACTCGTATCATCCCTACACTCGTATCATTCCTACACTCGTATCATCCCTACACTCGTATCATCCCTACACTCGTATCATCCCTACACTCGTATCATCCCTACACTCGTATCATCCCTACACTCGTATCATCCCTACACTCGTATCATCCCCTACACTCGTATCATCCCCTACACTCGTATCATCCCTACACTCGTATCATCCCCTACACTTACTTTTTCCACGGAATGAAGGCTAGTCACCAAACTGTTCAATGCAATTTGCATATTTCACATTAGTTAAAGGGAAGACTACAAACTAAAAAATATAGCCGGGTAACGCTCCTTGTATATATTGGCCATTGTGACAGAGCTTTATCTAACAAATGAAGGCTAGTATTACATTATGGAGCATATTTTAATTCCAATGTAGTGAAGTGCAACACTGAACTACCTCACGCTCACTACGTTTATTTTGGATTTCAGTGAAACTGCAGACATAGGTTAAAGAAAGTGCTTTTATGACGGCATGACTGAGTGCAGTGCTGATATCTGCTTGCAAGTATGTAATCTGCCATGATCACAAACCACTTGGTCAAGTTGACGTTGTCTGACAAGTTATTATGAAAGGCTGTACCGCGAAGCAGTCACCGATTTGAACATGCGATTGATGGTCAGTCCAGATCCAAAATGGATTTCGGTAAATTCATCGAAATGCAGTGGATTTCAGTAAGGTTAACCAATCCGCGTCAATGTTACAAATGTTGTTTGGTTGAAGAGAAATTGCCTTGGTGGTTAACGCAAGATTTGATTGGTTTGCACAACACTGATATGCAAAAAGCAAAACCATGTTAGTACGTCTGCGCCGAAAATATCATACGTAACACTGTAGGAGGAGTGTTAATCATCATGTTGTAACAAAATGGTGATGATAATAATTCTAGAAAAAACCTAAAGATTCATGCTATTGTAGATGCGCTTGTCGGAATACTCCTTGTATGAAACAGATATTAACATGATATGCGGTAATTAAGTAGCTCTACTCGTCAGACCAATATCTCAACGGAAAAATGAAAACGTCACTCCTTAGCACATTAACAAGGAATTGTGAGACCCGATAACTGGGTATCCACGTAAAGGGTGCGACATGTACTTACTAAAGATAGGAATCCATATAAGCTAACTTGAACTGAGCTTGACCGTTTGTGACATCAAGGTGGACTCAAGATAGGACAGACTGGAACAATTATGACGGTTTTGAGACTGCTAGTGCTTTAACGAGGAAGTGTGATATCCTATAACCAGGTGGTCACGTAAATAGAGTGACGTGTAATTCATCTATATACATGTATGTACACTATTGAATTGATAGGTCATTCTGTATACAAGTATGTACACTATTGTATTGCATAGGTCATACTGTATACAAGTATGTACACTATTGTATTGCATAGGTCATACTGTATACATGTATGTACACTATTGGATTGCATAGGTCATTCTGTCTACATGTATGTACACTATTGGATTGCATAGGTCATACTGTATACATGTATGTACACTATTGGATTGCATAGGTCATTCTGTCTACATGTATGTACACTATTGGATTGCATAGGTCATACTGTATACATGTATGTACACTACTGGATTGTATAGGTCATACTGTATACATGTATGTACACTATTGGATTGCATAGGTCATACTGTATACATGTATGTACACTACTGGATTGTATAGGTCATACTGTATACATGTACATGTATGTACACTATTATTTTGGTCATTCTGTCAATGTACAATTTTGGACTGCATTTGAGTTTGAAACTTGGTCAATCATAGAAAAAACACTCATAGCTGTCACATTTGTACCTAATCTGTAAAAAAGCTTATACGTAATATGTGTCCTTTATAAATCTAGTTCAAGTTACAAACTGGATCATGTGGCGTCAGAATTTAGGTCACTTGGTGAAACTTTTAGTGCAGGCACTGATAGACGAGTGGGATGCCATCCCACAATAAAAGAACACCATGGATCAGTTAATCCGTCACTGAAGCGTCTTACCCGTATACCTGTGTTGCATTTGCGTAAAAAATGCATGTTTGTTGGCTCAGCTATGTTTCTTCGAATCGAAAGTCGGTATTCTTTAATTAAGCGATGTTGCCACATTTAATACAAAATATAAAATTGTGAAGCGTATTGAAGTACATCCTGTGATAGAGATCTAACAAAAACGGTTCACATTTAATGTAATGTTGTTTTGATTCGTGTAAGCCAATTAACTGTGTTTTGTCCATAATAAAATGTACATATGTTATATGAGATTATCAGCTTCCCTGCTTCTACATACCAACTTTTGATTATACGAAATATTTCCAAAAAAACAACCTAACTCGTCATACCGCCCCTCTCTCTCGTCTCCCACTCTCTCTACACCTCTTTGGGGAATATTTAAATTGATATCTAAATATGATGTTATCATATTTCCTTAAATCACCTAGACCCTAGGATTAAAATCACATAACAAAGTTAATCCATTGCTATCGGCTAAAAAGCCGAAAGTTTAACTAACTTTTCTCGTGCCCTGCTATCCACGTGTAGGCTATAACCGGGTATCCATGAAAACACAGTGTATAACCCGATGTGCATTCCGCCAAGTGATGCGTCTGCGACAGAGGGAAGCATTCCAGACAGGTGAGTAGTGGGGATCCTCTTCTGACAGATACTTTATAAGTTCAATGTTTCTCTAGGATATTTTATCGTCTGAACGACCGTGAGTGTTTACCTTACTATACAACCAATAAAAAGCGATATATTTGGTGAATAAAGCTTGTATCGTTCGTTTATATTTGAGATATAGAAACAAATGTCAACATTCGCCTTCAACTGCTCGATTTTAAGTGTTTCTCAATATAATTGAACAGTTTTACTCCTCATATTGAAACATATAAGCTACGAAAAATTATAGTAAGTTACGAGTCTGTCGGTGCTCTTAAACTGACGTTTGATCATTCCAAAGGGACCCTAGTATGCACAAATATGATGACGTTTACCAAAGAGGTATTTTGCAATGATGACGTTGTCGGCTGAGGAGAGAAAATTACAGATGACGTTTATGGCCGAAGAAAACATTTGATAAAATGACGGAGTTTTGCTTTTCTGATCTTTTCTATACCTGGCAAGGCAGACCCTATCGCCTTAACGAGGAAGAGTATGCCATCTACTTCATAAGGATAAAAACATATATAGCTAATTTGAACTAGCCTGCAGGATGTCAAAGAATTGGAATTGCGGTCTGATTAGTTCTATGAAGTTTTCTGTGATTTTTTGGTTGACGATTTGATGATGCATTGTTTTGGCGTGTTGCTTGGTTGATGGCCAACTATGAACTATCAAGCACACGGAGGCGGATACGACACGAATGAATGGAACACGCTCAGCGTCATTTTTATTATAGTGTTGGAAGAAACACGCGCTAGATAATCCAGTGATAATTATAACTATCGGCTTTTGGTGGCATTTTTCTTTCTAGCGTATGTGAATTTTTTAGTGCTTATATACTGAACCAAAAAAGAAACTTTCGTGTAGTAGAATTTCAATGCCACGTTTTCCAAAAACGAATGACGGGAAAAAGCCATTGGGATGCTGGAGACAGGAATTCATAGTAAAGAGGTGGCAGCACAAGTTGGGTCATCTGTACAGGCAGTTAGGAGTATCAGACGGTGATTCGCCCGGACGGGTAGTACCGACGATTTACCACGAAGCGGTAGACCACGTGTAACTACGCCAGACTAAGACCACTATATATTGAACCAGCATCTACGAAAACGCTTTCTCAATGCAACGGCTACAGCTTCCATCACCCCCGGTACTCACAACGCCCGGATTCCCGCACAAACCGTACGTAAACGTTTGGCGGAAAAAGGTTTGCACGGACGTCGTCCCTATGTTGGATCTGTTTTGACGGCCCGTCATCGCCGTGACATACTTCAATTGGCCGAGGGACACATCAATTGGACTACAAGGCGGAACTGGTGAAGAGTGACGAATCAATATTTGCATTGTTCCGGGGTAATGGCCGATTGAGAGTCTACCGACTTAGAAACGTTATGCTGAATGTTGCATACTGCAAGGGGTTGTTTCGGGGGTGCAGGGTCAGTTATGGTCTTGGCCGGTATTGGTTATGGATATCGGACCCGACTTTTGGTCATTGGGGGTAATTTAAATGCACGTCTCTACAGGGAGAATATCCTAGCGCCTCACGTTGTCCCTCTCCTACAAACTCATGGCGTCATATCAACATTTCAGCAAGAAAACGTTAGAGCCCACGTCGCGCGTGATAACATTCATTTTATAAAATAACAACATGGATTTCTGGCCCTCAAAAAGCTCCTACATCTTGTAACGTCTAAGAGCCCCGAGATGCATTACTTGAAGAGTGGAAAATATCCCTCAATCCGATATCAACAAGCTGCCAAGCCGTCATCAATGAACACGGTGGTCATACACGTAACTGATGTCAGAGAATTTCAAATCAGATCCTTACCTAGGTTGAAATCAAATAAAACAACGAAAATGATAATTTTCCGCGATTTAACTTGTTCATGAACTGATAATAATTGATTTCACAGCATATTTCAAAACGATCTAAAAAGTAACGAAATATTCCAATTCAAGTTAAGCGAGTTTCTTTTTTGGTTCAGTATAAATTATATTAATATCAACAGAGTCAACACCAGAGGCAAGTATCAACAGAGTCAACACCAGAGGCAAGTATCAACAGAGTCAACACCAGAGGCAAGTATCAACAGAGTCAACACCAGAGGCCAAGTATCAACAGAGTCAACACCAGAGGCAAGTATCAACAGAGTCAACACCAGAGGCAAGTATCAACAGATTCAACACCAGAGGCCAAGTATCAACAGAGTCAAAACCAGAGGCAAGTTTCAACAGAGTCAACACCAGAGGCCAAGTATCTACAGAGTCAACACCAGAGGCCAAGTATCAACAGAGTCAACACCAGAGGCCAAGTATCAACAGAGTCAACACCAGAGGCCAAGTATCAACAGAGTCAACACCAGAGGCCAAGTATCAACAGAGTCAACACCAGAGGCCAAGTATCAACAGAGTCAACACCAGAGGCCAAGTATCAACAGAGTCAACACCAGAGGCAAGTATCAACAGATTCAACACCAGAGGCAAGTATCAACAGAGTCAACACCAGAGGCCAAGTATCAACAGAGTCATCACCAGAGGCCAAGTATCAACAGAGTCAACACCAGAGGCAAGTATCAACAGAGTCAACACCAGAGGCAAGTATCAACAGATTCAACACCAGAGGCAAGTATCAACAGATTCAACACCAGAGGCAAGTATCAACAGATTCAACACCAGAGGCAAGTATCAACAGATTCAACACCAGAGGCAAGTATCAACAGATTCAACACCAGAGGCCAAGTATCAACAGAGTCATCACCAGAGGCCAAGTATCAACAGAGTCAACACCAGAGGCAAGTATCAACAGAGTCAACACCAGAGGCAAGTATCAACAGAGTCAACACCAGAGGCAAGTATCAACAGATTCAACACCAGAGGCAAGTATCAACAGATTCAACACCAGAGGCAAGTATCAACAGATTCAACACCAGAGGCAAGTATCAACAGAGTCAACACCAGAGGCAAGTATCAACAGAGTCAACACCAGAGGCAAGTATCAACAGAGTCAACACCAGAGGCAAGTATCAACAGAGTCAACACCAGAGGCAAGTATCAACAGAGTCAACACCAGAGGCAAGTATCAACAGAGTCAACATCAGAGGCCAAGTATCAACAGAGTCAACACCAGAGGCCAAGTATCAACAGAGTCAACACCAGAGGCAAGTATCAACAGATTCAACACCAGAGGCAAGTATCAACAGAGTCAACACCAGAGGCCAAGTATCAACAGAGTCAACACCAGAGGCCAAGTATCAACAGAGTCAACACCAGAGGCAAGTATCAACAGAGTCAACATCAGACGCCAAGTATCAACAGATTCAACACCAGAGGCAAGTATCAACAGAGTCAACACCAGAGGCAAGTATCAACAGAGTCAACATCAGAGGCCAAGTATCTGTATGGTTGTATCAATTTGAAGTAAACACGACAGGGATGAATAAATAAAACCGTAAAAACAGAAATTACCGTATTCGTGAGAAATCCAGGTAAAACCATTGAATTGCATACAATACATTTTAACAGAAAATAAAAAGTACCCTAAACCAATGGTTCCATGAAACATCTGATATCATTATTTATAATACTGCAAAGAAAAGAAATTGACAATTGATCTTCACACATGATTCAATAAATATTGAACAGATTACACGTGTGCTAGTATTGATATTCAAAACGATAGATTTGTTAAGGTTTGAGCCAAATTCAGTTCGATAAAGTCCATGAGATCAGACGCTTGAAAATAAAAATTAGAGTGCAAGCGCGCGCTTAACCATGTGTATTGATGTACCTTACGGGGTAATGAAATTAATTTTCAGGCATTATAACGTGTGAGTGAAATAAAAGAAATTTGATCTACAACAATTAAGTAATTCCCGATATATTTTTAAAGGAATACGTTTTAATAACTGATATTTTACAAAACTAAAACACTCTAAATAATTGTATGAACCAAAAACACCAAAAATACACAGATCTAATTATTAGATCTAGAGAGCTAGGCATCGAAACATTGGTTGTTTAACTAAATTCGTATGAAAACATGGAATTGCAGTATTATAAATTCGTTATACAGGTTGTTGACAGGGTATATGAGGGAATATAACCAGTATTACGCCTCGGGTTATATGGCAGACAAACTGGTTATATTCCCCCATATACCCTGTCAACAACCTGTATAACTAATAACATAACCAACTACAATGTATATCATACAACCAGAAATAATGTGCGCTCAAAATAGACAATACAATTGTATTTCTAAGTCATGCTGGTATCCCGCACACAAGGTCATAATTTATTAAGAAGTATATGACATACACATTTTGTGAATACCCGGTGATAGGGTGTGGCACTTCCTCGTTATTGCTTCAGGGGTAGTCTCAAACCGGTATTATTGTTTCAGTTTATCCTATCTTGAGTCCACTTTGAGTTCACAAACGGACAACTTCAGTTTAAGGTAGTCTATGTTGGTTTCTATCTAATGGGAATACAGTATATGTCACACTCTTTACATGGATACCCTGTTATAGGTTGTCACACTCTTTACATGGATACCCTGTTATAGGTTGTCACACTCTTTACGTGGATACCCTGTTATAGGTTGTCACACTCTTTACGTGGATACCCTGTTATAGGTTGTCACACTCTTTACGTGGATACCCTGTTATAGGTTGTCACACTCTTTACATGGATACCCTGTTATAGGTTGTCACACTCTTTACGTGGATACCCGGTTATAGGTTGTCACACTCTTTACGTGGATACCCTGTTATAGGTTGTCACACTCTTTACGTGGATACCCTGTTATAGGTTGTCACACTCTTTACGTGGATACCCTGTTATAGGTTGTCACACTCTTTACGTGGATACCCTGTTATAGGTTGTCACACTCTTTACGTGGATACCCTGTTATAAGTTGTCACACTCTTTACGTGGATACCCTGTTATAGGTTGTCACACTCTTTACGTGGATACCCTGTTATAGGTTGTCACACTCTTTACATGGATACCCTGTTATAGGTTGTCACGCTCTTTACATGGATACCCTTGTATAGGTTGTCACACTCTTTACGTGGATATCCTGTTATAGGTTGTCACACTCTTTACGTGGATACCCTGTTATAGGTTGTCACACTCTTTACATGGATACCCTGTTATAGGTTGTCACACTCTTTACATGGATACCCTTGTATAGGTTGTCACACTCTTTACGTGGATACCCTGTTATAGGTTGTCACACTTTTTACGTGGATACCCTGTTATAGGTTGTCACACTCTTTACGTGGATACCCTGTTATAGGTTGTCACACTCTTTACGTGGATACCCTGTTATAGGTTGTCACACTCTTTACGTGGATACCCTGTTATAGGTTGTCACACTCTTTACGTGGATACCCTGTTATAGGTTGTCACACTCTTTACGTGGATACCCTGTTATAGGTTGTCACACTCTTTACGTGGATACCCTGTTATAGGTTGTCACACTCTTTACGTGGATACCCTGTTATAGGTTGTCACACTATTTACGTGGATACCCTGTTATAGGTTGTCTCACTCTTTACGTGGATACCCTGTTATAGGTTGTCACACTCTTTACGTGGATACCCTGTTATAGGTTGTCACACTATTTACGTGGATACCCTGTTATAGGTTGTCACACTATTTACGTGGATACCCTGTTACGTGGATACCCTGTTATAGGTTGTCTCACTCTTTACGTGGATACCCTGTTACGTGGATACCCTGTTATAGGTTGTCTCACTATTTACGTGGATACCCTGTTACGTGGATACCCTGTTATAGGTTGTCTCACTCTTTACGTGGATACCCTGTTATAGGTTGTCACACTATTTACGTGGATACCCTGTTATAGGTTGTCACACTATTTACGTGGATACCCTGTTATAGGTTGTCACACTATTTACGTGGATACCCTGTTATAGGTTGTCACACTCTTTACGTGGATATCCTGTTACGTGGATACCCTGTTATAGGTTGTCACACTCTTTACGTGGATATCCTTTTACGTGGATACCCTGTTATAGGTTGTCTCACTCTTTACGTGGATACCCTGTTATAGGTTGTCACACTCTTTACGTGGATACCCTGTTATAGGTTGTCACACTCTTTACGTGGATACCCTGTTATAGGTTGTCACACTCTTTACGTGGATACCCTGTTATAGGTTGTCACACTCTTTACGTGGATACCCTGTTATAGGTTGTCACACTCTTTACGTGGATACCCTGTTATAGGTTGTCACACTATTTACGTGGATACCCTGTTATAGGTTGTCTCACTCTTTACGTGGATACCCTGTTATAGGTTGTCACACTCTTTACGTGGATACCCTGTTATAGGTTGTCACACTATTTACGTGGATACCCTGTTATAGGTTGTCACACTATTTACGTGGATACCCTGTTACGTGGATACCCTGTTATAGGTTGTCTCACTCTTTACGTGGATACCCTGTTACGTGGATACCCTGTTATAGGTTGTCACACTCTTTACGTGGATATCCTGTTACGTGGATACCCTGTTATAGGTTGTCACACTATTTACGTGGATTCCCTGTTACGTGGATACCCTGTTATAGGTTGTCACACTCTTTACGTGGATATCCTGTTACGTGGATACCCTGTTATAGGTTGTCTCACTCTTTACGTGGATACCCTGTTACGTGGATACCCTGTTATAGGTTGTCACACTCTTTACGTGGATATCCTGTTACGTGGATACCCTGTTATAGTTTGTCACACTCTTTACGTGGATATCCTGTTACGTGGATACCCTGTTATAGGTTGTCTCACTCTTTACGTGGATACCCTGTTACGTGGATACCCTGTTATAGGTTGTCACACTCTTTACGTGGATACCCTGTTACGTGGATACCCTGTTATAGGTTGTCACACTCTTTACGTGGATACCCTGTTATAGGTTGTCACACTTCCCCGTAAAGGCGCTAGGGGTTATCTCAAAACCGTCATTATTGTTTCATTTTTTTTCTACCTCGAGTCCACTTTCAGGTCACAAACGGTAAACCTCAGTTCAAGTTATATGGGTTTCTATTCCTAGGAAGTTCATGTCACACCCTTTACGTGCATATATATATATACATCTGTATTGTCTCTGGAGATATACACATGATTATAATTACAGACGTTTGCATATGCCAGAATGATTAAGGAAGTGAGCATAAAAACACATATATTCACACACACGCATACATACGCCAATTAACACATACGCACACACACGCATACAGCTACACGCACACTTGCACACGCACACGCACACGCATACAGCTACACGCACACTTGCACACGCACACACATAAAACACCAACGCAGACAATACCAGTATTCACACTCATATATGAACGTATTTATAACTAGATCTACATAGATCTAATACATTCCTTATATACTGTGTAAGGAAGACGCAAATATGACCGCATAGTATATTACAAGAATCAGGATGCACTGTTTCTTCGAAATCGAAACAGAAACCGAGTTCTAGAGACATTGTATGATAATGTGAAGGTGCAATGCGCCTGGTTAACATAATAGTGTAGTCAGACCCGCCGAACATACATAGTACCATGAAGCACGGTCATGTAATACACATAAAACAGTTATGTACATTAAACATTAAACAAAGTAGTTCAAAGTCAACACCACCGAGCAGGTAACTGAAGAACCGTAATAATTAGATTTGGAAAGCAACTCGCTCAAGTTCTTATTCAATTCACAGACAAACTGATATATAAACACGTTTATTCTGTATTGTACAGTGTCGTTGTTACACGATGATAGTTCATTAACCATTTTATCCCCAGTAAAGTTTTGTAGGCAAATACGACATTGTGTTGGCTTGGTAACAGGAACAGAACAGCGTCATTTGCGAGCATTTTCATGAGTGAAAGACTTCGGGGACGTAGTATCGCAACCCTCCAAATGTTAGCCACCGTAATGATATTTGTAAGAGCACTGAATGCTTAGTTGGAGGAATTGCTGATTGTTTCACTGACTGGTTTTACTTCAGCAGCTTTGACCTTATCATTCATGGTTTTGAGTCCTGTCTCGAGTCAGGCAATTCTTGCAAGATCGGCATTCGTCTTGGAAATGTTTTCATTGAATCATCTTTAATTTCTCTTATTTGTAGCTTATTTTTGTTCTCATCGGACGCCTCCGTTCAAGCGTTCAATGTTGTGAGTATTGTCCCTGACTGATATGCGTAAATCAGACAATTCACTTGAAAGAACCTTTTTATTTGAGTCGATTCTAGTCACATAGTTTGAATACAGACAGAGTGTTAGAAAGTGTTTTTTGGTTGTAATCTGTAACTTTGTTTATGTTTGAAGCAATTACCTTTGAACTAGTCTCTATTTTCTCTTTCACTGCTACGATCTCTGATTTCAGTTCCGCATGTCAAGTTTATGTTTGTCTTCGGCAGAGTTGCGCTTAAGCATCAAGACGTCAGCTCTTAATAAAGCAACTAATTATTTTAAGTTCAATATTTCGTTCGAGTTGTGTATATTCGTACACTGGGACATCTGTGGGTTATCAGGGGCAGCCGGTGTTGTTAGGAATTTGCGATATAAACCGTCGACATCAGAAATGTATCTACATTATGTATTAAGATACTGCTGAAGTTGAAAGCAATCTAAAGCAAATTTCTGAGCCAACAATGTTTTATTGGTTTTCACTCTTTGAGCGTGTTGACAGTTCAGACCGATACATGGCTAATGTTTCCTCTGAAGAGTCCGTTAATGTAAGTAGTGTTCTGATGTACACTTCTTTCGGGAGCCCTTGTAGCTCATTGTCGAGGCGATCTAGCACAACTTTATCGATGATATATAGTGATTTCTGTGAGTCGGAGCAAATGTCTTGCCGTGGTTGTCCACATTGCAAATTTCCTTTCGTGTCTAATTGTGGAGAAGAGTGGTAACTTTCGGTAATTGGTAATTCGTAGTTATTTCCCTTTACACTGGAAGCCTTATCATGGTTCGTAAATATAGATTTCAAAAAGGTCTCTTCTGAGTCAACATTGTTCAATTCACGTGCTTGGATTTCATTGTTAATTGGCTGTTGATTAACATAGACAGATAGCTCATAATCGGTAATGTCTGATATTATTTTCGTCTGATGCGACTATAAGTCAAGAGTGACTATTTTCGGGTCATGACCCTGTTCCGGAGGCGGGAAATGTATTCCCTCACCCACCAACAGAACAATGCACGTCAACAGAGATTGTCAAAATCACGATAAGTTAATCATATGATGACAAGTCACTATAGTAGCATACTTAAAGAAGTCCAGTTGATCACATATGTTCGATATTTGTACATGAGGTCGTCTGTGTGCCTCAGTAGAGGTTATTTCTTTGGATAGCAACTTTATTTGTTTCCGTTTTGAGTAGGTCACACACCACTATTGAACTCTCGTTACGTGGATATCCTGTTATAATAATAATAATAATAATATCTTTATTTACAGAAGGTGACATGTAAAGAGGTATACAAAAACAATTGTACAATTCTTAAATAAAACATGGCCTTCTAACAGAAAACAACATAAATTGAAACACAATAATTCTATAACACACATTCGTTCATTCAAGACAATCACTCATCAGATATTGTAAATAGTACATATATATCAGTATAATAGTAATTGCTAATAATAACTTTCATAACAAACATAATAGAATGTAGACCATTTTACAATAAAAATGATTTTAATGCTCTTTTGAAAGTATTTACTGACGAGACTGATTTAATATTGTTGGGAATTTTGTTCCAATTAACAGCACTTACATTTGTAAAAGAATTTTTCATGTTTTTTGTTTTGAAAGTTGGCGTAACTAAGTCATTGTTTTCCACTGATCTTAAACTGTATATACTACTGGATGAAAAATTTAATAATGATTTATAGGGTGTCATACTTTCTCCTTAATGCGCTAGGCGTAATCTCAACACTATCTTGAGTTCACTTTTCAGGTCTCAATCGGTCAACCTCAGTTCAAGTTATCTTGTAATGGTTTCTATTCTTAGAATGTACTTGACGAACCCTTTAAGTCGATATCCAATTATAGGGTTTCACACGTCCTCGTTAAGGCGCTAGGGGTAGTCTTAAAACCGTCATTATTGTATCATTGTTTCCTATCTTGTGTCCACTCAGAGGTCAGAAAAGGTCAGCCTCAGAAAAAAGTGAGCCTATATTGGTTTCTATCTTTAGGAAAAGCATGTCACACCCTTTACATGCTTGTCTAGTTATTGGGTGTAACACTTCCTTGTTAAGGCGGCGGCGGAAGTCTCAAAACCGTCATTATTGTTGCACTTTTTCCTGTATTGTGTCCACTTTAAGGTCTCAAGCCTCAATCTCAGTTCAAGTAAGCCTATATTGGTTTCTATCTTTAAAAATCGGATGACACACCCTTGACTTGGATACTTCAGTGGTGAATTCAGGATTTGTTCTTAGGGGTCTTGGTGGCGTAACTTTTTGGTCATTGTTTGGTTTTGCTCAAGCCTTATAAACGACAAGTACTGTTTTATTCTGTTTTAAGTTATTGAACATAAAACCAATTCAGATCGACTCTATTAAATACAACGCATTAGCAGCGTTGGAGCGAGCTCTTTATATTTTCGTATTTATACTCAGACATACATGTAAGGTTGTGGAATTTTAGGGGGGCGCCGCGCTCCCCTGGAACCGCAAGTGTAGGCCTACTTGGTGTCACACTTCCTTATTAAGTCGCTAGGGGTAGTCTCAAAACCGTCATTACTGTTTCATTTTTCCTATATTGTGTCCAGTTTGAGGCCCAAACGGTAAACCTCAGTTCAATGTAGCCTAATTGCAGGTTTCTATCTTTAGGATATAAACACGTCATACCCTTTACGTGCATACCTGGTTACAGGGTGTCCCACTTTCTTAATAGTCTCAAAACTGTCATTATTGTTTCATTGTTCCTACTTTGTGTCCAGTTTGAGGTCACACACGATCAACATCAGTTCATGTTAGCTTATATTGGTTTCTATCTTGTCACACCCTGTAGGCCCTACAGCCTGTCAAATGACGCCCATTTCTAAATTGTATGTATGACTATCTTATTCTACGTTATATTCAATATACCACGGACATACATGTATATGGTTTATATGTCCGTGACTATACGTATAATTGTTCGTTGGATCTGAAACACACTACGTCCCTGGTTGCATATAACATATGTTGCACCGTTTATCTCTAGTGATCGTAGCTCAACCGTATGTCCTCTGCTGGTGACTACGGTAAAAATGGCAATTACTTTAGTTAATTCCCTTGATATTTATGTACGCCATTTGTAAATGGCTGACGTAGCTTTATTAATTATTTTAGTTGTATGAGACATACAGAAAGAAATGGGAATATCTAGCCGGAAAGTTGTTGCAGCAGTTTCAATACTAACAGGATGTGTTATTCTGTACAGGTTATTTAAAAGTGCTGCGAAAGACAAGTACGTTATAAAATCCGGGGCTCTGTACCAGTTACCCCCCTTTAACTTAAATCATGAATGATGTTTACTAACCTACTTCTGTTCTTGTTTTATCTAAGTAAACGTACACTTTAATACGTTGAAATTGATAAGATTGCATAGTTATCTGATAATGATTAATTATTTAATATAGACTATATATGAATTTAGCATGTACCTACATGTGGTGTTATGACATTTATTTGGACTAATACTAACTGTTAGTGTATTAACAATTTAACAATTAAGTTACTTCTGCTTAATGTACAGCTCTGTTCTGTCAATTAAGGAAATGAGTGAATGTGCTAAGTATGAAGTTTTGATGTTGTACTTTAATTATACCCAGTCATGCATGCATTATCATTCATATTCATTAAATATATCGAGGTGTTGGGCTCACCTGCAGTGTCAACAAACACAATCATAAACAAATGATGATAAGATGTACAGTGGAATGGAGAGCTGCACTTGTACTGTCACAGAATGGTTTTTGTCATATATATGCATGGCTGTGTTTATGGACATTCAAGATGAGCCAGACACTTATGAATTTTAATTGATTATTAATGTAGAAATTGTTTGAACCACCATTTTTGTTTAAAATTTATTCTATTAAATCTGTAGGCATACATGTTTATATATACTGACGAGAAAAAGAAACGCGTCATCGAAAATTGGCGTTAATTTCGTTACCAAGTCAAAATTTTGGGGAAACGTCATAAATGTATATGTATGCTGACCGACAAATCCAACCAAACAAAACTCGTACGATTTTATTCAGCCCATTGTTAAATTCATGTACCTCCTCACGATTTACTCATGCAATCCGTGCGTGTCAACCATGTGGTTATATCAAGTGAATTTTACACAGGTACATGTGTTAGTCGACATACAACCAAATTTTAAGAGTTTTTTCTGACAACTATCCAGTTTCTGATAATGCCAAGGCTAAATTTTGAAGAGGGTCTGAGTTTTGGCCATGCTTGAATGTGAGCGAACGCAACAAAGACGTTTTAACGTCTCTGGCTCGACAATATTACGTCTTATTCAACGTGCCAGAGACATGGGAACATTTGCTGATAGGCCACGCTCAGGTGGACGGCGTGTAATATCAGAACGGCAGGATAATTACATACGTCAACGCCATCTGTGTGACAGATTTGTTACGGCTAAATCCATGTCACGATTAGTGGTAGGTAACAGTGGACGCCCTGTAAGTCGACATACAGTCAGAAATCGGCTCAGAGAACCGGAAATTAGCTGCCGCTAGCCCTTCTGCAGTCCAACTCTTATAAATGCGATGTCATCGCACCAACGTCTTATTTGGGCTTGCAACCATCGCGGTCAGCATTGGCAGAACTTAGTGTTTAGGGATGAGTCACGTTTCAACTTGTCGAACACCGACAGACGTATCCGTGTATACAGACGACATCATGAATGCTAACAAATGCGTTCTGCAGCACAACCGTTATGGTGGGGGTAGAGTTATGGACTGGGCAGCCATCAACCATAGGTTTAAGTCCCAACTCGTCATGTGCCAAGGTAATCTCACAGCCAGGCGTTACATCAAACTGATATTACTTCCTGTAGTTGTCCCTATGTTTCGCCACCGTCAAAGCCTGGTCTTCCAGCATGACAACGCGTGACCTCGTGTAGCACATGTCATCAGGAACTTTTTACAGACCAGCAACATTGACGTCTTGCCGATCCGATTGAACATGCCTGGGATTACTTTGGACGGCAGTTATGTAAACTTTAACGGCAGCCTGCCAACGTCCAGGAACTTACAGCAGTGCTCCACCAGGAGTGGGCCAGAATCCCACGGTATCTGCTACGTAACTTGTGCGGTCCCATAGGGCGACGTCTTGCTGCTGTGGTTGCCAGTAGAGTTGGCCACATGCGCTACTGATTGTGTCAGTGAATTTGCTCTGACCAGTCACTTGAAGTTCAAGATTTGAAGCATAATGTGACCATTAAATGCTGTCTAATTAATCATCAATTCTCTTAAATGATAAATATGCGAATGGAAATTTTCTTTTCTAATTTTGAATCACAGTTAACAAAATATTGTATAATGAGTTAGAATGAGGTGTTTCTTTTTCTCGTCAGTATATAATATACCTGTATGCTATATAACATTTTAAGCATATGAATGATCGCAAGCCAAAAGAATAACAGTACCACAGGTGGTTTGAATAATATTTGGACTGGCATGGATGGTGTTATATTTCATCGACACACAGTTTCTGCACAACTGCCCCCCCTCGAAAAAGTGTTACATGTCACTAGTAGACTCACTGCTTTAGTTGTGTGCTTATTTGAACCTCAGTAATTTAACATTTACTGGTACCTGGAAATTAAAAAGATAGTTCCCACATCTACAATATTTACCTCCCTTGTTCTGAATTGTCAGCCATTTTGATAGGCAAATTTCCTTAAAGTTTATTGGGAATATAATGATAAACTAATCTGATATATAAAATATGACTTATTCATTATGCTCATGTGGACATTTGGCTCAGTGATACATATTTGATGGTTTATTATAAACTTTATATCAATTGATGTCTGGTTATCTTTGCAGGTTAACTTTTGTAGTTGATAAAACATGGGATGGGAAACCATTGAAAGATGGAAAGGCAGAGGTGACTGTAAGTGCAGGGGATACTGACCATGTTAGAATACATATCAAAGCACCATTCTATAATGACCCTGCAGCCCCTAATGGCCCCTCTGGTAAACCATTCAATCAACTGTGGGACTATGAAGGTAAGATTTTTTGTAATCATATGCTATACTTGTTTTGGCCCTTTTTAGCTCACCTGAGCACAAAGTGCTGAGGGTGAGCTTTTAGGAATCTTGAAACAAAATCTCCTCCTATGCCATTGAATGGATTTTTTCCAAATTTCACAGGAATGATCTTTGGGTGGGCCTCTTTCAAAGTTGCATAAATCGTTCCAGTTAGGTCACCACAGCTAAAAATAGATTTTAAAAGTGTAAACTTTGAAATTCTTCTTGTCCAAAACCCTAAGGTCTAGAGCTTTGATGTTTGGTGTGTAGCATTGTCTAGTGATCCTCATACAAGATTTTATAAATTATTAAGTTCTGTCAAAAAACATGGCCACCAGGGGGGGGGGGGGCTTGTTCCCTATATGTATTTAGTGGAAACCATAAACAACATCTCCTCCTTCACCTGACTCAATGGATTTTGACCAGACTTCACACGAATGATCCTTAGGTGGTCCTCTTTCGAAGTTATATAAATGGTGCCGGTCTGTAGCATAAGTAGGTTACAGGAGCTAAAAATAGATTTGAAAAGTGTAACCTTTGAAAATCTTCTAGTCTAGTGTTCCTCTTACAAGATTGCGTAAATTATTAAGTTCTGTCAAAAAACATGGCCGCCATGGTCATCTTTCGATGGTTTGAATGATTTTTTTGTAAATATGTATTATTATTTCGTAAATACGAATTATTATTTCTTAATACGAAATAGCATTTCGTAAAAACAAATTATTTTTTCGTAAAACAAATTATTTCGTCAAAATGAATTATTATTTCGTAAAAACATCTTAAATTTTGTAAATATGAATTATTATTTCGTAAATAGGAATGGCAGTGAACTCGGGTGAGCGATATAGGGCCATCATGGCCCTCTTGTTTATAGTTCTGTTAAAGGTGCTACAGTTGCTGTTGTTCAAAAACAAGATGGCATTTAATACTGTCTTCTTGTGTGGGGAATTGGTTCCGAGATTGCATGCAATACTGTTTTCTAGTGTGGGGAATTGATTCTTAAGTGATTATTTATTGGTTATCCCTGCTCTGCAGATTTTGCTATGTTTATTGAACTCATTCAGTGACTTGCAGTACCTCAACCCTCTTTGTATTTGTAACTTCAACTTGTGCAAAATTAAGGTTTGCTTTAGTACTTGGCCCTGCTGCCAGTTTTAAGAAGCAAAGTGCTTCCACTCGAGGCTGCAAGCAGTTTTGTCCCAGACATGCCATTTGTTGATGCTACTTATAAATTCATGTTGTGGTTATTTAGTCATGAGTCTATATTTACATGTGTTTATATCGACCAAACATTTCTTCAGTTGTCTGTGCTGGTATATCATATATTATAAGATAAATTTCATTTATTATCATTATGACAATGCTCCAGTGTAGGCCTTGCAAATTACTTAGAACAAGAGGAGCTATTGCTCATCCTTTCCAACTAAAATTGTTTGTTATACATAATATAGATATTATATGATATGTGTGCTCACCGTATGTTTGTTGCTGCTTTTCAGTTGTTGAGGCATTCTTTTTATCTGAGTCTGGAAAGTATTTAGAAGTAGAGTTTTGTCCGTGAGTATAATTTAGTTATTAACAAGATGCATAATTTTTTAAAGACAGTTGTAGATGTATAAGTGCTGGTGCTGCCATGGTCATTGAACATTATTATTTACTCATACATTTAGACACTGACTAGAATCTGCAATTTGAATGTCTGAAAGTTTTTAAAACGAGGAGGGCAAAACATGGAAGAAATTGTAGTTGGTAGCATTCAGATTGAGGGGTGAAAGCATATTGCAAGTATGTTCTATATTTATAATACAGATATACTAGCAAGTGTGTTCTATATTTATAATACAGATATACTAGCAAGTATGTTCTATATTTATAATACAGATATACTAGCAAGTATGTTCTATATTTATAATACAGATATACTAGCAAGTATGTTCTATATTTATAATACAGATATACTAGCAAGTGTGTTCTATATTTATAATACAGATATACTAGCAAGTGTGTTCTATATTTATAATACAGATATACTAGCAAGTGTGTTCTATATTGATAATACAGATATACTAGCAAGTATGTTCTATATTTATAATACAGATATACTAGCAAGTGTGTTCTTTATTTATAATACAGATATACTAGCAAGTATGTTCTATATTTATAATACAGATATACTAGCAAGTGTGTTCTATATTTATAATACAGATATACTAGCAAGTGTGTTCTATATTTATAATACAGATATACTAGCAAGTGTGTTCTATATTGATAATACAGATATACTAGCAAGTATGTTCTATATTTATAATACAGATATACTAGCAAGTGTGTTCTATATTTATAATACAGATATACTAGCAAGTATGTTCTATATTTATAATACAGATATACTAGCAAGTGTGTTCTATATTTATAATACAGATATACTAGCAAGTATGTTCTATATTTATAATACAGATATACTAGCAAGTGTGTTCTATATTTATAATACAGATATACTAGCAAGTATGTTCTATATTTATAATACAGATAGACATGCAAGTATGTTCTATATTTATAATACAGATATACTAGCAAGTGTGTTCTATATTTATAATACAGATATACTAGCAAGTATGTTCTATATTTATAATACAGATATACTAGCAAGTGTGTTCTATATTTATAATACAGATATACTAGCAAGTATGTTCTATATTTATAATACAGATAGACATGCAAGTATGTTCTATATTTATAATACAGATATACTAGCAAGTGTGTTATATATTTATAATACAGATTTACTAGCAAGTGTGTTCTATATTGATAATACAGGTATACTAGCAAGTATGTTCTATATTTATAATACAGATATACTAGCAAGTATGTTCTATACTTATAATACAGATATACTAGCAAGTGTGTGCTATATTTATAATACAGATATACTAGCAAGTGTGTTATATATTTATAATACAGATATACTAGCAAGTGTGTTATATATTTATAATACAGATATACTAGCAAGTGTGTTATATATTTATAATACAGATATACTAGCAAGTATGTTCTATATTTATAATACAGATATACTAGCAAGTGTGTTCTATATTTATAATACAGATATACTTGTCTCCCTTTCCCCTGTTTTGTATTTTTCATTTTTTAAAAGATATTTGTTTTCCCTTTTTAGGCATGGACAACATTTAATCCTCATGTTAGATGGAAAGAGAAATATGGTTAAAGTAAGACTATGTTGTGTGTGCATAACAAATGTAATCTATATCCTAGTTAATATTGACAGTTTCTTTATAATCCATTAGGATTTATTTACTGGTAAGCAATTTCTTTTCATTTTCCTAGACTATTGAATATTTGGTATCAAGACTTTGAGACTAGTCTTAGAATGCAGCATAACTGTTGGTCAATTTTTTTATAAAAAATCACTGCAATGACGTGTTGGGAGTTGTTGACTGGTCTCCGAAGCACAAGTTATACAAAACTTCATACAGTAGATTGAGTGCTTAATCCAAAATCATTGTTTTCATTTTTTTTTTCAGGACAAACTGAATGTGCAATTCACATCAATTATTGACAACAATATGTGGACTGGAACTGCATTGCTTCCAATTGAATATTTTCCCCTGAAAGTGAGCAAGTTTAATGCTTATGCTATCCATGGCTCTGGAGAGGCACGTGTATATGAATCCTATATGGCAGTGCCTGGATCTCAACCAGATTTGTAAGTTGATAATACTTTTAAAACAAATATCTAGTTTTGTTTCTCTAGTTACAATAAACAATATCCTTACTGGACTGTAGATTATGTTGTTTTGAAAAGTTGTTTATGAAAAAATAAAACGAGAATGTTTTAAGTAGTCAAACTTTGGAGTTGAGGCATAGAAACATTTACAGCTAAACTTTGCTGATATTTTATGGCAATTGTTGGTAATGTTCTTGAAAAATCTTTCTTTGCATGTTCCTTGTGTTATTGTAGCATGACTGTTGGTTTGGCTTGACTTTAATTTCTTTATTTATAGAAACAGTGGTATGAGGTAGTCTTTGCTGGTGCTTATTTGTCTGAGAAATGCCTTATATGTTAAGTTCTTTGTACAGCACCAATTGTTTTTCGGCGCAGCCGTACTAACATGGTTTTGCTATTGCATATTCAGTGTTTTGTAAACCAATCAAATCTTACGTTAACCACCAAGGCAATTTCGCGCAATTTCTCTTCAATTTAAAAATATGTGTTACCTTGAAGCAGATTGGTTAACATTTTGTATAGTGTATTTCAAGATTTATCCAGTAAGTAGTGTTGTTATTCATCACCACAGGGAATTGTCCGGTGTTGGAATTAAGAAGACTTTCTTGGTTTTATGTACCAGTCGCGAACATTTATGTGTTTTAATCAGATAAACCGCTATGTAACAAGTTTATTAAAATGGATGTGTGAGTTCACAACTTATGCAATAAGTAATGTTGAACTATATTGAAACAGACTATGACTAATCACACTACGGAGATATTTATTATGTAGCCTGGGGTCCTGGCTCACTGATTGCTAACGCTGTCAGTATAGCCAGGCGGAATACAATCACTTCGATTATCTGATTGGACAAGATTACCTTATGCACGCGTAGTCACATGGATTGTATTACGCCTGGCCTTACCGACGCGTAGCAATTTCTATTGCAAAAAACATTTTGTTTCAATTTAGAGCAATACTGGTCCATAAAATTGAACATAACATATATTAAAGTATAACAAATCGTTAAAATATTTGAGGTGAATATTTGATCTTCCACACATATCATAAACTAATATAATTCTTTAATTATCATCATGCAGTTGGATTCATAAATTAGTTTGAATCATTCGTTGTATAAATAAACTAGTAAATTTATAAACTACACTCCGTGAGAGTTTACTGTGTTTTGAGTAGAAAGTACATTTTTTGTAGAAAAAAGCTAATTGGTACTAGTATATTAACTTCTCAATATATAATAGAGAAATAAAGTATTGCTCAGACGAAAAGACACCAGGTATCAGAATGTCTAATTGGCAGGCGTCAGTCTTTAATATACAGAAATTTCTTTTACATAAACTATCAAAAACTTATAAAATGAATATCAATAAGTTTGTCTAAATAATTGCAACATCTGCACTACAAAACTAATAGTATTAATCTAGTAACTTTCACTTTAAAGAACTTTAACTCCAGAACTTACGACAGATTAATAAGATATCGTCAGAACGTTTCATCAACAGTGTCGTAACTCGAGTTCCGTAACTGCGACAAACGTTGATAAAACGCCCTTGTCGTAAATTCAGACTTATGACAAAAAACGTCGTAAGACACGTTGATAAAACAGCCCTCTGAATCACTGATAAGATAAGACTTGTAAATTCCATTCAGTTGGGGGGCATTTATACAGCATTGAGTCTATGCCTTCACATATACAGATATACTTATCTAGATTGACAAATGTTCTTGTCCTTCATATTAGTTGTTCTGAAACGTTATGTTTATGTTCATGTGATGCAAACATACTTGAAATGCCAAATGCGTAATTTTCAAGTCTTATCACTACCACAGCCTGATAATCCCAAACCAAAACTGCAAGCTTTTATTAATGCTTGCAGCAAGCTTGCTACAAGCTTGCAGGAAAAGCTTGCCGTAAGCTCAGAATTGGAACATTGCGGCAAGCTTGCACAAGCTTACAACTGATAAAAAAAGCTTGTGCAAGCTTGCGGTTTGTTAGGCTTGCAAGCTTGCGCAAGCTTGTGGTTCATTGAACTTGCAAGCTTGTGCAAGCTTGCGCGAACTTGTGATTCATTAAACTTGAAAGCTTGCAAAGGCTTGCGCAAGCTTGTGCAAGCTTGTGCGAGCTTGCAATTACCAGTTGAATCACAAGTTAATTGAATGCATGTTGTTAGCAGGCAAGCTTCTCATTGTCAAACTTCCTCCTGCATGCATGAAGCTAAAGGATGAAACATAATATTAAACAGCAAATATGTCTAAAATATTTATATACATATATACACTCAACACTACATATATTTGGTCATGTAAAGCATTATTTGTTTTTGTTGAGAGCCCTTCTTGCAGTGGCACACTTGCTATTCATAACGTCATTAAACACAGAATCTTCTAGACATGGCGTCCCATCACTCCTCTTGAACTGCATCAGGACAAACTGTTTAATAGCAAGAGCTGCTGTAGGAGGCGATTTCTCAGTCTCAATTGTGGCATTGTGCGCCTTCTTTGATCCCCTAGCACTTGACTTGGCCAGCTGTTCTCTGGTGAACAAAATGTCCATCAAGGCTTTTGTCATTTTTCGCGGGTTACTTGCGCCCAAATGTTGTACTTGTGAAAGCTGCGCCTGGCTGATATATACTTCAAGATCAGGAACCAGACGCACTTTCTTTACACCTGAACTCTGCAAAAAAGGAAAATAATTATGTTTGATTTTATAAAGGTTTTAAATGAGCATACAAACTCTAATTGTACATTTTAGTTTAAACAATATCCTTTTTGAACATGGACAAATTCCAAATCGGATCAAGCTATATACCCTGATAGAACAATATATTGCATCTAAATTGTAAGCTTACTCATATATATGTAAGGACAGAGGCAATTAATAAATGGACCCTTATTTTAATTGGATTTCTTCAAATAACTGTTAAAGGCTACCAAAGGCTAAAGTAACATTAAGTTACAGACAAGAGACATTTGTCAAACATTATGCCCCCCTGAGCGCCATGTTGTCTGGAATGTTTGGACAATTATTGACCCCAGCCTCCATATCAAGTTTGAGGGCAATGGGTGCAGGCAATGTCGAGTTATCACTCGGACAAGGTTTTTGTGTGCAAGGTCACTGTGACCTTGACCATTGACCAAAATCAATAGGGTTCATCTACTGGTCAGGCCCAACCTCCAAGTCAAGTTTGAGGACCATAGGTCCAGGCATTGTTGAGTTATCACTCCAGACAAGATTTGGTGTACCGACGGACGGACGGACATGTGCAAAGCAATATACCCCTCGTCGAAGGGGGCATAATAAATATTAACATAATGATAGCTTAGATTATTGAGATGTGTCTTCTGTAAAATTACCATAACACACTCTTCCCAGTGACATGTCCTTTGTACATAGGAAACATCCTCCTGATTCCTAGAGGGTTCATCCATGACCCCAGAAGAACTTGGCAGCACAACAAAGTCTGCTTCAGCCTCTTCTTCAACAAGTCTGTTTGGGGTGGATTGAGTACTGTAAGTCAGTCTCAATGGTGTTGGCTGAAGTACCTTTCGTTTCGTTGATCGAGTTTTATTCTGAAATAAAAGGATATAATTTATATATTTTTTTCAATGCATTTATGGATAAATAAGCAAATAAGTGAGAAAAATATATTTATTTGATTAAAACAGAGTTTAATAAGTTTGTCATAGGCGATGTGCAATTATTTTTTTAACTCTTTACTCCATAGATTATTATTAGATATGTATTTTCTCATACTCAATACAGAATGCCTTTAAAACAAGTGCAGTGGAAATTCGTATCACCCATTACAAACAACCAGTAATAACCATCAAGTAATATTACCTCAAATGATGAAACAAGCCGTTTTAAAAATTCAACCTTCTTTGGGGTAACAATATCTGAAAAATAAAGAGGACTAGTTTTCATAACAATTATTAAAGATATCCAAAGACTGACGAAATTAATCTTAATAGGGTCAAAGATGTAATTATTTTTTGTGTATATTAAAAGCAAGACACAACAGAAAAAACAGACAAATCCTTATGATGTTCTAGGCTTTATATAGTGAAACAAATTATATCATTGATTGTGTGTTATAATTTTGTTTTACACAAATACAAACATTATAGGTTTCAATAAAGAAGCTTCAGACAAGCAAAATTAATTTGAAATATGAAAGGGGAGATAATTCTGTCATTATTGAAGTAATGTTTCTTTTGATATATGAGCTTCTACAATTGACCTGAGCTTCCATTTCACCGACTTTTACCTGTTATATTATACATTATCATCCAAATGTTACATTGGTAAAATATTTGAAGCTTTTCATTTTTTATGAATGCTGACTCATATTGTGAAGGTATTATAAATAATAAACATTTTAGCACAAAATCATTGTTCATGGCCAGACTCATCTTATCTTTGCAGTTAACCAGTATCTGAAGTACATTTACTGCTGCAAGTAGGAGGGGTCGAGTAGGAGACATCAATTTTGCATAAAATACTCGTCTGGCACTCCACTTAGCAAACTGAGCAAGGCTTAGCAGCTTTGCAATAAAAATCTTTAAAAACTTAAAGCAACAAGTAAAATGTATTAAGATCATATATTAAAATCTAACCTGACAGTCTTTGATTATAATATGGTCCCATTGTAGATCTTTTTTCACCATGACATCCTCTATTCTTGGGTCAAATATACCGCGTATTTCCAATGTTTTTGTCATTATGATTAACAGCAACTGAGACTGAATATTTTCCAAGTAAATAGATTTATATCTATATCCACAGCATCAAGAAAACACTGATCACTGTAGGCTTAAAATGCAGACAATTACAATCAGGTCCATGCTGGAAAGTTTATTATCCGACATACAGCCAAGTCCATTGTGTAAACAATTTAGTGCTCAGAATTCAAACTGTGTATAGAACAGTCCATTTATTATGTTTGGTAAATCACTTCGGGAATCCATTTGAAAATCATATTCTATGTGGTATATTATTATGCATTTATAAAAAGTAAATAAAAATGAACTAAAAATTCTGTTAAGTGAAGTAAATGGTAACATTTGGTCTAATGTAATCCTTATTCCTGTTTGAGAATATTTGTTAAATGCCCCTGTTCACAGAATGGATTGGTCACAAATATCCCAAGAGGAAGGCTTATCAGCTATCAACTTGTGAGGTGCAATTGAGGGTGATTGGTCAGTTGGCTATTCAAGTCTTATCAGATCATAGTCCTATAACTATTACAAGTAAAAAATTGCTGCCTGATGCAGCAAAGGTGGGTGCACGGCGTAAACAAAATGAAATAGAACAACTGCAATTTGAACTAACAGTATGTGTTTATTATGCTTTAATGTGTAACTATATATTAATGTATAAAAAGTACATTTGTAGTTTTAGTAGTAGGAATTTATTAAGGAACAGACTAGTTTTTGTATGGACAGTTAAACAGAAATAGAAATTGATAGTGCGGAAAACTTTCATGATAATGAACATCATGCATGTAAATTAAGACAACATTATACATCTCAAAATGCAAAACATTGATTGAAACATATTAACATAAATCACAATCATTATCACGGTAGAAATAAATAAAGAAATACCGACAAATTTACATAATTAGTATTTACTAAAAATTAAAAAGAAGAACAATAATCACTAAATGATATTGCATATCATGTCAAAATGTGAGAGCACTACAGTTTAATTAACAACATGTCAGTGGACAAACAGACATCCAGCATCACACACTGAATTAATCAAGCAATGTGTGAATGTAAAATGAGTTTAGACATTTTGAAAGTTAGAAAAATAGTGTAATTTAATGTAAATGATAGCTAAAAAGTGACACATGAGAAAACTATAAAATGCTACCTGAATGAACAAGTGGTAGGAAGTGAAAGCAGGCCGTAGTATATGAATGACTATTATAATAAGGCAAAGAACATAGCTAAGAGAAATAAAACCGTATTTACTTATATCTCAAACATATTTACAGTGGAAAGAAATAATGCAAAAGTGACCAAAATGCAACACAATAACTCAATACAAAAACATTAATCACTAAATGATATAGCACCTTGTCAAAATATGATATCACTTCAGTATGTAACAACCGCATGCTAGAATCACACACTGGATAAGTTATCAAGCAGTGTGAATGTATAATGAGTATAAACTTTGTGGAGGACTGGATAATGGTGAAATTGTATATGTAAATGAAAACTGTAAATGATACCTGAATCTACAAAAGTGATAGGAGGTGTACACAGACGGATTTAGCAGACTTAGTATATGAATGACTAGAGAAGTAAACAAAAAGAACATAGCAAAGAGAAATATAAACGTATTTACATATATCACATACATATTAACAGTAGAAAGAAATAATGCAATAATGACCAAAAAGCAAAAACGATTACTCAATACAATCAAAGCAAACAAATGGGGTGTGGGACAGTACCACTTGTCTATGTAGCCAAGCTGGCAACTCGTTGCATAGAAGTTTCTGTTTTGTAACTATAGTCAAACCTGTGTTAAAGACCACCTGCGAACAAAGACCACTATTGCAAAACCTGTTTGCAAAGACCATCAATTTTATCTCCCATCAGACCATTTTAAATCATATTTAATATGTTAATAGAGACGACCTGTAAACAAAGACCACATTTTGCTGTTCCCATGGGTGGTCTTTACAGACAGGTTTGACTGTAAACAGTTTTATAATATCAAAGTTTGTGTAACTAGGTAAGAAGGTTTGCATTGAATATGGAATAAAACAAAAACATAAGACATAAATGTGAAAAAGAATAAAAAATTATTGAAGAAAGAATAAAGATTTTTTCCAAGAGATCTTCAATCCGACTTGTTCTAGAAATGCTAGATTTTCAATCCAAAATAAAGAAAAATGGTCAGTAATAATGGTAGAACCTTAAGACTGTAAAACAAGTGAAATGTTTGTCACGATTGTAAATAAATGAAATACAAAGATATTAGACCCTTTATGTAACGTTTGTGAATATTTAATTATGAAATGACATATTCAATTCTATCCTCGCTAAATTAGAGTAAAATCAGTATGGCCAGGCATAAAGTTATGATAACACTAGCTTGCCATAGGTTATGAGTTATCTTGTTGCAGTGGGGTATTTTCCAATTAATTTTCAAAGCACAACTTTGATGAAAATGTAACAGGTTTTTTTAGAGATGAACAGCAGACAAGGTTTTCAAGTTTCAGACACCTGTGACCTTGACTTTTAACATTATGACCCCAAATTACAATATGAACTACTAGACTTCATACTGATACTTCCCAGCAAGTTGATGAAAATCTATTACTGGATTTTGGAGATAAAGGGAGAACAAGGCAGACTGGACAGACAAACATACAACATGTGGAGACATAATAAATACAAGATGATGAACACATATGTACAAGCAATAACAAAGTTTATATAATTATACATTGTAGTTAAATATTAGTACTAAACTGTTTACTTCATATGCAGCTTAATTGCAAAAACATCATCTTTTATATAGTTTATACATGAATCCAGGTCAAATCATCCAAGCTTTGTTTTAAAGGAAACTACTTTGAGCTTAGTCAGTAACAAAAAGTATGTTAGACCAGTTGTATCAAAAGTTGAAAGTAGACTGCAGACACAGCATAGGGCTATTCAAGGAACATTTTTACCCGGTTTGGTTTAAACTGCTCTAGCAGCTTTAGATATAATATCCAAAATATGTCAGCGAATCAGATGTTGGATGTAATTTTGGTACAGTACAATCATGTGCCATGTTCATAGCAAATCAGCCAAAGGGTAAATAGATTTTTTTAGAAAAAATGTCTTGCAATCAGAAGCCATAGTGGCTATTTTGGAATTCGAGTGGGGCGGCTGTGTGACACAATATTTGAGGACAATCATGCAATGAACAAATCTCGAATGAGTTAAATAATTAAAAAATATCAAAGTGAAACAAACAGCAATAAAACACCTGAAGACTGAGGCAAGACATGAATATTGCAAAAGCACATTAATGTAAGAACTGTTACAAGTATCAAAGACAAGCAAAGTCAACTATCAAAACACAGTACAATATATTCAAATAAGAGGCCCAAGCAAAAATTAAATCAAAATAAGGGAGGGCTTGGTTTTTTTAAAACTTTTGAGTGCTGACTGGGTTTTTTTACATGTGGTTTTTTGACATACTTAACTTTTGCCATACAGTAAAAAGGTATGTATGTATAGTATTATTGTGTATATGAGGTCGCCCGTCGCCGCGCACATTTTATAATGCACATTATGGTAATTTGGTCGACCCGATATGTCTGCCGCACACCATAAATATACTTTTTTGATGCCAGTAGAGAAGTATAGGTCAAACAGACAATTTTTGAAGCCAAATACGGTCACTGCATAGTGCCAATGAGACCCATCGTACAGTTACCATTTTCCTGGCATCTAACCAGTACTTTCCTGGAATCTACCCAGTACTTTCCTGGTTACATGCCAAGGCGTATGCACAAATATTATAAATATTGTCCCTGAAGTAAATTTCATTGCACTAACAAGCTGATTTTATACATTTAAGAATAAAGGGCCAGAAAATACTGCACTCCACAGGATGCAATATATTAACCCCATTACCTACAGAAATAAAGTTACTGCTAATGGTAAATTTCAATTTTTAAAAGCAACCAATGAAGAAAATAATAAAGTGGTGTGTTAGAGGTTGTTGAGGGGATTTTTTTTTCTCTCTCTGAAACAGTCGTAAATCAAGAATAAAATCCACATTTTTTGTTTCTAGGGTTCCCTCTGTCATTCGCCAATAACATCAAATGTGAAAAAGACAATAATTTGGCAACAGGTTTTCAATTTTGGCAACAAAAATATTCCAAAAGAAATTATACTTGTAAGCAATTGCATAATTTTTCATGCTTTTTATCAAAATTGGTGTGTACTTTGAATATGCCACAGGGAATCATGTCTTCAAATTAAAAAAATTAGCATCTTCAATACCGGGATATGAATAAATACCGAATGATATCAGAAATGGAAGTATCTAGTTTTTCGCATAACTTTGATTGCAGTCTCAGTTGTTCCGAATAGATAAGGGATCACTGTCCTTGTAAGTGCAAGTGACACCTATGTAAGGTTTACACAAATCAACAATATGAAGCTCTAATGTTCATCTTGCATATCTGGGAACATCTGCTTCACCATTCCTACAGGTACCACAACTACTTTGTCATCTATTGTTAAGAAGGAGAACTCATCTTCTTCCTGACAAACACTATCCACCTCATCAATTACGTCTTCTACTGGAAATTCTGTTTTCTGTTAAAATACAATAGTATAGGTATATTGTAAGGGTATTAATGAAACATATTTAAGAAATATCTGAACAATTTTTGCTATATTTAGGTGTTGAACCTTTCGCCTAGTGTTAAAGCTCTTTTTGATGGAGTGTGAGGATAAGTGACCCAATCGTGTTTATGATAAAAAAAATGTATTACTTTGATCTTGCTGCTGCATATACTCTTTGACGGTTTGTTGTTCTTTAATTGTGTATTTCTTTACTTTTCTGCTTTAACAATGGATTTAGTTACATGTTTATTATAACCATGACATATTAATGTCTCCATGTAAAATTTAATGGTATTAAAAAGCATTAGCCAATAACAATATATTTCAAAAGTATCAGTTGACAGCTGCTAAAATTATTAAACTAAAACTATCTGAATGGACAAAAAAAACTTTATGCCTTTTTGATGATATAACTACTGTACTAAAGTACATTCAGAATTTTTTTGCAATATCTTATTTTAGCTTAAGGTAACAGGCGATAGGATTGCAATAATTTGAACTTGCTATTTAAATTTGTATAGCAGAATATCAATGTATCATTTCCTATAATTGCAATAATTAACCTCACAATTTGTCTGTTGTTCAAGACACAACACAAATCAGATTTCCCACCCTTCCCAAAAAAAATTCAAGGACTCTTCAAAGGGTATTTTCACAAAATTCAAGGACCAAAACAGCATTTGTACTGCTATTTTATTCATTCAACATGTCTTTCAAATTAACTTTTTCCATGAACATTTAAGTATTAAACTTCAAATTATGAACTTATATACAAGGAAATGTTACACGTACTTCAACGCAAGTTTTCCAAGGCTTTCAAAGTCACTATTTTTTATCTGTTTAAAGTGAGTTTATTATACAGTAGGAGAACCATGTGACATACCGTGACTAAGGTCTGGGATGTTGTTGAAAGGGAAACTTCATTCCTGTAGGTATTTGTAACACTGTCTGTTATGACAAGTCTCCAGGTTGAAAGGTTTCATTCACACATTTGCACCATAAGGCCACCTAACATTTGTTTGTTGCATCTTCAAAATATATGTTCTTTATTTTGACATTCTCAGTACCTCACATACAGCTTCTTCGGAACTTCCTGCAATAAAAGGTAAATCAATAAAATACTGCATTAGACTTTCCAATGGATAATAATGCATTTTGCCTTTCATCTCAAATAATGTTTTAGAACAGCCATTCATTTGCTGATCGTGTATCTGAAGACATCAATTTAAAGATGTCATCAGACAATTATCTTAATTGAGATTCTCCATCTATCATTGGCAGTGTTTTCCGTGGACTTTTAAAATTGAAAGTCATTGCAATTTCATATCCGAGGCCAGGGTCATTTCCAAGTATTGGAGGTCATACAGGAATATGCTAAATCGAGTCGACGCTTATGTACTAAGACACATTCAGTCTGCATGTAATAATGAAATTGAAAGTTGAAACTGAAAGTACATTTTCGGAAAATCGCTGTAAGGTTAGAACATGTGATCAGTGTATTTAATACAACCTGCGAGTTTAAACGTTTACATGTTAATTATCACGCATGTTTGAACGATACATGACTTATGATTGAGGGAAAATACTGCAAAATATTAAACAGAGCACAGAGACGAATGCTGGCTGCATCATAACAATAACAAATAAAATGTAGGTCAACCACGCGATGGGTCAACCACAATGTTGAAACGATAACATTCAATAATTATACAGTTGAAAATATTAGTTAATGACATTAATCATAATATACAACAAAATCACATACCTTAATTTAGCTTTTGTAGCATACAAAATCAATAATGACGTTACTACGTACAATCGTTCGCTTCCCGACATATATTCCCGCCGGTCTGCGCAGGCGCACAATAGGCTCTGGGGTGGGACTGAAACCCGTTATCCGGGATCCGTGATTCTCCGGGATCGATTTTTAAAAATTGTTCGAGTGGAACATATGTTAACTGAAGGGTGTGAACGAATGTTCCTCTATCCATTATTGACCGTTGATACCTACGATATAGTCCAAAATATCGATCCCGGATTTTCCCACCAAAGTCCCGGATTTTTTGAAAGTCCCGGATTTTAGTCCCACCCTAGGCTCTGTTCGATTTTTCCCCAAATTTTGTTCTTAACCGAGTCCATTGCAAAACGACGCTAACAGAACTCAATATGCACGGCGTTGACACGCCGTGCAATTACACTTGCCTTTTGGAACCTCAAGAGTTCTCTTACACATTTATTTATTCAATGTGCTAGAATTAAGTGGTCATTTACTTTGGAGAGTTACTGAGGGTTTCATTGAATATGAACATAAATTTATTGAAAGAATGGCAACAAGTGTTACATACATGTGTCTGTGTGAATTTAGTCACATAAACAGTAGTTGTATTCAGAAACCACTGTGATCATTGATTCTAATTTACAACATTGTGTCTATATTTATAAACTCTGTGGTTCAGTGTTAGAAATAAATAACACTTTGCAGCTTTTTATTTACAGTTGAGCATTTTAGAGATAATAATAATATTTATTTCTCAAAATTGGTATGAAATGCAAAATAAAAAAATTCAGGGATTCTATATTGTCGCATTTTATATGTCTCCCATTTAGAAAGTACTGTGGCTGAGATTTTAAAATACAAAATCAAATGTTTCATATCAAAATTAAAATGATAACTTGGGAGACATTTTAAAATTGCTATACACCATTGTACTATTGTTTCCATTTTTGATACACCATCACAATTTCTTGTATTTAAGTATGAATTTACTATTTTTCCGTCTTGCAATGTATAACCTTCATGAAAATCTTCTGTTAAAAATTTAAGTGTTCATTATATAATTATATCATTCTTAAATAACTGGTATTCTGGCATTACAATTTGGACTTATTATATTTCTGAGTGAAAACAAGAAAATCTCAGAAAAAAAGTAAGTTCAAATGACGCCTCGATTGACGCCTTTGGTCTTGGTGTATTTATAACCTTTACAGATGAAACAGTTGAAAAAGTATGTGTTTCACTAAGGCCTAATCTTGTAGAGAGTGATTAAACTAATTAAGAGGGTCAGATGCATATATATCTGATCATGCACGAGGTGAATGACAGAATTAATATACCAGGTATATAGTATGTGTTTCTTTCAACAAATGCATTTGTTGACATTGTTCAGTAAACAAGAGTTCCAATCTGAATTATCATTATGCATTGTTTGTATATATGTGTATGTAGATATTGTTTAATGTATTTTTATGTACATTGCCTATATTTAGAAAAAAAATTTTTTTAAGAATTAAAATATTCAAGCAGTTAAATTCTCTGTTTTATACAATTTAATTTGAATCCCAATATGGTAGGGGGGGAAATAGACATCATCAGGCAATGATTTTTATTAACTTTTTTCATATATTGTGGACTTAGAATATTTCCACTCTTTTCTGTCCAGACATGTAAGTGAAATTTTCTGAGTCCAAGACTTACAAAATGCTTGCGCATGCTTGCGACTAACAAAGCTTGCGCAAGCTTGCCAATCCATCACAAGCTTGCAGAATTTGACTTTGAAAATGCTTGCATGCTTGCGCAAGCTTGCAACAAGCTTGCAGACATCTAAAAACGCCTGTAGAAGCTTGTCGCAAGCTTGCTGCAAGCTTGCCGCTAGCTTGCTGCAAGCATTCATTTTGGTTTGGGATATTTAAAGGTTGTTTGTCAGAATAGAATAGTAAATTATTAATCACATGTTTACAGCTATAAAGATAAGCGAAAGGTTACCTAGTCCGATTTATAATTTCTGATTTAGTTTGTTTGGTATCGAATGTTGAAATGCACGTACATAATCATGACTGAACACTCGTGAAGACAGCTTTTAAGTAGGCCTAATATATTGTTTCTACATATGCATTCAAACACACAACGAACGGATGATAACTCTGTCTGTAACATTGGTAATGGGTCTTGACTGAAAATAATTCGCATCTGGGACTTTATCATAAAACAAAAGACTTGATTTTGCTTGCCTTAATGTAATATCACATTTCAACAAGTGTGTGGGGAACTGCATGACACAATTTTTGAGAGAATATAAACATGCCTATATTATATGTATGGATATGTATACTATTATAGATGAACAATACCAAGCACATTAAAAATATACCACCACTTTAATTAGCTCTTTTAAATGGTGTGCTTGTCCTGCAGGTCTCGTAAACAAACAGACTGGCAAACAGGTCTCGTAAACAAACAGACTGGCAAACAGTCTGAGCTCAAATACATGACATTCTGACATTACAGCTGTGGGGAACAAACTCTTCAATGGGATAGTTTATAATAAACAAATACATGAAAAAAACATGTGTAAACATATGTACTTGTTAACACAGTCAACTTCATTTATCATTCTATGAAACTTCGACAGGAGAAACTGTCAAACATTGCTGCTTCGTAAATGCTACCTGCTACAAAATGTTTTAACTATACATTATGTTTACATTATAAATTTAATATGCAATATTTTATCTGATACTTCCAGCCACAGATTGGAATATTTTGACCAAGTGGACTTCACCAAAATTATACCGGAAACTTCGCAACAAGGACGTTCATGGAATTTGGAAAATTAAATGTCTTGCTAAAGACTTATTACACTCTGCATATAGTGCTGAATGTGATATAGGCCTGCTTTCACAAGTGTACTAAAAGTATGAGATTTATCTCAATTTAAGGTGTATAATCTGATGTACCAAAACATTATCGTTCACTTCTCTCACTGTGCTGTGTTTGTTTGTCACAACCACTAATTTCAGTCACAGGATCCATGACCAATCAAACACACTGTTTATTCCATACTTTCTAGTAATGAAATATTTGACTGTAAAATAATATGTATTTGAGAGGTTTTGTTCATTCAGGTTATAAATCTTAAAACCAATCTCCGTGCTCAAATCTCATTTTACAGGTTACATACAGAACAGCATGTATTTAATTCCATAACCAGATCTCAATGAGAACATTGATACACAAGAATGAGAACATTGATACACAAGAATGAGAACATTGATACACAAGAATGAGAACATTGATACACAAGAATGAGCTTTCAAGGGAGATCAGTGCCGAGTTATATATGCCAAACCTAGTGATAAATGAACAGGCGTAGATAAGGTTTCATATGTTGGTGCTGTCTGGTTTTATGTATTTGTTGTGTATATAATACAATCATATATTGACTGTTGGTACATTTGTTACACAGGTACTTGAAACAAACTATTTTAATGTTCTATATGGCCTATTTACTATGATAAGAAGTGTTGAAACAAACTATTTTAATGTTCTATATGGCCTATTTACTATAATAAGAAGTGTTGAAACAAACTATTTTAATGTTCTATATGGCCTATTTACTATAATAAGAAGTGTTGAAACAAACTATTTTAATGTTCTATATGGCCTATTTACTATAATAAGAAGTGTTGAAACAAACTATTTTAATGTTCTATATGGCCTATTTACTATAATAAGAAGTGTTGAAACAAACTATTTTAATGTTCTATATGGCCTATTTACTATAATAAGAAGTGTTGAAACAAACTATTTTACAAACCATAATAAGAATATTCTTATTATAGTAAATAGTCCATATAGAACATTAAAATAGTTTGTTTCAAGTACCTGTGATTTGTTATATACAGGTTGTTAACAGGGTATATGGGGGAATATTACCTGTCTGTGTGCCATATAACCCGAGGCATCAGCTGAGAGTTATATGAATCGCTGACAGGTTATATTCCCCCATATACCCTGTCGTCAACCAATATAACAAATTTATAATACTGCAAATCGGTGTTTTCATAATTTCACTCACACGTTATATTGCCTGAAAATTCATTGCATTACCCCATAAGGTACCTCAATACACATGGTTAAGCGCGCACTTGACTCTAGATTTTAATTTTCAAGCATCTGATCACATGGACTTTATCGAGCTGAATTTGGCTCAAACCTAAAAAATATATCGTTTTGAATATTAATACAAGCACACATGTAATAATTTCAATATTTTTTGACTCGTGTATGAAGATCAATTGTCAATTTCTAGTAACTTGTGGACATCAAGCGATAAAAGTTTTCGAGTCGAGCCGTCAGCGAAAATGGTCATGAGGCGCATGATGGGGAAATTAGTACATACGTCATATACCCTGACAGCACCATGTATATTGAATAATATACGCGAGCCTTTAACCAATGAAATTACTGGATTTTTATTAGCAGTATTATAAAATTTGTTATTTGTTTTAAACCATGTGTATAAAATCATTTTAATATCATATGTGTTTTACTACATATACATGCAAAACTATTGTACCTCAGGTTTGGTGAAAAAACAGGTACAAACACAATCATCTGTAATATAGACATATACACAATGCAGACATATACACAATGCAGACATATACACAATACAGACATATACACAATGTAGACATATACACAATACAAACATATACACAATGCAGACATATACACAATGCAGACATATACACAATGCAGACATATACACAATACAGACATATACACAATACAGACATATACACAATGCAGACATATACACAATGCAGACATATACACAATACAGACATATACACAATGCAGACATATACACAATGCAGACATATACACAATACAGACATATACACAATGCAGACATATACACAATGCAGACATATACACGATGCAGACATATACACAATGCAGACATATACACAATGCAGACATATACACAATGCAGACATATACACAATGCAGACATATACACAAATCAGCTATCAGCTGAAAATAATAGACTTTCTGTTGATAATTTGAATTCTCATATGCATTGTTTAATATTTAATATAAATGTTATTACCCACAAAGTGAAGTGGGGGCTATATAAGAATTACTTGGCGGTGTCACGTCTGCCTCCATTTTGTTTCCAGTCCATATTTTTGTCATTTATGGTGATATTTTGAAATAATTCAGCAGAAGCGACCACCATAGGATGAGGACATGGCGCGCACAAGACCTGAATCCCTAGCTTTAAGGTCACTGCATGCTTCTGAACTTTGCCAGTTTCTCTGATGATAGTGCTTTGTGTGCAGTCCATAACTTTGTCCTTCATGGTAGCAATTTTAGACTGGGGCGTTAGCCCCATGTCTTTAGTAACCGTAATTTTTGAAACAGCCGTATCAGAGTTAGACACATTTGATAGTTTCACAATCCCCACAGCCAGTGCGAATACACATCCTAGTATCAGAGTTAGACATATTTGATCGGTTTCACAATCCCCACAGTCAGTTCGAATACACATCCTAGTCTATATTTGGACAGGCGAGTCGACATGTGTTCAGAGCCATTTAGCCAGCCGCTTACAACGACTAGCTAATGTCCGAAATGTAGGACAGTAAACATGTGTAAATAAACTTTATGCGAGTGTGCATTGTAGTCACGTGATCATGTCGACCAATGGCATATCAGGACTGAACGGTGATTTCGTAAGGTCAAATATAAAAATATACTGAGTAATACAGCAGCGGGTGAATGTAACGGTAGAAGAATCAAAGCGCTGTGTGGAGCGTATAGTCATACATGCACGCTTTGAAATTGCTTCTAAGTGAACCAGTCCCTCTTTCCATCCCCGAGCGAGACAGTGCAATGCTTCTACAATCTCTGCCTGAGAAGTCTTTACGGGTCACAAGATACTTCGACTGCCCCAGTCTTTCTGCGCTTTCAGCGCTTTGATTAAATTATTTCGCAGAAGTGACCATTATAGGACGAGGACGTGTAAGGTGGTAAAACAGTGTCCCTAGCTCAAGGTCAAAGCCACCCCGCTTCTCTGAACTTTGTCAGTTTCGCTTTAATTTCTTTCTATGATTTTCTCAAACATTTGTGTAGCAAATTTCTTCTACAGTTTTTGGTCCATTCTCTGTGAGATTTTTTTGTGATTTTCAGATTATACAAATAAGCTATTCTAAGAATTTAGGAAATAAAAATAATAGCACATATGCAGTGTTAGCCTTTTTATTTAGCACACTGTTTTTATAGTTCTACTATATATGTACACACATACAAACTATTCTATAACCATAATATTTTTGCTCTGATTTACATAACAATATATAAAAATGTAAAAATATTAACACAACAATGTAATATATATATAATTACAGACATTATGCTTGTAGAGAGTCACTTTACTATCAAATATACTGATTTTATAACATGCTGATGTATTCATATTGCCAATAGTAATTGAAATACATGTATGTCTGTTTTTTATAAGGGCTATTTATAAACAAAGATCACAGTATCGCAAATGAATTAATGAACGAAAACAGAGTTGTACATTTTCAAACACTATTGAATTTAACCTTTTAAACCTTCACTTTTCAGCATGAACATTTCATATGACACAATTTAATGTAGTCTTTTCATTTATGAGATTTAAAAAATACCAGAGCTATTAACTTGGTTTAGTGAAAAAGCAACAACAAATATTACAAATTTACAAAATAAATGTAAATATCAATTTTAAATTTGCTGACGTTCCAAAAGACAAAACATTTGAACATTTACTGGTTTGTGAACTGTGTAATGGATGCTCTTTTTCTTGTCTGTCACAGCGATATTACAAGTTTGTATTCTGCTACAGTACATGAAATGAGGGGTCATTCAGACAGCAACATTGAATGTTTGTATGTTGCAGACTTTGAATAAGGAAGACAATAATTAAAGCTGATAATTGTATGATTTGGAAGACATATTGTATATATGATATCATAAATGAATAAAATTATACTGTATCAAAAATGGAAAAATACCACTGTGCAATGAATTTTCACCTAGCATAGTATGTAATTTTTAGAATCATGCGCTAGTCAGCTAGTCTACATTGTTGAACTGTATCAAAAATAAACATCTTAAAATCTCATAATGCATTTCATGAAGATTTTTATTTTCACAGCCTTAGATTATTTTGTTTGCCAATGAATGAGTGACTGTATATTTAACAATGTAAATGAAGAACTAGTATTATGAAGACTTGCATACCTTACAGCACATTTGAACAAAACTATAGTAAAGAATGATATGTGAATTGTGATATATTTATGAAATAATGGAACTGAATGCTTGTCTAATGAGTATTAAAAGGGAACAATGAATGGTTGAAGTTGCTTTAGATTATGGAGATTACTTTGTTTGCAGATACATGTATATTATTTTGGTATAACACAAAGACATTTTCTCATAATTGTAACATTATGAACAGACATCTATGTGTCTTTTCTTTTGGTTATATACACCAAATAACAACAGTCCATATACTTATTATGGTCAGTACATTAAAATGGATTCAAAATTCATTAAGAAACATTAAAGAAAATCAGCCATCTTTGTAAAGCTAGCCAATCCTGTAGTCTTCTGAGAAACACTAGTTTTTACATTGAATAAAACATGAGAAAATATACCTAAATAATTATATATTGTGTTAATATACATATACATGTACAATACTAGTATATAGTAACTATCTATTATGCTCACTAACTTTTCTGTTTCAGTTATATTATGCTAAATAATGTCTTAAATTTATCCATTCCTGATGAAATTTAGCATGTTACTTTTTATGAACATTGCTCAGTTCGTATAATCAATTACAAGTAGTCCATAACATCCTTTGGGTAAAAAGGGAGCAACTGCCATGCTTAACTTCGCACTCCATAGGTGAACTTGTTTGTTTTGCACTAACAATCATTGAATACCATTAAAAAATAGGACCTGTTGCAGGCTTTAAAACAGATATCGTACAAACTGATGTACTGAACATTGGTGACTGCCATGTCACATAACACCATTACTGAGGTTCATGATCTGTCAGCTGCAAAACTTGTGAATTTGTTACATCCAAATATACATATTCATAGGGCTGGTACCTGGAACTGGATCAAAAATTGGCTAAAACAAATGGCATATTTGAGCAAACTTTGGGATAATTACAATGTTATTCAGGATATTTAGAATTCATATGAACATTCATTACAATAAACATTTCTTTGTAAATATACAAACATTTCTTTCACAAGACAGGAAACATTTGGAATTAGATGTAACCGTTATACATCACATTTTATAAACACTGATCTAGTCCATGGTTCCTGATTTACAATTTGGTGAAGGTTGGTTCATATCCAGGGTTATCTTTCCCTTGTTCGTTCTTTACCGTCATCTGTAGTAAATAAGATCAGTTAAATATACAACATAATGGACAACAACCGGGCAATCTGTATAAAGTATGGTGATCTGTTTCAAGATGGACAACAACCGGGCAATCTGTATAAAGTATGGTGATCTGTTTCAAGATGGACAACAACCGGGCAATCTGTATAAAGTATGGTGATCTGTTTCAAGACAGACAACAACCGGGCAATCTGTATAAAGTATGGTGATCTGTTTCAAGATGGACAACAACCGGGCAATCTGTATAAAGTATGGTGATCTGTTTCAAGATGGACAACAACCGGGCAATCTGTATAAAGTATGGTGATCTGTTTCAAGATGGACAACAACCGGGCAATCTGTATAACGTATGGTGATCTGTTTCAAGATGGACAACAACTGGGCAATCTGTATAAAGTATGGTGATCTGTTTCAAGATGGACAACAACTGGGCAATCTGTATAAAGTATGGTGATCTGTTTCAAGATGGACAACAACTGGGCAATCTATATAAAGTATGGTGATCTGTTTCAAGATGGACAACAACCGGGCAATCTGTATAAAGTATGGTGATCTGTTTCAAGATGGACAACAACCGGGCAATCTGTATAAAGTATGGTGATCTGTTTCAAGATGGACAACAACCGGGCAATCTGTATAAAGTATGGTGATCTGTTTCAAGATGGACAACAACTGGGCAATCTGTATAAAGTATGGTGATCTGTTTCAAGATGGACAACAACCGGGCAATCTGTATAAAGTATGGTGATCTGTTTCAAGACAGACAACAACCGGGCAATCTGTATAACGTATGGTGATCTGTTTCAAGATGGACAACAACTGGGCAATCTGTATAAAGTATGGTGATCTGTTTCAAGACAGACAACAACCGGGCAAACTGTATAAAGTATGGGATCTGTTTCAAGATGGACAACAACCGGGCAATCTGTATAAAGTATGGTGATCTGTTTCAAGATGGACAACAACCGGGCAATCTATATAAAGTATGGGATCTGTTTCAAGATGGACAACAACCGGGCAATCTATATAAAGTATGGGATCTGTTTCAAGATGGACAACAACCCGGCAATCTGTATAAAGTGTGGCGATCTGTTTCAAGATGGACAACAACCGGGCAATCTGTATAAAGTATGGTGATCTGTTTCAAGATGGACAACAACCCGGCAATCTATATAAAGTGTGGCGATCTGTTTCAAGATGGACAACAACCGGGCAATCTGTATTAAGTATGGTGATCTGTTTCAAGATGGACAACAACCCGGCAATCTATATAAAGTGTGGCGATCTGTTTCAAGATGGACAACAACCGGGCAATCTGTATAAAGTATGGTGATCTGTTTCAAGACAGACAACAACTGGGCAATCTGTATTAAGTATGGTGATCTGTTTCAAGATGGACAACAACCGGGCAATCTGTATTAAGTATGGTGATCTGTTTCAAGATGGACAACAACTGGGCAATCTGTATTAAGTATGGTGATCTGTTTCAAGATGGACAACAACCGGGCAATCTGTATGAAGTATGGTGATCTGTTTCAAGACAGACAACAACCGGGCAATCTGTATAAAGTATGGTGATCTGTTTCAAGACAGACAACAACCGGGCAATCTATATAAAGTATGGTGATCTGTTTCAAGATGGACAACAACCGGGCAATCTGTATGAAGTATGGTGATCTGTTTCAAGATGGACAACAACCGGGCAATCTATATAAAGTATGGTGATCTGTTTCAAGATGGACAACAACCGGGCAATCTGTATAAAGTATGGTGATCTGTTTCAAGACAGACAACAACCGGGCAATCTGTATAAAGTATGGTGATCTGTTTCAAGATGGACAACAACTGGGCAATCTATATAAAGTATGGTGATCTGTTTCAAGATGGACAACAACTGGGCAATCTGTATAAAGTATGGTGATCTGTTTCAAGATGGACAACAACCGGGCAATCTGTATAAAGTATGGCGATCTGTTTCAAGATGGACAACAACCGGGCAATCTGTGTAAAGTATGGTGATCTGTTTCAAGATGGACAACAACTGGGCAATCTGTATAAAGTATGGTGATCTGTTTCAAGATGGACAACAACCGGGCAATCTGTATAAAGTATGGTGATCTGTTTCAAGATGGACAACAACCGGGCAATCTGTATAAAGTATGGTGATCTGTTTCAAGATGGACAACAACTGGGCAATCTGTATAAAGTATGGTGATCTGTTTCAAGATGGACAACAACCGGGCAATCTGTATAAAGTATGGTGATCTGTTTCAAGATGGACAACAACTGGGCAATCTGTATAAAGTATGGTGATCTGTTTCAAGATGGACAACAACTGGGCAATCTGTATAACGTATGGTGATCTGTTTCAAGATGGACAACAACCGGGCAATCTGTATAAAGTATGGTGATCTGTTTCAAGATGGACAACAACCGGGCAATCAGTATGAAGTATGGTGATCTGTTTCAAGATGGACAACAACTGGGCAATCTGTATAAAGTATGGTGATCTGTTTCAAGATGGACAACAACCGGGCAATCTATATAAAGTATGGCGATCTGTTTCAAGACAGACAACAACCGGGCAATCTGTATAAAGTATGGCGATCTGTTTCAAGATGGACAACAACTGGGCAATCTATATAAAGTATGGCGATCTGTTTCAAGACAGACAACAACCGGGCAATCTGTATAAAGTATGGCGATCTGTTTCAAGATGGACAACAACTGGGCAATCTATATAAAGTATGGCGATCTGTTTCAAGACAGACAACAACCGGGCAATCTGTATAAAGTATGGTGATCTGTTTCAAGACAGACAACAACCGGGCAATCTGTATGAAGTATGGTGATCTGTTTCAAGATGGACAACAACCGGGCAATCTGTATTAAGTATGGTGATCTGTTTCAAGATGGACAACAACCGGGCAATCTGTATAAAGTGTGGCGATCTGTTTCAAGATGGACAACAACCGGGCAATCTGTATAAAGTATGGTGATCTGTTTCAAGATGGACAACAACCGGGCAATCTGTATAAAGTATGGCGATCTGTTTCAAGATGGACAACAACTGGGCAATCTATATAAAGTATGGCGATCTGTTTCAAGATGGACATCAACCGGGCAATCTGTATAAAGTATGGTGATCTGTTTCAAGATGGACAACAACCGGGCAATCTGTATAACGTATGGTGATCTGTTTCAAGACAGACAACAACCGGGCAATCTGTATAACGTATGGTGATCTGTTTCAAGACAGACAACAACTGGGAAATCTGTATTAAGTATGGTGATCTGTTTCAAGATGGACATCAACCGGGCAATCTGTATAAAGTATGGTGATCTGTTTCAAGACAGACAACAACCGGGCAATCTGTATAACGTATGGTGATCTGTTTCAAGACAGACAACAACTGGGAAATCTGTATAAAGTATGGTGATCTGTTTCAAGACAGACAACAACTGGGAAATCTATATTGAACTATGTATACTCATTACTCAATTCAGATTTCATCATCTTGAACAATTACATGTACTTTAGTAAAACTTTATCGAGTTTGACACCTCTTTCAAAAAGCAGTAAAGGCTCATAGGAGGAAAGGATTTGTCAAATAGTTCTCATAAGTAAGCTTTGGACTGAACCTGTGCTAGACAATAATATGTATGTACTAGTTATATCAAAGACGAAACGTTGCCTCAATATTTATCGAAGAGGTTACTTCACAAAATTGAAACTGGGATGACCGATAAGTACTACATTTCAGCTGGGACCAATGTATATATTGGTCCCAGATTTCAGTTGCAACCATACATGTTTTGCTTTCATGCAACATCGACAATGAGTGAACAGTGAGCGTGATCCTGAGCTAAAAAATAGATAATATTGTTTGTTTTTTATTACCTGCTCGCTAAATTGGTATGGCTGCCCAGCTTGTATCTCAGGGTATTCTTTGTTATTCGTGGGATTCAAGTTGTCCAGAGTTCTCTGCCCTCTGTCCTGTGGACGCAGCTGGTGTTCCTGCATGTTGATTGGTCGGAAACACAGTTTAAATGTCTGTAAAAATAAAGACATTTAAATGTATATTTTTAGAGATTATATTTTTGAAGGATTAAACAATCATCAACAAAACAAATGAATGTCGACGTTTGCCGATGTCACTTCTGTTGGTATAAACAATGGTGGTTAACAAAACGTAATCTATTACAATCTGTGTTGGAAGTCTATCATACTATATACTATAATGTAATAGTTCTTGCGGAAGATAAATATCCATCTGCTGCCCTTTAAATGTCTTCTTACTCTAAAATGTGTCCAGAAAGGATTTCCACATTGTATGTTTTAATTGAATAATAACAATACATTGGCAAGTATTGCTTACAAACATAGAAATCTGTATTATCGAGACTTGTTATGAAACTTGTGTAGGTCTGTTGTTTTTACGTCACACCAAACATTTTGAGTTATATGTAAAGGTTTGCAACTTCTAGCAGATACAGCATCAGCGCACTGTGAGACGACAGTGAGGACATGTTACACAGCACCCATACAGTCACCATAACCTGCCAACATTCCTGTCAGTACTAGTCATATACTAGGACTTAATTCAACTGTAGAATTACTAGAAGATTGTCTCTATGCTAGCATATAACATACTACGTACCTCCCAGTCCCTGCCATAACGTATGATATGATATATCCAACCAATAGGGATCCAGATAGCAGCGAAGGCAGCCATACTCCAACCTATAGCAACAGCCCATTGAGGGTAACTGTAAGTACCCTTAGGTCTGGTGTAATTCAGCTCAGAGTAATCTATAGTGCTTAGCACAAATATAACCTGAAATTAAAATAGCACAACTGTTGTAATTGAATCAATTAGCACTTAAAATATATCTACTTGTACATGATGCCTAAAGTCTTGATCAAAATTTGTCTTTTGTCACTTTTAGAATGATAATACATGTATACATAATGTGTGTGGGATAAACTGTACAAGTATAATATACATAATGTATGTGGGATAAACTGTATGAGTGTAATATACATTATGTGTGTGGGATACACTGTATGAGTGTAATATACATAATGTGTGTGGGATACACTGTATGAGTGTAATATACATAATGTGTGTGGGATAAACTGTATGAGTGTAATATACATAATGTGTGTGGGATATACTGTATGAGTGTAATATACATAATGTGTGTGGGATATACTGTATGAGTGTAATATACATAATGTGTGTGGGATATACTGTATGAGTGTAATATACATAATGTGTGTGGGATACACTGTATGAGTGTAATATACATAATGTGTGTGGGATACACTGTATGAGTGTAATATACATAATGTGTGTGGGATATACTGTATGAGTGTAATATACATAATGTGTGTGGGATATACTGTATGAGTGTAATATACATAATGTGTGTGGGATATACTGTATGAGTGTAATATACATAATGTGTGTGGGATATACTGTATGAGTGTAATATACATAATGTGTGTGGGATAAACTGTATGAGTGTAATATACATAATGTGTGTGGGATATACTGTATGAGTGTAATATACATAATGTGTGTGGGATATACTGTATGAGTGTAATATACATTATGTGTGCGGGATACACTGTATGAGTGTAATATACATTATGTGTGCGGGATATACTGTATGAGTGTAATATACATTATGTGTGTGGGATACACTGTATGAGTGTAATATACATTATGTGTGCGGGATACACTGTATGAGTGTAATATACATTATGTGTGTGGGATATACTGTATGAGTGTAATATACATTATGTGTGTGGGATACACTGTATGAGTGTAATATACATTATGTGTGTGAGATACACTGTATGAGTGTAATATACATTATGTGTGTGGGATACACTGTATGAGTGTAATATACATTATGTGTGTGGGATACACTGTATGAGTGTAATATACATTATGTGTGTGGGATACACTGTATGAGTGTAATATACATTATGTGTGTGGGATACACTGTATGAGTGTAATATACATTATGTGTGTGGGATACACTGTATGAGTGTAATATACATTATGTGTGTGGGATACACTGTATGAGTGTAATATACATCATGTGTGTGGGATACACTGTATGAGTGTAATATACATTATGTGTGTGGGATAAACTGTATGAGTGTAATATACATAATGTGTGTGGGATATACTGTATGAGTGTAATATACATAATGTGTGTGGGATATACTGTATGAGTGTAATATACATTATGTGTGCGGGATACACTGTATGAGTGTAATATACATTATGTGTGCGGGATATACTGTATGAGTGTAATATACATTATGTGTGTGGGATACACTGTATGAGTGTAATATACATTATGTGTGCGGGATACACTGTATGAGTGTAATATACATTATGTGTGTGGGATACACTGTATGAGTGTAATATACATTATGTGTGTGGGATACACTGTATGAGTGTAATATACATTATGTGTGTGGGATACACTGTATGAGTGTAATATACATTATGTGTGTGGGATATACTGTATGAGTGTAATATACATTATGTGTGTGGGATACACTGTATGAGTGTAATATACATAATGTGTGTGGGATAAACTGGACGAGTCAATGAACATGTAGGATGTTCAATATTTCTTGTATTAAGATGACCAAATATTAATTTATAATGATTTCTTTTTAGAAGGTATAAAACAATCCTGAAATATGTCGAATGTTGTTTTTGGTTTTCTAAATCAGAAATGTTGTTCTTTTCAATTTCATGTCTGTTATAGAGAAGTTGGCATTAACTGCGGCTCGGAATAATGAATTTAAGGCACATGTTTGTTTCACAGTGCTTCGTAAGTTGCTACGAAATAAAATCACTGACCATACAGAATATTGGTGAAGTTACAGTCCAGCCAATCATCATGTAGGGATTTATTCTCCACCCGTACATCATCTCCAAATTGTCATAGAAACGACGTACACCTGAAGTAAGAATTTTAGAAAATAAAAATAAATAAATGAACGAGGGAGCGAGCGGGCGGTGATACGGACCGATGTTAGAATACAGTATTTATGATACGTTCACTCCGATCCATAGTATACCTATAAAGCCTCGACTTATCAGACACCAATCCCGAATTCACGACTGATCAAAACTCAGATCTATATCAAACTCGAATTTTCAAGATCTTATATTTTGGGTTGTTATATAAATAGCTGGTGTGTAAATTGAGCTTAGACATGTTGGTGGTATGATTTTCGTAAGGCAAAATATAAACTATTTGACGTGAGAAATATCTCGGGTTTGAGACACCGTGGCCTGGTCTCCTCTAAATACAGTGTTGTTTTACCAGAAAGTGGACCCAAGAGTCTTTGAAATAAGTGTTAATGTTTTTTCTGCATTACGCATATTCATTCCATATATTTGAATTGATTCATTTACATTTTAGTGTTGTTTTTCTGACGCTTTTTATTGTGTCATATTTAAACGAAATGAATTCAATAAATACTTAAATAGGCTTGAAATTTACCATTTCATTGTGGATATATACCCCAATATAAACATAAATTCAATGATGCATGGCTTAACGAGCGTACACTAATGTTAGTTTCACAAATTAATGAAATCATCTAAAAATGAACTTCGATATAAGGACATATAACATGGTTTGTCACGACTTCCATTCCGTGTCTTAACTTAAAGGTTATACAAATGTAGTGAAAGGATATACAGCAAATGGTGTATGCATTTTTATCACATTTCTCTACTCACTCCTATAAACCGTCTGTTAATGCTCCGGTTTCTGTTCCCCGAGTGCATGCGTTAAAGAAACGATTCTTAATTGACTTATGAAATTCAAAAAACATTGCCTATGTTTTATTCACATGAAAACAGTTGTAAACATATGTACGAAGTCAGTCAGTGTAAACTGACATTGGACAATGTCTACATACAAACACATTGTACACAGTAACGAGATTCTCTGCTAATGTTGTATCCACTAGATACGTGGTCATTGCATCATTTGAAAAACAACTGTACACATCTGATAGACATATCAAGGTGGCTTACCATAACACCAGGCTACTGCTACACAACTGATTGCAGCAACTAACAGAATAATCCTACTTCCAGAGTAATAGTCAAACAACTGGAACACGTACATACCACCCTGCAGGGAAAATGTTGGAGCAATTAACATATAACATTTTCCTAAGTATACGGTTGCTGAGAATAACAAGAATGGTATTAATCGTTAATCTGACTCATCAGTTAACCAAACGTTTTTTTAAAGGCCACTTGAACGTTAACGTATTACTAGTGACTTCTTTTATTTGGGCCCCGATATTTCCAAGGATAATATACTATATAATAACTATAGCAGAGTCCACAAGATCACTAAAAGTAGACATTTATCACATTATAATGACAAACGCACAATGTATGACACCCAAAATCTGTACTAGAATTCTCGTGAATGTCGAATTCCTTCTTATCCTTGGTTTGAGACACATATTTCCTAAAGATGAAAGTAAATGAGCATTTACATAATCATCATCTTCATAATCATCATCATCATTATCATCTGCATAATCATGAACAAAATCGCAATCAGCATCCACATCGCCATCGTCGATAATTTGATAATTGTAGTGCATGTAATATCAATGTCATGTTTATCAGCCCCAACGACTTAGTCATTGTCATCATCGGTGATATCACCATCATAACCATCTTCATCAATATTATCATCAGCGTTGTCACCTTTATTAGCAGAAGTAGGCGGTTACTTACCGGACACACCATTGGTAGACCAACCAAGAACTGTAGTACGCAAACAAAACCAATAAACACCTCACGTCTATGCCCCCTCCTCAGATGTTGGGGGAACTGATCTACAATAGCTGTAACCACACCTTCAACACCAACGAACTGAAAAACCATGTATAGTTCTGTGTACGTGTGGTTGACATAAATATGGCTCGTTTCCATGAATACACCCAGAATTTTGAACATGTATATATAATTATATATGTTATGATAATTCAAAGATTGAGCCGAATGTGAACCCGATTAATACCGGATTCAAGCCTGATTAACTGTCTCCATCCGCGTCGCTAACTTGTTATTCTATTTATCCTTTCCCTTCTTGTGTTGACTTCAAATATACCGAGTTGCATCCCCTAAAGTGTGACGCAATTAATCTTGTGATGTATTGAATATATATATGGTTAGCACCTTACGCCGAGAGTCATAGTAATGACTCTGCTACATTTTCAATACCAGAATGTATTTACATATATCTGCGTTTCGATGAGAATGAAGAAACAACAATTTAACACAAAGCTTGACAAATGTTGTCCTATACCGTAATGTATACTGCAACACCCATAACACCCATGTATGCATGTTTCAGTCATCTGATCACCAATGGCTGGCATCTCGAAATTTGCGTAAACACATTGAAGCGATCATTTTAAGACGTCGTAGTTCTAAATATTTAAGACCTCTATAATACTCGGTAGTACGACACGTCTTAGATCCGCATTTAATTGAATTATCATGCTGGAGACTTACCTGACTGTCCAGTCCTAAAAGAATGATCATTAAAAAGAACATTATGGACCAGAAAGGAGCACCCGGTAACAATGTCAAAGCTTTTGGGTACGCAATGAAGGCGAGCCCGGGACCTGTAGAATAAAGAGAAAAACGGCAACATTAAAACCTGTGTATGTGAAACGTCTATAGTAGCTGCATGCAGTTCACTAGAACACATTTTTGTTGTTGTGTTGAAATTGAAGTATTACGCGTGTGGCAGATAGTGAACCTTAATCAGTGTTCCTGGGTGACCAACCAATACTAGCATGTTCCTGGGTGACCAACCAATACTAGCGTGTTCCTGGGTGACCAACCAATACTAGCATGTTCCTGGGTGACCAACCAATACTAGCGTGTTCCTGGGTGACCAACCAATACTAGCATGTTCCTGGGTGACCAACCAATACTAGCGTGTTCCTGGGTGACCAACCAATACTAGCGTGTTCCTGGGTGACCAACCAATACTAGCATGTTCCTGGGTGACCAACCAATACTAGCGTGTTCCTGGGTGACCAACCAATACTAGCGTGTTCCTGGGTGACCAACCAATACTAGCGTGTTCCTGGGTGACCAACCAACACTAGCGTGTTCCTGGGTGACCAACCAATACTAGCATGTTCCTGGGTGACCAACCAATACTAGCGTGTTCCTGGGTGACCAATCAATACTAGCATGCTCTTTCACAGACATTTGACAACTTTCACATCAGGGGTGCAGAACAAATGAATTTGGGAGAATTATCTTCAGTCAATTGACACTTCAGGTTTGTCAGTTGTATGTTTTACCTAATGATGTAACCGGAAGGACTTTAGTAGTTTGTTTCATAGTGTATTGTGTAAGTATATAATTAATAAACGTGTTACATGTACATGATATTATAGAGTAATGATCAACATAGATACGCCTTTTTTGTCTACGATCGAATTCATTGTGTGGTACATTTTGACATTGCGAGAACGGTAGTGTGTTATTTACAATCATGATCACAGGCTGCTTTACCAATGTGTCGTCCATTAACATTTGTACTATATGGACAAGAGAAGTATGCTAGGTCAATGATACAGCTATTAAACTGTTGCCTATCAGTTATGATGAAATGGGCGCGTCCTATTTTGTTGTCGTTGGAGGTTAGCATTAACATGGTTATATGAATGCACGAGTTATACCTGCTTCTGCAACATCCGCAATATCCTTGCCTTGTACATGAGCCATGTGACCAAGAATGGAGAATATGATAAATCCCGCAAATACACTGGTTCCGCTGTTTGCGCATGCGAATATAATAGAATCCCTGAAAGTAACGATGTGTAATTATTTTGTCGATTAATGACATCACAATTACGATTTAAGCAAATGATAAGTCAGAAGGAAAATATTATTTACAAATATTTAGAGTCAAACGTCGGGTAATCCTAAACAAATCCTGTTACAAAACGTAGACACATTTAGCGTCAAAATTCGAGTGTTCCAAAATGTCGACACATTAAGCGTGAAACGTCGGGTTTTATAAACGTCGACACATTTCGCGTCAAATGTCGGGAGTTCAACAAAACGTAGAGACATTTAGCGTCAAACGTCGGGAGCTCCACAAAACGTAGAGACATTTAGCGTCAAACGTCGGGAGTTCCACAAAACGTAGAGACATTTAGCGTCAAATGTCGGGAGTTCCACAAAACGTAGAGACATTTAGCGTCAAACGTCGGGAGCTCCACAAAACGTAGAGACATTTAGCGTCAAACGTCGGGAGTTCCACAAAACGTAGAGACATTTAGCGTCAAACGTCGGGAGCTCCACAAAACGAAGAGACATTTAGCGTCAAACGTCGGGAGCTCCACAAAACGAAGAGACATTTAGCGTCAAACGTCGGGAGCTCCACAAAACGTAGAGACATTTAGCGTCAAACGTCGGGAGTTCCACAAAACGTAGAGACATTTAGCGTCAAACGTCGGGAGCTCCACAAAACGTAGAGACATTTAGCGTCAAACGTCGGGAGTTCCACAAAACGTCGAGACATTTAGCGTCAAACGTCGGGAGTTCCACAAAACGCAGCAACATTTAGCGTCAAACGTTTGATCACACAAGAACTACAGTGAATACTGTTTTCTGAGAAAGCAGCCTGGGAGGTGATTGTTACAAGCAGAAAACCCATACATTGCAACTTGATGAAATGTAAACAAACAAATCACACTTGTAGAAAGTTCACTTACCGGTATGAATTATGATGAAACTTGTTGTAACTTCCTAAAGCTGTAAGAGCCCCGAGCGAAATTGAATACGAGAAGAAAATCTGAGTTCCTGCATCAACCCATACCTGTACAAAATATTACCAGTGATCATTTCCCTTCACCTGAATCTTATTAATTTATCGCTCGACTTTATGTACACATGTTAAATAGTTTTTAAAACGTATTCACTCTTATTGAACTCCAAGTCATTTCACCAGTTGCATGTTACATGTACATGTATATCATTAAAGGTACAGCCACAATAAGATGTAAAGACAATAATTATTCCAATTTGTAAAAGTGACACCAATGTCCGTAACAATGACCACCCAAGTTATTGTCTTAGAACTGACAATTGATTGTTTGTCTTAAACGTATACATGTATTTCAGATATCTGGATACGATATAAGCATGTAATTGATATCTTCATTTAGCAAGTTGGATTTCTGAATAAATATACAAAATCAGAAATGATTATAAACGACAAGGACCGATAATGTACGAATCTCATACGGAAATTGATACTATTCTGCCTAATCGCTGTATAATACATACATAGTGTACAAAGGTCATGATAGGGATGTTTTTGTTCACACATCACCTACTTTCCTTGAACAAAGAAGAAGTACAAAATTTGAATTCATGAAACTCTGGACATGAGCAATAATTTACCTGAGTATCTTTCATCTTTTCAAAATCTGGTTTCACATAAAACAAAATACCATTTCCAGCACCTTCCAATAAACAGTTACGGATGAGTAAGACAGTCATGAAGATATATGGAGTGGTGGCTGTGACGTACATAACCTGTATGAAACAAAACATAGTGACAATATGAGTGCCGCTGTACGATTTCCTACATCTTCACTAAGTGACGTCATTTCCAGAAAACGTCACATGTGACGTCTCCATGTACTGACACAGTAAGCAATATTTGCCCCATATGGCAATATGAAAACGAAGTGACTGTAAAGAGTTAATATGGTTTCCTACTTGCTAATAGTGACATCATATATTGCGTTTTCTTGAAATGACGTCACTTATAGAAGAGGTTGTAAAGCGCTCATATTGAAAACACTTTCACATGGACTCGCTACTGTAAACCATTAAAATTGAACAATCCTTTTTAGCCGATATTCGAGCTTCTACAAGCATTGTTTACCAGGAAGAAGACATATGACATGCACTGCGTAGTTATTCGTCTTTTTAAAAAATACTTTTTTACCAAAATCATACACATGTTGTACCTTATGGTAAATCTCAATATATCAAATAAATTGCACAGCTTATTATAATGAATTTCACTAATCAGAGAACTGACTAGAGCTGCACAATCAGTCAACAAAAAATGAGAGTTATTCTGTTCACGATAAAGCTGACAGTTATTCTGTTCACGATAGAGCTGACGGTTATTCTGTTCACGATAGAGCTGGCGGTTATTCTGTTCACGATAGAGCTGCCAGTTATTCTGTTCACGATAGAGCTGACGGTTATTCTGTTCACGATAGAGCTGCCAGTTATTCTGTTCACGATAGAGCTGACAGTTATTCTGTTCACGATAGAGCTGACAGTTATTCTGTTCACGATAGAGCTGACAGTTATTCTGTTCACGATAGAGCTGACGGTTATTCTGTTCACGATAGAGCTGACGGTTATTCTGTTCACGATAGAGCTGACGGTTATTCTGTTCACGATAGAGCTGCCAGTTATTCTGTTCACGATAGAGCTGACAGTTATTCTGTTCACGATAGAGCTGGCGGTTATTCTGTTCACGATAGAGCTGCCAGTTATTCTGTTCACGATAGAGCTGCCAGTTATTCTGTTCACGATAGAGCTGACGGTTATTCTGTTCACGATAGAGCTGACGGTTATTCTGTTCACGATAGAGCTGACAGTTATTCTGTTCAGAATAGAGCTGGCGGTTATTCTGTTCACGATAGAGCTGCCAGTTATTCTGTTCACGATAGAGCTGCCAGTTATTCTGTTCACGATAGAGCTGACGGTTATTCTGTTCACGATAGAGCTGACGGTTATTCTGTTCACGATAGAGCTGGCGGTTATTCTGTTCACGATATAGATGACGGTTATTCTGTTCACGATAGAGCTGACGGTTATTCTGTTCACGATAAAGCTGACGGTTATTCTGTTCACGATAGAGCTGACAGTTATTCTGTTCATGATAGAACTGACAGTTATTCTGTTCACGATAAAGCTGACAGTTATTCTGTTCACGATAGAGCTGGCGGTTATTCTGTTCATGATAGAGCTGACAGTTATTCTGTTCACGATAGAGCTGACGGTTATTCTGTTCACGATAAAGCTGACAGTTATTCTGTTCACGATAGAGCTGACAGTTATTATGTTCACGATAGAGCTGACAGTTATTCTGTTCACGATAGAGCTGACAGTTATTCTGTTCACGATAGAGCTGCCATTTTACAGTCATTCATATCGTTTTTCATTTAAAATACTCTACATAATAAATCTAGTTTTAGTAATTCTTGGATTCCAAGTTGTTCATCCGAAGGAAACGACGGATGACGAATAGCATACAACTATTGATTCAAACCAACACTTTTAACCTTTGACTGATTATAACGTAGAGTATTATTCGGGAATTATAAAAAAACTGAATAATTTGTAGTATGCGCTGATGTAAATATGTTGTAACATATTTATTTCAAAATATCGCTTTAATGTTTCAATCTTCCGTATATATACCGTCTGTGACATATGTACATAATTTCAAGGTATATATTCAAACGTATTTTGCAAAAGAATGAAACATACAAAGGAGGTCCCATAATCTACTTCTCAGAAGTTATTGAAAAACCTTTTGAGATTCCTTGTACTTATATGATAATTTACCTTTCCTGATGATCTAATACCCTTACAGATACACGCATACACAACAATCCAAGCAAACAACAAACACAGAACAAGATCCCATTTAGCGGGTCCCATATCATGGATACCTTCGGATATAGCCAGTACCTTGTTCCTGAAACATATATAGACGTATTTATACTATCACCAATGTTCCGATTGGTAGACAAAACAATTCATTGGGATTAGAGATGCATTTCCACAACGTATACGTTTAATACGCAAAGCACTTCTAACGCAACATCTTGGAATGTTCAATTACTTTTAATACAAACATCCCAAACTATGTTCATTTATAAACAACGACTTAGTTCAAAGCGACATTATGAATACTAAGTTTAAGTTATTTATGTAATTCTGAAATATAACATTTGTTTATGATATATTGGTACACTGTCTAAACATTATGTTTAATGTTTAAAACTTGTGATTTAGAGAAAAAAAAGCACTAACGATGCGCCCGGAATTCAAACTCTCATACTTAAGATAAAGGCACATTTGAATCCTCTACCTATTGAGCTAACCGGTTGGGTTCCATAATTACTGTCAAACGTTTGTCAATCCAAATTACTCGTACTTACTCCCAGTATTCAGTAACAGGTTCCACATAGTAATCAAGTAAAACGGTTACGTGTTTTGTTGGGTCGAAAAGAACAATTGAGCTGTTAGCTGCCATCGTTGTCGTTATGTTCAAACATGCGTTGTTGATTGATATACCAGGGTCATCTGTACCAGTTCTGAAATAAAGATGCTACCAACTATATTCAGTGCAACCTCACCAGAGTAACACATGCTTTAGAATACACAACTTTCGGTTGTTGTTTAGAGATTGTTGCTCCAGGAAGGTTAAATGAATCGATAGTAAGTTCTTACCACAGTAAATAGATGATACTGTTGTATCAAGAGAGTGTCACTCTGGAGAGGTTGATTTGTCTTCAGAACAAAACAATTCGACCGTCTTAAATGCATAAAAGTTAAAATGATTTGTTTCCCGTAAAATTTCTTTCGAGATTTGATTACCAATGCTCATTCACGGTTCGACTTTACGTGGTTATCGACCTTTTACAATGAAATACATGTACCTTTATTACCACGGCCTCTGCTATGCTAAACTTTTCGGCACATCTGTGTCAATTAGTAGACACGTGTGCAAGTGGTACAAAACGATCAAATTCGAACAACTTCTGAGATAATGAACATATAAAGACGAGTATTCCATATTCTTATGTTACCTCCCTTTGATGAAACACTGATAACACTGATTACACTATTGTGACACTACTAGACGTGCTATTGTCATATCTTCACAGTCCAGTGTGAGTTGTCACAGTTGTATAATGGAGAAGTTTGGGATGGATCTGTCTAAGATCTAGGAAGGCATATGAGATTGAATCATCCCTATGAATTCTAACATACATATTCACTGACTAAACCTTGTGTTTTCAGTATATTTTAAACAAACTAGAGAAACTAGAGTAACTTCTTTTGGTATGTATGCAGTTGAAATTACCATCATGTCGATGTGTATGAAAAAGAGACTCTAGTTAGACTATTTGGGATTGTGCACTGACACTGGAACTGTGCAGTGAGGTATAGACGTAACCCACGAGATCGCGTTTGTTGGCATCTATGATGAATTATGTATTAGTATTATAATGGAACAAAACTATATTAATGTATAGCATCACTGTTGTATGAAATAAGACACTGTTAATATACATGTTACACAAAACATACGTTGAACTCACTCAGTGCATGTCAGTAGAGATGCGATGTACAAGCTTGGATGTAGAGATGCGATGTACAAGCTTGGATGTAGAGATGCGATGTACAAGCTTGGATTCAGTCGCCGATATACATTATTTACTTGTAGCCCCCTTTTAATATTAAATTTGAAGCATATCGATTTATCTGCGGTATCGTCTTGATGAAATAAGCCACTTGACATGAAGTCGTTAGGAATTTGGCATCCTAAAACTCCGAATATTTACTTAGTTTATCAATGATACGGCATAAACAATTTGTTGGCACTTACATGTTACACCTGTTGTCAGCCAGTAATGTTTTTTGCGGTGAATCGAATAATGTACAATGTTCGGTCGCCCAATCTTCATCACATTCCGTCCAGGGGAGTTTGCTCGTAAACGAAGCAAAGAAATAGCGGAAAGCCCAAGCCAGGATAACATTGTAGTAACAGTTGAGGAAAAACACGATTATCAGTGTGGATAAACCGATACCTGTAAATATATCATTATCTTGTCTATGAGAACTGTATCATGTCTTGTTTCTTAAAGGGTCTTTTACTTGGTAAATACTGGACAACAGAACAGAACACTAGTAGTATAGCCCGAGAGTGGTGTGATCAAATGATAGGCAGCCATTATGCGTAACTGTAATTCGTAAATAAAGGAAAACAATTCCTCTCAAAATGTCATCGAAAAAAATATTTAATGACGTAATCACATAAACAAGTCTCTGACGTCATTCAGCATACACGCGTTCAGCGTGTCCGTTCAATCTGGGACCAATATATACATGTTGGTCCCAGGTTGAATCTCTCTGACTCGGATTGCAATCAAGTGTACGGAATTTAATACATTTTGATTGATAAAGGACTGAGCTCCTCCTGCAAAGATAAATATAATTTTTAAAAGTTCCTGTGTAAACTAAAAATGTGTTGATAAGGTCTGAAACATTTGAGATGGAATAAACTCACTTAATTGGATATGTATGTTTGAAGAATTTTGCTGAACATGCTAAGTAAATCTGTCATATAAGTAACTTGCATGTTAACGGTAAATGTTACCATATTTATTTTTGTATTCGCTGCAGTGTTCATGAGGTTCTTATTTAATACATCAAAAGTGTTAATATTTTTCATCATTATTCGTTTTGTAAATTGTAAACAAGCAGCGTATGAATTTCATTTAGGTTTTCTGCTCATTTGCGTAGTATATGCGCACTGTGCAATATGCTATTTACTGTTATTGTTTCGTAGAAACATACACGGATATGTGATAACTCGTCTGAACAGATGATCGGTTTTATTTGAAAATAAAACCATGATATTGCAAATATTTGATCGTTGCGTGCACGTCATATGATGCATGTTTTTGTCACTAATGGGTATAAGTCATATCTTGTTCCTGAAAGAGGTATTTGAATTTGAAACATAACTACTTATTTGTTATTCAGGTAATTGATACGAATAACTTTAATAAAAACGACATTATTAAGCTGTATGCGCGTTAAATTAGTCATGTACTGGAGATTAACATTTTTCCTTTTGTAATAAAACACCACTTGAAACATAAACATGCATGTATATATATTTTGCGCATTAAACTACAACGAAAGGTATAGACAGTAGTAAATGTATGTTATTGTAAATCACAATTCGCAATTCGAAAATTGCATTCCTTTAATTTGTCATTATATTTTGTTTGATCATCATAATAATTAGCAGATTATTTGTTTAATACAATTAAATGTTTGTTTGTTTTTGTTTGTTGCACTTGTTTATTGGATCAAAGGTAATTGTGTTCTATTGATGTAACCATCACACTTTTAATTATGTGTAAACTGTCAATTGTACGTTGTTTAAGGTGATATATGCCCGCTAAATGTCTTGAAATGGTATTGTTATTATATATATAGGTGAATGAATCAGTATATTCTCACAATTGTCTAAAATTGGATAAGTCGTTAAGACTTATATGAATGTATATCAGTAGGTCCTTCTTAAAATGCCTTTATCAATTAATATATGTTTTTCATATAGTACCTAAGATTGCAGATGCCATAATACTTATTAAGATATATATTCTCTTTTATCACCGTTTTTGATAGAGTAATACAGGTTGAAACAAATAAATATATATAATGTGTCTTAAAACATAATGATTTCCGAACTTTGTTTAGGTTTAACCAATAACTCAACTCAATCATATTTATTGAATAAAACATTCGTAGGCCTACATGTATATAGCGTACAATACAATATAATATATAATGTAGAGAAAGTCGTAAAAGAAATAAAAAAATATTAGTTTACAAAGAACTTTCATGAATGTGAAACAATTGTGTTACATTAGCAAAGTGGTCTAAAAAAATATATATACATGTACATGTACATGTACCAGGTATATCTGTACCAATAAAGAAACACAAAGTCAACATATACAGATGACATGAGGAAAGGGCAATTATTGAGTTCTAATGTTATTTGCATAATAAATTAATTTTGAAAGGTTTATCAATTCAATCTTTGAGTCAGTGCTTAAATAAAGACAATGTATTGTTATGTTTGTTGACTGTGTTACGTAATGACGCGTGCTCGCTTAGCGAGGTGATTAACAAGGCGAGAAGCCGCTGTAGCGGATGATTAGATAAGATGATAAGATTTAGGAGTGCTACTATTTATATTTATTTTTCAGAAATAAGGAGTAGTTAGTTAAATACAATTATTAAAATCGACCAAATATCATTAATATAAACTGCTTTTTAATATAACAAATGATCAATGATTAATGATCGACTATACCAATAAAGACAATGTAATTGTTATGTTTGTTGACTGTGTTACGTAACTACTCTGGGACAAGTATGATGAACGGGACATTGTATGCGAGGATTTCCTGCGTGAAATCGGCGAGATATACGGTTAAGTATATGTGTAAGTAATTGTGACAGTGTGAATAAATAGTGTGCCAGTGTGAAGTAAAAAGTGTTTCCGAGTCAATTTATGTGCCAGTTTGAATAAAAAGTGTTTGAATAGTTTGAATTGGTAAAGCAGTCTCGGCAAATTCCTGAGACTGCTTTACCAATAATACGTATTACCATTTCCTTACATGTATAGTGTCAAATTTTCGTTTCGTTTGAACTAACGTGAGGTCAAATGGTAACATAATGTGAGACTAGTTATGTGCAAGAGACTGGATGTTTTATTCTATTCTTTTGGCTATGTATTCGTCCTTTTTTCCTTTCTATATGCTGTATATAGTATTCACTATTCTTCCTTTATGTATGTATATATTCATAAATAATTGTTAAACCATATATCTCCAGAAAATGGAGGCAATAAAGTTATGTATATATAAATGAATAATTTTTGAGTGTAAGTGACAGCGTAATTAGACTTAATTAGAATAACAAATCACATCATCAATTAAATTCCACCTGCAGTTTTAGGCCTAATAAAATGTGATAGAATGACTGTGTGTATTTTGTGTGTATATATCTTTATTAGTATTCATTTTGGAATGTAAATAAACTTAAAAATTAAACTTAAACAACGTGATTGTCAACATTTTTTCAGGTAACAAATGTGATAATTGTCCAATTAAAAACATATTCCAGGGGTTGAAAAGTCTTGGTTTATTAGGGGTTGAAAAGTCTTGATTTTAACAGGGGTTGAAAAGTCTTAGGCTAATTAGGGGTTGAAAATGACAGTGGGATTGAAAAGTCTTGGATATTTTACCATAGGGGTTGAAAAGTCTTGGGGTTGAAAAGTCTTGGGGTTGAAAAGTCTCGATACCCTATAGGCAGCCAGTATGCTTAGCTTGAAAGGTACTATAGGCAGCCAGTATGCTTAGCTTGAAAGGTACTATAGGCAGCCAGTATGCTTAGCTTGAAAGGTACTATAGTCAGCCAGTTTGCTTAGCTTGAAAGGTACTTTAGGCAACCAGTATGCTTAGCTTGAAAGGTACTATAGTCAGCCAGTATGCTTAGCTTGAAAGGTACTATAGGCAACCAGTATGCTTAGCTTGTAATGTACTATAGTCAGCCAGTATGCTTAGCTTGAAAAGTACAATAGTCAGCCAGTACGCTTAGCTTGAAAGGTACTATAGGCAGCCAGTATGCTTAGCTTGAAAGGTACTATAGGCAGCCAGTATGCTTAGCTTGGAAGGTACTATAGGCAGCCAGTATGCTTAGCTTGAAAGGTACTATAGGCAGCCAGTATACTTAGCTTGAAAGGTACTATAGGCAGCCAGTATGCTTAGCTTGAAAGGTACTATAGGCAGCCAGTATGCTTAGCTTGAAAGGTACTATAGGCAGCCAGTATGCTTAGCTTGAAAGGTACTATAGGCAGCCAGTATGCTTAGCTTGAAAGGTACTATAGGCAGCCAGTATGCTTAGCTTGGAAGGTACTGTATTTTTCGCATTTTGAATACACTTAATACTAGAAATGTGACTCAGTGTAGGGATAGTTGGTCTGTTTGATTTCTTTCAGTCAACGGCTTGGAAGATTTTAACACTTTATATGTTACCCACAGCAGTAAAATTCGTCACCAAATTATCATTAATCTAATCTAATTAATTAGCTTATGTGAGACGAATAATAAAATGGCTTAATGGATACAAATATAATGTAAACAAACTAACTCATGTCTAAGGGCAACATTGTGCTACCATTCTTACATACACGTATATATAGCATACAATATATGGTTGATTTTAACATTTAGTTAGTAAACTTCCAAAAATAGAAGGCAAAAGAACGAATTTGCGGAAAATATTCTGCATTAATTTAATCGAACACGCCGCCATATTCTACGCTCACGACTATCACAAATATGTGACTGTGTGTAGTATATACAATGTACTCGTATATATAAAATTTAATAGCCTTGTTTATAATAAACATATTCTACTACAAAGATAGTATTTTGATCGATGAACCTAAAATAAAACAATAAACTGTGACGAGATTGAATGAAACTTTCCAGCCATGTAATCACCTTATGCACGAGAACGAGGTTTGTGTTGTTGTATGGTGACGTTATTTAAAGCGCCATGACCATGTCACTGAATGGTAGGTCTGTGTTGTTGTATGGTGACGTTATTTAAAGCGCCATGACCATGTCACTGAATGGTAGGTCTGTGTTGTTGTATGGTGACGTTATTTAAAGCGCCATGACCATGTCACTGAATGGTAGGTCTGTGTTGTTGTATGGTGACGTTATTTAAAGCGCCATGACCATGTCACTGAATGGTAGGTCTGTGTTGTTGTATGGTGACGTTATTTAAAGCGCCATGACCATGTCACTGAATGGTAGGTCTGTGTTGTTGTATGGTGACGTTATTTAAAGCGCCATGACCATGTCACTGAATGGTAGGTCTGTGTTGTTGTATGGTGACGTTATTTAAAGCGCCATGACCATGTCACTGAATGGTAGGTCTGTGTTGTTGTATGGTGACGTTATTTAAAGCGCCATGACCATGTCACTGAATGGTAGCTCCAAAATGATGTTCTGTTAATTTTGAGAGTGTTTTCTAATTTATCGTTTTAATTATGAATCGGGAATGATGTTTGGTGTAATTAACCACATATACTACATTAAAACGTTTCGTTTTTCATATGTGTTTCATATTAGTAAACGTCACATTTAAAAGATTATGGCTAGAATTATGCAGTTGTACAATCGAGCGACATCAATGCTTTTAAACAATAAGTGTATGAACGAACTTCAACATCAACTTCAACTGGCTTGTACATTCTTTGTCTTTTTTCAGTACAATTTGAGAGCAACGTCATTTGTTTTTGTTACCTGATGGACTGAGGGGTTCAAACTTTATATTGGTTAGTTATTGGCAGTAACAATATGCGTACAGTTCTATTTGATAATAAATCTTATAAGCACTCAATCACAAACAATGTTAATACAAATTTCAGCAAAATGAGACGGGGTAGAATATCAAGGATAAACAGTTTAGCTAGTTATTACGTTTCTATAAATCGTGGACAATAGTGTTTTACCTCAATGACATTCCATTCTAATTGTAGATTTTATGAAGATAGTAAGAAAGCTACTTGTATTACAATGACAACTACTTCAATAAAAACCTGGAGGGATAAGTTGTGTGTCTGGTCTCTGTAGGGATAAGCATTGCTGTAAAGTGGTAGAAAACTTACCTCTAAAGAATGGACATATGTTCCACGCATTTATTCCGGCCACGCCCATAAACTGACCAACTGAGACTTCTAAGAAGAAGAGTGGAATACCGCCAATAATGACACATATCAGGTATGGGATGAGAAAAGCACCTGAAATGGAAAAAACAACTCAACATTCTATTTTATTGGAGTTTAACTCCGTTTTCGACCCGTTTTCAGCTCTGTACCAGTGGATATAAGCCGTGTTTCAGGTCTATCAATCATCCACTATCCGGGGCGGAGGGCACAAGCCTTTCGATGTTTTATCCTTGCACAAATTGTCCCGGAGAATATACATCTCAACCAGGATTCGAACCTACCTCCTCCAGACTGGCAGTTGAATGTTAAGTCAACACAACAAATCAATCGGGCACAGCATCTTATTCAAATTAGAATGAAATAGCGTAGAGCTCTGTTCTGTTCAAATTGATTCATTAGATTTCATTTTATTACATTTTATTGGCAGAGGGTTTTTCTTGATTTTCATTCTTAAACCTCATCTTGGAGATTATTCGTTCTAGTACAGAAAGCAATATTTAAGTGTGATTATATTTGAGCATATTATACGTGTTGATATAATCTACGTGATGACAAGGCAGCTTAACTGGTTTCTTTGTTTCCGCCCCTTAAACTCTTTGGTGTACTAACTATAGTACGTGCACCATTTATGTAAATAACGGCATTTGAAGTGTTTCAATATGTATACAACGCCTATTGAAAATAAACACAAAGTACAAAATGAAGTTAAATATCGATTGGAATATACAATGTAAATCATTTGTTAATACATGTACAACTAAAGAAGTACTGAACTGAAAATATCGCAGGTCTTAATCGTTATGTTTGAACACAATTAGACTCAAGTGAAAATACAATAGTTTTGTGCAAGGCGAGCATATTTTAGGTGTAGATTCAACCCCCTAGCTTTTCCAACTTTTCTGTAGCTTGCAGGTGATATGTTTAAGTACAGTGCTACGTTACAAAGTACTATCACTATTCAGAAGTACACCACTATAATTCTTAGGTACTAAGTCAGTACACTGTATGGCAACCATCTCCGTCATTAATAGCGTACCATTTTCCGACGATTAATATAAAAGTCATCAATGTTGGTATTGAGAATAGCTCTTCTTGAGAATAACCTCTATTGAGATATTTTACGAATACGTGGCTTGGCTCGGATGTTACAAACATAGCCATATAGAGCTATTACGTTGATGCTATTTAGACAAACTACCGCCAGTATCACTGGTGAGATTGTTGCATAACTTTCATCAGTCAAGACTTAAGAAATATCTTAGTCTGAGTAATTTCAAGAAATCGGGGCCTGATATAGTGTATTTGATACAAAATCTTCCCGATTTATAACACAGTCTACTGCAACATTTAGATCAAAGTATAAGTGTATTGAATCATATCAATAAAAAATATCACAATATTATAAACACATGACAATGCAATGCTCATTATTTTCTCTGTCATGTTGATTACTTTTCCCCCATGTTGTTCAACATAATTTGGACTTTTTTATTGCTTTTTCATGATATCTTAACATTTTTTGTTGTAATTTTCTATTTACTAGTTTATATGTTTATTATAAGGAAAACTGCACATCAGAGTAGTCATGTATGTGCCCTCTACATTAACAAGTTAACGCAATCATGTAAATGGTTAAGAAATGGTCCTAAAATGATGTATTGGTCAAAAATCATAATGGCTGCACAGTTTAATGACGCGTCATTCAATAAAATAGTTGTATTAGTTATGCTTTATCGTATATTGTTTTCATAGAGCACCACCGTAAACAGGTTTAACATTTTCTTAATTTAGAAGTCACAGGACACCCTCGTGATCACAGGAATATAAACGAGCTCAAATTAAGTACTTGTATATGGGTGTATACAGAAGTGTCACGGTCATGCTTTTGAAAGCTGGTCTACATTTGAATGTTCACCGCTTTCAATCGCAAAGCCGCTTTCAAAGAATGAAATTTAAAGTTTGAATATGCCCCCTTCACATAAACGGATTTTTCTTACGAGTCCTTACGGATCGCACAAATTCACGGATCCTTACGATTTGGCCACTTTTACGACCGATTTAAGAGTTGTTACGAGTTATTACGAGCTATTTACGGTTTATTACGGATTATTACGAGTTATAACGATGTATTTACGGCAAAATTCCACGATTTGTTACGAATTGTCACGGATAACTACGAGCAACTTACGGGCATTTTACGAGCTTTTTACGGATTGTTACGAGTATTACGGATTGTTACTATTCGTCGAAGCTTTCACGTGTTAGTTACGACCTGTTTACGTGTTATTACGAATAGTTACGAGTTAGTTACGAGTATTTACGAGTCCTTACGATTTTGCTGCTTTTATACCTTTCCCAAATCGTAAACAATACGTAAGAATACGTAAAGTATACGTATCTATTCGTAAAGTACTCGTAACTTCACGTAATGTGCTCGTAATAACTCGTAACAATCCGTAAAGCCATCGTAACACGACCCGAATGAAATCGTAAACAACACGTAAGCACTCGTAATAATCCGTAAATAATCCGGTAAACAAATCGCACACAAATTGTAACGAGTCATTTACGAGCAGTTTACGGATGGTTACGTGTTGTTGCGAGCGGTTTACGATACTTACGGTTGTTACGAGTTATTTACGGAAAAATCAATCCGTGGACAATCGTAAGAAGATTTTTGACATGTCAAAAAGTTTGCCTCTCCTTCCACGGATCCTTATGAGTGTCTGCGAGTTGTTGCGAGTTGTGACGAGTTATTTACGGATACCAGCGAGTTATTTACGGATGCTTGCGATTGACTACGAGTTGGCGATCCGTAAGGACTCGTAAGAAAATGTGTATGTGAAAGGGGCATTACATAGATTGTACTTGATTTCATACCGCCAGTATGTCACATTTGTCTTATGTCAAAAGTCAGATTATTGTACCTAGGAAAATAGGACAAAAACAAGTTTCAATCTGTATAAAAAGTTGTGTTTTTATATAATAAAATATTACAAAATAAATCGGATCTTCTACATGATCCAAATAGTAATACACAACCTCCCTACCAAAGCTGCAAGCAGTATGTAATACACAACCTCCCTACCAAAGCTGCAAGCAGCGTGTAATACACAACCTCCCTACCAAAGCTGCAAGCAGTATGTAATACACAACCTCCCTACCAAAGCTGCAAGCAGTAATACACAACCTCCCTACCAAAGCTGCAAGCAGTAATACACAACCTCCCTACCAAAGCTGCAAGCAGTAATACACAACCTCCCTACCAAAGCTGCAAGCAGTAATACACAACCTCCCTACCAAAGCTGCAAGCAGTAATACACAACCTCCCTACCAAAGCTGCAAGCAGTATGTAATACACAACCTCCCTACCAAAGCTGCAAGCAGTATGTAATACACAACCTCCCTACCAAAGCTGCAAGCAGTATGTAATAAACAACCTCCCTACCAAAGCTGCAAGCAGTATGTAATACACAACCTCCCTACCAAAGCTGCAAGCAGCGTGTAATACACAACCTCCCTACCAAAGCTGCAAGCAGCGTGTAATACACAACCTCCCTACCAATGCTGCAAGCAGTATGTAATACACAACCTCCCTACCAAAGCTGCAAGCAGTATGTAATACACAACCTCCCTACCAAAGCTGCAAGCAGTATGTAATACACAACCTCCCTACCAAAGCTGCAAGCAGTATGTAATACACAACCTCCCTACCAAAGCTGCAAGCAGTATGTAATACACAACCTCCCTACCAAAGCTGCAAGCAGTATGTTACTTAATTACATAAAATGAATACTTAACGTGTACATTTAGTGTTGCTTTTTAAACTGAGTTTTGTGTTTCATAATAACGATTGTCCTTTTTTGCCACAATGCAAGTTTAGATATCTACCACACATTTAAAGCCTATACAATGGCCGGTGTAACCACATAAGCCCCAATCTGTCTGACGACCATACACACTGAAGTTGCCGTGTCTGTACTAACGTATAAGGCAGACAATCTGTGCTCAAATAGGTAATAAGTAATAATGAGAGATAAATGATAGTCAATACGCCATGTTCAAGTGTAATATTTTTGCTTTGAATGTAATATTTATTTTCAAGCGCATTCATGCATGATGTGTACTACATCCATTATGGAAGTTTTTGACTCATTGTATAGACGACCTTGGCATTAAACCAGACTTTATACGTCCACTACACAACAGGGACATGTTATAAATTGAGTAAATGTATACATAATTCAATGCAAACTGTGTATTAATAGCTATAAAGAAATAAGCAATGTGTAAAGGGTGGTATTAAATTTCATCTAACTGCATGAGTGACATTCAATTGAATTAATGCTGTTCTGTATACAGATATCTTATACACTGTATTAAATTTATGAATTTCTTACAACATGGGTAAAATTTGTTTTGATTGATATGGATCTAAATCTCAGCAAGAGCATGATATATGATTGCAAATGACATAAGCATAACTATATTCTAACCGAAAGAAAAAAAGAAGTAAATGAAAATGCCATCTTATGCATTTAATGTTATTTCAGTTAAGGAACGAAAAACTTATGTACTCATTCGCCAAGTATTGATGATGAAACATACAACATGCGTGGTAAACCGCGACATATTCTTCTTTTTCGCACATGTATTATCAATGATCAGTAAAACATAATGGTTCTGCCCCCCCCCCCCCCCCTTCCAAAAGATAAAACAATCGCCGATTCTTATACATGAATGTTCTTCCACAAGGTCACGGGGATCATAAAATTGGAATAACTTATACTATATAACAGTATGTCACAAGCATCGATACACAAACTTCAGCTGCCAGTTTGCAACAAGATAAGTTAACATCTGCAACTCATGAAAACAAAAGTTGTAATTGATAGCGTTGCTAGCAAAGTGTATCACTCGAGTCGATTTATTTTAAATCTTGAAATTTAGGGTCAAAATCCTTGATGGGTCTACTCGTACTTTATGTAGGTCCCGATGGTTCATTAAATTATGTTCTGATGTGCAACATCATGTCGGTAGACTAGAATATAGTACATATGCATGCATGTAAATGATATCATTACGTGTCCCACATTCATACTGATTCACGACAGGTATTCGCCCTGAGAATCTTTGTTAACGATTCTTGTGCTAACTAAACAAATATTTTGGCCGCTGACATGTCATGTGTTCAAAATATACCATTGTGCAAGCTCATTGTATTCATCAACACGGAACAGTGTCAGCAACAATACCATGTACAAGTCGGCTCTAACCTTGCAGTGAAATACTAAACTAACACAATCATTCAGTATATGCAAGAGTTGAAACTCATACATTTTACTACATGTATTAATAGATACACCATTTTATCCATATCGACACTAATTCCAATGTTTTCCTGACCAAATCATTCTGGAACAAATAATTATAACAACAAATGCAAAAGTATTACAAACCTCCTCCATTTTTGTAACACAAATACGGAAATCTCCAAACGTTTCCTAAACCCACAGAAAATCCAATACAAGCGAGCAAGAAATCAAAACGAGAGCCCCAAGTTTCCCTTTCCTTAAGCTCTGGCTCATTATTGTCCTTTTCCGTATTTTCTCCTTTTTCAACTTGGGATTTCTCCATGTTTGAATGTTTAGTCCACCGTTGACGCTCTGCCAGAGTTGTTCCGTACTCACGCCTAACGAGCTTCTGCTGATCTTGAAAATTCCTTTTTAAAAATACCAAACTTAATATTTTCGATATTGAAATAGGCCACCCATTCAATATATTTCTATACCCGGATTGAATATATTCAAATAGACTCCATTTAAACGGTATTAGTGAATAGCACAATATGTGTATTCAATTACCAAAAAGAGTTATGTAGAGTTAAAGTACAATAGACAAACTGAAGGAACATTTGTGAGCCAGTTTGAAATAATCCACCAAAATGTTGTATAGTATTAACTTACATTGAGGGACTTATACCGCATTTGGTACTGTCTCTTTAATATTTTTATTGCGTATATTATTTCTTTTGTGCTCGATCGATTAATTTTAATCTCACAATTGCGAATAATTCGAAACCTTGACATAAATACAGTAAACTAGTAGCTTTGATTAATGATAAATTACAAAAGGTGTGTATTGAAATGTTCATTGTTATACTACAGATATATACAATATCAATGTATAATATACTACTGATATATACAATATCAATGTATAATATACTACAGATATATATACAATATCAATGTCTAATATACTACTGATTACCAAACAATAATGTGTTTTTACGAGCGTGATTAAAGATAGATTTGGGATAAGTCAAAACGAACACGGGGTAAGAAAGGTTTTTGTCCAAATGTATATGCAGCAATATCAACCAAATGTGTATCATTCTTTTCAGTAGCGAAGTGGAATGGTCAGCTATGTCGCTTTAAAAGTCATCCGTTTTCTGGTTTACTGGTCAAATAAAATGTGTAAATACTAATAGTTGTTTGACAGTTAACATGAAATGGAAGCGTCCTGCTGTTTGACAGTTAACATGAAATGGAAGCGTCCTGCTGTTTGACAGTTAACATGAAATGGAAGCGTCCTGCTGTTTGACAGTTAACATGAAATGGAAGCGTCCTGCTGTTTTGACAGTTAACATGAAATGGAAGCGTCCTGCTGTTTTGACAGTTAACATAAATGGAAGCGTCCTGCTGTTTGACAGTTAACATGAAATGGAAGCGTCCTGCTGTTTTGACAGTTAACATAAATGGAAGCGTCCTGCTGTTTGACAGTTAACATGAATGGAAGCGTCCTGCTGTTTGACAGTTAACATGAAATGGAAGTGTCCTGCTGTTTGACAGTTAACATGAAATAGAAGTTTCCTGCTGTTTGACAGTTAACATGAAATAGAAGCGTCCTGCTGTTTGACAGTTAACATGAAATGGAAGTGTCCTGCTGTTTGACAGTTAACATGAAATGGAAGTGACCTGCTGTTTGACAGTTAACATGAATGGAAGCGTCCTGCTGTTTGACAGTTAACATGAAATGGAAGTGTCCTGCTGTTATACAGTTAACATGAAATAGAAGCGTCCTGCTGTTTGACAGTAATCACATTGTTGTACGGACTAAGTAGCTGAAGAATACGTGAAGAAATTTATTTATTTTTAGTTTTCCTGTAAAGAACACGATTGATTGCTCCACAACTTCAAAGGGATAATGCGATATTACACGCGTTTCGTGAAAATGCCTGGTATATAGTCATTCGCATGTTTAGCCGGTGAGCAAAAAACGTTAAAACAGTCATTAATTGTGTGACCCTAAATGTTTAAGAAAAAGAATACTATACATTTATTCTTAAAATATTATTGTATCTGATAAATATTTTTTGGAGATCGAGTCTTAATAACATATCAAAAGTGCTCGATTGGGAAAGTGGTCCGCTATGTATGAGTAAGCTATTATAACTGTAAGTCGGTTTGTTCAGCTGACGATCCAAATAAGAAAACTGTTGAAAAAAAACATTTTAATTAAACCAAACGAATGTACCCAAACACGAAATAAAAACCGTATATGGAATATTTAATTTCTATTTCTGGTGTATGGGGCAGTTGAAGCTGACACTTGGCCTTGATATTATTAACATATCATTATTTAATGTATTTACGACAGCGCAATCCAGACTGAGCATGCATTTACCAAGTCATAATTCAAGACATTCGTAATCGTTGCTTGAGATAACAATCAACATAACAGAAAGGGAGCAATTTTTGTTGGGTGTTAAGGTACGTAAACTATTTCTGTGGCTCAATGCACTTCTTATATGCCTACAAATGGCCACGATCGAAACACAATGAGGGTTGTACAGCGCTTTGTACTGTGATATCAAACATCTTCAAATACATTGATTGTCAGTATAGTGTATTAATATAATACATAAATCGATACTGAATATAATTTATTCTAATTTTTACAAGATTACCCTCTAAATGTCACTGCATTGAAAACAGCAATGTAATTGATAGGTTTTGAATTTTAAACATTAAGTGAGTACATTGATCCAAAGATAAAATAACGAGTTTCTGAAACATATGAATGCCTAGTACGTTCAATGTGTACCAGACTACTCGTACTTGTAATTGCAATTTTCCGTTTTCAAACATTATTTATTCAAATAATCAAGTCAACAGGTACGTACATACTGGCACACTAGACTGGCGCATCCATCATTGTGTACACACTGTAACTCAGGACAGCAAGACTGGCGCACCCAACATTGTGTACATACTGGCACACAGGGCAGCTAGACTAGCACACCCAACATTGTGTACATACTGGCACACAGGGCAGCTAGACTGGCGCACCCAGCATTGTGTACATACTGGAACACAGGACAGCAAGACTGGCGCACCCAACATGGTGTACATACTGGCACACAGGGCAGCTAGACTGGCGCACCCAACATTGTGTACATACTGGCACATAGGACAGCAAGACTAGCGCACCCAACATGGTGTACATACTGGCACACAGGGCAGCTAGACTGGCGCACTCAACATTGTGTACATACTGGCACACAGGGCAGCTAGACTGGCGCACCCAACATTGTGTACATACTGGCACACAGGGCAGCTAGACTGGCGCACCCAACATTGTGTACATACTGGCACACAGGGCAGCAAGACTGGCGCACCCAACATGGTGTACATACTGGAACACAGGAGAGCTAGACTGGCGCACCCAACATTGTGTACATACTGGAACACAGGGCAGCTAGACTGGCGCAACCAACATGGTGTACATACTGGCACACAGGGCAGCTAGACTGGCGCACCCAACATTGTGTACATACTGGAACACAGGAGAGCTAGACTGGCGCACCCAACATTGTGTACATACTGGAACACAGGACAGCATGACTGGCGCACCCAACATGGTGTACATACTGGCACACAGGGCAGCTAGACTGGCGCACCCAACATTGTGTACATACTGGAACACAGGGCAGCTAGACTGGCGCACCCAACATTGTGTACATACTGGCACACAGGGCAGCAAGACTGGCGCACCCAACATTGTGTACATACTGGAACACAGGAGAGCTAGACTGGTGCACCCAACATTGTGTACATACTGGAACACAGGAGAGCTAGACTGGTGCACCCAACATTGTGTACATACTGGAACACAGGAGAGCTAGACTGGCGCACCCAACATGGTGTACATACTGGCACACAGGGCAGCAAGACTGGCGCACCCAACATTGTGTACATACTGGCACACAGGGCAGCAAGACTGGCGCACCCAACATTGTGTACATACAGTTATATTGTTGACAAACAACGCAAACCTGAACATCCGTTAAGATTTTTATAAATGCGGTATGGGTTTGTCATTGTGGTTACTGTGGAGTTATATCAAGGTAATTGATGTTTAATTTCACAATCCTATGTGTTCACAGTGTATTTAGCTTTCTGTGATACTGTACAACATTACTATCTGGTTGTAGCGTATATCATTAGATAAATCAGAAAAGATAAGACATCATTATGATCAACTTCTTCAATTGCACTTAATCTGTAAGATTGGTTTGTCGTTGGTGACATGTATTTAAACAATGTATTACTCCACAAAGTTCAATGTCGACAATGTTGGGTGCTGTGTTAACAAATAGATAGGAAAATCTGCTTGCAAATTAAATCATGTCTACCAATGTATGCTTGCTTACATCAGCGATTGACTTCCTTCTCACAACAAAATTGCTCCCCGTAAAACCATACAGGAATGTTAACATTTTCACGCATAACTCTACAAAATGGCTAATATAAATCCATTAACTGAAGCATTGAAGATTTGAACTTTCACCGGAGGGTCGTCAAACTTTATGGCATTATGTTTGGTAAAAGGCATAAACAGTTGAATGCCGGGTCTTAACACATATCACATTGCGTCAAAGTTAAGTAAATTTACGGTTTGTTTAAATTAGTTTGTAAGTAATGTGTCTTTTATTTCAAACATTGAATATTTGTTATACACGCACGCAGAGTTTTGCTCCAATTTTGCATCATATAACATTTTAATACGGTGTCTTTTAGTATCAATGCAAACGGGTACGTATTAAATTTCTGGATAAAAGTCAATTAAGCAAAAATATCGTAATTGAGTTATCAACATTTCTCAATGCAGAGATATTAGTTTGTTACTACAAAACAAAAAAATATTGCAAACGAAAAGAATTGTCGCACTTTTAATGCTCATCAAAACTAGATCTACAAAAAATTCTGAGTTTCACAAATTTGATGCAGCAAATATGTTTTCAGATACAATAATATTTTACAAATAAATGCATACTATTCTTTTCCTCAAAAAGGGGGCCATCTGATAATTGTTTTGCTTCTGCTCGCCGCTGAATCATAGATATTTGACTGAAATTTTCAACTAGCTGTTGCAATTAATGTGAAAATATGTCATCTTTATCGCATTTTACTCAGATACAAGGCTCAGTGTATTTGGGCCAAACATCTCAGAGACTGGCACAACTTTTCAGCAATGATATATACATGTACGTTTGTATTTGCATATTTGAGCATCATCAAACTTATATAAAATGATAGTATCGTTGTTCAACTGACAAATCAATAAAATGTGGTTGGATGTGACCCACTTAGACCATGTTATATGCTTGGTCAGGCATCAAGTTTGAACATTACTGTTGTGTCACATGTGTCCTTTTCTGACTGAATGAGTTTGCATTTTATTATACTAAATATAAACACGCCCGTAGTTTGTATCTGTATTAAATTCATGACACGATGATACATTATGCAGAGATAATTTTAGTTCATATCATGCATTTAAAGCATACATTGGTATACGCTTAAATTAATATTGTAATCTTAAAATAAAGGCGTTTGCGAGTTAAAACGTTGAATACATGCATACAAATGTTTATTTTCAATATAAACGTGAATAAAACTATTAATGCGTGCAACCAGACGCTTATTCGGGTATAGCATACTGATAGAGTTGGCAAAAATCAACAAATACCGGTTAATTTACGTAGATGTCACGAATACAAATCGGAAACGTTTGGTTTATTCTACATAATATCGTGTATACCTGATCCAGGAGACATTCTTGATTCCCTTGCAATCAGACGCAAGGCGGTGATACGTAAGGACTTTCACTACTCGGAACTGTAGTGTAGTAGATCGGATATCGACCGCTTAACCAGGAGGTTGTGGGTATAAAACTCACAAAGGTCACGACCACGCCCTCTCATGAGACACCGCAACAGCTTTCCAGGACGACACAGGACAGGTATTCAAATTCACTCACGAGCAAAGTGTATCTGTCATTGTTTACCTTTCTTCAGTTCTCCATCACTCACGAGCACAATGTATCTGTCATTGTTTACCTTTCTTCAGTTCTCCATCACTCACGAGCACAATGTATCTGTCATTGTTTACCGTTCTTCAGTTCTCCATCACTCACGAGCACAATGTATCTGTCATTGTTTACCTTTCTTCAGTTCTCCATCACTCACGAGCACAATGTATCTGTCATTGTTTACCTTTCTTCAGTTCTCCATCACTCACGAGCACAATGTATCTGTCATTGTTTACCGTTCTTCAGTTCTCCATCACTCACGAGCACAATGTATCTGTCATTGTTTACCTTTCTTCAGTTCTCCATCACTCACGAGCACAATGTATCTGTCATTGTTTACCTTTCTTCAGTTCTCCATCACTCACGAGCACAATGTATCTGTCATTGTTTACCTTTCTTCAGTTCTCCATCACTCACGAGCACAGTGTATCTGTCATTGTTTACCTTTCTTCAGTTCTCCATCACTCACGAGCACAGTGTATCTGTCATTGTTTACCTTTCTTCAGTTCTCCATCACTCACGAGCACAGTGTATCTGTCATTGTTTACCTTTCTTCAGTTCTCCATCACTCACGAGCACAGTGTATCTGTCATTGTTTACCTTTCTTCAGTTCTCCATCACTCACGAGCACAATGTATCTGTCATTGTTTACCTTTCTTCAGTTCTCCATCACTCACGAGCACAGTGTATCTGTCATTGTTTACCTTTCTTCAGTTCTCCATCACTCACGAGCACAGTGTATCTGTCAGTGTTTACCTTTCTTCAGTTCTCCATCACTCACGAGCAAAGTGTATCTGTCATTGTTTACCTTTCTTCAGTTCTCCATCACTCACGAGCAAAGTGTATCTGTCATTGTTTACCTTTCTTCAGTTCTCCATCACTCACGAGCACAGTGTATCTGTCATTGTTTACCTTTCTTCAGTTCTCCATCACTCACGAGCACAATGTATCTGTCATTGTTTACCTTTCTTCAGTTCTCCATCACTCACGAGCACAATGTATCTGTCATTGTTTACCTTTCTTCAGTTCTCCATCACTCACGAGCACAGTGTATCTGTCATTGTTTACCTTTCTTCAGTTCTCCATCACTCACGAGCACAATGTATCTGTCATTGTTTACCTTTCTTCAGTTCTCCATCACTCACGAGCACAATGTATCTGTCATTGTTTACCTTTCTTCAGTTCTCCATCACTCACGAGCACAATGTATCTGTCATTGTTTACCTTTCTTCAGTTCTCCATCACTCACGAGCACAATGTATCTGTCATTGTTTACCTTTCTTCAGTTCTCCATCACTCACGAGCACAATGTATCTGTCATTGTTTACCGTTCTTCAGTTCTCCATCACTCACGAGCACAATGTATCTGTCATTGTTTACCGTTCTTCAGTTCTCCATCACTCACGAGCACAATGTATCTGTCATTGTTTACCTTTCTTCAGTTCTCCATCACTCACGAGCACAATGTATCTGTCATTGTTTACCGTTCTTCAGTTCTCCATCACTCACGAGCACAATGTATCTGTCATTGTTTACCTTTCTTCAGTTCTCCATCACTCACGAGCACAATGTATCTGTCATTGTTTACCTTTCTTCAGTTCTCCATCACTCACGAGCACAGTGTATCTGTCATTGTTTACCTTTCTTCAGTTCTCCATCACTCACGAGCACAATGTATCTGTCATTGTTTACCTTTCTTCAGTTCTCCATCACTCACGAGCAAAGTGTATCTGTCATTGTTTACCTTTCTTCAGTTCTCCATCACTCACGAGCACAGTGTATCTGTCATTGTTTACCTTTCTTCAGTTCTCCATCACTCACGAGCACAATGTATCTGTCATTGTTTACCTTTCTTCAGTTCTCCATCACTCACGAGCACAGTGTATCTGTCATTGTTTACCTTTCTTCAGTTCTCCATCACTCACGAGCACAGTGTATCTGTCATTGTTTACCTTTCTTCAGTTCTCCATCACTCACGAGCAAAATTTATCTATCATTGTTTACCTTCATTCAGTCATATTCAGAAACAAGACAAATGCGTGTGTGTACGCAAATAATTAAAAAAAAAATATAAAATGAATATTACGTACAGTTCGCTTAACACCTACATTCTAAATATTCTTCACTATTTACATATTCAGTCTTGGTGACGCTTACATGTCGTTTTCTTAAGATTTTACAAAAGAATATCCAACTTAGAATTTAACACTGGATTTGACCGTCATTAATGTTTAGATGTGTATACATTCTTTGAAATGCATTCCATGAAATATAGATACGCAAAAAAATGAACGTACACACTACGAGCATAAAACAATGGCTCTATCAAACCTCACAACCCCAGTTTTCTACAGCTAGAATTCGTATGTTTGGATTTACAGGAGAGTCAGATCGTATTTTTCGGCAAAAATCAAATTATGCACCTAGCAAGAGACTTTGTAACCATCGACCTTGTTATATCACCAGGGCCACGAATGTAACCATCGACCTTGTTACATCACCAGGGCCACGAATGTAACCATCGACCTTGTTACATCACCAGGGCCACGAATGTAACCATCGACCTTGTTACATCACCAGGGCCATGAATGTAACCATCGACCTTGTTACATCACCAGGGCCATGAATGTAACCATCGACCTTGTTACATCACCAGGGCCATGAATGTAACCGTCGCCCTTGTTACATCACCAGGGCCATGAATGTTTTGAAAACTTTATATCGTCAAACAACAAATGACACAGAAACCGCTAAACATAAAGAATACGCTAACATGTGTTCCACGGCGGTGACCTAGGTTAAATATACGACTTGGTTGCATTTCATTGTACTTTAAATTATTATAGAATTTATGACCGGTCACAGTGTCTGACATAACTGTTAGATATTTGTATACTGTACGTAGGTTTAACGTGTTTACTCTACATACAATCCCGCATTATAGTCACAATGTTGCAATATTGACAGATAGAAAATAGCTACTAAATCCATGTACACGATGTACGTATGTCCAACATTTTCATTTATATTAACAAATCATAAAAACAACATTATATTTGATTACTTGCATAAGGGTATTGGTTGTGTTTATGTATTGTCATTCAAACCTTCTGGCTTACCATGTAATAGTGTTAGACTGGTGGTTGTGTTGTGTCACCCTTCCATGTGGTATTGTTAGACTGGTGGTTGTGTTGTGTCACCCTTCCATGTGGTATTGTTAGACCGGTGGTTGTATCGTGTCACCCTTCCATGCGGTATTGTTAGACTGGTGGTTGTGTTGTGTCACTCTTCCATGTGGTATTGTTAGACTGGTGGTTGTGTTGTGTCACCCTTCCATGTGGTAGTGTTAGACTGGTGGTTGTGTTGTGTCACCCTTCCATGTGGTATTGTTAGACCGGTGGTTGTATCGTGTCACGCTTCCATGTGGTATTGTTAGACTGGTGGTTGTATCGTGTCACCCTTCCATGTGGTATTGTTAGACCGGTGGTTGTATCGTGTCACCCTTCCATGTGGTATTGTTAGACCGGTGGTTGTATCGTGTCACCCTTCCATGTGGTATTGTTAGACCGGTGGTTGTGTTGTGTCACCCTTCCATGTGGTATTGTTAGACTGGTGGTGGTATCGTGTCACCCTTCCATGTGGTATTGTTAGACTGGTGGTGGTATCGTGTCACCCTTCCATGTGGTATTGTTAGGCTGGTGGTTGTGTTGTGTCACCCTTCCATGTGGCTGTTTCTAACCGGTGATTGTGATGTGTCATTCTTTATGTGGTACTTGTTTACCGATGATTGTGTTGTGTCATTCTTTATATGGTCATGTTTAACCGGTGAATGTGTCGTGTCCCCATTTATGTGATAGTGTTTAACCGGTTGATGTGTTGTATCCCCCATTTATGTGGTAGTGCTTGATCTGTGATTTTGTTTTGTCATTCTTTATGTGGTAATGTTAAACCGGTCATTGTGTTGTGTCGCCCATTTATGTGGTTGTGTTTAACCGGTGAGTCTGTGGTGTCGCCCATTTATGTGGTAGTGTTTAACCGGTGATTGTATTTTGTCGCCCTTTTATGTGGTAGTGTTTAACAGGTGATTGTGTTGTGTCATTTTTTATGTGGTAATGTTTAGCCGGTTGATGTGTTGTGTCGCCCTTTTATGTAGTAGTTTTTAACCGGTGATTGTGTTGTGTCGCCCTTTTATGTGGTAGTTTTTAACCGATTGATGTGTTGTGTCGCCCATTTATGTGGTAGTGTATAACCGGTGATTGTGTTGTGTCGCCCATTTATGTGGTAGTGTATAACTGGTGATTGCGTTGTGTAGCCCATTTATGTGGTTGTGTTTATAGGTGATTGTGTTGTGTCGCCCATTCATGTGGTAGTGTATAACTGGTGATTGCGTTGTGTCGCCCATTTATGTGGTAGTGTTTATCGGTGATTGTGTTGTGTCGCCCATTTATGTGATAGTGTATAACTGGTGATTGCGATGTGTCGCCCATTTTTGTGGTAGTGTATAACCGGTGATTGCGTTGTGTCGCCCATTTTTGTGGTAGTGTATAACTGGTGATTGCGTTGTGTCGCCCATTTATGTGGTAGTGTTTATCGGTGATTGCGTTGTGTCGCCCATTTATGTGGTGGTGTATAACTGGTGATTGCGTTATGTCGCCCTTTTATGTGGTAGTGTATACCTGATGATTGCGTTGTGTTGCCCATTTATGTGGTAGATTTTAACCCGTGATTGTGTTATGTAGCCCATTTACGTGGTGGTGTTTGATCGGAAGGTTGTGTTGTGCTGTATTGCCCTTTCATGTGGTAGTTTTTGACCGGTGGATGTGCAATCTCATTGAAATCAACCCCTAACTTTAGCTCCATTACTTTCCGCTGTTAGCGTATAGTATAGGAGCGTGCGACTGGAGCTGATTTTAATGAGATTTGTGGATGTGTTGTTTGTTTTTTGCTCACATACAAGCAGTATTGATATATGCGTAAAATATACATCAAGTGACGCGTTTATCAAACCACGAAACTTCACCTACAAAACCATGTATCGACACAGACAGAATGATTTAAGAAAATCTTAGCGAAACCAATACTTTGCCACAAAATGTACATTGCTTAATTTATGGATCGTTTATATTAAAATGTAAATATTCATGACAATATTTTAGGAAAGTAATTGGTTTAAACCACCCCATTATAACACTATGAGGGATACACAGTGGTCAGTTCATGGGACAATTAAATCTAAATGTGCAACCATTACAGACGCGATCTTCAACATACATACGTACTCGTATAGCTTGGCTTCCTCAATTTCTGAAATCCTATATAATATATTATCATAGAATTACTTTCGATTATTAAAAAGTTTCACGCATTCATATCTATGCAGTGTTATCATAACATTATTACTCGGACAAATTAACCTGATCCTCCAGACCTATATTTGTATAATTTCACAGTAGAATGATTATCTAAATTTATCTTCGTCTCTTATCCGATTAACTTCAGCTCTCGTCATATTGATGTACGTTTGGTCATTTAATAATATGTATAGTTCACTTCGCCTCTTCCTGTGTCTTACATCCAATGAGCATCCAGAATTTTTTAAAAATTTGGCCAACTTATCCATTTATTATGGCATTTTACACAATATCTATTAAGTAATTTCGGTAAGTAAATCTGGTAAGTGATCAATATGACGGTAAACTATAAGCCGGTTATAACTCACATTACGCTCCCTTGCACTTAATTTGCTTATAATTCCAATATATGAGCTATAACCTATGTATGCAATGATTTCCGGAACTGCATCGATGATGCACGATTCTCGTATGGAAAAGTGTATAGTCAGCGTAATCGATGTATAATACATTCACGCTTAAAGGTCAGAATCAGGTTAAACGTAGGCAAATACTAATCGGAAAACCTCGGCCAACTACGTCCAGTGCCTCGGATGTTCGTAAGGCGCCACTCTCGGAAATACCATTCGAATATCATGAAAACAATATGGCGGCGGCGTGAACGCTGGAGTGCTGATGAAACGGGATTAGAATCTAATATTTAACCTATATGATGACTGAAATTTATGAGTTTTTAACTAGAAATGACAACGAAAATCCATCTCTTATGTGAATTTATCGAAGTTATCGAAGTTGTAAATCCGTTTTACGAGAACTACTTTTTGACCGCACAAAATGTTGAATTTTGCCACATAGTGCTCCGCCTGACATACACTATAGAGGATGTTCGTAGTGGTACGGAAATATCCGAGAGCAGTCGAGAATAGCAAATAGCAAATACAGTGTCAATATTTGATGAAGTGTATAAGTTGGAATATAAACAGTAATGATTTATCGATCAAAACGCTTGGAATGATTTACAAATATTTTTTACTGTGTTCTTAATAACTAAAATTGAAATATTATATTAAAGATCTCCATTCCTCGCGGCAAATGTACCTACTGTTCTAGTTTAACGATTGGTAACTCTTAACATTAACATTGAATTATAATATCAGACATGAGTTACCTCCCTGGTTTAACAGCGTTCTTTAAATGTTGCACCATTTTATTGCTTACGGTGTTTTCAAATGTTCTGATTCTTGATAACTATGCATGATGCATTGAACGTACATTGTCATTTAATTAATGAAATGTGTTCCAATCCTTAATTTATTCATGCATGATACACATGACGCACTAACGCTGAATAATGTTGAGGCAACAGATAGGTAATCCGGTTTTACGGGACAACACTATTGTACATATTTAACCACCTTATCTAAGACAATAACAATCCGTGATGTGTGTACTATAGTACAAACTCATGTTGCACAAGAACGTCTGTGGTTGAAAGTCAGTCAAACGTTTAGTACATCATATAAACACTCACATTCCCACTTTAACTACATCCAAGATGTTCGCGTATATCTACGACGATAGTTAAAAAGTTATAGCGTGGCTCAAAATTTTAAAAAAGCATATAGATCCAAATTGTATGAACAAATGCTTTAATTCAAATGTAAATTAAAGTCTACCATTGGAAAGTAAAAGCTTGAGCGGACATTGCAAGTGAATAGCGTCGGATATTGAAAGACAGACAAGACATTACATAGGTTAACACTTTACTACACATTTATCACACGATGGATGTTACTTATTTCTTCTTATTGGTCGACAATTACATTATTTATATTTATTCAATTCAATACTCGGGTCTTATTTTAGGAATTTTATCAGCTATAGTTTATGTTCATAACCGTTATAATTCATAAACCCATTAACATAATATTATGCAGCAACACGCACTATCTATTGGTAACATAGGAAGGTATATTTGTAACCATAATCAACAACCATAACGATGTATCAGGTATAACAGCGAAAACAACGCAAGCTTTTTAATGCCCATTTAAAATTTCTGTCATAAATCTTATAAGTATTCATGGGCACTTGTAAAACTAATGAACAAGAAATGCAAACATTCACAGCGGCCATTAAAATATTTAATGTTTCGAACAACGAATGTGTGTTAATCACATGAGAATGTCATCAAGATTAAGTATGCAAATGAATTGATGCATTTGAATACAGAACATAAAGAAAGAGTTCTTTATATTTTTAAATTCAACTACTTTTTTAATATTGACATATATGCAGTGCTAGGACGAACGGACGGATCAACAGACAATAGGTCAGTTTCGTCATTTGTAAGGAATTAAAATTATATACACGAAGTGCATACACAATGTGCAAGTTTACACCACAATCCGCCATTGTGTACACGCAGTAAACATGCAAGTAATTTCAATTATCCATACCTATTACGATTCACAAACAAAATTGTTGGACCTCATCGTTAACTAAAAATGACATTATTCAACAAAACAGCCTCAGGCGACATGAGTACAACTAAGTAAATTAATTACTTGGCTCGAAGTAATGTTGTTGTATGTTATGTACATACATGTTGACACGGCATTAAGTTTTGTATTATATGAAAATGTACATCCATTACATTTCACACAATGCGTTGTCCTGTACATATTAGACTGCAGTTCGTGAAGTTTGGATACTTTATGTTGTCATCAACATGGCAAACCTTTGAGTCAAGCGTATTCAAAGCCAATATTTTTATTTTCATAAATAATTTTAATGCCAAGCCAATGAAATGGCAGTGATGTCGCAGTATACTAATAAAATGCTGATTAAAACAAACATTCAATAAGTAATAACATGATGCTGTCACGTAATTTGTTGTGTTGACATAAGCAATTGAATATAAAGAGACGTATTGAACACTTGCATAACAATATATGCACCAGTAGATATATAAAACAATTTCATTTAACATCAAATAACAATGTGACCGTATACAAATGAGAGAAAAATACGAAGTTGTAAAATATCTTAAATATAAATGCAACAAACCTCCTCCATTTTTGTAACACAAATACGGAAATCTCCAAACGTTTCCTAAACCAACAGAAAATCCAATACAAGCGAGCAAGAAATCAAAACGAGAGCCCCAAGTTTCCCTTTCCTTCATTTCTGGTTCCTTTTTCGGTGTATCGACATCTTTTTCGTCATTCCCCATCGTTAAGTTTTAATTTGCTCAAATCGTGATTTTCCTCTTTTTTCTGACTTGTACGTCCAATTTGTTCGACAGCTTAACTCAAGCTTCGAAACCACTTACTGTTTAACTGTCTATCTTAATAGAAGCGTACCGAATGACGAACGAACTCAGCCAAACGGAAAGGGTCCGATAGCCATAAACTTATTTGCCGAGTATTTGAAAATAAATAACACGTATTGATATGCGTTTGTCCCAGGTATTCACGGTCCAGTGATCATACATTACCTCTCTCAATGAATCATTTTAAATTAAAAGTAAATCTGACCCATGTGATCGGCAGTTTTATATAATTGCCACTTGATGTAAAATTGCTAGTGTTTAATTACTTACAATGTCGGGACAAAATAAGTTTCTTTAAACCATCCAATTCACACTTTTTGCATTTGGTTTTAAGTTTCGATATCCGTGTTTATCACGCGTAATTTCTCAGCGACATTGCAGGTAACTACACTATACGTACATGCACAGGTTATTTGTTAAACTATGATTCATGCTCCAGTTTGTTTACAAATAGTATGTGTTATAACTGAACTAATATAGAACTTGCATTTTAGCATATACTAAACAATCATGTGCACTTAAAGCAGAAAGCTTATTTCACCAAGGTATATCAATATCTGTAGTCCTACTTTAAAACAATCATTTTACTATTTTCTTTATTTCCTACTTATCAACCTTTGATGAGCAAATTTGAATTAAAGTATAATCAAGTATCCATTTTAAACTGACTGTCGCCTGTTATGTTAATGAAAACTGTACATGTGTTTATTTTGAACATCGACCATTACGGTCTATTTCAAATGTAATACAGATACAGATTGTAACGTACAGACCAAACTCGATAACCGACCTGTACGATCCGATTTTTTTGTTTATTATTAGAGCTACTATTTCTTAACACACAGGTTGCGTTTACTATACTATGTGGGATCCGTTACTGTGTTCATGGGACGATGCCACAGTCACTGGTTTAAATCCGTTACTGTGTTTATGAGACGATGCCACAGTCACTGGTTTAAATCCGTTACTGTGTTTATGAGACGATGCCACAGTCACTGGTTTACATACGTTACTGTGTTCATGGGACGATGCCACAGTCACTGGTTTAAATCTGTTACTGTGTTTATGGGACGATGCCACAGTCACTGGTTTAAATCCGTTACTGTGTTCATGGGACGATGCCACAGTCTTTGGTTTAAATCTGTTACTGTGTTTATGGGACGATGCCACAGTCACTGGTTTAAATCCGTTACTGTGTTCATGGGACGATGCCACAGTCACTGGTTTAAATCTGTTACTGTGTTTATGGGACGATGCCACAGTCACTGGTTTAAATCCGTTACTGTGTTCATGGGACGATGCCACAGTCACTGGTTTAAATCCGTTACTGTGTTCATGGGACGATGCCACAGTCACTGGTTTAAATCCGTTACTGTGTTCATGGGACGATGCCACAGTCACTGGTTTAAATCCGTTACTGTGTTCATGGGACGATGCCACAGTCACTGGTTTACATCCGTTACTGTGTTCATGGGACGATGCCACAGTCACTGGTTTAAATCCGTTACTGTGTTTATGGGACGATGCCACAGTCACTGGTTTACATCCGTTACTGTGTTCATGGGACGATGCCACAGTCACCGGTTTACATACGTTACTGTGTTCATGGGACGATGCCACAGTCACTGGTTTAAATCCGTTACTGTGTTTATGGGAAGATGCCACAGTCACTGGTTTAAATCCGTTACTGTGTTTATGGGACGATGCCACAGTCACTGGTTTAAATCCGTTACTGTGTTTATGAGACGATGCCACAGTCACTGGTTTAAATCCGTTACTGTGTTCATGGGACGATGCCACAGTCACTGGTTTAAATCCGTTACTGTGTTCATGGGACGATGCCACAGTCACTGGTTTAAATCCGTTACTGTGTTCATGGGACGATGCCACAGTCACTGGTTTAAATCCGTTACTGTGTTTATGAGACGATGCCACAGTCACTGGTTTACATACGTTACTGTGTTTATGGGACGATGCCACAGTCACTGGTTTACATACGTTACTGTGTTCATGGGACGATACCACAGTCACTGGTTTACATACGTTACTGTGTTTATGGGACGATGCCACAGTCACTGGTTTACATACGTTACTGTGTTTATGGGACGATGCCACAGTCACTGGTTTAAATCCGTTACTGTGTTTATGAGACGATGCCACAGTCACTGGTTTAAATCCGTTACTGTGTTTATGAGACGATGCCACAGTCACTGGTTTAAATCCGTTACTGTGTTTATGAGACGATGCCACAGTCACTGGTTTAAATCCGTTACTGTGTTTATGAGACGATGCCACAGTCACTGGTTTAAATCCGTTACTGTGTTCATGGGACGATGCCACAGTCACTGGTTTAAATCCGTTATTGTGTTCATGGGACGGTTTTTGTCTTGTATGCAAGACCTTGTACCAAATTACCGTAAGGATATTTTTCTTGTTGTTTATTATACTACACAGTGTACAATGTGTACATTACCTTCAATAAATACATATTACTATTTTTATTATTATTACATGACTCTGGGGTGGAGGAATAATGTCCGTTGTTAAATGTCATAGTACATGACCTGCCCTGCCCGGGAATCGAACCCTGGGCACCCGGGTGACAGAGGGTTATTATAAAGGTAGCTTGACATCCTAGGTCTACAACATTAACGTTTATTTTAGATGACATAATAATATGCTTATCATTATTACAGTATATATAATATAAAATTAAAATAGCCCAGCTAATCTGGTAATATAACTATAGTTCTAAAGCACAATACACTGAAAGAAAGCAGGGTTAATCCAGGTGATATAAAACGTATTGATAGATTTATAGTCACGATGTATAAAAGTATTTACAAAGTAAAAATTGGCGTCTTTGAAGAATTACAAAACAGGTTTTGGCACAACTACGTATCATGTCTTGATTTGACAACAGGAAACAATATTTATCAGAATCTGACAAATGATAAAATATTATATTACATGTATTTGTGAACAGCTCTTGTTATATACCGGACAATTCAAAATAACATGTAACTCATTTTCTAGCGACTGTCACAGAATGGACAGATCCTAGCAGTGTGCCTGCGTTACGTATCAAAAGTACCTTGCTAAATATGAGTAAACAAATTATTGAAGTACGTGAGTGGACAAATATTGAAAACGCTTTGCTTTCAGAGACATTAGTGACGAATAACAGGATTGCTCGGGATATATAGTACTTGTCGAACAGGCAAGATTTCATTGAATGGCTAGCGTTTGTTTAACGAGTAGGCAGTTAACTAATGACGTGTATGAAATAGTTATCATTATCTTATAATTTATTTAACTTATCTTGTTCAACTTATCAATTGTTAATTCCCTATGCTTATTGTCATGTGCGCTGTTTATCTTCTTTCTAATCACGTGGTATATTTATACACATATAATGCTGTTTCGATTGCATTAAATGGCTTCAACTAAATATCCTTATTTGATAAGATAATTATTTTTAAATGACATTTTCAGGCAATGCTTCATTTTCTATATTAGAATAACGACAATGATAACAAATCTTATTACCTGATTGACACTACTTGTCTGATATTACCGACTGAGACATGATAATAATGAAGAAATATAGAACTTTGACAAGATGATATGACAATTACATATGTTAACCATAATTATACAATTTTATCTCTGTATCATTTGTTCCTTTGTTTCCCTTTATCCCTTCTTCCCCCTTAGACAGGAAGGGATAGTTTCCAGACTAACATATGTGTGGTCGCACGGTCATGATGTGCTCCCTGTCTGTTTTATTCCCCATCATCGTAGCGATTCTAAATTAAATTCGTTATTAATTATTCTAATTTGATGCGTAGTTTCGATACTTGGGTTGGGTTTCCCTCACAATTCGTTATTGCAAATATTTTCATGCCACAGTTTTTCGGTGTAGCCGTACTAACATAGCTTTGCTACTTGCATATCAGTGTTGTGTAAACCAATCAAATCTTTACATAACCACTAACCCAATTTATCATCAACCGAACAACGTTGGTAACATTTACGCGGATTGGTTAACCTTTCGATAAGGGGTACGTTACATTACCGAAATTCAGTTAATTTCGGTAAAATTTACCGAAAACAATTTTCCATTTACGAAATCCAATTCTAATATAAGATATGAACGATATATTGCTAATTTCTTGTTATAATATTAAATGTTAGGTAGATTTAAATGTACATACAAAATATGTAAGGAAAATATTGCATACTCAGACTGCACTAGCTTGGTGGATTGCCTGCCTTTAAGCTATGCACACCTGTTCAATTTATTTTAACAAATCTAAGACATAGGAAATGATATAATCTAATTATTTGAAAAGGAAATATTTCCATTTATTGTTTGTCTGCGGAAGTAACCGGACATTATTGGATAGGCAAGGGAACAACAAAACCCAAATATTGAGGAACTAGTTGTAAAACCTTAAACCTTAACAAACAACAAAACATCACTAAAATGTTAAAAAAACTATAAAAAAAGTCCATCGTATTAAGTTTGACAAATCAAAGTACTTAAAATGGTTGTTTGATAGTATAGGGGGTGTTCAACTCCCCACAATTTAAATGGGATCGTTATTAAAACACATTTTATATCTACTAACTGTAATACGAAATACGCATTTCATTAAATCGAAGTTAGTTGTATCTAATATGGATGAACATATATCGATACTTTATAAAAATATGTAATCGTTTGAGTCATTGATCTACATTGTATGATATGTTTAGATATTTGACATTTTATTATGAAATGAAGTATTTAATTCATAATTAATTTTCGCTTGCCCGTCATAAACAACTGCATTTTTTTTTCAACATAATAAGCGCCCCAGCGATAGAGTGCTACCGGGTATTTCCCAACATTTGGATTGGTCAATACAAAACACCTGTTATCTTAACAACGTGGTCTCTGACTATCTTTACAACGTGGTATCTGATTATCTTAACAACGTGGTCTCTGACTATCTTTACAACGTGGTCTCTGATTATCTTAGCAACATGCTCTCTGATTATCTTAACAACATGATCGCTGACTATCTTTACAACGTGGTATCTGATTATCTTAACTACGTGGTCTCTGACTATCTTTACAAAGTGGTCTCTGATTATCTTAACACCGTGGTCTCTGATTAGCTTAGCAACGTGGTCTCTGATTATCTTAACACCGTGGTCTCTGATTATCTTTACAACGTGGTCTCTGATTATCTTAGCAACATGCTCTCTGATTATCTTAACAACATGGTCGCTGACTTTCTTTACAACGTGGTCTCTGATTATCTTAACAACTTGGTCTCTGATTATCTTAACAAATTGGTCACTGATTATCTTAACACCGTGGTCTCTGCATATCTTAACAACTTGGTCTCTGATTATCTTTACAACATGGTCACTGACTATCTTTACAACTTGGTCACTGGCTATCTTTACAACATGGTCACTGGCAATCTTTACAACATGGTCACTTGCTATCTTTACAACTTGGTCACTGGCTATCTTTACAACATGGTCACTGACTATCTTAGCAACATGGTCACTGGCAATCTTTACAACATGGTCACTGGCTATCTTTACAACTTGGTCACTGGCAATCTTTACAACATGGTCACTGACTATCTTAGCAACATGGTCACTGACTATCTTAGCAACATGGTCACTGGCTATCTTTACAACATGGTAACTGACTATCTTAACAACTTGGTCACTGATTGTCTTAACAACATGGTCACTGCTTATCGTAACAACATGGTCACTGATTGTCTTAACAACATGGTCACTGCTTATCGTAACAACATGGTCACTGCTTATCGTAACAACATGGTCACTGATTGTCTTAACAACATGGTCACTGATTGTCTTAACAACATGGTCACTGCTTATCGTAACAACATGGTCACTGCTTATCGTAACAACTTGGTCAACGAGTATCGTAACAACATGGTCACTGACTATCTTAACAACATGGGCACTGACTATCTTTACGACATGGTCACTGATTATCTTAACTGCATGGGCACTGACTATCTTTACGACATGGTCACTGATTATCTTAACTGCATGATCACTGACTATCTTAACAACATGGTCTCTGATTATCTTAACAACTTCGTCAATGATTATCTTAACAACTTGGTCAACGATTATCTTTACAACATGGTCATTGACAATCTTTACAACATGGTCACTGACTATCTTAACAACATGGTCACTGATTATCTTAACAACATGGTCACTGATTATCTTAACAACATGGTCACTGACTATCTTTACAACATGGTCACTGATTATCTTAACAACATGGTCACTGATTATCTTAACAACTTGGTCAACGATTATCTTAACAACATGGTCACTGATTATCTTAACAACATGGTCACTGACAATATTAACAACGTTGTCACTGATTATCTTAACAACTTGGTGACTAAAGCTTGTTGTTAATTGAAGGATTACACATTTAATAAAAGTCGTCTTAATTACCGTTTCTCCATTACCTTTACTTTCAGTTATTTCATTCGTTTCGTCATATACATGTATACATACGTTATCAAGACGTTTGTCATAATCTTGACTTAAATTACACAAATTTCTGCGATTTATTGACAAACTATCGCGAATGATCAAAGGCAGTATGTCATCCATAACGTCTCGTTTGTTGAAGGTTAAACAAGTTTTAAAAGGTTGATCATCAATCATATACAAGCAGCTTAAAATCAGCTAAGACTTCAATGTACAGCTTAGCAACTTTTATTAAACCCGCCCACTTCACTGGATCGATACATTATAGGACTGATGATATAGAGGTAATACATAAGTTCGTATTACAGGTATTTATGTTGAGCTCACTTCGGTCTGTTTCACATTGTGAAGATTACAGGTTGATAAATGCCTAATTCTATAATATTATATTTCAATAACGTATTATGTTCGACATATCATCGTTGTGTTTGGTCTATTTTCACTGCATCATCCTAAAACGGTGTCGCTCAGAGAATAATACGCATTATAAAAATATCTCACGATTTGTAAATCAAATTTCAATATCGTGTGGAAAATGTAATGTACATTCATGTGTTTGTGGTCATATATTGTTCTTTAGGTCACATGCACTTATGAAATGTTTTAAAGTGGGTTAAATGAATCTGTGACAATAACTTTGATAATATGTCCAACAAAAGGGTGTTGAACAGTAGCTGTGTTTCCATCCAGTACCAACCTGTGCGTCTGAACGAGGAAGACTCATGACCTTGAGTATAATAACTGTCGTCAAATTATCTCAGAGAATATAAGCATCACTCGGGTTTGACCATACGACCTCAAGGTTGGCAATAGAGCCGGGTATCGGTTACATCTTACATATAAAAAATTTCCAACTGATTTATATCTTCAAATAGGTACGTTCCTGGCCAGTCATGGTGATGTAAAGATATCTTCACAATGAATAACCTATAGTTAAGTTTAACTGTTTTTTTTATAGGGCGTACATTCCATAAAGATGTTTTATTTATGAATAGGCGTCATGAACCGTGCTTAAACGTATTTAGTAGATTCAATATCATTAATTTAACCTGAATTTAGCCATAGAACTAGTTGTTCTACCGAACAACTTAAACACCATATTTTGTTAGTTGTTTATGCACGTTGTAAAGTTAATACCCCGTTCACTCGCGCCATGATGCATAAGATCCCTCCTCATAGTTGATGTTGAACCTCCACTCTAAAGAAAACCAGTTGAGCCTCATTTAAATTTAACCAGATCCTGGAGTGCTAAATTTAGGTTGAAGTGTATATTTTGTCAAGATGCTCTCTTAGGCCCCAGAATTAGGTTCACGAATGTCTTGATAAGTATATGACACGTATAACAAATTGATAGGTACGTTAGTCCTCTCCTGATGATGTATGCTGGGGTTAATCAGTATGGACATGTGATGCCATGAACTGACAATTTGTACTAACTCCCTACAATCACCCTTTGGGGACATTTAAGACTTTATACAACGTACAATGGGCTCACAAAAAATCCTCACACTTATGCCCATGTCTTAATAAAGCAATACAAGGTTTTATAGATCTTCATCTTGTTGCTTTCTGGTAAATATTTGATGTTCAATATGTCAAGTTAATTCTGGATTCAGTTATAATACTCCCGAGTAATTGTTTACATCCAATGTAAGACTGATTCATTCTCCTCTATATAACTCGGCATCAGGCTAAGACAAATAATGGGTTGTATTTGTGTCCTATGTCTAGACATATATTTATTTTTATAATGATTTAACTCAAATCACATAATGTTTTATTAGGAAATGCCTTATCATAACAACAATATACAGTGTTGAAGCCGGTCCGCATTTCATATAGATGTAAGGTCCGCCTGGTGGGAAGGTTTGTGTTTGCCTCTACCAAACAATACGGGAGTATTGTGTACCGGTGATCATAGTAGAGTTTGAGCATTAAAGTTTGCTTGAAAGATGTTATCAGCAGTGTATTTATTTCATAAAAGTCTATATCGATAGTAAAAAAAATGTATAGAAAATATATTACAAGTCAGAGGTGTTATGACCAGCCAAGTATAAACTTTTACTTTCAATTTATCACTCCAGATCTAGTCATGGGTGAGAGACGAAGGTGTTTAAATACTTTCACCTGATCAACATGCAAACATTTCCAGTTTAATGTACCATAATTTTGAACAAGAGTGCCATATTTGTCCTGATTCTTTCATCTGAGTTTGAGAGTTCAAATAACATATACGTAAAATAAAAGTGACCAGTGGCGGCCATGTTTTTAAATGCTCGGAATAACTTACCAGAATACGAGAGAGCCACCCAAGGGACATTAATTTTGTGCAAAAATTATTTTTGAAGTATCCCTGTTGTTCGACTCACTGACCTAGGTGTAGGATCTCTTTCTTTGAATATATTTTGCAGAAGTTGAACGGACGAACGACAGACGACGGACGCTATGTAATCAGAAGAGTTTACCTTCAGCTTTGCTTAGGTGAGCTAAAGTCTAACATGCTATTTGTGGAAAAAGTGTGTGTCCGCGTTTGTGGGAACTGATCATAAACGACGCCGTTAATGTTCAACCTAATGTCAGACAAGTTTTTATGTTTTCGTATAATTACTGATATAAACTATCACTGAAGTTTTAGACGTCGTCGCCGTTCTGTTCAATTAGTTATATATATATTTAAAATAATATCGTAAAACGTCGGATTGACCCTCACCCGAGAACCGCATAGATATCGCCGAGACAACAGTTAGTTATAACTTGGTGCCATGCTAATATATTCCCACTTATCAACGTTTTACAGGTCTAAAAAGGAATAATATGCATGTGTGCCTAAACCTTTGACAGTATGTTACAGTATGATGTCACCAAGATGAAGTGTTTCCATTAGATCTACTTATACTGGTACAATCCTCCGACAGATGACAACAACACAATATACTTTATATAGTGTAACAATATAAAGTTGTTTATATTTGCAGCTATTTTCACTATTGATTATAATGTGCTTGTTAACATATACTTATTTTAGTTTATGGACATGGAGGGCTCATTGTAACCGTTCCGGTATTTATCACCTTTGGGTTAATTAAACCTTTTCACTCATTTGTCATCTGTCAGGCCCGGATACAGAAATTCCCGACTGGGGGGACCAAACAGAATGAAAATGCCCTGAACTTCAGGTGCACAGCGCCGAGTGGGGGTAGGTTCGGGTGGGGTTTATACCCTTCCTTTAAGGGTGTCCGGAGATCTCCCCCGTAACATTTTTTCAAATATATGTATATAAAATGGTGGCTTCTGGTGTATTTCAGGGTCAACATCTTAAGACTCATTCTCGAGAATTGCACTAGTATTATCTTGTAAAAAATACAGAACGTCCAAATCATACAAGTACCAACATTTTGACAAATTTCCAGGGGACAGCCCCTCCTGTACCTACTCCCAGTCAGCATTCTGTACAAATCCTTGTCACAAGTGAATAAGAGGCCATTTCGCCATAAACTCTGTGAAATAGTGTAGATATTAAAACTTTCAGGCTGATTTGGCAGAAGTTGACCATTTTGTATGTCTAAATTGAACATTATCAGGGAGCACACTTATAAACTGTATTAACTGGTTACCGCCTAAAGTATATACTTAAACTACTAACAGGTTTATGTACGCTCCCTGAAATACAGGGCGAATTTGTTTTGCAGGACCTAGTTAAGGTTTGAAGTTTCAGTTTTGATGTAGTTTGGTTGAAAACTTAAACCAGTTATAATTAAGATTGGTTTGCAAACAAACAGAGGGTTTAGTCGAATAAAAATGACCCACATGATTTTGATTGTATAAGAACTTACAGTGTCAGAAGACCATAACGATTTAGTTGACACAGTCGCATCAAAATCTTATTTCATTTACTGCAGTTTTAACCGCTAGCAGTATTGTGATTGCAGACGGATTGGTGCTCGATAAGAAAGTCAGAGTTGAGAAATATGCAACTTCTGTTTTACAACGTTATAATGTGGACGATTTTATAGCCAGGTTCCGATTAAGCAGACATACATTTAACCTGTAGGTTCGACCGTAGATTGGTGATTTACAATAACATACATTTACTACTCTGTATACCAATCGTTGTAGCTTAATGCGCAAAATATATATACATGCATGTTCATGTTTCAGGTGGTGTAACATTACAAAAGGGAAAATGTAATCTCCAGTACATGAATAACAATATCTGAATAACATCTAAGTAGTTTTGTTTCAAATTTCAAATATCTCGTTCAGGAACATGATATGCATTGCTAGAAATATTCAAGAATTTTACTTGATAGTCTCCCTTGATAATCCTTGATTCTCCAAGGTGCGAGACTAATTGAATTGTCTCCCTTAGACATCGATCGCGGGGAATGCGTTACGGATAGAAAATCAATACTGGATCGATATTTGATGGATGTTGTTGATTGAGTCATTATGTACGACACCTATAGTTCGTTAATTACAGCAACTCAAGTGTGAAATAATAGACAAAGGGGACACAGAACAAAATGAAAAGAAGAAAGTCTGTTAAAATATATATATTTTTTTTATTATTTCTCATTTTTTTCAAATTATCGCATATTTTCTTCTGTAGTACAAAAACAAATAAGGTGGCCTTATAACAATTAGTGACACAAACTCTGGAACTGGAGCATCTTCTGTATCATGCACTATCCTTCAAAAATCTAAAATGACTTAACATTCTTCCGGAGGCGTCGCCCATGTGGTAAACCGGTGGCGACGATAAATACATGCAAATACAACAACAACATGCATCATATGTGCACGCAACGATCAAAGATTTGCAATCTCATTGCTTACTTTTCAAATAACACCGACCATCGGTTCAGACGATATAATATACCGTTAAGAGATTTTATTTATTGCGATTTGAAGATATTTTCCTTCTATAATTCTATAGGAAGTTGGTCGGGCCACAGTGACGCGAAAGTTGGGTATGGGTCTTTGTTTTCATTGCGATTCGAGCACGATGTTAACTAACGTTACATGTATATGTTTGTTTGTACCGCAGGGTTAAAGGGAAATACCCATATTTATTGTCCTTGTGGTGATGGTGACTGATGTAATCCGGAATATGTCTAGGTCGCATTAGAAATAAACATGTCCGATTAGCATGCATGCAATTCTTACTATTAAACCTTGATAAAAGAGATATCAAACGGAAACTTAAACCTGGGGAAAATATATACATGTATATATTAGTCCCAGCTTAAACGTTGAAACTATATTAGCCATACCGGATACATAATCTATATGACTGCTTGTCATAATTTTTGTTTCTTCAAATTGCCAACTTTCTGGTCAGTAGTGATTGCTAAATGCAGTAACATACAGATTGTGAATGTTCTTATAATGTTATTATAATCACGAACATATAAACCAGAGTTAGGATTATCACTGATGCACAAGATATACCGACTTGTATAGTCTGCACAAAATAACTAATGGAAAAAATACTGGTAACTTGATATAGAAATATAGTAGTTAATATGATAATGTCACTAGATCTGCACAGGGCAAGCAAATCCACAATTCAGCTATCTGCAGCCCCAGGCCGTCAGCACTAACAGCGCTTTGATTAAACATGGCTCCACATTTGAGTGACACGGTCACCCGCCATAAAATCAGTCCGCCATTTTGTTTAACTAGTGTACGATTATTCGGATAAATCAAACCAGACAAACCACACCTGGAGGTAGTTCGGTCAGTTTGATTAACCAGTTTAAGATTTGTTATAAACAAATACAGAAACTTGTTTTAGTTGAAACACAGTTGGTTAAAACAAATGAAAGGTTTGACAAAGTTTCCCGGAATTGCGAAACAGATATTTCATATATGCAAGCGCTAACACGGCACGTACTTCGTGATAGAAACTCCTGTATCGGACTTGTGTATTTGTGGTTTTGGGAACATGTCACGGTACAAACTGTATGTAGGCATTATCTCATGTTTATGACTAAGTTAAGACCTTCAATATATTTACCTTTAAAAATACAGAAACGGATGATAAATAATCATAATTCGTGATTTTATGGTAGATTCGAGGTTAGAGCGATACATGTATTCAAATACCAACCAACATTTAACACAGTGTATTTTGCATATCACATTGCAAAACTTGCTTGTATGAAAGGATCACAATTATGATGGTGTCTTATCACTCAATCTTTTGAATTAATTTAATTTTCCTTGTGATTCGGTAAAGTTTAAATATATAAAGAAAGCATGCAGGTATAATGTTTCGGTAATGTGAACATGTGAACGTATTCAACATACGAAGAAAACCCTTATAGATGTGTTTTAGTTTGAATGCAAATTCTTTATACGATGAGGAAAATGAAATTTAAAGATTAAGGCATTTTGAAATGCAATTCTAATAAGAAAAATGTAAAAATATGGAAGTAGTTCTAAAAAACAAAATTATTTGACCTGGAGGGCTCATTGTAACCGTTCCGGTACTTATCACCTTTGGGTTAATTATTTACCTTTTCACTCATTTGTCATCTGTCCTGGATCAACAACGCTCAGCTTGTATGTCCAGTGATACCAAAAGTTCATAATATTATCTCTTGGTCATTACTAGTCATTGTTTTTTATTGTGCAACAACAATGATGTTTACAGGTTCTACCACCACAAACATTTACACCGTGTGATTGCATCCAAACATACGAGTATTCAGTCTCCTCCGATGCAGTTGAAAACTTGCAGACTTCACTGTATCAGTTCTACTTCACGTTTACCATCTGCAAAATAAACCGACTATGTACAACTTGTCATCTTACTTTACAGTTTGTACATTCCTTTTTAATAGATGCCAAATATATAATACATGCAGCTTTTTTAGATTTAAGGTACTATGCCTGAGCTCATCAGATGACCATCATTTAGTGAAGGGTTGACATTATCACAAGTTTACAAGTTTTTTTACAAGTTGATTTTACTAAGCTCAGTTCATGTATACATGAAAGCATGAGTAGGAATCACGGAAGAAAAATGTATCCATGTGTATAACCATAGTAATATAAATGACATACGTAATACGGTATTATGATAGGGTTGGTACTTGTCTGTGCATTAGGTAATTACAGGGCTAGTAGATACCGGGTTATGACGCTATCTCTTATCGATTTATCTTGCCTCGGCCCGAGATTTTACCAATGCGTAAATTTCACGATATGGTAGATAACACGCTCTAAGTAGACGATGCGTTTCCCTTCGTGTTTATGTGTAAATATTTGTATACTGACCATTAATTGCTATATATTATATTTATATAACAAACTTAAGTAAGACAGTATAATGTTATTTAAATTCTCACATGCTAATGGCATTCACGGGTATCAAATCCCAATTGACAAATTCAGTGAACTTTCACAAGAAAAAATATCAGTTTACAGACAAATAAAAAAGTACTTAAAATTACTATTACATACGGTGGCACAGAGGTGACATCCGCAACACTTTATTTATATTGTGGTCACAACTTATTAAGTTGAGGCCACAAGTTAATAAGTTGTGGCCTCAACTTTATAAGTTGTGGCCACAAGTTAATAAGTTGTGGCCACAAGTTAGTAAGTTGAGGCCACAACTTATAAAGTTGAGGCCACAACTTATTAACTTGTGGCCACAACTTATTAACTTGTGGCCACAACTTAATAACTTGTGGCCACGACTTAGTTTAGCCAATCAAAACGGCCGTTTCATCTTTGCCGCTTTTTGGTAACAACACAGTCACCTACCTGAACCCGTTGTCCTCTAGTATTCTACACTACAGATCAGCCATACACTGTATAGATAGACAGACGGAGGGTCCGGGCCGTCACCTACCCGAACCCGTTGTCCTCTAGTATTCTATACTGTATATATAGACAGACGGAGGGTCCGGGCCGTCACTTACCCGAACCCGTTGTCCTCTAGTATTCTATACTGTATATATAGACAGACGGAGGGTCCGGGCCGTCACCTACCCGAACCCGTTGTCCTCTAGTATTATATACTGTATATATAGACAGACGGAGGGTCCGGGCCGTCACCTACCCGAACCCGTTGTCCTCTAGTATTCTATACTGTATATATAGACAGACGGAGGGTCCGGGCCGTCACTTACCTGAACCTGTTGTCCTCTAGTATTATATACTGTATATATAGACAGACGGAGGGTCCGGGCCGTCACTTACCTGAACCTGTTGTTCTCTAGTATTCTATACTGTATATATAGACAGACGGAGGGTCCGGGCCGTCACTTACCTGAACCCGTTGTTCTCTAGTATTCTATACTGTATATATAGACAGTCGGAGAGTCCGTGTCGTCACCTACCTGAACCCGTTGTCCTCTAGTATTCTATACTGTATATATAGACAGACGGAGGGTCCGTGTCGTCACCTACCTCTACCCGTTGTTCTCTAGTATTCTATACTGTATATATAGACAGACGGAGGGTCCGGGCCGTCACCTACCCGAACCCGTTGTCCTCTAGTATTCTATACTGTATATATAGACAGTCGGAGGGTCCGTGTCGTCACCTGCCTGAACCCGTTGTCCTCTAGTATTCTATACTGTATATATAGACAGACGGAGGGTCCGTGTCGTCACCTACCTGAACCTGTTGTTCTCTAGTATTATATACTGTATATATAGACAGACGGAGGGTCCGGGCCGTCACTTACCTGAACCCGTTGTCCTCTAGTATTCTATACTGTATATATAGACAGTCGGAGGGTCCGTGTCGTCACCTGCCTGAACCCGTTGTCCTCTAGTATTCTATACTGTATATACAGACAGACGGAGAGTCCGTGTCGTCACCTACCTGAACCCGTTGTCCTCTAGTATTCTATACTGTATAGATAGACAGACGGAGGGTCCGTGTCGTCACCTACCTCTACCCGTTGTCCTCTAGTATTATATACTGTATATATAGACAGACGGACGGTCCGTGTCGTCACCTACCTGAACCCGTTGTTCTCTAGTATTCTATACTGTATATATAGACAGACGGGGGGTCCGGGCCGTCACCTACCTGAACCCGTTGTTCTCTAGTATTCTATACTGTATATATAGACAGACGGAGGGTCCATGTCGTCACCTACCTGAACCCGTTGTTCTCTAGTATTCTATACTGTATATATAGACAGTCGGAGGGTCCGTGTCGTCACCTACCTGAACCTGTTGTTCTCTAGTATTATATACTGTATATATAGACAGACGGAGGGTCCGTGTCGTCACCTACCTGAACCTGTTGTTCTCTAGTATTATATACTGTATATATAGACAGACGGAGGGTCCGTGTCGTCACCTACCTGAACCTGTTGTTCTCTAGTATTATATACTGTATATATAGACAGACGGGGGGTCCGGGTCGTCACCTACCTGAACCTGTTGTTCTCTAGTATTATATACTGTATATATAGACAGACGGGGGGTCCGGGTCGTCACCTACCTGAACCTGTTGTTCTCTAGTATTATATACTGTATATATAGACAGACGGAGGGTCCGGGTCGTCACCTACCTGAACCTGTTGTTCTCTAGTATTATATACTGTATATATAGACAGACGGGGGGTCCGGGTCGTCACCTACCTGAACCTGTTGTTCTCTAGTATTATATACTGTATATATAGACAGACGGGGGGTCCGGGTCGTCACCTACCTGAACCTGTTGTTCTCTAGTATTATATACTGTATATATAGACAGACGGGGGTCCGGGTCGTCACCTACCTGAACCTGTTGTTCTCTAGTATTATATACTGTATATATAGACAGACGGAGGGTCCGGGTCGTCACCTACCTGAACCTGTTGTTCTCTAGTATTCTATACTGTATATATAGACAGACGGGGGGTCCGGGCCGTCACCTACCTGAACCTGTTGTTCTCTAGTATTCTACACTACAGATCAGCCATACACTGTATAGATTGGCTAAACTAAGTCGTGGCCACAAGTTATTAAGTCGTGGCCACAAGTTAGTAAGTCGTGGCCACAAGTTAGTAAGTTGTGGCCACAAGTTAATAAGTTGTGGCCACAAGTTAATAAGTTGTGGCCTCAACTTTATAAGTTGTGGCCACAAGTTAATAAGTTGTGGCCACAAGTTAGTAAGTTGTGGCCTCAACTTAATAAGTTGTGGCCACAATATATGCGGATGTCACCTCTGTGCCACTGTATATATAGACAGACGGAGGGTCCGGGTCGTCACCTACCTGAACCTGTTGTTCTCTAGTATTCTATACTGTATATATAGACAGACGGGGGGTCCGGGCCGTCACCTACCTGAACCTGTTGTTCTCTAGTATTCTACACTACAGATCAGCCATACACTGTATAGATTGGCTAAACTAAGTCGTGGCCACAAGTTATTAAGTCGTGGCCACAAGTTAGTAAGTCGTGGCCACAAGTTAATAAGTCGTGGCCACAAGTTAGTAAGTTGTGGCCACAAGTTAATAAGTTGTGGCCACAAGTTAATAAGTTGTGGCCTCAACTTTATAAGTTGTGGCCACAAGTTAATAAGTTGTGGCCACAAGTTAGTAAGTTGTGGCCTCAACTTAATAAGTTGTGGCCACAATATATGCGGATGTCACCTCTGTGCCACTGTATATATAGACAGACGGAGGGTCCGGGTCGTCACCTACCTGAACCTGTTGTTCTCTAGTATTCTATACTGTATATATAGACAAACGGGGGGTCCGGGCCGTCACCTACCTGAACCTGTTGTTCTCTAGTATTCTACACTACAGATCAGCCATACACTGTATAGATTGGCTAAACTAAGTCGTGGCCACAAGTTATTAAGTCGTGGCCACAAGTTAGTAAGTCGTGGCCACAAGTTAGTAAGTTGTGGCCACAAGTTAATAAGTTGTGGCCACAAGTTAATAAGTTGTGGCCACAAGTTAATAAGTTGTGGCCACAATATATGCGGATGTCACCTCTGTGCCACCGTAATTACACGATTTCTGTTACCTGCATAAAAACGCTAAAATCTTATGTGATACAAGGCGTATTAGACTGCTATTCTTCACCATATATTGGTTCACTAGCCTAAGCTATTTATGTACAGTAAAACTTCGAAACCTCGAACAGTTTTGGGTCGAACACAGTAGATACCTCGAACAGGTTCTTAGGTCCCGGCAAAACCCCTTCTTATTTCATATTAACGAACAGTAGATCACTCGAACGGAGATAGGTCGAACACTCGAACAGGGTTTGCGGTCCCTAGATACCATTTCATACATTGTTCACCCCAGATAGGTCGAACAATACAATAATTCACACCTCTCATGGACCGAGCGATATTCTATTATTTGTTGACAGGTAAGATTGGTGACACGTGTTATTCGCACGTAGTGATAATTACTTGATGGTTGCACTATAAACAATACAGCGAACATGTACTTATGTGACAAACAAATCACTTAATGGATCTATTAAATATGTGAGAGAGTTTGTTTGTTCTAGTTTATTCATGTTTAGATAGGCTTATTTTGTATGTCTGCCACGAATCATTTACTTAAATATGTTTTAGTTTTCTTTCATTTCTTTTTTAATTATTATTTTTATGAATAATGCTGTGACTTTTGATCGACGTGCATTCAGTATGAAAACACTAACAACACACAAATGCCATGCGTTCAGCATGCTTAGTACACTTGTACCGGTGACAGTCAGTTTGTACATATACACGTATACGGTAGATGGCTCGAACAGGTAGATGGCTCGAACTAATTGCTCGGTCCGATGGCAGTTCGAGGTTTCGAAGTTTTACTGTATTCTTGTCTGACTTTTCACATTTTCAGTTTTTATTAAACTTTTATTAAATTTTATGTTCATCAATTACACAAAATAATCATGCATATAAGCTATGTAACAAAACACTCTTCAGTCACATTTGACTACCTTGTCATTTAATTTAATCAAAACAGCTGTCAATCTCATTTCATTGATGAAAGTTAAAATGTGGATTTCAATACTCAGAAATAATGTATAAGTTAAAACTTAACCGCTGTGAATATCATTTTAGTTTTTGACTAGATAATTTCACATACGTAGAGTTTGTAGCTAGTAACTTTCTTGAAGAAAGCAGGAAATGTAAAACATACGGTATGATCGTCTCATATTGCATTGCAGTACATATACAATGGTTTGGCTGCATATAAGTTGTAGTAACATAGACATCTAGTGACCTGGTACGGGATAATACATGCCTTGCGTTCAGTTACGACTAACGGATGTCGCTCATAGTTCGCGACGCTAACAAGTGTATTGACCGCCTTTATCATTCTGGTTCTTTTACCTCAAAGACAGTAAAGTCAGGGAACCAACCCTGAGTTCATTTTGTAATTTGGTTCCCAGTCTGCAGTTAATGTGATACGGTGGGCCAGGGATACAGAACAAAACGTGAGCGACTGTTAGCCGTAACTGAACGCAATGTTCGGCTCATCAATTCGCTTGTTACCTCGGTGTTGCGTTAGCGAATGGGCGCATAGTGCGCGCACACTACTTGGCAAACAGTGCGTTCAGTAGCAAAACTTATTCTTGAAGTAGCAGGGAAAAGCCAACAGTGGGCTGGGGTCTTGGGGTACTAAACTTAATAATGATCATTCATAAAAGAAAAGAACTGGGTGTTGATGCTTAAGATACCAGGTAATTGTATCAGCCCAATGCTCTTATTGACATCCCTGGTACCAGGTCATTATATGAATTGAATTTATCCCACATGTATGACCATGTTTGGTTACCGTTACACGCAAGGGAGACAATCCGGACACATTAAAAAGACCACAATAATGTTTTTAGCCGACCAAAATATGACGGTCTTTTTAACGTTATAAAATATATAATCAATAATGCCACATTTGTGGGTAAAATAAAATATTATAGCACAACATGATAATTCTAGCATTTCAGCACACGTACATTTTATAACGGCTATATATTTCACATATATATTGAATAAATACAATATAATATTATAATCTAATGTATTACTACTGTTATGTTTGCTGAATTAAATGTACTGTTTGTACATATAGATATAATATATTCGCCAGATTGCCACTGTATTATATATTTAAATACGATAGTTCTATCGATTCTAAATTGCATGTAGTTGTGAGTATCATTATTGTGTACACAAAATCTATTGTTCAATATTTAGCAAACATGTTTACATTGGCTGGTCTCCTTACTGTAACATGTTTACATTGGCTGGTAACCTTACTGTAACATGTTTACATTGGCTGGTAACCTTTTAGAAAACATGTTTACATTGGCTGTTAACCTTACTGTAACATGTTTACATTGGCTGGTAACCTTACTGTAACATGTTTACATTGGCTGGTAATCTTACTGTAACATGTTTACATTGGCTGGTCACCTTACTGTAACATGTTTACATTGGCTGGTAACCTTACTGTAACATGTTTACATTGGCTGGTAATCTTACTGTAACATGTTTACATTGGCTGGTCACCTTACTGTAACATGTTTACATTGGCTGGTATTTTTACTGTAACATGTTTACATTGGCTGGTAACCTTACTGTAACATGTTTACATTGGCTGGTAACCTTACTGTAACATGTTTACATTGGCTGGTCACCTTACTGTAACATGTTTACATTGGCTGGTCACCTTACTGGTAACTTTACTGTAACATGTTTACATTGGCTGGTCACCTTACTGTAACATGTTTACATTGGCTGGTCACCTTACTGTAACATGTTTACATTGGCTGGTCACCTTACTCTAACATGTTTACATTGGCTGGTCACCTTACTCTAACATGTTTACATTGGCTGGTCACCAAACATGTTTACATTGGCTGGTCACCAAACATGTTTACATTGGCTGGTCACGTTACTGAAACATGTTTACATTGGCTGGTAATCTTACTGTAACATGTTTACATTGGCTGTTAACCTTACTGTAACATGTTTACATTGACTGGCCACCTTACTGTAACATGTTTACATTGGCTGGTCACCTTACTGGTAACTTTACTGTAACATGTTTACATTGGCTGATAACCTTACTGTAACATGTTTACATTAGCTGGTAACCTTACTGTAACATGTTTACATTGGCTGGTCACCTTACTGTAACATGATTACATTGACTGGTCACTTACTGTAACATGTTTATATTGGCTGGTCACCTTACTGTTTGTGTTCAGCAGTTCTAGAGTATGTACGGACTATACACTATGATTTATAAGTGCGTAAACTGAACTCCCGTGTGTTAATATTGAACTATAATAATGATAGACAACTCTGCGTCCTCTAAACCTGGTAATACAAGAGTGAGCTCCCTTCGTATAAAACACTTGCTTTATTAATTTATGTGCAATTATTCAAAATATAAATGTATTTATGGAAAGTACTGAACTTGAAACCAGATAACTGTAATGGGTAAACATAAAACAACCACATGTTTGTACATATAGATATGATATATTCGCCAGATTGCCACTGTATTATATATTTAAATACGATTGTTCTATCGATTCTAAATTGCATGTAGTTGTGATATCATTATTGTGTACACAAAGTATATTGTTCAATAATTAGCAAACATGTTTACATTGACTGGTCACCAAACATGTTTACATTGGCTGGTCACCAAACATGTTTACATTGGCTGGTCACCTTACTGTTTGTGTTCAGCAGTTCTAGAGTATAAACGGACTATACACTATGATTTATAAGTGCGTAAACTGAACTTCCGTGGGTTAATATTGAACTATAATAATGATAGACAACTCTGCGTCCCCTAAACCTGGTAATACAAGAGTGAGCTCACTTGCTTTATTAATTTATGTGCAATTATTCAAAATATAAATGTATTTATGGAAAGTACTGAACTTGAAACCAGATAACTGTAATGGGTAAACATAAAACAACCACATGTTTGTACATATAGATATGATATATTCGCCAGATTGCCACTGTATTATATATTTAAATACGATTGTTCTATCGATTCTAAATTGCATGTAGTTGTGATATCATTATTGTGTACACAAAGTATATTGTTCAATATTTAGCAAACATGTTTACATTGGCTGGTCTCCTTACTGTAACATGTTTACATTGGCTGGTCACCTTACTGTTTGTGTTCAGCAGTTCTAGAGTATATACGGACTATACACTATGATTTATAAGTGCGTAAACTGAACTTCCGTGGGTTAATATTGAACTATAATAATGATAGACAACTCTGCGTCCTCTAAACCTGGTAATACAAGAGTGAGCTCACTTGCTTTATTAATTTATGTGCAATTATTCAAAATATAAATGTATTTATGGAAAGTACTGAACTTGAAACCAGATTACTGTAATGGGTATACATAAATCAACCACATTTATTGAAATTTTTATTAGAATACATTTTTTCTTCTTTTTATTTCGTGTTTTTGATACAAAACACTTCCCGTCTTAATTTCAGTCAAGTGATATTCGATCTCCTGACACTCTCTGAACATGGTAATACAAATAGTTAGTTATCGTGATTTACTTTTGACATGAAATTCTTGAATTTTAATTTCTAAAACTTGTACGATAAAGTTTCGTGCTTGTTCCGAACCTGCTTAATGTTTGTTTCATCGGGTTTAACGCCGTTACTCAACGATAGTTCAGTTATATACGGCGGCCGGTTCACCTAACCAGTTTTTCCTGGACTGAATTCTAACCAGTACTAACTTACCCTTCCATAAGGAGCCGGCAACTTCTCCACATGTGGAGGAAAATCGACATTTTTGTCAAATTTTCATGGAAGAGTATGACCTGCCGCGACCGGGAATCGAACCCGGATCGCCGGGTTACAAGTCCAGCGCACTAACCACTGGACCACGGCCGCGGCCTGAAATTGCTTAAATTGACCACCTAAGTAGCCAAGTAATTATTTAAACAAATATTAAAAATAAATCTGAGAATACAACAATGATTCATGTATAACATGACGTGTAGAAAAGATTGCCATGTGAATTTATTATTTTACTGTTTTAAAGCACCGTTTCAAATACCCTTAGTTTATCTACGACTTGACACGATCCATTTACCCGACTTAGTTTCTGAACAACCGTAATTAATTTATTAAGTGTCTGACTTCACCGTAGTAATACATATCGGACGTCTTTTGCTGCAACAATAAATATTTCCAAATTCTACGTGTTTTTAATTTACATCTGTATACATTATACTCAGTATCGATGACGACCAGTCGACTACAACGATATGTACAAAGCTCTTTCTACAATGACAGATGTGTTGTTGAACAGTTGAAGGCGGCAATTTCATATTATATAGGTCCATCATCATCGATGTAATTTATCTTGGTCAAATCTTCTGTAGGCCTCAATTGATGCTTTCTTAGTTTTGGTTTGATTGTTTCGGCGATCCTCTGAAAACGACAAATATATGATCCATTCATCGAGTATTACAGCAATGGTCCCTAATTTTTTACTGGATATCAGCCGCTTTATACACCGAACAATATAATATGATTGATTTTTCGAACATAGGCAATATTTGATATTTTGACGCTTTTCTGTGTGTCCGCCGCTGTATATCAAACACATCATAAAATGAATAATCTAATGATCGCAATATTGTTCAACTCACTTCACGCAATGTTCCGTCAGCTTCGTATATTCTGTATGCAGCAACAATAGGTATCCATACAATAGAAGCAAGGGCCATAACCCAACCTGTACCAATCGCCCATTGTGGATAGTGATACACCACCGTCTTCCGGTCATATGTTAACTCGGAGTAAGAAATCACGCCGACAACAAACAGAAACTGAAAATACAACACATACAACGTCCACATATTGCTATAACTTCCGTTAATGACGACGTACTGATTTCAAAATGGGATGTATCGAAGGGTAAAGCACCTGATGGGATGTATCGAGGGGTAAAGCACCTGATGGGATGTATCGAGGGGTAAAGCACCTGATGGGATGTATCGAGGGGTGAAGCACCTGGTAGGATGTATCGAGGGGTAAAGCATCTGTTGGGATGTATCGAGGGGTAAAGCACCTGATGGGAGGTATCGAGGGGTAAAGCACCTGATGGGATGTATCGAGGGGTGAAGCACCTGCTGGGATGTATCGAGGGGTAAAGCACCTGATGGAATGTATCGAGGGGTAAAGCACCTGATGGGATGTATCGAGGAATAAAGCACCTGATGGGAGGTATCGAGGGGTAAAGCACCTGATGGGATGTATCGAGGGGTGAAGCACCTGGTAAGATGTATGGAGGGGTAAAGCATCTGTTGGGATGTATCGAGGGGTAAAGCACCTGATGGGATGTATCGAGGGGTGAAGCACCTGGTAGGATGTATCGAGGGGTGAAGCACCTGGTAGGATGTATCGAGGGGTAAAGCATCTGATGGGATGTATCGAGGGGTAAAGCATCTGTTGGGATGTATCGAGGGGTAAAGCATCTGATGGGATGTATCGAGGGGTAAAGCACCTGATGGGATGTATCGAGGGGTAAAGCACCTGATGGGAGGTATCGATGGATAAAGCACCTGATGGGATGTATCGAGGGGTAAAGCACCTGATGGGAGGTATCGATGGATAAAGCACCTGATGGGATGTATCGAGGGGTAAAGCACCTGATGGGATGTATCGAGGGGTAAAGCACCTGATGGGAGGTATCGATGGATAAAGCACCTGATGGGATGTATCGAGGGATAAAGCACCTGATGGGAGGTATCGAGGGATAAAGCACCTGATGGGAGGTATCGATGGATAAAGCACCTGATGGGATGTATCGAGGGGTAAAGCACCTGATGGGATGTATCGAGGGGTAAAGCATCTGTTGGGATGTATCGAAGGGTAAAGCACCTGATGGGATGTATCGAGGGGTAAAGCACCTGATGGGAGGTATCGAGGGGTAAAGCACCTGATGGGATGTATCGAGGGGTCAATCACCTGATGGGATGTATCGAGGGGTAAAGCACCTGATGGGATGTATCGAGGGGTAAATCACCTGATGGGATGTTTCGAGGGGTAAAGCACCTGATGGGAGGTATCGAAGTGTAAAGCACCTGATGGGATGTATCGAAATGTAAAGCACCTGATGGGATGTATCGAGGGGTAAAGCACCTGTTGGGATGTATCGAGGGGTAAAGCACCTGATGGGATGTATCGAGGGGTAAAGCACCTGATGGGATGTATCGAAGTGTAAAGCACCTGATGGGATGTATCGAGGGGTTAAGCACCTGATGGGATGTACCGAAGTGTAAAGCACCTGATGGGATGTATCGAGGGGTAAAGCACCTGATGGAATGTATCGAGGGGTAAAGCACCTGATGGAATGTATCGAGGGGTAAAGCACCTGTTGGGATGTATCGAGGGGTAAAGCACCTGATGGGATGTATCGAGGGGTAAAGCACCTGATGGGAGGTATCGATGGATAAAGCACCTGATGGGATGTATCGAGGGGTAAAGCACCTGATGGGAGGTATCGATGGATAAAGCACCTGATGGAATGTATCGAGGGGTAAAGCACCTGATGGGATGTATCGAAGGGTAAAGCACCTGATGGAATGTATCGAGGGGTAAAGCACCTGATGGGATGTATCGAAGGGTAAAGCACCTGATGGAATGTATCGAGGGGTAAAGCATCTGATGGAATGTATCGAGGGGTAAAGCACCTGATGGGATGTATCGAAGGGTAAAGCACCTGATGGAATGTATCGAGGGGTAAAGCACCTGATGGGATGTATCGAGGGGTAAAGCACCTGATGGAATGTATCGAGGGGTAAAGCACCTGATGGGATGTATCGAAGGGTAAAGCACCTGATGGAATGTATCGAGGGGTAAAGCACCTGATGGGATGTATCGAGGGGTAAAGCACCTGATGGAATGTATCGAGGGGTAAAGCATCTGATGGGATGTATCGAGGGATAAAGCACCTGATGGGATGTATCGAAGTGTAAAGCACCTGATGGGATGTATCGAGGGGTAAAGCACCTGATGGGATGTATCGAAGTGTAAAGCACCTGATAGGATGTATCGAGGGGTAAAGCACTTGATGGGATGTATCGAAGTGTAAAGCACCTGATGGGAGGTATCGAGGGGTAAAGCACCTGATGGGATGTATCGATGGGTAAAGCACCTGATGGGATGTATCGAGGGGTAAAGCACCTGATGGGATGTATCGAGGGGTAAAGCACCTGTTGGGAGATATCGAGGGGTAAAGCACCTGATGGGATGTATCGAGGGGTAAAGCATCTGATGGGATGTATCGAGGGATAAAGCACCTGATGGGATGTATCGAGGAATAAAGCACCTGATGGGATGTATCGAGGGGTAAAGCACATGATTGGAGGTATCGAGGGATAACGCATCTGTTGGGATGTATCGAGGAATAAAGCATCTGTTGGGATGTATCGAGGGGTAAAGCATCTGATGGGATGTATCGAGGGGTAAAGCACCTGATGGGAGGTATCGAGGGGTGAAGCACCTGATGGGATGTGTCGAGGGATAAAGCATCTGACTTCTGATCCGAAGGTCGTGATTTCGAACAAAACAGTGTTCGATCACGAACTTTACAAAATCTGAATTTGGTGAGAGTACTGGTTAGCAACTCAGGAAGCAGTCATCAAAAGCAATTAGAAAAAAAATACAAACAGTTTGAACTTACAAGCAATCGAGTTTCTAAATAGTTTGTAATTGGTAGGTCACTGCTGTTATGTAACATCCTTTGAAAAAGTTATATTGATTGTGTGTTAATCATGTCTCTTCATCTCCAGTTGTTAGACAGTTCTTTGATCTTCCCTAGGTTCCCTCTTGATGTATTTTGTTTTGTGCCCCTTCGCTCTTTTATAACTAAGAGATGTTTGTGGTGGGCGCCATGTCTGAGTGTATGCATATATAGATACCTTCCCTGCACTACCATATGTCATTTATATAACACACATGGCATATATTACACCTACAATCTCAAATAAAACTAAAGCTGCAATTGATCAAACTTGATGACGTCACCACTTGTTTTTAAACATAATGGAGATTTTTTAAATGATACAGCTCATGAAACAAATACAAATGTATTATAAAAAGATAGTTAAGCAAAGCAGTGGGGGTATAATTCATGTACTGGCTGATCTAAATAACATTGATTACCAGTATAAACAAAGGTGTCAACACAGTCCAACAAATCTTGAAGAACATCGCTACTCGAACATTATACATCATTTCAAGGTTGTCATAGAAACGATCTATTCCTGTAATTTAAAATTCAAAATGCATATACAACAAAAATATCAATCAATATCTATATTCATTTGTTCAATAAATGCACGTTTATATAGGAACAGCGGACTTATTGAGGGAGGTGTACCAATCGAAAGATGCGCGTGATTCTAGATCCGAAGGTCAATAGTTCGAACCCCGCGTCAAGCATGATTTGATCAAGAACTTCGCAGTCACTGAATTAGGCGTGTGTACTGGTTAGCAACACATGCAGTAATCACCGAGAGTGATTAGTATAAGTTGTAAGTTTTTATCAGAGTCGATCTAAAAGAAATAAGTATAAACTAACAAACATGGAACGCTTCAAATATAATTAAATGTTATATATGATATAATACAATATACACCTCATTTGTTTAGTGAATGACTGTTTGTACATATTGCTTACGGAACACTCAGTAGAGTTAGACACGTAGATACAAGGACAGTGAATGGACACGAGGAAATATGTAATGGTGGACCCAAGTGTGGATGGTATAGTTAACTTACAGACAAGTTCCTGGGAATGTTTGTATTGAGGTGATACATTCGAATTACCATATCTTAGTATTTTAAGTATCAACAAGGAGGTAGTTTCATAAAAAATAACTGCAATTAATTTATGCTAACATAAATGATTTTGATTAAATACGACAGCATTTGTTCATTGTATGGACATAACACCGGTATTGATGAATGCCTTAGACAACTCATTGTTGTGTATTGCTTCTGTGAATACCACTCGCTGATATGTCTTGTTCTCGGACGAATTCTTTCGAAACAAAAACAAAGCTTATTTTCATAACAAGTGTTTTTGTGTTGAGTACTGGGGGTGGGGGGTTCAAATTAGTTAACACATTATCAACATTAAGCGCATGTTTTAATAATTCCCCCTTTCAGTAGTTTCCTTTTTTTTAAATATCCACTTCGATAAAAGTAAGCATTTTACAGTACCGAGTAACATTAACTAGACACTTGATGTTCTCAAATCGACCCCCTTATCACCCTAGAAATTGTTTTGTATGAAATTAAATACGTTATCCCTTTACTGCACGTCAAACGGAATAGTTTATCTAACATTTTATACACGTTTAACTAACACGTGGCTTCCCAGAATGCACGATATACGTGACATCCCATAATGCACGCTATACGTGATTTCCCAGAATGCACACTATACTTAAAATCCGATAATGCACGCTATACGTGATTTCCCAGAATGCACGCTATACGTGATTTCCCAGAATGTACGCTATACGTGATTTCCCAGAATGCAAGCTATACGTGATTTCCCAGAATGTACGCTATGTACGCCTCCGAGATATGTTGTACCTGTCTATTATGGAATCGAGACATATACGATATTTCTGGGAAACCATCATCAAATGAATTTGGAACGACAAATAAATATTTCCCTGATAATGAAATAACATCAATTTGTAGGAATTGTTGGCGAAAAATAGAAAATGTTGATGCATTCAAAAGGTAATCTCGTGATTATCTACTCGGCGTTATTCGCCGGGGACACATCACATTGGGTGTATCCATCCACTTACTTACGAGGTATATATTCTATGCTATGCCGGATGCCGCCGAGTAGTTACGATTGGTGATTTCCTAGAATGCTCGCTATACGTGATTTCCCAGAATGCCCGCTATACGTGATTTCCAAGAATGTACGCTATACGTTATTTCCCAGAATGCACGCTATACGTTATTTCCCAGAATGCACGCTATACGTGATTTCACAGAATGCTCGCTATATATACGTGATTTCTCAGAATGCACGCTATACGTGATTTTCCAGAATGCACGCTATACATGATTTCACAGAATGCACGCTATACGTGATTTCACAGAATTCACGTTATACGTGATTTCCCAGAATGAACGATATAAGTAATTTAAAAAATGCATGCAACACGTGATTGACTATATATAATTTACACACGTTATGTCCCTACCATACACGTATGAAATGACGATCATTTCTACAAAGGCGATGACGAAGATTGTCCGGCTTACAGAGTAGTAGTCAAACAGCTGAAAAATGTACATGCCTCCCTGACAAAGGAAGGGGACACGTGTAAGACAATGTACAATGGCAAGTGAGAAAGGGCTTCCGAACGTCTCAAGTATGTGTTGTGAATATTAAAACGTGTCCGACATTTTGCAAGCATGTGGCTGTATACATAAGTCACTCTTAGTGTAATTCTATAAATATTGTTTTGAAACGATTCGCAAATAATTGGTTTTGTTAACTCATTTCCATTTCGTATTATACTATACATGTACATTTATGTAATACACAATTTCGAAGTAAGATCATGACGCTCAAAATACTGAATGTATATATAGTGAAAAGATATAAATATATGTACATAGCAAAGAGTTACCGTATAAACGTTCGAATGCCCTTTACATGTCACAAACGAATAGAAAAGTAATACAATGATGCATACATAAGAATGAGGAAATATCTTGTCATTGTATAACCTAAAGTACAATTGTGTGTTGTGTATTAATTTCATCAATGAGAAGTTTATTTCACACTTAATTATGTGTAAGACTTGAGAACCATGTATCCTTATTATTGAGGTTTCACTGTAACATATTATCAAACTCTGATTCAAGCAGTCAGCTAGGAAACAAATAAGAAAATATTGGACTTCCGAATATGTTTAGATATTGTGAATCTGCAACAACAAAACAACCAAAAGATATGAAGCATTGTGAACCATTAATTTCACTAAATTTCACTGAAACGAATTATTCACATATGTAAGGAATTGTCAGCATTCTCACAAAAAGGTGTGAATAATTCACAAAATTCTCACGAATATGTCAGCATTTGTGAAGTGAACGTTTTGCTTAGTATAGAATCGCCAATTGCAATGTACAGTTAAAGCAGTAACAATACGTTACATACATGCAGTGTTTTCTTGTTTCACTCTCATGTGGATTCATTCCTTGAAACATGAAATAAGTGTCCTAGTCATATGGGGTGTACACCAGGTACAAAGCAGGTACATGGACACGTATCGGTTGCTGTCCAACCCACCTGGTGTCCGGCTTATTGCACGAGCAAAAAACAAAGATCAAACCCTTACACAAAGCTGACAGTGACCAATTTCTTCCTACGAAACAATATCAACACTATATATCACCTTATGGCACAATATCAACACTATATATCACCTTATGGCAATATCAACACTATATATCACCTTATGGCACAATATCAACACTATATATCACCTTATGGCACAATATCAACACTATATATCATCTTATGGCACAATATCAACACTATATATCACCTTATGGCACAATATCAACACTATATATCACCTTATGGCACAATATCAACACTATATATCACCTTATGGCACAATATCAACACTATATATCACCTTATGCCAATATCAACACTATATATCACCTTATGGCAATATCAACACTATATATCACCTTATGGCACAATATCAACACTATATATCACCTTATGGCACAATATCAACACTATATCACCTTATGGCAATATCAACACTATATATCACCTTATGGCACAATATCAACACTATATATCACCTTATGGCACAATATCAACACTATATATCACCTTATGGCAATATCAACACTATATATCACCTTATGGCAATATCAACACTATATATCACCTTATGGCACAATATCAACACTATATTTCACCTTAAGGCACAATATCAACACTATATATCACCTTATGACAATATCAACACTATATATCACCTTATGGCACAATATCAACACTATATATCACCTTATGGCAATATCAACACTATATATCACCTTATGGCAATATCAACACTATATATCACCTTATGACAATATCAACACTATATATCACCTTATGACAATATCAACACTATATATCACCTTATGGCAATATCAACACTATATATCACCTTATGGCACAATATCAACACTATATATCACCTTATGGCACAATATCAACACTATATATCACCTTATGGCACAATATCAACACTATATATCACCTTATGACAATATCAACACTATATATCACCTTATGGCACAATATCAACACTATATATCACCTTATGGCAATATCAACACTATATATCACCTTATGGCAATATCAACACTATATATCACCTTATGGCACAATATCAACACTATATTTCACCTTATGGCACAATATCAACACTATATATCACCTTATGACAATATCAACACTATATATCACCTTATGGCACAATATCAACACTATATATCACCTTATGGCACAATATCAACACTATATCACCTTATGGCAATATCAACTTTATATATCACCTTATGGCACAATATCAACACTATATATCACCTTATGGCAATATCAACACTATATATCACCTTATGGCAATATCAACACTATATATCACCTTATGGCAATATCAACACTATATATCACCTTATGGCACAATATCAACACTATATTTCACCTTATGGCACAATATCAACACTATATATCACCTTATGACAATATCAACACTATATATCACCTTATGGCACAATATCAACACTATATATCACCTTATGGCAATATCAACACTATATATCACCTTATGGCAATATCAACACTATATATCACCTTATGACAATATCAACACTATATATCACCTTATGACAATATCAACACTATATATCAACTTATGGCACAATATCAACACTATATATCACCTTATGGCACAATATCAACACTATATATCACCTTATGGCACAATATCAACACTATATATCACCTTATGACAATATCAACACTATATATCACCTTATGGCACAATATCAACACTATATATCACCTTATGGCAATATCAACACTATATATCACCTTATGGCAATATCAACACTATATATCACCTTATGACAATATCAACACTATATATCACCTTATGACAATATCAACACTATATATCACCTAATGGCAATATCAACACTATATATCACCTTATGACAATATCAACACTATATATCACCTTATGACAATATCAACACTATATATCACCTTATGGCACAATATCAACACTATATATCACCTTATGGCACAATATCAACACTATATATCACCTTATGGCACAATATCAACACTATATATCACCTTATGACAATATCAACACTATATATCACCTTATGGCAATATCAATACTATATATCACCTTATGGCACAATATCAACACTATATATCACCTTATGGCACAATATCAACACTATATATCACCTTATGGCAATATCAACACTATATATCACCTTATGGCACAATATCAACACTATATATCACCTTATGGCAATATCAACACTATATATCACCTTATGGCAATATCAACACTATATATCACCTTATGGCACAATATCAACACTATATATCACCTTATGGCAATATCAACACTATATATCACCTTATGGCAATATCAACACTATATATCACCATTTTTGATATTTTCGACTGATTAAAGAAATCGTTCCTGCGAAATTTACTGTTCAACAAAAGCTAGTGATAGGTATATAACGTCGGAAAGAATTATGATCATAGTTGTGGATACTGTAATAATGTACTGTTTAAAGCGATACAACTACATAATTACATAAAAGAATAACACGCATGCAATAAAATGTTCATACCTGAGTTACCATGGAAATGCCAATCAGGAATGAGATTAAACAAATTACAGCAATTAGTACTTCACGTCTATGACCCTTACGGAAAAGTCGGGGATTGAAATCAACAATACATGTAACTATACCTTCAACACCAACAAACTGAAATTTAACAAACAATGTCATCAAAAAGATTGTCGACTCTATTTGAACCAAGTAATAAGTTTTGAATATATTTGCACAGTGAAAATTGACTAAAAGTAAGATTGGTCGTCTAGTAATGTTAGAATGTATTTAACTGTATACTCGTACATGTACATGTGTGTAGATTTATAAACCAGTATCATCAAGCCATTTATTCGCGCGAGCTAGTCTCGCAACAAATGAGTTTCACAATTACATTTTAATCTATCCAGCAATAACTCTTTCAGGGGCCGAAACATGTTATGACTCAAAAACATTTACAAAGTCAGTTCGTGAGATATCAAATAATGTTCTGACTTCAGTTTGTTTGGAAATTATTTTGTGAATGGCTTGTCATGACATATTGAAGCAAAACATAGAAAACCTAGCAGATTAAGGAACGAACCTGACTGTCAAGCCCTAGAAGGATTATCATGAGAAAGAATACTGCTGACCAAAATGGAGCTAAGGGCATCTGGGCAACAGCTTCTGGGTATGCGATAAATGCCAATCCCGGTCCTGCAAGAAATGTACCAAAATACTGTTTCAATAATATAATTATATATCTGTTGCGTGCATTTATACGCCATTCTGTTCATACATGTTCGCGTTACAGCAAATATCAACAATCATATAAGTATCTGACTTCACATTTCAAGTAGCAAATACTGTAAACATAACTTGGAACAGTGTATAAGCAGCTAGAATACATTCTGTGACCGGAGATGACGGGGAATAATCACTGCATACAAAGATCACGTGCGATCTTTCTCTGATCTTATAGATGTAACAATTTGTATACTTTGCTGATATTGAAACATTTTCAAAGTTCATTATCAAAGTACAAAAGAGAAATATTACATACTGTAATAAACCGTTTTAACAAAACACCCAAAGTTATTATCATTTATATACAAGACATGTAATCAACCCAATACTCAAGATAGAGCAATATGAACAATTTTTATCCTTCAAAATTTATTTGTCGATATTCATGTATCCTTGAGTGAAACATTTTGATCAGGGGACAGGGGACGGGGGGGGGGGTCATTTTGTTTGGTATGTTTATTGATTTGGTAGTTTCTAATTTTTACAATATTTCCTGAATATTTAGAAATATTAAATAAAAACTGGACAAAAATCTTCACGTTGAAAATTGAAGATATGCCTTTCCTGTGTAGGTAACCATTGTGAAAATCGCTCTAAATCGACAAGAAAGTTTTCTTGAATCATCAAAAAAGAACGCTTTGCTTGCGATAAGAGAAATAAAACCTAAATATAGTAACACACTTCCTGATCGTGAAGCCCATCTGATTATTTCCCATTCTACAATATTATTTCACTGAATATTAACAGTTAACACAGTACCTGATTCTGCTACTTGTTGTATGGAGACATTCTGTTTCTGTGCCATAAATCCTAGCACAGAGAATATAACAAATCCAGCCATAATACTTGTTATACTGTTCATACATGCGAACAGGAAACAATCTCTAAAAAAACAATAAATGAAAAATATGCATGTACAATACATAGCAAACCACACACGATTGTCTTTTTTGTTTTCATCGGGTTAAACGCCGTTTCTCAACGATATTTCAGTTATATACGGCGGCCGGTTCACTTACACAGTTGTTCCTGGACTGAATACTAACCAGTACTAACTTACCCTTCCACAAGGAGCCGGTAACTTCTCCACATGTGGAGGAAAATCGACATTTTTGTCCAATTTTCATGGATGGTTATGACCTGCCGCGACCGGGAATCGAACCCGGATCGCCAGGTTACAAGTCCAGCGCACTAACCACTGGACCACGGCCGCGGCTTTTCACACACGATTGTCGAATCATATAACCGTAACAATGGAGGTAATGAATTAAAAATCCGGACAATGCATCTTTCATTCATGATAATCGCGCTGCTGAAGATGATCAAAGCACAAAAGTGCTGTGGGACGGTACCACTCGTCTCTGTAGCCAAGCTATGATACTCGTATTACTTCGTTGGGTGAATTTTGGGACTACATCGTTGCGAGAACTTAGGATGTGGACGTTTTTGGCTTGTAACCGGCTGTCAGTCTTTTTGTGTTTTGAAAACGGGAACCAATTGGTGTAAGCCTCTCAAATTGCCAAACTACCATAGACGGTACCTGAGCGGTACCATCCAAAAATTGCATACATGTATTTATATACATATTTATGCTTAAAGAGATTTCGACCTCCACCTACGAGTACCTCGTACTTTTGGGTTCGTTTTGGGAAAATCACACTGGGTTCACTTCACTAATTAAATAATTAAAACAACCAGTAGAAAACACTTTATTATTTCATTAAAAGTCAAGATATAAGCGATTTATTGTCAGTCATTGGAAGCAAGACAGGCTTTTTCATACAGAGTTTCATTGTGGTTTTAACTACTAATGGTACCCGGTACCAACGTCGGTGCGACATCCCAGACGTTACGCAAAAATACATACAGTAAGGTTTTAGGTCAAAATCTGTACAGAAACACAACATTGCATAAAAAATATCAAGTTTTGTTACCTGTATGAGTGATGGTTAAATTTGTTGTAGCTGCCTAAGGCAACAAGTGTTCCCAGTGATAATGAATACGAGTAGAAGACCTGATTCCCGGCATCTGCCCATACCTGTCATTATAATAACATAAAAGAAACGTGGAATCATCAGGTATTAGGTAAAAGGGCATTGGATGATAGTGTTTAGTGTTTATTTCTCAATACATTAGACTTGATAGTCTATGAGTATACAAAATCAACAGTTGAACAATTACAATATATGTGGTCAATGGCCACATTAATACTATCATAATATATGTACATAGTTTTAACAGTTTTTGTACAAAATGTGATACTATCTAAATAGCGTTAATTTTACATATAATAATAAGATCTAATGATATGTATGTAAATATATGGGTAGAACTGGGTCATAAAAATATAACATGTGTGTGACTGGCGACGAGGAATGTCGATGAAATACGTAATTTCCGGCAATAAACAAAAACGAAACACACCACCTATTTCCAATCAATTAATGTAATCAATAGATCCGATATATACTATATATATTATAACAAAGGCAAGACGATATAATACCTCAGAACTTAAATCTGACATTACGAATATCGAGATTATTCTAAGTGAATGCCTATATGTGATATATCTCCATCCTCCTCAAAACAGTGTGCATTGTAAATAAAAATGTTGTGTTTTTTGTAAGACAATATATTATAAACAGGAAACATGATAACATCTATTAAGATGTAAAACTAAGACCGAAACACGAACGAAGGAAAACATAAAAGATACTATAATATATGTATACTATCGTAATGTAAATAGGATAAGACTGATTCCAACAGATACTCGACTTGTGTTCTCTGGGTATCCTTAAGTAGGACAGCTTGCTAGATAATGTTACCAATATACATAACCTTTGGATTGTGTCAAATTACATAAACATAATAAAAAGTGCCCTAAGAAAGTTCAAAGTGTATGTTGTTTCACAAACTTTACCAGGATAAATTAACACAATAAACGCGAAGCAATTATTTCGCTTGGCACAGAAGTTCGTGTCTGAAAAAATGTCATTAATAAGTGAGTTTTCTACACAATGTATTTATTTTACACATCTCTCAGAGATATGATATTGTTTATATTATTGAGGATTATCTCGTAGAACAAACCTGTAATTCCAACAGTTTCGAAAAGTCTGGTACAAGGTAGAATTTTATACCATTCAGAGCGCCATCTAGCGTTACACCTCGGATAAGTAGAATTATCATTAAGATGTATGGGCTGGTGACGGTAAAATACATCACCTGAAACACATGCACGGAAAATGTGATTTGGATATAAATTTATTGTGAGAAAATTATAGCGAACTAACCAAAATAACCAATGGCATGATACACGTAACGAGTTTTAAAAGTAAAATGAGAATTATGGTGATTCAGATATACTACATTGTACTCAGAACAGTATATACACACACACGTTTAATTAAAACCAGATACAGTCTTGAGTACATTTTGTTTAAAACTTAATACTGAAAGATGTAGTTTTGATGAGGTCTTAGTCCGCTCAAACAATCAAGAAATATTGTGTGCATTTTAATGGAATTTATACTTTGCCGACGTATACATGTTCATACTTTATATCACAACACGTGGAACTTACTTTCAATCCAAGTCTCTTCTATTTTAGAAACTGTATGTTCCAGTGCACATTTTACAGCATTTGAATCTTTTATTAGGTGATTTTAATACGGAAGTTTAAAGTAAAAAAGGTGTTTTCATCATTGATATGTGTCATTTTAAGCAATTAATCATAGATTTTACTAGAATTTATAAAACATCTTCCACAATCATTGAACTTATTTTATTCTCAGTTAGTGAAAACATATCTCAATGCGGTGTGATAAATACTTGTATTAGTGATCAATGTATGGTATATTGTACTAGAAAATGTCTAAATTATTCATAGGGAAGCATACCAATGTTGAAATTCGTTCTTTGAAAAACTATAACAAGGAAGACTTTTGTTATCTGCAGACTGGAGTACTGTTGTCCTCAGTGACAATGTATCTGAAGCTTGGAAGTGTTTTAAATCTATTTTCAAATCAACCACAAACAGCATTGCCCCAGTAAAAGTAGTGAGAATAAAACAACGGACTGAACCCTGGATAAGTGCTGACATTATTCATAGTATTAACGAACGAGCTTTTCATGTCTATAAAAGAGATAATTCTGAGACAAATGCTCAGTGTTTTATAGAGTAGAGAAACAGAACACAAGATCTACTTAGAAAGGCTCAGGTGGAAGAAAACAATTCTGATTCTAAATCTTTGTGGATAACTCTAAAAGAACTTGGTCTACCTTCAAAAAAGATTATATCATTACATTAGGTTTCAGATGGATAGGGTAATTTTGTGGGAATGGTTCTTCTTGATCTCCAAAAAGCATTCGATACTGTAGACCACTCCATTATTTTCAAGAAAATGGAAACGTAAGGGTTTGATCACGATATACTCATATTTATCAAATAGACACCAGCTTGTGGATGTTGACGGAATGTTCTCATCATCTTCTGATATTACATGTGGTGTTCCTCAAGGATCTATCCGAGGCCCACTGTTATTTTGTATTTATGTCAATAATACGTCTGCGGTAGTCAAAATTAAACTTTTACTTTACTCTCTATGTCACACCATCAATGACAAGGACCACACGGGAAATAAGGCATATTTTCTCGTTATTGTGTAATCCTTAGTACGGATGTGTGTGGCATGATTTTTATACCTCATGTGTGTTTTTAATGAAAGATGTTTGTTCTTATTACCATGTTTATGTGCATCCTATACCGAAATAAATCTATCTATCAATATAAGTCCAACTAGCCTGCTGGTAAAACAAAGACTTAATATACTCCATATGGTATTTGATTTTTTTGTTATTTTGACAGCATTGCTTTGACATAATTGTTTCTTTTACAAAAGTTCTACATAAAGGTATTTCGTTCTAAAAAGGTCAAACATTTTCGTGAAGATTTGCGCCACACTGTCCAGATGTTCGTGCTATGTAGTTAACAAATGAAATTTTACTTACCGATATGGCAATAAATTTGTATAATGTAAACAACATGACTGGATTGCGGCATAATATGGTGACGGTATAACGGTATAACGGTATAACGGTATAACGCTATAACGCTATAACTAATGGTGTGTACTTTATGGTATACGAATGAAGATACATGTATTTGATGGTGTAAATTTATAACATTCCGAACATGGCATCGGTAGCAGTAGACTTCTCAAATTTTGATTTTTCTATGGTAAAATAAGTTTAACATTTCTTCTTTACAGATGTGCATCAAATAGTTTCACCATAGAAAGCTGTGTTTGCACTGCGAAACCTTTCCAAATAAGCACCAACCACTCTTAACAACAGTATCACTTATTACTACACAAGGTAACCTCTCTAGAGCAATACTCTACAACAACAAGCATTGATCTCTCCCAGATGGTGTTTTGTTCTGTTGTGTTGCACTGCATATCAAAATCTAGGTTTATTATCAGCTGTTCTAATAGACTATGTATTATTGACTCAAATGTATTATTGACTCAACTCTTAAGGTCCTCACGGTAATTTTGAGTTTGAGAGGGATCTCCATTAAGATATTTTGTGATAGCGGAAGCTAGAATCGTAAAGAGGGCAAATATATCTCAATGTAGAGAAAAAAGGCGACGATGAAAACTAATTTTGGACGAATGAAAACTCACGGATTTACCTACTATAACAAGTTCTTACTTTTCCAGAACCCTTTATCCCTTTCCAGATACAAAAATAAACGACAATCCAGGCCAACAATAGACACAAACAAAGATCCCATTTTACAGCTCCTGGTTCGTGAACTCCAGACGATATATCAAGTACTTTTCTCCTACAACGACAATATATAATTCATATATCTGACAAAATGTTCGTAGTCTTCAAATTTGAAGGAACTAGCATACAAAATATTAACACTGTATTACTTTCACACATAAATGCTGATTGGCTGCAAATACTTTAATAAAACAACAAATTGACTTTACAACGTTTTCATTCAAACACTAAAAAATCCGTCTAGTTAAGATATACATAACTTTATCACTTAACTGACAGACGTTTAAACAAAGATTCTTATTCACGACAAAAATGCGTTGGCGCTTAAATTATAAAGTAAGATTTGTTCTCATCATGGAGACGACTTATACTATTCCTATTCAAATTACGAAACTTTACTCACTCCCAAAATTCCGTGACTGGGTCAGACAATAACGATTTAACGTCAGCAATGTCACCGGAAGTGACGTTCATCATACCACTGACGTGCGATACCAGTTGGACTGACGTATTTCCATACGACGAATTATGAGCATCTGATACAGTTACGTTCGCAGACGAGATGAAACCAGTCGTACAATGCGGAGTGTTCCATTCATTCTCGCAATGTGACCATGGTAATTGTGATGTCAGGGATGCGAAGAAGTAATAAAAAGCCCACGTGAGGAGAATGTTGTAGTCACAGTTGACGAGGAACACAATCACAGCTGATGCTATTCCTATACCTGCGTATGTATCAGGAAAACAAAGAGAAAGAACATGACTTTATGAACGTTTTTTTTCAGACCATAACTTTTATTTTCAGACACATATTACAAAACAGTATGTTTTGCAATAACATGTGAACAAATGATAATTATAAATGTATATACAATGACGGACATAAACACAAGGATTTGGTTGTTGGGATGGTGATCAAACTTTATAAAAATTAAATCGAACAAATTAACCCGATCTTGATCCTTTAAGGTAGAAGAGTCCCTTTAACAGAAGTCGTGAACGTAGACATAACTCATTTCCAATGTTATTTATGGCTCAACAAAATATAATAAAGTAGATAATATTTACTATGTCATATTACTTTTCATAATTTATTAAAATTATTGAATTCTTTTCGAAAATACTACAACACATTTCTCTAATTACGAATTTATTAATATAATTGAAAAAAAAACTATATTCTTATAAAGGTACATTTAAATTGGAACCCATCGCCCTGAGAGTCTTTGAGAGAAAAGCCAGTGCTGTCCTGCTAAGCGGTGAGCGTCAACCGCAGGAAGCCACTGGTACCATTTTTACAAGTCTTACAAGTCTGGTATGACCCGACCGGGGATCGAACCCGCGACCTCCCGCACACGAAGCGAACGCTCTACCACTGAGTTATCGAGGCTGAAAAAATCGTTCGGACAGTGCACTCTTAAATATTTTGTTCGGACAATATACTCGCTTATACAATAACTTGTTTTAAAAACCGAAATATCACTTGAAAATTATCACGAAGGATACATTCGCAAATTGAATCAATATTTTGTAGCAATATGCATCATACACCTGCTTTTTGCGCTGAAATACCCAAATTACATATACATACATTTTCGGACATTGTACGAAAAACAAATACAATATGTATCGACTTTCAGGGTTAATCTAATAAAACGTGAGTTACTTGTATTACAATGCGGGTACTTTGCGCCTATTCTAAAGATGCTACCTTATCGGCAATCATCAATACTCATCAAAATTTAGAGTCGACCCGACGGAATTTTCAGCCATCTTGTACGGCCGACGTACTATGGAGACCACGTGATACTCCCCGGTGTGTAGTACTGATTGAATCAAATGCGTGTTATTACGCGTTAAATTGACCAGAATGTATAATTTGTTGATACTAAGCAAAGCGTCCACACTACAGAGCATCTGTTAAAACCGGACAAAGGTCCGGTACGAACGTTATGCGATATTCCTAGAGTACACCTTATCCAGTCGAACCATTAAGGACAATACAACCCTCATTCGGATTTCGAACTCACGACCTTAAATTGGAATTCGTGCACTCCAGTTATTAAGTGATACGAACATGTCACCTCATATCGATTTATCACGCATCGGCGTACATATGTAATGATTTAATAGTCCTCAATACAATGCAAGTCTACCAACCTTGAAACAAAGGGCATATTTTCCAGGCCCCCATGCCCCCTTCGGACATAAACTGACCTACTGCAACTTCCAGCAAAAATGTCGGAATTCCACCAATCAGACAGCACGTGAAGTAAGGTAGAAGAAATGCCCCTGAAAAAACGTGAATTATATTATGTATGTACTTCATGTCCCTTGTGTTGTTGGGATAGCTGTGCACTTATATTATTATGTGGAATGTTCTGCTCGACTTCAATACTGGTCTTATTTATCCAGATAGTTCACAGTTTAAATTTGCGTGTCAATTGTACGAGCTTGATTGTGACTCTTCACAATAGGTTACTTCAGCTTGTATTTGCTCGTGCCGTTTTTTTCTGTTGTAGGCTACATGATCCCATTATTTTGATGAGATAGCAAGCCACGTGACATGATTAAATGATTAAAGTTTATATTATTTGTATTTAATTGGTGTCATTAATTCAATATACACAATGTAATGTGTATAAAGGCTAAAATTCATATCATGGTACTGAATTTTAAGAACTACTATAGATGTAAATCTACGAAAAAGTTGCATAATTATTGCAATTAAATATAAATAAACACATTTTAGACGAATAGCATCGGGTATATCGGACATATTTTACCACTTTCACATAATTGTCTTGATCGCATAGTAGGTGCAAAGTGTGTCTTGTGAAATGGGCGCTTTCATAAAATAGCCCATTGGCATAAGAACAGAATCACCAAATAGCTGCCGCGGTATAATAACACAATAAACAAAATAACAATACCTCCTCCATTCCTATAACACAGAAAAGGAAATTTCCAAACATTTCCCAATCCAATAGAGAAGCCACAACAAGCAATAAGAAAGTCTATATTTCTGGACCACGTTTCTCTTTTCTTCACTTTGCCTTCATTGTCTGGCGATTGGGTCCCGTCAACAAAACTTTCAAGCTCAACTCCATCTCCTTCATTTTCTGAAAATAGGAACATAAACAACTCATAGCAATGTTTTCACTAATTTCATATCACTAAAGACGTCACAGACGTGTAATAACACATGTTTCTAACATATTTAAGTTTGCTTATGACAGATATATACTAGTGCTAACTCTTTAAAGCACATTTACCGCACTCAATCAGGGTCATGTAGTAGAGACAAAGGCATGAACATCGAGAGACGATAGAAACAAGGCTTTCAAGAGCACCGAATTCTCCCAATACAATTTTGAGATGTGGAACTGTATGTTCCAATTGACACGTTATACATCATAGTATGTGAAACTATCGATATTGTAATATAGACGTATTGTAAGATAATGAACAGTAGTTGTCCAAACAAGTCCTATATAGGTGAAGTATTGTGCGACTTGGGTTTATTTTCAACAATGTCTTCTAAAGCGGACGATTGTGAACGTGTGGTCGATATTAAAAAAATATAAAAATCTAGCGTTATGTTTAGATGTATTGGAATCATGCGTCATTGGATAGAAGGTGTGTTTGCTTCGATTGGACTCCGCTTTTGTACATCAAGGTACTGTTTTACTAACATTCTTACGTTTTGCGTAAGTTTTTGCGTAAATTATCCGTTTTACTAAAAGTTTTCCACTTACGTGAAATGTGTTCGTAACTCTTCAATCGGAGATATAAATTTTGATGAAATATCGCTCAAAGTAGACAGTAGCAATAGCTCAATTGGTAGCGCTTCCGTCTAGTAACTTCGACCAATATGATGTGAGTTCGAGACACATTCCAGTCTCCTATTTTTAAGGACAATATGATTTTTTATCCGTTACTCATTGCTTGTCAATTACTTGTAGTTTGTCATTTCTGTCTGGTTTTTTGTGTGGGTTTTTTTTGTTATCGTCTAATTGTTTTGTCGTTAAATCAAACTTGTTTAATGATGGCTATAGCGTCGTCGCTAAAATGTTCATTTAAATCCTTACGTTCAAGTAGCCATATCAACTTTGTTCCATATACTGTGAGTGTGTAGCGATAAATGTACATGTAAATCTACAGTACGATGGTTTCGTGCTCTTAGTGAATAGCTTATAAATACACATGTTACACAATGTTTATTAATGATGATCGAGCGAACATTAATTAGTATAAGACGTGTAAGTACAACTGTAGATGACCAACGAAATATATAATATTGTAATGAAAAGAAAACAACTACCTCCCAATGGTCTCGAACTCAGACCCAAAACTAAAAAGCTTAATTGCATTGTAAGGTGCGGATCCGCTACCATCTGAGCCATGTCCAACTTTCTGGTTTATCGCAAGATTCTCCAGATCTGATCGATATTGGCTACATGCTATAACCGATTATATATACGCCACTTTAACGTCTCATGATCATTATCATTCGCGACTTAATCAGCCACCCCGCTATGTTTAGCGAGTATAATATTGAATTATGCACCATTTTCGTCCGAGGCATTCTTTCTATAATCATTTAAAACGGATACAAATTGATACCGTTTCCCACTTCGACTTCGAAAAGTCCCTTTATGGTGTTCGGAGGAATACCCATACCAGATCGACCGAAATACCATAAATGTGCATTATTAGGGAAACATGTGCGTAGCGAATGTCGACCAGTTAAACACATTCATTTGCCTTTTTTCGACGCAGCCGTACTAAGATGGTTTTGCGATTTGCATATCAGTGTTGTATAAACCAATAAATCTTACATTAACCTCAACATTAAGGCAAGTTTTCTTCAACCGCACAACGTGTGTAACCTTGACGCGGATTGGTTAACCTTTTGATAAGGGGTATGTTATACCTTACCGAAATCCACTGAATTTCAGTGAATTCACCGAAATTCATGTTGGATCTGGAGTAACCAGCTCACAACCAATCTTAACCTTCAAATTGTTTTTTCAAGATATTTCTTGTTTACCCTGCCTCTTCACAGTCAATAACATGTCTAAACTATTCTGTTTTTAAAGTATAATTATAATCTATTCGCAGTTTTTCGCTTTTTCCTAGGCAAAATGCGGTTGAGTTTTGAAAAAGAATAGTTTAAAGGCTGTTTAAATCGAATCGTGATTGATAAAAGTAATGGCTTTTGGTAGACACCATTTTCTGATTTACGATAAGAGACTTGAGCTGTCACGATTTATTTCTTGATATGAATGTAGTATACGTCTCGCGCTTTCGCTAGAAAATAAAAAGCTCAATGGACCCTGATATTCGAATGTTGTTGTTTGTTCGTACATTTAACCAATCAATCGGGCACGTTCGCATTTGTTACGTGTTAGTCCACAAGGACAGATTCTTCTGATAATGCGTTGACATGTTAAATATACTGTATATGTAATACTATATACACTTGTTTTGGCAATAAACAAAATTGGATTTGTCTAGCGTGTTTCACGTCTCATGATCATTATCATTCGCGACTTAATCAGCCACCCCGCTATGTTTAGCGAGTATAATATTGAATTATGCACCATTTTCGTCCGAGGCATTCTTTCTATAATCATTTAAAACGGATACAAATTGATACCGTTTCCCACTTCGACTTCGAAAAGTCCCTTTATGGTGTTCGGAGGAATACCCATACCAGATCGACCGAAATACCATAAATGTGCATTATTAGGGAAACATGTGCGTAGCGAATGTCGACAGTTAAACACATTCATTTGCCTTTTTTCGACGCAGCCGTACTAAGATGGTTTTGCTATTTGCATATCAGTGTTGTATAAACCAATAAATCTTACATTAACCTCAACATTAAGGCAAGTTTTCTTCAACCGCACAACGTGTGTAACCTTGACGCGGATTGGTTAACCTTTTGATAAGGGGTATGTTACCTTACCGAAATCCACTGAATTTCAGTGAATTCACCGAAATTCATGTTGGATCTGGAGTAACCAGCGCACAACCAATCTTAACCTTCAAATTGTTTTTTCAAGATATTTCTTGTTTACCCTGCCTCTTCACAGTCAATAACATGTCTAAACTATTCTGTTTTTAAAGTATAATTATAATCTATTCGCAGTTTTTCGCTTTTTCCTAGGCAAAATGCGGTTGAGTTTTGAAAAAAAATAGTTTAAAGGCTGTTTAAATCGAATCGTGATTGATAAAAGTAATGGCTTTTGGTAGACACCATTTTCTGATTTACGATAAGAGACTTGAGCTGTCACGATTTATTTCTTGATATGAATGTAGTATACGTCTCGCGCTTTCGCTAGAAAATAAAAAGCTCAATGGACCCGGATATTCGAATGTTGTTGTTTGTTCGTACATTTAACCAATCAATCGGGCACGTTCGCATTTGTTACGTGTTAGTCCACAAGGACAGATTCTTCTGATAATGCGTTGACATGTTAAATATACTGTATATGTAATACTATATACACTTGTTTTGGCAATAAACAAAATTGGATTTGTCTAGCGTGTTTCAGTCAAAATACGGGAACAGTAAAGACGTCTCGCCATTATCGTGCATTAAATAAATTTGCATAAAATAATTACAAATACGTCCATTTTTTGTATTTCCATTTCCAATTAAAATTACAAAATTAAATACGCAAGATAGGGCATATACTGTGGTGCACGCTAATAGTTAAACCGAGTAAAACATTTTCATATATACTTTCCACTTTGCCAACGTACCGCAGATTTGTATAATGATTTATATTAACATTAAAATATTTGTTTGATTTTCATCTGTATAATGTATCCACCATTATTGAAAGTTTATTAACAATACAATAAATATTTGTTTATCTTCACGGCGACCTTCGGACTGGAATTTTAGTGCGATACCGGCTGCGCTAGACGGAGATTCGTGATAAATCATCATTATTATCTTAACAGGTAACACCAATGTGCGTTAGCAATTTACATGCTTTTGTCGCAACTGATAGAGATGTTTACAAATGTGTTTAAACTTATTATTTCTGTGAGGTTTCGTTAAAATCCACAAGTCGGTCATATATGCAGAAGGCGAAGCGCTGACAAAGCATCGTATATGCCCACTATAATGCATTTGTACATAAATGGGTCCTAACTAATTCGACTGACAGTGGTTTAGAAACATTGATACATAAGTTTATCTCCTTTTCAAAATTAACTTTTTTGATATTGTTTTCTTATTCAAACACACATTCCAAAAACACCTTTAAGAGAAGTGAGCTTAATACGGCGACGAGGCACATGTCCGCCGCATAAAGCTAACGTGAACTTAATGCGGTGCTCTTCGCCGCATATAGTTAACACACGAACTATATGCGGCACGGACTATATGTGGCACTACAGAGCTTATCATGTAAAAAACATGTGATGCTAGTAATACGTAAACTGTTCCTTCGTCATCGCTGAGATAGGGTGGCTCCTATCTGTACGAGGCTTAATATCATTAACAATCAAATCATAAACTACGCCAATCAGATATCGTGATAATCTGTACTTTTATATAAGTTCACGATCCGTCTAACATGTCAGGTATTTCTCTGAAATGTCGAGCTCTTCGAGCGTTCATAAGGTCGGCCATTTTTACGCAAAACGTAGAGATTTACGGTCGGTAATTTCTAACGTAACTTTACGCTCTAACTTACGCAAACTACCTACGTACGCAAATATTAGTGAAACGCATTTACGTACAAATGTTGTACGTACGCAAAAACTTACGAAAATCTTTGATTTACGCAAGCGTAAGTATGTTAGTAAAACGGTACCCAGTTCTTTAAAGAAAGGATGATGAATTCCTCTCGATAAATAATTTACCAAGGAACTGTCACGAAACCCTGTGAAAAAATATCTGTTTCCTAAAATCTGGCTTCGGTCCTCAACAGTGCAGTCATTCAGACATCGACAGCCCAGCGTGTGTTCAGTTGTATTATTATCTATATTAATCTATATAGTGTAGCAAATGCTAAGTCGTGTGCGTTCAAAATCTCAAGTATATAAAACACGGGAAGTTGATACATCTTTGTACATGTCCTGATGACTTTCAACATTTATTATCTTCAGAATGGACATACGCGGTCAGTAAGGACATTAAGTGTTCATTTTATTGGTAGAGAAATGAAACGCCCTTATTGATGGTTGTAACATTATTTGAACTACGTACATTGCTCATAACATTATTTGCATTCTTGTCAGAAAAAGCGAACGCATTAATCGCCGGCAAGAAGCCGGCAACATTATTGTTATTCCTTTTCCATTTTGTTCATGAGAGGAGCGGTTATTGTTTAAGTGATGTTGAAGCAATTTCAAAAAGACCTTTTACCGAAATAAAACAACCGAATTTTTTTTAATTTTTTTATCATTCATATGTTTTCTATGAAGATGATAGATTTCAGTGAATATGTAATTTTTATGCAATTTTCTCTTGATTTAATACCTGTGCTAAAATATCTAATCACTGAGCAGATCTACTTAAACCCGTTGCGGACTTGACCAAACTGCTTGCAACAGTTTGAGCTATGCTTGGAAACCGTCATGGGTAAGAAACGACTAAAGGTACGAACAAAGAAAGAAATCCAATCGTAATTGTTTACAAAACAATAAAATGTAGTTTGTAATAATGTTTAATGTACCAGCATAGATAAAAAAGTCAATTGTTATGAATTGTTCGTCTTAAAATTCAGATTAGCGTTCGGAACCTACAAAGCGTTCTGTCTACTAGTTGTTATACGACACGTTCCGTATGTATTCAAACACCCTGCCAAAAAAGAGTCCATCTCGGGATTCAGTACCTTGTGAATTTTTTCTTGAAATGTTAAACACCAACAAAGGCATGATTGCTGTAGAAATTTTCTAATCTTTTATGTATTGCATTTGTATTCAAACGCTGTTTCACATTTTTCCCAAAGAAAATGATGAGTTTGCCCTTTGTTTTTTTTATTTACATCACTAATTTGTATGTGCATTTAAGCAAAATGTCGAAGTAAAAGTTGGATAGGCGGTCTTCGTATGTAAACTGGACTTTCATTTGATTACTGCTGTACTGGGAATGAAATAATTCGTATTTCCAAAATTATGGTTTGAATGTACGTGTCTATGATTGTGCTACACATACGTACGGACAGCAATTATATTTTTTTTAATTACTGACGGTTTTTATGAGCATTCGAAACGGATCTGCGGCTAATACATATCTGGAGATGAATAACGAGCCAGCTCGTGCATCGTTACTCATGTTTTCTTAATATTTGAATACAGACCTAGTAGCGAACCCAGTGCTAGTACTGACATCAACATTCGTACATAACCGTGGTGAACACATATCTGGAGATGAATAACGAGCCAGCTCGTACATCGTAATTTCAGTTTTTTTAAACACTTTTTCATTTATTTTTGAAAATAAAAGCACCCTCCTCCCCCACTCTAAATTACTTTTTTAACCAGGTTTTCAACGAAAACCAGGTTATTAGAATAGTGTATGTCGTTGGGCGGGCGTTTGGGCGGGCGTCAAACTGGTGGTTTCCGGCAAATAACTTGAGTTCCGTTAATCGTATTGACATCAAACTTGGTGTATAGTAAGAACGAGTGGAGAGCTCACTTGGGATTGCTTTTGGGTTCGGTCCGTCAAAGGTCAAGGTCACCATTACTTAAATAGATATTTTTTTCCGGCAAATAACTTGAGTTCCGTTCATCGTATTGACATCAAACTTGGTGTATAGTAAGAACGTGTGGAGAGCTCGCTTGGAATTGCTTTTGAGTTCGGTCCAACACAGGTCAAGGTCACCGTTACTAAAATAGAAATTTGGTTTCCGGCAAATAACTTGAGTTCCGTTCATCGCATTGACATCAAATTTAATGTATAGTAAGAAAGTGTGGAGAGCTCGCTTGGGATTGCTTTAGGGTTCGGTCCATCACAGGTCAAGGTCACCGTTACTAAACACCGAAATTTGGTTTCCGGCCAATAACTTGAGTTCCGTTCATCGTATTGACATCAAACTTAGTGTATAGTTAGAACATGTCGAGAGCTCGCTTGGGATTGCTTTTGGGTTCGTTCCATCCAAGGTCAAGGTCGCTTAAAATCTAAAAATGTTGAATGTTCGAATGTTGATGTCAGTACTAGCTCTGGATTCGCTTCTAGGTCTGTATTCAAATATTTAGATTCCAGATATGTATTCGCCGCGGGCCCGTTTCGAATGTTGATGTCAGTGCTAGCAGTGGATTCGATACTAGGTCTGTATTCAAATATTTAGAAAACTCGAATAACGATGTACGAAATGGCTCGTTATTCATATCCAGATATGTATTCGCCGCTGACAAGTTCGAATGTTGATGTCAGTGCTAGTTCTCGGTTCGCTACTAGGTCTGTATTCACTTGTCCAACTTTCATTACGGTTGACAAGGGTGACAAATCGATCAATTAAATTTCTGGTTGTCTGTCCTGACCAAAATGACCAGTCTTACATGTTTTACAACCGATTAATCTGATAAGAGATAAGACCCCATGCTAGGAGATACCATAAAATATATCTACCCAGTCTTGTAATTCACTGTGGGTGATAAATCCGAATGCTGCGATTATACAAGCTGTTAATTAACATCGAGTGCGCTTTAAGGGAAGAATTTGGGGGAAATGTGACTTTTTATAGAAAAGCCTAGAGATAAAATATTGGTGTGGTTAATTTAAGGGTGACAATCAATCGACTTTTAATCTGTAAAGGTGTGAAATTAAACAAAATTAAATAAAATGTTTCAAAGTAAAACTTTAGTACAATGAGTACATGTATAATTTTTTGGGTGCTATTGTTTAACCTTATACTTAAAAGTGAAAATAACTCTATAAATAATGCAATTGTTTAGACAAGCAAGTTTTAATAACAGTAAAACTTGATTACAATAAATATAATGTTTGCGATGATAAGTTTTAGATATTCATTTTATAAGTTTTAGATTGTTTATGTAAAATTAAAGACTGACACCTGCCAATTAAACATTCTGGTGATACCTGGTGTCATATGTACAGTTCGGGCGATCAACGAAGATTTCAATTGCCTGTAAAAAACAAATGTCATATATAGTCATAAGTGACATGTACTTAAAACCGCATAAAATTAAATGTTCGTAGCTTTAAATTCGACACGCTAGATGCATATAGGAGGTGATATTTCAAATCGAATTTATATGTGTATATAAGTATGTGCTTAATCGACCTCATGGTTATTATTGTATCGTAAAATGTTGCTTAATATGGGTGTTTTGCTACAAATTACACTATTTGTCGGCACATCAACAACAATATAAAAGTTCACGATCTGTTCATGTCTAGCGGTTCTTTGTTACATAGTTATATGATTACGTTCATGTAATACAATTCACCAGACCAACGCTTAACAACATTAAAGATTAAAATCTGAAACAATTTTATGCAATTCGTTAAATATATATGTACTGCATAACCATCCACAAATTGCTTACTTTTTGAAGAACGCACCCTCATAATGCATTTTAGATTTGTTTACAATAAACCACTGAATGTTTCAACTGTCATAAATTATTGATCGCTTCAGTGAAATATTTGATTATAGTATTATATTATAGTATAAGTGTTATTCATGAGAATGCAAAATTTCAAATCAGCTGAACATTCGGCAAGGGGTCCAGGGGCCGCTGAAGCTCCATTTTACAATCGATTTTTACACACATTTTGTACTTATGCACGTTTGTGCGCGATACTTTCAGTTGCTTATCCTAAGTTTTACCTTAATTAGTTTTTTATACCAGGATTAGCATTTGTTTCTAGTTTCTTATCATGTGTATAAAAGTATGTTTTGAATAATATATATTATGTCTCTTATAACTCTTATTTAGAGCGGCTTTGTACATCGTAAATTGTTTTCATTATGTGCATATAAATGTTATTTGTACAAACAAGAAGGGTTAATAAACACATAATTTTATATACATGTATAGTCCTACATATTGGTCGTAATTTTATACTTTAAGTGAAAATTATTAGATTTATACTATTAATATTGTAGTGCCGATGTTGTAATAATTTAGACAAATAGCATGCATATTGTTGTATTTGCATTTATTTATCGTCGCCACCGGTTTCCCACATGGGCGACGCCTCCGGAAGAATGTTAGTCATGTAACAATGTTTCACTAATGTAGACAAGAACTTTCTCATTGTTATAATGAGTATTCGCCCATCGTGCATTATCTTATGAACACATCTTTAGAAAACTAATGACTTTGCACGCAACTAAGTAGATAATATCGGAAAGTTTGCAAATAAAGGCGTCGCTTGTTTGACAATCTATTTCATCTTAACTAGTGATTTACCAAAATAGCTTTTAAGCAAACAATACTAAAATAAAAGACGTGTAAATAAGGAAGTTTAAACTGCATGTGATACAGCCACGTGCCGAAAGTGAGTGAACCAAGGTATAGACTGTGGCTTCAAAGTTATCTGTCAAAACCTCGCAAACTAATAATCAGTACAATTTCTTATTACAAGGAAGTCAAGTCTAAGGTCTGACTTCATTTACTTAACGGCGCAATAGCCGAGAGGCTTATTTTGAGTTTTAACAATTCAATATGAGTTCAGTTCCCATCCATAGTGTGTCCGGTGTTTTCTTCTCATTTGCAGAAATTCGAAGAAAACTTTATGCTTATCAGTTTTATGTTTTAAACTGAACACACAAGTGGTAAACATTCCCGCGATTACTAATAATTACAGGGCCTAAATGTTATGATCAGAGTGTTAAGTCTCTCTTGACCCCAAATATACAGCATGACATATCAATTAACACCTGTAGATATTATTTTCACACATATAATGTCATTCATTGAAGTTTGATACTGAACTGAATTGATTTTTTTTGTATTTGCTTTTATTTATCGTCGCCACCGGTTTCCCATATGGGCGACTCCTCCGGAAGAATGTTAGTCATTTCAGACATTTTAGAGGATAGTGCATGATACAGGAGATGCCCCAGTTCTAGAAGCACCCCTGGTTCTTTTACTTGCTCGATGTAAAGCATCATACACGGGACCTCGATTTTTAAAGTCTCGTCCGAAAGACTGTTAGTACGGTCAGTGATGGAGCGGGGAATCGAACCTACGATCCCAGTATTACAAGTCCAAGCGTGTTACCACGGATCCGCTACTAACATGCATAACTTATTGATATTCATTTTATACGTTTTAGATTGTTTATGTAAATTAATTTTCTGTATATTAAAGGCTGGCACCTGCCAATTTGACATTCTGATACCTGGTGTCGTATGTGTGAACGACAACATTATCTCTAAGGTGGTGACCAATTAACGATTTCTAGCAGGTGGGGTACAATTGTCAGTTTGTAATGTACTTTCACTCTGAATTGAAACAAAATGTTTATCGCAATTGAAATAAAGTTGCTGCTAAAGAAAATGCAAAATGGTCTTCTAGAAGAAATGTAGCGCTACCACTCTAACTATACACCATAAACCATGGTCCAGCGAACAATATAGCACGCCAGTTAGATTGAGATGATATCTTAAGTGACCACATGTGGAGATACGGCGCTGTGATCGATATACACATGCAGTTACAATATGAAATAAAAAGAAAAAACATGGAAATCATCAGGTTCAAAGTTAAAAAGGACCAAAATGAAATAATTTATTTTTCATTAAATTTACATATTTGTAAAGCTTAAGGAATGAAGATTGTAAAGCCGCTTGCACAAATTTAGATTTTCTTTTATTTACTGAGATATTGGGTTTTAAACCCGACCAGTCCGTTTTTTCCCTTCTTTGTCTATATAGCCTTGGTTCGTGTCTTCAAAGTTAAAAAGGACCAAACTGTTACTTCACAATCTTTCTGAAAAACGGAATATGAAAGTTGGGTATGAATATTAAAAAAAAATCGAAGGATGATGTACGAGCTGGCTCGTTATTCTTCTCCAGATATGTATTCGCCGCAATCAAGTTCGAATGTTGATGTCAGTGCTAGCTCTGGATTAACTACTAGGTCTCGTATTCAAATATTTAGTAAACTCGAATAACGATGTACGAGCTGGCCCGTTGTTCGTCTCCAGATATGTATTCGCCGCAGTCAAGTTCGAATGTTGTATCAGTGCTAGTTCTCGGTTCGCTACTAGGTCTGTATCCAAATATTTAGAAAAATTGAATGACGATGTACGAGCTGGCTCGTGTTTCGACTCCAGATATTTTCGCCGCAGTCAAGTTCGAATGTTGATGTCAGTGCTAGCTCTGGATTCGCTTCTATGTATGTATTCAAATATTTAGAACATTCGAATAACGATCTACGAACTGGCTTGTTATTCATATCCAGATATGTATTCGCCGCGGACAAGTTCGAATGTTGATGTCAGTGCTAGTTCTGGGTTCGCTACTAGGTCTGTATTCAAATATTTAAAAAACTCGAATGACGATGTACGAGCTGGCTCGTTTTTCGACTCTAGATTTGTATTCGCCGCAGTCAAGTTCGAATGTTGATGTCAGTGCTAGCTCTGGATTCGGTACTAGGTCTGTATTCAAATATTTAGAAAACTCGTATAACGATGTACGACCTGGCTCGTTATTCATCTCCACATATGTATTCGCCGGGGACAAGTTCGAATGTTGATGTCAGTGCTGGCTCTGTATTCAATTTTGGTCGGTATTCAATGGTGATATACGATGTACGATTGTCGCGCTAATTTCACTCAAAATAAAACAATGATAAGTAAACAGTGGAATAAATATTGTCCAATCATTCTACGCCATCGTGGATTCCAAAGTTTAAATATCTTTGATATGGTTTTAAAAAGACGGGTTGAACTATTATTTATTATAACTCGTATATTATCTTTAATTTAGACACGATATAAATGTGTAAATGTCGTTTTAATGTAATTGTACTTGGGTTTTAAATAAAACAAACTGATTTGTGATTTGATAGAAATCTCTGAAAGGTCAATGGAAAGTGTCATAATAGTCCTGTTATCATGCTTTGGTGTATATTTATTTAGTAAATGTTATTGAACATGTAACAAACTATTTGTACCACACATGCTATTATTGATGAATATATTCAGTACGTTCAAATAAATGACTTTTAACTAGTATGTTTACGCGCAATAACTCAAAATATAAACCAATTAAACTACAGGACCTTTGCGTATTACAATTTATGTCGATCGTCATTTTAAACATATTTCTTGTTTAGTCTTCTGGTGAAAATGGTACTTATCATTTCACGTAAAACGTTTTATTAAGACGCTTATTATTCTATCAATTCAAAAATGTAGATACAATTAAAGCTGTCAGCAATGCAGACGACACTATTTTTGCACTTGACGATGATGTAATACACTTTGTTGATATGTATGAAAAATGAATTTAAAATTCTGTTTATTGAATTTAACATGCAAATATATATCTAAATATATATAAAGTATATCATTCCTAATTATTTTTGCTTATATCGAAGAAATTGATTTGACCACAAAACAATTAAATAATAACAGGTCAGGTGGTCCGGACTGTCTCAGCAAAATGAATTATTTGAGATCACTGAGAGACCGGAAGAGATCGCTGAGAGATCATCGAGAGTTCCTTGGGCGACCAAGGAGATTGTGTCAATTGAAAGATCACTGAGAGATCATTGGGAGATCAATGAGACTGTTAAGCGCTCGTTGGGCGCTCCTTGACAGACCGTTGAGAGATTGCTTCCCTCGGCGACCGTTGAGAGATTGTTTTGGACCGAGTCAAAACTTTGAGGAGACCGTAGCGACCGTGGAGATTACGGAAGATCATTGAGAGACCATGGCGATAGCTGGGCGCTCATGCAATGTTGACTGCTAGAGTATCCCTTAGCACTGCACAAAACACACTAGTTGACCAAGCACAAAAGGCATTGTTCAAACTAAAGTATTTATATAAATTTACATATATACCGCCTCAACACAAATTAGAACAAGAGATGTTTGTAAAACATTATGCCCCCTGTAACCTTGACCTTTGACCCCATGACCCCAAAATCAATACGGTTCCTCTGCTACCCAAGATAAATGTGTTGACCAAGTTTGAGGATGGTAGGTCAAGGGGTTCTTTATTTATTGATCGGAGAACGAAAAGGTTACGGACCGACATTTACATTTGTAAAAGATTATTAGGAGTGAAAAAAAACCACAACATGCTTTTATATATGGTGAATTAGCACGACTATATTTTAAGACTATCCATGTGTTCAAAGTAATAAAATATTGCTTAAGAATGATACAAATTGAACAAAATTTTTTTTTCTTGTATTTGGTTTACTTAAAGATTTTGAACAACATCCCAATACGATAAACTGGTACATATTATTGAAATTTACTATGTTCACTTGGTTTTGCTGATTCTTTGCTTCACAGCAAGGCGTTAGTGCCACTGATATTTTTCTATCTATTGTTAAACAAAGGCTAAATGATCAATTTATACAAAACTGGAATGCTCCATTACATCACTATAGATGAGCACGATTCTACAATACTATGTCTTCTATTAGATTTCAACCATAGCTCGAATGTTTTAGTATCCATAAATTTTGTCAAGCTTTGACCCGTTTAAGAGTGTCATCACATAGGTTTCAAATAGAGGCTGGAATATGTTCCAGACCTGTAAAAAATACATTTAAAGGAAAGGTAACACAATAGAGGATGACTATAACGTCGATATTGAGTGTGACATGTATCTTGATATACGTAAACAATAGATACATTGTATCTAGGGAATATCGGATCAGATCAATTATGGTAAAATGTATTGATCTTATAAACTCCGAGAATATGAACACTGTAAGAAATTTAGCAATGTACATTTACAATGCATTAAATATTATAAACTCGTTAATCTATTCTAACTAGTCCTTATCACAAGATTATCAAAACATTATACGCAGATCAATAAACGAAATAATAGAAATAAATAAAGACGCAAACCCCAATGTACTATGGGCGATAATTAAAGGTACAATTAGAAATGAATCGATACAATTTTCAATCAAAAAGAAAAAAGAAGACAACGAGGAACACGCACGAATCGAAACGAACATACAGAACATTGAACATCAGCTAAGCAACCTACCTGGAAATGAGATGTTATTAAACAAATTAAACACTGAACAAAACAAACTTAATCACTTTTTAGATGAAAAAAATAAAGGCATGTTATTATGGAAGCTAAATGGATTGAAGGAGCCGAAAAAAACACAATATTTTGCAACTCTAGAAAAGAAAAGATCTAAGGAAAAGATAATAACCAAACTCACAGACAAAGGTTCAAATATAGTTAATCAAACTGAAATTATGAACAAAATATACTCATTATATAGCAATTTGTACAAAAAAGACGATAACTTGAATGACTTGACAGATTTTTTCCCTGACGAACATTAACGACTAAACGACGAACAAAAACAAACATGTGAAGGGTACATGACTGAATATGAATCAGGTTGAGCTCTCAAAGAAATACAGAATATGAAAAGCCCGGGGTCTGATGGTCTTACGGCTGAATTTTTCTGGAGTGATATTAAAAAATACTTAATTAATTCTTTTAACTACTCCTTAGAAAACAACAACTTAACTGAACTACAAAAGCAAAGTATAATTACTCAACTACTCCAAAAAGGCAAAATACTAACCGATTTAAACAATTAGCGACCAATATCCCTCTTAAATATTGATTATAAAATTGCGTCAAAAACTATAGCAAATAGAATGAAAAAAAGTCTTAAATTAAATAATCAACAATGATCAAACTGGCTTCATCAAAGGACGCTATATTGGTGAAAACGTACAGGGATGCAAAAAGTTGTATTTCTAATAATGGACACAAAATTCTTCCAAATAAAAAAAGGAACGAGACAAGGTTGTCTTCTTTCACCATACCTTTTTGTTGTATGTATAGAAATTCATTCAATCTATAATATAAACAATAATCAAAACATCAAAGGGCTAAAAATGAATAATACCGAAGTTAAACAAACACTTTTTGCAGATGATGCAAGTTTCTTCCTGGATGGCTCCGAAAGCTCCTTTTTGAAATTAATAAAAACTTTTGATAAATTTAATAAAACTTCACGTTTTAAATTAAAAGCATCAAAATGTACTGTTTTAAGAGTAGGATCATTGCGCCATACATATATCAAATTTTGTGAATCAAAGAAATTTAATTGGACTTCAAATGAAGCATCCACTCTTGAAATTCACTTCTCAAATGACACTTCCAAAATACTAAAACTTAAATTAGATCCAAAAATAGATGCCTTCCAACATACACTATATAAATGGAAAAGATGGAAACTATCTATTATTGGAATTAGAAATACAGTTATCAAGTCGTTTGCACTCCCAAAATTAGTATACCCACTGACCGTTTTAATAACTCCTGATGAAAAGAGAATAAAAACAATAAAAAATGCAATGTTTGACTTTCTTTAGGACTCTAAGCCAGATAAAATATCGAGAAATACAATTATTCAAACATACGAAAATGCAGGCCTAAAAATGTTAGATATTGATAACATCAATTAAAGCTAGCTGGGTTAAGAGAATAGTAGACAAAAATGATGCGAAATGGAATATTATCTATAACAAAGAGCTTGAAAAATAGGGGGAAAACATATTTAAATATAATACCGCCGATGTTGAAAAATTAAATATCAAGTTCAAGTTTCTTAAAGAGATACTAGCATCATGGTCAACAATCAATTTTACACAATCTTCACAAAACATATCAAAAGAAATAATATGGAATAACTCAAATTTAAAACAAACAAATAGCAATATGTTTCTCTATAAACCGTGGATAGAAAAACATATGATATACATAGAACACATTTGTGACTCCCAAACTCAACAATTCCTTACATTTGAACAGATGCATAAACAATATGGTATCCACAAGGGTTTTTTTTAAATAATTAATTCTGAAAGCAGCAATTAACAGACAATGGAACACTCAACTATGGGAAGATCAAAATAATATTCCTGAAACCAAACATCTTATTGATGGAATTATAAACACAAATAAACCGAATAAAGTAATATATGATTTACAGCTAAAATCTAAACAAATAAAGAACAAGCAAACTGAAACTCGCAGGAAATGAAATAAATTGGAAACATATTTTCACTATCCCTGTTAAATGTACTGTTGATACAAAACTACGAGAATTTCAATATAAATATTTAATGAAACTAATTCCAAATAACTGCTACCTTTACAGATGTAACCTTACCAATACAAGATTATGTGATTTTTGTTCTATGAACATAGAATCTCAAAAACACTTGTTTTTGGAATGCAACATTACTCAACAGTTTTGGACCGGAATTAAAATATTTCTCACAAATAAAGGATTACAAGTAGGCAACCTAAATTACATGGAAGTGTCTTTTGGACTTGAAAACCCAAGTAAAGATGAAAATAAAAACGTTATAAACTACATTTTAATATTAGCAAAATACTACATCCATAAATGCAAATACACTAAAAAAATACCGGAAATCGACTCTTTTAAACTATATCTGTACAGGCGCATCGAGATTGAAAAAATGATAGCAACTATGCAAAACAAACTTGATAAATTCATCCTGAAATGGAATGTTCTCATACCTCTTACTTAAAATATCATGCATGATTTTTGTTATTTTTGGCAGACTGGACGATCAAAATTTTTAAAGCTCAATTTTTTATTTTTTTTATTTTCTATTTTCTACTCACACACGCCTGTATATTCTTTTCTGTACATTATACAATTATAAGATAACTGACAACTTTGCTATGTACAATTGTATTATGTAATTATGTATGTTCACTGCTTTGTAAAAAAGAAAGAAAAGTTATATTAAAAAAAAGAAAAAAAGGAAAAGAATAAATACACTGTTTTTACAATGCCAAAAAAAAAGAAAAAAAGATTGGAACTCTAATTATATATGATACTATATTTGAATCGTCCTTCAGTAAAACCGGGCTTATTGACGCTCATAACTTTATCGAGAATTTCCAGTTAAAAGTTGTGGTCATCAGTTCAATGTCATTATCGCTCTAGAAAAAAGTACACGTGTGTTTTCGATCTTGACATTGTTAACAGAGTTCATAACTCTTTCCAATACTTATTATGGACGATGAATTGGAGGCAAGTTATCTATTATTTAATGTCACTGTCCCCCTTTGCTTCACAACTAAGTGATACAAGTGACGGCAATGAAAGTAACAGTGATGATTTTGAAACAGAAACACAAGATCTAGACCCCAGAGTTAGACAATTTTTGATTGGTTTAGAAACTGAGTATGTTGATCACGATAGTGATGAAAATGGGAGTGATCTGGAGTATGAATGTGCAACGGTAGCTAGTAATGATCCAGATTTAATTAAAGTTAGACGTTTTAGGACTGGTGGTTGTTGGTGTCAAAAGGAATGTCAGCGTGTTTAGTTGCTTCTGCGGAAATCACAGTCACATACTGAAAATGCGTGTAATGGAAAAGCTGGACAATGACATGTATATAATGGCAACATTAGTTGATAATAAAGACAAAGATACAGCTTCAACTGCATCATGCAAAAGCTGATTTATTAGAAAAGTCTTTTTATTCTATGTTTCAAGAAATGTTTGAGTCTTCACCTCTTAATGATAAATTATTTTCATTCCGAAACAATAAAATTAATGCGCTGATGGAATGTGGTTACTACGATTTCATTCATAAAATAGCCCGCTCGCATGCAAGAATATTTCTCTCTTAAAGGGGCTCAAAATAGGTATTAAACAGCTAACAGCAAACTTCATGTGCTGTCGTTAGCAATAGCTTCGGATTAGAGATCAGAGTAGGAATTCTAGAATCACTAGTTCTATTTCTGAATGCCCGTGTCCATTTATGCCAAAATCGTCTGTCAAATGTTTAAAATACTTTGTACGGTTCTAAGAATAGGATCATTGCGTCATACAAATAAAACGTACTGCAAAACAAAAAAAATCATTTGGACTTCAAACTAGGCTTCAACGCTACGTATTCACTTTACAATGATCCGAATAAAATACTTGAACTAAACTTACATCCTAAAATTAACAACATGCCCTCTATAAATGGAGAAGATGGAAACTGTCATTAATATGAAAAATTACACCTATAAAAACATTTGCATTCCCGGAATTAGTGTACCCACTCACAGTTTTAAATAATGCAACAGAACAGAAAATTAAAAGAATTAAAACACGTATGTTTGACTTTCTGTGAGATTCTTAACCTGATAAAATATCCCGAAATATGATTTTCCAAACATATGAAAATGGAGGACTGAACATGTTAGATATCGATTCATTTTTAAATTCAGTCGAGGCCAGCTGGGTCAAAAAATTATTACCGGAAGTAATGCTAAATGGAAAATAATTTATAACATTGAACTTAAAAATACGGAAAAATATGTTTAAATATAATACTTGTAAAACAGATGCAGATAAACTGAAATTTAATTTTACATTTCTTAAAGAGATTACTGCATCCCGGTGCTCAACCAAGCAACATTCAATAAGCAACCTTCCTAAATAATTTATATGGAATAATTCAAACATAAAACAGACAAATGGAAATTTATTTCTATATAAAAATTGGTTGGAAAGAGATAGCATATACATGGAACATATTTTTGACTTCTTAACTATATATATATGCAATTGAACATCATGTCCAACTTTCTGGCTCATCGCAAAATTCCCCAGATCTCTGATCGATATTGGCTTCATGCTATAACCGATTATATATACGCCACTTTAACGTCTCATGATCATTATCATCCGCGGCTTAATTAGCCACCCCGCTGTGTTTAGCCAGCATGAAGAAATTGCCTAGGGCTGTAGCCTTTATCTTGATGTATCAGTATGGGATCTCTATATTTTCATTGACTGACTTTCAGGATAGTTACAAGAAATTAACAACACGATATTATGACTGATAAATAAATTGTATTTGGAAGTAATTGACTACCGGTAGTTATCTTTACACCTTTGATATATGTCAATTACTAAACACAACTATGTGAAAATACACATGGATGACAAACAGTTAGTTGAAATGTATCATTGAAAATGAAATTGGTAAATGTAAATAAAATATTATATTATGTTATATTGGAATGTTAAGTACTAATACTACAATTCACATACTTTTATACATATCTTTCACATAAAATATAATTAAGAAGTTTAAGTTAAAATCATGAAGAATTGCAATTGTAATACATTTTTTTCACTAATAAACATTAAAGTGCTATTGTCATGTTTTAATTTTATTTTTTGGGGAGAAACGTCCTGGGGGAGAATGACGGGAAACATCTGTAAACTTTAACATATCATTTTCATAACATATCAAACTGTAGACACGGCCTTACACTCTTTCAATAAGTTGATAAGTTTCTCCCTTTTCTAACTTTTGTAATCACACCATTCTGTTTTAAGATTTCTTTCAGTTCTTTATCACTAAGATCTTCATAGTTTACTATGTTTGATTCCTTAAATAACTCATCAGTGTAATGCTGCTCCTCTTCAATTGTTTTCTTTTTCAGTTGCCTCTTTGTAGAAATTCCAGTTGACCAATACCCATCATTCCTTTTAATATAATTTCGTTTAACACGGTTTTGACCTTGTATATACAAATGTTCAATCCTTTTCCTCACAGGTAACGCGTCCATGGTAGGGTCTAGTTTATTTGATTTAGCTTGATGAATATTTTTAATAACATCATTAACTTTTTCTACACCTTGTCCCGAAAATCGAGAGAGGGAACCGTATGAGTCTACAAATATAGGGACGTGGTATAACAACACATGTATATAGGGGGTGATGTTGTGGGGATGATATCCTGTTCTGCTACGAATTCCTAGCTCCAGGATATCTCTCATGAAGGAATGGACCATAACTTATTATTAAACTTTCATGATACCATATTTTGTATTGTTATAATTAAGAATATTATCTTGATATGACACTTAATACTGGTATTATTGCATTATTTAAACAAATGAATGTATGCGACCAGAGTTTTAAGTGAATTTAATTATACTGTGTTATGTATGTATTTCATGCATATTTTTAGCAGAATGATATATCTCCTGCAGAATAAAACAATTATGATAAGACTGATAAAATTAATATCAAACCTAGTGAGTTTAATTTTATTTCATGTAAGTCCTAAATAACTGTAACATCTGTACAATGTATAGATATCACTACTATTATAATTTCAAATTAAAGTAGGCCTACAAAGTTAAAAAAAATTACCGCCAAATTTTACAGTTAACAATTTTATATCATATAAGTTCTAAACAATTGCTACATCTTGTTTACAATATATAAATAACAGTAATATATAATTTTAACTTTCAAGTACAACGTTAAACAATATCAACGCCAAAATTATACTTATTTTATTCAACTTTTAACATCTTTACAGATTAACGTCATGCTATTGTCACCCAATAATTAACCACATCAATATTTTATCTCAACATTATTCTATAAAAAGTCATATTTCCCCAAATTCTTCCCTATCAAGCGCACTCCAAGTCAATTAACAGCTTGTATAATCGCCGCATATCATTTTAATCAGAAGTCGTGTCGCGCGAGCGCTGCTGGATACCGACCACGCGTACACCGCAATTATAGAAAAAAAACAGACAATTTTTAACAAAAATCGTTAAAAATGTGTTCGAAAGTACACGTTTTGAACTCTAATATATCTCTAATATATCTCTGCATGCAGTATCTACCTCTATTGGAAAGTATTTAAATTAAGAGATATTGTTTTAGCAAGGACAGTGATGTATAAATCACAGAAACATACTATTTACACCATCATAAAGTAGAAGGTTTGATATCTAACATTTGTTTGCACACGAAAGATTCCTTGAACAGATTTTGATTTATCGCGGTTTTAAGATATTGTCCTTCTATAATTCAATAGGAAGATGGTAAGACCGCAGTGACAAGAAAGTTGGGTATGGGTGACTTGCTAAAATATTTATCATTTATTATTATTATTAATTAAAGCAATCGATAAAAAATGGGGGAAACAACTGACGGAAGAGGAATTTACATCAGTTCTTGGGACGGCATATCTTGTGGATCAAGTAAAACAAACTAATAAAACGAACAAATTGTTATATGAAAGACAAATCAAATTCTTCTGCAAAAGTGCCATTCCTTACTAAATGTGTGAAAAGGCTTCTTGTATACATTATTTACATAAAATATATTAGCCGCTTTAAGACATTCCATGATAAATCACAATGTCACGGATCATCGACGAGCTTGTCCTATATTTTATCTAAATTTATTGATCAATGAAACTGGTGCTTAATAACCCGGATAGATACCAATCACAATTATGGGTACTTATTTCTATATTTATGTGTAAGTCAAGTATATAAATGAGATTGACAATGATCGTTCTGCAGCAATGATTAAAGAACATTATCGTCTTTATAGACATTGATATTCTGATATTATAATATAGTACTTTTCAAAAGTTATAAGTTATAGCAGTAGTATCTTTATTATTTTCATCTCATCATTGCACATACGCAATAACACATACACTGTTTTATATGTAACTCTTCAGTAAATGGAGGAAGAAAAGTTGTATATAATCGTACATGCGTTCAATATATAATATAATATACCAACAATTAGTCATAATTAATTCAGGCCTTTTTTCTACGTTCATAGATCTAATCTGCTCAGAAATATGAACCTAGCATCCATAAAAACATAATAATAATCATTCATGTAGGACTTTATATTCTAGTTTTATTGCTGAAATTTTCTACCGTTTACATCGTTGACTATACTTATGCCTGTTACTGATTGTTAAGGGTCATAAACGATCAGGTTTGCAAAAATATCGAGCATCGCTCTTTGATGTTGAAGGTACGATATTGAAGCGAATTGCATTCTTTGAGTTTTACGTGGGCATTTAATTCACGGAATGATTTCTCTTTTGCAGAAAAAAACACAATATAAAACTTATAAAATGAATATCAATTTTAATGCTTTCAAATTTATTTTAGGTGATTTGTCTAAACAATTGCAACATCTGTATTACATTATTAATAATATTAATATAGTAATTGAAAAAAAAATGTCAATGCAAAAAATATATTTACTGTACATGCAAGGTGTCTTGTAGATTATGGTTTTGGGTCAATGAAGAAACTTTACCGCCGTACTGAGAGTGACTCATTGGAACAGCTTCAAAATGTTGTTGACAAGTCGTCTGCCACAAACGAAGCAGTTAGATACCCAGCGTGGCAATGGCGTGATTGGAAAGCATTTCTTGCACCAATCTTCAAACCGATTCGTGGAATAAGGTACTTATAGGTTATTTGTTTCTACCATTGGGATTACGATGATTATGGAGTCATACTGAATAATAAAGCATGCTTGAGTAAAAGCCTTAATTCATAAGAATATCCTGTCTTCCTATTCAAAATAAAGCAAGTATTAAACATTGTGTATTCGAAATATATTGCCTGAATTTCTTACATTTGAGATATAGGTACACTTCCATTGAACAAAATATGTTTTCGAGAAATATAAAAGATAAAAAAAAATACAAACATTAAGGTTACTGTCACCTAGGTTAAAATATTAGCATAATATAGCATCTGTAGTTTTATACTAATTAACAATTTAATTACACTTAATTCTGATAATTCTGTGTGTTAATACTTGTTTTCGTCAAGTGATATCGTAATTGTAAGACAACTGTTAGTACTGTGTCTATAGTTATCAGATTGCTTGTTAAAATGTCAATCAACACATAACAATTGATTACGATTTTATTATATTTTATAATTATAATTCTCTAATTCCCTTTCTTGTGACATTGCATTAACAGGAAAATATGAGTACTTCAGGATGTCATCAGATGAACCAGGGAGTGTAACCGTAAAAGAAAACCGTACTTCATGTGAAACAACAATTAACATCCTTCGTTGTCGAGACTACAGTTTCACAAAAGATATACTCCCACTAGTTATTCAACCACATGGACTAAGCCAGAAACAAAGGGAGTACAAAGTTGTAATAATGTATGTGCGACCTGCGTATCAGGACATCACTTGTCCAGCTCCAACAATTTAGTGATATTATTGACTGTTGTATTTTGTTTGTTTATAATTTTGTAATTTTCTAGTAAGCATGCTAACCCAGACCGTAAACGTCAGAAACTTTCAATATCAGTAAATGAAAATCTTGATGAACTTCTTGTCAGATGGATCAGTGATGCTAACACTACAAAAATCAGCTTAACTGGACCCTTGATCCAAGAACGTGCGTGAAAGTTTGCTAGTGAGATTGGACTTACTGACTTCAAAGGTTCTAATAGATGGCTAGAGAAATTTCTTAAGCGTCGGAATATTGTTTTTAAGGTAATGAGTGGCGAAAGGGGTGATGTGAACATGAATGTTGTGAACAACTGGAAAGAGAAGTTACCTAATCTGTGTGAAGGCTATGAGCCTAGAGATATAGTTAACATGGACGAAACAGGTGTCTTGTTTAAGTCGGGGAAACAAACAACTTTCAGTCAGTCTGGAATATAGTGTGTTGGTGGTAAACGTGCTAAAGACAGGATTACTGTTGCACTTTGTGCAAGTATGACAGGTGAAAAACTTAAGCCGCTAGTTATTGGGAAATCACGTAAACCTAGGTATTTTAGTCGTGTGAATGTTGAGACACTTCCAGTCACTTACCGCAACAATAAAAAATCATGGATGAACAGTCATTTGTTTGAAGAATGGATTAAAGGTGTTGACAAAAAAATGCGTCGACAGCAGCGTAAAATTCAAATGTTTGTTTGCAACCTCACACCATAACCTTTCATTAAGGAATGTAAAATTGGTGTTTCTACCACCTAACACAACTTCTGTAGCGCAGCCCATGGACCAGGGCATCATTCAATCTCCGAAATTGAAATTCTTCAAACTGCAAAGTCAGCATATTATCGTGTTGATGGAGCAATCACCATTAAATGGATCAGACATGTTGAAGACAATTACTGTGTTGGACACTATATACTGGGTAGGCAGGGCATGGAATAATGTTAATGTGTCAACCATAGTAAAGTGTTTTAATAAGTGTGGTTTCGAAAAAGTTCGCCAAAAAGTGAAATATGATGAGTGTAGTGAGGATGAGGCTGAGGATGACGATGATGACATTCCTTTGTCTGTTCTTGCTCAAACGGAATCCATCTATGGAACAACAGTGAAAAATCTCATCAACGATGACTTTTTAACATGTGACACAGAGGCATTGGACTCGAATATGCATGCAAATGAACTTTTAAATGATGATAATGATGATGATGAAAGTGCTAGTGAAACAGAGACTGTAGAGGGAGTTAAGGAGACAGTGTGTTCATTAAGTGACGCACAGGACTTTGTGAAAAAACTGAAAGACTTAGCTTGCAGTAAGGGAAATGTTCACTTGCTGAATTCATTAATGGATGCACATTCACTGATTACAGAGATGACAATCAATAGTATGACTACTCAGAGTAAAATCAGTGACTATTTTAAGACAGTGTGAATGGTTCAGCTTCCTTGAAAGAAAATGCCTGAGAGACTTTTTGCTAGTTGGGAAAATGGAAAACATGTATTATGTGAACAGATTGTTTTTATAAACTTATTGATACATGTATTAAAAATCAGTTAACCTTGATTTTGTCTTTGTTTTGTTCTTGAGTAGACAATGTTCTTCATGAGGAAAGTTACTTCAGTACTGCCTTGCGTTCAGTTACAGCTATCAGACCTATCGTTTTGAAACGTTTTGCAATTTGGTACCCGTGTGCAGCCAATGTGATACGGTGAGCAAGGGATACAACACAAAACGTTTTCCACTGATAGCCTTTACTGAACGCAAGGCTGCTCTCAATTAATATTTAGGATATGATTATCTCTCACATGGATTCCATGTAAAACTTTAACATAATAATTCATACCGGCAACCTCCCTAGAACAACAACCTCTCTACAACAAACACTTTCGCTAAATCCCAATGGTGTTTGCTCTAGAGAGGTTGGATTGTAGTAGTATAATAGTGATAAATCAACATGTGTACCTTATTGATTTTCTTTCATTTATTTCCTTATTGTGGATTAAATACGAGTACACCTTTAAAAAACTCTCAAATACTATCCTGAACAAAATATGTATAAAAAACAAAGCTATAAGACCATTCCATCTAAAGGCATATAATTAAATTATAATGATGTTCTGATGACGTCGCAAAAACAATATGACGTTGCTGTGGGCATGACACGTGTTTTCTTTAAAGCGCTATAAAATGAAAATAAAGTAGTTTAGAGTCGAACGGTTTTCATTTTTAGGGTTCTTAATGTCTGAGGCAACATAAATTGTGAAAACCTGAAATTCGAAACTTTTGTCATTAAGCCACGTTTTGCCTGCAGAACGGCCCACACTTATAACTATTTTTACTTCTGACTTATGAAATACAGCAATAGTTTACGTTGTAAATTAAAAAAATATATATTTTTTGAGAAAAAATGTGAATCTTTTCGATTTTGGGTTGGAAAATAAAGACCCTAAGTAAACTTTATACTAATCATCTCCAACCACGGAATGCGCTAGCTTAACTACAAAGTGATCTTACAACATCTACGGAGAATAAGTGAAATGCTGAAAATGATACAAACATTGCAAAGTGTATGATAATTTATTCTGTTCGATTTGCATAACTACCATATCACCTATAAACAAATAAACATCAAGTCCACTAGGAACCACATTCGGTTCAACATAGAACTTGATAAAAAGTTATTTTGTCAGTTTCTGTAGATGTATGATAAGAATAGTATAAAGAGGTTGTGTCACAACAAGTCATCAGGACATAAAACCAAGATATGCATGCACATGGCCTGTTACCAATTCTCCCCTTTAAAATAATAAACGTCTGAAGAGCAGTCATCTAACAAACAAAGCTAGGTGGTATGCTGTACGAAGTATATTCTAAATTATATGACTGCATTGTATGGCCGACAATTAGCTTTGGGGCTGCTATTTGGGGTACACAAGAATATGCTTCAATTAATGCAGTTCAACATAGAGCTATCAGATTCTTTTTAGGAGTAGGTAGATATGCACCCAAAGCAGGAGTGAACGGTGACATGGGCTGGTTACCCACATTGGCTAGACAATGGAAATCAAAGTTATCACATTGGTTTAGGTTGAAAGCAATGGAAAAAGATAGACTGAACTCTACGGTTTTCCATTGGTCATTTTACGCAGACATATCACTACGAATTTGTGCTACAGACTAAGTATGAAAGTGAATTAGTTTATTGACAACAGTTACAGCAATAATGATCGGAAACAATGTTTAAATAATTGTGTTGGAGAAATATTTAAACAGTATAAGAATGATTGGTTGCAAACTATCAACAATAATCGAGCAATTTGAGTAAAAGGAGAAAATAAACGAACATACAGACAATTCAAGAATTCATATGAAACTGAACCGTATGTTAAAAACCACATTATACATAGGCGCCATAGAAGCGCTCTTGCTAAATTTCGTTGTGGTGTTACACCACTTAAAATTGAGATTGGTCGTTACCAAGGCACACCATTACATGAAAGATATTGTTTCAATTGTATTAATAAAAATGAAAATGAGTTCCATGAGTTGATGTCATGTAGCCTGTATGACTGCATCAGGCAGTATCTTTTTGAATGTATACGTAATATTAATCCTGAGTTCTGTAATTATAATAACCTTGATAAATTCTATTATATATTATCCAATGGTGAAATACAGTGCCAAAGCTTGTTATGATATTCTAGTCACCAGACACAATGTATTGTACAGTTAATGTTTTACATGTAAATATTGGATTCTTATAAGGAAGTTTTATTATGTATTTTCCATAATGAGTGTTTTTTTTACAATGCAATAGCTATCATATTTCATATGTGATAAATTTAATATTAAATTCTTGTTGTTTATAATTTATCGAACTCGTTGAATAAAAATAACATGAAGCTCGCCATCATAATATTTTATTCACTCGTTCAATACACTCAATACTAGATTCTAATACAACACTCATTCAACTTATCCTCTATATCTCTATTTTTTTGAATTTTCGAAAAGTTTTATATTTATCTCTTTTCGCTGTCTTCTTTAGGAAGTGACGCCATAATGTGGTTGGAACTTGAAGTCTTTTATGCACCGAAATAGTACTCAGGTATGCAGAATGCGTCGCGAATTTCCACTATACTCATTATTACAGATAGCTGTATTAATCAAAACACAGTGAAGAAGTAATACTGAGTTTTCAATGACTTGTCCCTAAAATCGTGAAGAAGTAATACTGAGTTTACAATGACTCATACCCGACTTTCATAGCGCCTCGCTTAGCCACCGTTGATAACGTGGGTAATGGGGAAAATTGTGCAAACGGTTTTGAAAAAATTAACATTTCTGCAATACATATTCCGTTTTTCAGAAGATTGTGAAGTAACATTTTGGTCCTTTATAACTTTGAAGACACGAACCAAGGCTATATAGACAAAGAAGGTAAAAAACGGACTGGTCGGGTTTAAAACCCAATATCTCAGTAAAGAAAAGAAAATCTAAATTTGTGCAAGCGGCTTTACAATCTTCATTCCTTAAGCTTTACAAATATGTAAATTTGATGAAAAATAAATTATTTCATGTTGATCCTTTTTAACTTTGAACCTGATGATTTCCATTGTTTTCTTTCTATTTCATATTGTAACTGCATGTGTATATCGATCACAGCGCCGTATCTCCACATGTGGTCACTTAAGATATCATCTCAATCTAACTGGCGTGCTATATTGTTCGCTGGACCATGGTTTATGGTGTATAGTTAGAGTGTCGACCTTGATGTATAGGACTGCTACAATTTACCATACATAACAAAAAGTCTAAATGGTTCATTTATTACACAATTTTATGAATAATTGAAAACAAAATACACAGTATCAGAATGTCAACATAAAATATATATATTTGCATCGCCGAGGCAAATGAGAAGAAAAAACCGGACACACTATGGATGGGATCTGAACTCATATTGAATTGTTAAAAATCAAAATAAGCCTCTCGGCTATTGCGCCGTTAAATAAATGAAGTCAGACCTTAGACTTGACTTCCTTGTAATAAGAAATTGTACTGATTATTAGTTTGCGAGGTTTTGACAGATAACTTTGAAGCCACAGTCTATACCTTGGTTCACTCACTTTCGGCACGTGGCTGTACCTCATGCAGTTTAAACTTCCATATTTACACGTCTTTTATTTTAGTATTGTTTGCTTAAAGGCTATTTTGGTAAATCACTAGTTAAGATGAAATAGATTGTCAAACAAGCGACGCCTTTATTTGCAAACTTTCCGATATTATCTACTTAGTTGCGTGCAAAGTCATTAGTTTTCTAAAGATGTGTTCATAAGATAATGCACGATGGGCGAATACTCATTATAACAATGAGGGAGTTCTTGTCTACGTTAGTGAAACATTGTTACATGACTAACATTCTTCCGGAGGCGTCGCCCATGTGGGAAACCGGTGGCGACGATAAATAAATGCAAATACAACAATATGCATGTTATTTGTCTAAATTATTGCAACATCGGCACTACAATATTAATAGTATAAATCTAATAATTTTCACTTAAAGTATAAAATTACGACCAATATGTAGGACTATACATGTATATAAAATTATGTGTTTATTAACCCTTCTTGTTTGTACAAATAACATTTATATGCACATAATGAAAACAATTTACGATGTACAAAGCCGCTCTAAATAAGAGTTATAAGAGACATAATATATATTATTCAAAACATACTTTTATACACATGATAAGAAACTAGAAACAAATGCTAATCCTGGTATAAAAAACTAATTCAGGGAAAACTTAGGATAAGCAACTGGAAGTATTGCGCACAAACGTGCATAAGTACAAAATGTGTGTAAAAATCGATTATCATCTCTGACAGACAGTAGATGAACTGATTAGCACTTGCCTCTAGTTTATAGATAAAACAACAACAATATAAAACATGACATACATGACTTAAGAGACTTGTTACGAGTGGCTCCTCGTGTAATAAATCAGGCATGAGAATTTTCCGCGGATTGATTTGACGCTCGCAAGGGCCGTTTTGAGACAATTTAAACCATCTTATATGCTTAAAAGCCAGGAGCTTCAGCGGCCCCCCTGGACCCCTTGCCGAATTTTCAGCTGATTTGAAATTTTGCATTCTCATGAATAAACACTTATACTTAAAAATGTATATACTATAATCGAATATTTCACTGAAGCGATCAATAATTTATGACAGTTGCAACATTCAGTTGTTTATTGTAAAGAAATCTGAAATGCATTATGAGGGTGCATTCTTCAAAAAGTAAGCAATTTGTTTGGTTATGCAGTACATATTTATTAAATGAATTGCATAAAATTGTTTCAGATTTTAATCTTTAATGTTGTTAAGCATTGGTCTGGTGATTTTTATTACATGAACGTAATCATATAACTATGTAACAAAGAACCGCTAGACATGAACAGATCGTGAACTTTTAAATTGTTGTTGATATAGTGTAAGTTGTGGCAACACGCCATATTAAGCAACATTTTACGATACAATAATAACCATGAGGTCGATTAAGCACATACTTATATACACATATAAATTCGATTTGAAAATATCACTTCCTATATGCATCTAGCGTGTCGAATTTAAAGCTACGAACATTTAATTTATGCGGTTTTAAGTACATGTCACTTATTACTATATATGACATTTGTTTTTTACAGACAATTGAACATCTTCGTTGAACGCCCAAACTGTACATATGACACCAGGTATCACCAGAATGTTTAATTGGCAGGTGTCAGTCTTTAATTTTACATAAACAATCTAAAACTTATCATCGCAAACATTATATTTATTGTAATCAAGTTTTACTGTTATTAAAACTTGCTTGTCTAAACAATTGCATTATTTATAGAGTTATTTTCACTTTTAAGTATAAGGTTAAACAATAGCATCCAAAAAATTATACATGTACTCATTGTACTAAAGTTTTACTTTGAAACATTTTATTTAATTTTGTTTAATTTCATACCTTTACAGATTTAACGTCAATTTATTGTCACCCTTAAATTAACCACACCAATATTTTATCTCTAGGCTTTTCTATAAAAAGTCACATTTCCCCCAAATTCTTCCCTTAAAGCGCACTCGATGTTAATTAACAGCTTGTATAATCGCAGCATTCGGATTTATCACCCACACTGGGTAGATATATTGTATGGTATCTCCCAGCATGGGGTCTTATCTCTTATCAGATTAATCGGTTGTAAAACATGTAAGACTGGTCATTTTGGTCAGGACAGACAACCAGAAATTTAATTGATCGATTCGTCTCCCTTGTCAACCGTAATGAAAGTTGGACATGGACTTGTCCCTAAACTCGTGAAGAAGTAATACTGAGTTTACAATGACTTGTCGCTAAACTCGTGAAGAAGTAATACTGAGTTTACAATGACTTGTCGCTAAACTCGTGAAGAAGTAATACTGAGTTTACAATGACTTGTCCCTAAACTCGTGAAGAAGTAATACTGAGTTTACAATGACTTGTCCCTAAACTCGTGAAGAAGTAATACTGAGTTTACAATGACTTGTCGCTAAACTCGTGAAGAAGTAATACTGAGTTTACAATGACTTGTCGCTAAACTCGTGAAGAAGTAATACTGAGTTTACAATGACTTGTCGCTAAACTCGTGAAGAAGTAATACTGAGTTTACAATGACTTGTCGCTAAACTCGGTTTAACTTTTCTCTCTATAATGCTGTTTTATAGCACATCTTAATATTCATTGGTTACAGTCGTATTTTTGTGTTTTTGTTTTAGTTTTCTTAATAGACATATTTCTATTAATTTTTGTTTTAAATTTCATTTCCCTATCAATAGTATCCAATGATTGTCTAATTATTAACTACATTATCAAGTTGTCTTTACTTTAAATTAAATTATCAATTTGATATTTTAAGGTTATTTCTCATTCTGATGTTTATAAGTTAGTTACTGGGAGCGAGGTCAGTATAAGGCTGCTTGTTCCGTCGTGCTTGATTTCTGTTGTTATGTACGTAATGGTTAATTGCTTACTGCCTACTTAGTCAATTTATGTAAATATGTTGGAAATCAATGACCATATTGCGATTAAGTGTGAGGTTAGCTAGCTGTTAAATCGATTTAAACCCCCAGTATTTTACTGACAGTTCCAAGGCTGTAATTCGCTGTATGGTTATTATTTTTTTTTTGTGTTTTGAATGTATGTTATATTTCCCTTTCCCATGTGCAATTATTTCACTTTATCTAGTGTTCAGGTTATTTCCTGTCCAGTGTCGGTCTATTGTTGCCAGCTGTCTTAAATTGTCCTGTGATCTTTTCCATCCATTATTCCCCCCATCTTCACTGTCCACTTTGATTATCCTAGTTATTTTTTATGGTCTGCCAGGCCATTTCCCTGAGCCTCTGTTCCTTTACGTATGTACCCTTTAACATTCTCAAGTGCCTTATGTTTTATGGATTGTTGTTTTCCAGCATGTCTGTGTGGGGTGGCACTGTCTTGTGTATGTGGCGTTCCCTGTAGCAACTTCTCTCTCTTTTGTAAATGCGATCGCTTAATAACTTAAATACCCGCTAGAACAATGTACGCTATTTACGTGACGACTTCACCTGCCAAGAAGTGAGAGTTAACACAAGAAAGCTACATGCACACACACAAATCTCGAGGGTGCAAAATAAAACACCAGAGAATTATAAAATAGATTTCGAAGGAGAATGAGTTATAGATGTGGCCGAAATGGAATGCCAGAAGTAGATAGATTACAACTTCAAAATTCCAAAACAAAATGCAAGATTTCTTTCATGTAATTTATTGCTTTGTATTGTTCAAGTTCATGTTTTAGAGTAAAATGTTAGTATTGCGCATAAAATGTCTACTATACGCATTACATTTAAAATTGATCATAGAAAGGCCCCAGTGCTTCTCAACTGCTTGTTTCGCACATATTTCACCATGTCGGTAGTTTTCTAATTTCAAGTTTACCATTTGCAACATACTTGAGTTCAAGTTGTTCTTTAAAGAAATGTGTTATGTTTTATTTCAATTCATAAATGTATACAATGCTTCGCATTATGATATCACATAATTTGCCTGCATATTAATAGAGTTTTTCAGCCAGAAACTACCATTAGCAATATTATAAACTATAACTATATGTACTTATTTAAACCGACTTACTTTCTTTGTCATAGCTATCCATTAGTCTGTTCTTTTTAAATCCTTCGCACAATTAAGTTCACTCATATAGCTGTAGTGTATACAACAATACTGATGGCAGGCAATACTATCATAATAGTACATGTATACATTAATCGCTGAGCCATGCCCCAACCTGTTGATCGACAATTGAGAGTAACCATCTATAGTCTAACTGTAGCACGTGGAAATGTAACACTAGTAATGTTATTAACAAATAGAGACGAGTTAATGTTCTTAGTTAATTTAAACATTTCATAAATAAGTTGGGAGAAATGTGTGTCATTAGTAAGTTACCTTTTCCATGTTCACATCTCTTATATAACCATTCACCGTCTACGGAAAAGTAGGCCTACGGCATGTTGTGCAGATATATTTTAACAAACGACTGAAAGTCGTTAACAAATACCCGGTAACTTTATTGAAATGAGTGTGGTATGGCTAGTACGACCAACAGGTCATTGAAGTTCTTCATATTCATGAATGCGACTGGCCAGGTATTACAGTTTCTTCCAACATTCAAGAACACCGACAGGACTGGTGCTGTCAGATTACAATTAAAATATACACGTGTTGTCGAATGTTTGGGGAAGCTGAAGCATTAAAGGAACACTCTCATTACTACAAGGGGCTTCAGTCATTCAACTTTGGTGGATATGTGAACTTAGAAAATCGATGTTTAATTACAAATTAATCTCAATAACTCAGACTCCACAGAGAAACGGCTTTTCACGATACTGTCGGCAACTTTTATTATAGTTATTTTATATTTAGCATGGCAAAAGAGATATTTAACAAATTTATGAAACAGGTGCAACGTCCATTTTGCTGGTAAAGTCCATTTTTGCTGGTTAAACACATTTACACCCGTAAGCCCCCATAAACTTAGTTTGGTCATAAAAACATAAATATCATATATATATTTTCGATTAGTTTTTTGAAAGAGATCTTGTTGAGCGTGACTGATACTATATAGCCAGTGGATATTACAAGTAGGTTACTTACTACTGGACTTATTGAAATCCATATTTGCTAGTTATTTCCTTTGACAATCGATTAAATTAATAGCTTAGCGCATTTTACACGAGGTTGTTCATGTATCTGAGCGCTCTCGCTACATCACTGATTTAGAAACGTGAGATTCAATACAAGTAAACAGATTTTCAAACATCTGCATTAAATGCCCTGAATATTGTACCTTTCTGAACATGGGGCTACATTATTAGTGTATTTGTGTTAATGCATGTGTATTGATGTTTTAACTAATTGAAAAATATTTTCCTTTTTGGTTTGGTAAACAAATGAACAAAAATGACCATAATGTTTACTTTACTTGTACAAGGGAGCATTCGAAAATAGTAACGAGGCACACAACTCTTCATTGTCCAATATACGGGCGTGGTACATGGGAGTACAATGTACATGTACACATCAACTCTTCATTGTCCAATATACGAGCGTGGTACATGGGAGTACAATGTACATGTACACATCAACTCTTCATTGTCCAATATACGAGCATGGTACATGGGAGTACAATGTACATGTACACATCAACTCTTCATTGTCCAATATACGAGCATGGTACATGGGAGTACAATGTACATGTACACATCAACTCTTCATTGTCCAATATACGAGCATGGTACATGGCAGTACAATGTACATGTACACATCAACTCTTCATTGTCCAATATACGAGCATGGTACATGGGAGTACAATGTACATGTACACATCAACTCTTCATTGTCCAATATACGAGCATGATACATGGGAGTACAATGTACATGTACACATCAACTCTTCATTGTCCAATATACGAGCATGATACATGGGAGTACAATGTACATGTACACATCAACTCTTCATTGTCCAATATACGAGCGTGATACATGGCAGTACAATGTACATGTACACATCAACTCTTCATTGTCCAATATACGAGCGTGATACATGGGAGTACAATGTACATGTACACATCAACTCTTCATTGTCCAATATACGAGCGTGGTACATGGGAGTACAATGTACATGTACACATCAACTCTTCATTGTCCAATATACGAGCGTGGTACATGGCAGTACAATGTACATGTACACATCAACTCTTCATTGTCCAATATACGAGCGTGGTACATGGGAGTACAATGTACATGTACACATCAACTCTTCATTGTCCAATATACGAGCGTGGTACATGGAAGTACAATGTACATGTACACATCAACTCTTTATTGTCCAATATACGGGCGTGGTACATGGGAGTACAGTGTACATGTACACATCAACTCTTCATTGTCCAATATACGAGCGTGGTACATGGGAGTACAATGTACATGTACACATCAACTCTTCATTGTCCAATATACGAGCCTGATACATGGGAGAACAATGTACATGTACACATCAACTCTTCATTGTCCAATATACGAGCGTGGTACATGGGAGTACAATGAACATGTACACATCAACTCTTCATTGTCCAATATACGGGCGTGGTACATGGGAGTACAATGTACATGTTCACATCATATGGTCACCCGTTATCGATTTTATGATGAATAACTCGATAGGGTACATTGTTTTGTCGATTGTTTGCGTTATTACCCCTGTTTGGCGATTGTTCTGAAAGTTCGATATGTGATTTTTAACAGCACCGTTTCTACTTCAGTGTGAACATGTTATGTTACATCAGCATACCAGAGTTTCTTCATGATTAATTATCTACGACTTGACAGGATTTACTCCATTTACCCGACTTAGTCTCTTAACAATTGTAATTTATTTATTAAGTGTCTGACTTCACCGCAGTAATACATGTCTGACTTCTCCGCAGTAATACATGTCTGACTTCTCCGCAGTAATACATGTCTGACTTCACCGCAGTAATACATGTCTGACTTCACCGCAGTAATACATGTCTGACTTCTCCGCAGTAATACATGTCTGACTTCACCGCAGTAATACATGTCTGACTTCACCGCAGTAATACATGTCTGACTTCTCCGCAGTAATACATGTCTGACTTCACCGCAGTAATACATGTCTGACTTCACCGCAGTAATACATGTCTGACTTCTCCGCAGTAATACATGTCTGACTTCTCCGCAGTAATACATGTCTGACTTCACCGCAGTAATACATGTCTGACTTCACCGCAGTAATACATGTCTGACTTCACCGCAGTAATACATGTCTGACTTCACCGCAGTAATACATGTCTGACTTCACCGCAGTAATACATGTCTGACTTCACCGCAGTAATACATGTCTGACTTCACCGCAGTAATACATGTCTGACTTCACCGCAGTAATACATGTCTGACTTCACCGCAGTAATACATGTCTGACTTCACCGCAGTAATACATGTCTGACTTCACCGCAGTAATACATATCCGACGACTTTTGATGTAACAATAAAATATTTCCAAATTCTATATGTTTTTAATTTACGTCTGTGTGCACTATACACAATGACTACAATGATATGTAAAAAGCTACAATGACAGATATGTTGTTGAATAGTTGAAGGCGATATTATATATGTCCATCATCATCGATGTAATTTATCTTGGTCAAATCTTCTGTAGGCCTCAATTGATGCTTTCTTAGTTTTGGTTTGATTGTTTCGGCGATCCTCTGAAAACGACAAATATATGATCCATTCATCGAGTATTACAGCAATATGCCCTAAATTATTTATATTATATTTTACACACAGAAATATTTTCCCATTATGTGATGTGTTGACGTTATTCACCGCTTTATGAACCAAATAATACAAGATCAGTCTTTTTTTTCGGAAAAAATGCAATATTTGTTTGTCTGACGCTTCATGTCAAACAAAACATGAAATGAGTTATCTTCTGACCGATATATGGTTAGATAGTTACATAAATACTTCTTCCTGTTTCACTTATTTGTTTTTCTCATCATCCATTTCCCCCTATATTTTCTCGCATTTTTCTTTGGAAATATGTGTATTGTATGTATTGCACACGGCAAACTCTAAATACGTAAATCTATATTATTCAACTCACTTCACGCAATGTTCCGTCAGCTTCGTATATTCTGTATGCAGCAACAATAGGTATCCATACAATAGAAGCAAGGGCCATAACCCAACCTGTACCAATCGCCCATTGTGGATAGTGATACACCACCGTCTTCCGGTCATATGTTAACTCGGAGTAAGAAATCACGCCGACAACAAACAGAAACTGAAAATACAACACATACAACGTCAAATTATTGCTATAACTTCCGTAACTGAAAATGCAACACATACAACGTCAAATTATTGCTATAACTTCCGTAACTGAAAATGCAACACATACAACGTCAACTTATTGCTATAACTTCCGTAACGTACTGATGTATGATGGTAAATGTATCGATCATCTGACTCCTGATCCGAAGGTCCTGTCTGAGTGTATGCTACATTCTCTGTACTACCATAATGTCTGAGTGTATGCTACATTCTCTGTACTACCATCCTGTCGGAGTGTATGATACATTCTCTGTACTACCATCCAGTCTGAGTGTATGATACATTCTCAGTACTACCATCCTGTCTGAGTGTATAATACATTCTCAGTACTACCATCCTGTCTGAGTGTATGATACATTCTCAGTACTACCATCCTGTCTGAGTGTATGCTACATTCTCTGTACTACCATCCTGTCTGAGTGTATGATACATTCTCTGTACTACCATCCTGTCTGAGTGTATGCTACATTCTCTGTACTACCATCCTGTCTGAGTGTATGCTACATTCTCTGTACTACCATCCTGTCTGAGTGTATGCTACATTCTCTGTACTACCATCCTGTCTGAGTGTATGATACATTCTCAGTACTACCATCCTGTCTGAGTGTATGCTACATTCTCTGTACTACCATCCTGTCTGAGTGTATGCTACATTCTCTGTACTACCATCCTGTCTGAGTGTATGCTACATTCTCTGTACTACCATAATGTCTGAGTGTATGCTACATTCTCTGTACTACCATCCTGTCTGAGTGTATGCTACATTCTCAGTACTACCATCCTGTCTGAGTGTATGCTACATTCTCTGTACTACCATAATGTCTGAGTGTATGCTACATTCTCTGTACTACCATCCTGTCTGAGTGTATGCTACATTCTCTGTACTACCATAATGTCTGAGTGTATGCTACATTCTCTGTACTACCATCCTGTCTGAGTGTATGCTACATTCTCTGTACTACCATCCTGTCTGAGTGTATGATACATTCTCAGTACTACCATCCTGTCTGAGTGTATGCTACATTCTCTGTACTACCATAATGTCTGAGTGTATGCTACATTCTCTGTACTACCATAATGTCTGAGTGTATGCTACATTCTCTGTACTACCATCCTGTCTGAGTGTATGATACATTCTCAGTACTACCATCCTGTCTGAGTGAATGCTACATTCTCTGTACTACCATCCTGTCTGAGTGTATGCTACATTCTCAGTACTACCATCCTGTCTGAGTGTATGCTACATTCTCAGTACTACCATCCTGTCTGAGTGTATGATACATTCTCTGTACTACCATCCTGTCTGAGTGTATGATACATTCTCTGTACTACCATCCTGTCTGAGTGTATGATACATTCTCTGTACTACCATCCTGTCTGAGTGTATGCTACATTCTCTGTACTACCATCCTGTCTGAGTGTATGCTGCATTCTCTGTACTACCATAATGTCTGAGTGTATGCTACATTCTCTGTACTACCATAATGTCTGAGTGTATGCTACATTCTCTGTACTACCATCCTGTCTGAGTGTATGACACATTCCCTGTACTACCACCCTGTCTGAGTGTATGATACATTCTCTGTACTACCATCCTGTCTGAGTGTATGATACATTCCCTGTACTACCATCCTGTCTGAGTGTATGATACATTCTCTGTACTACCATCCTGTCTGAGTGTATGCTACATTCTCAGTACTACCATCCTGTCTGAGTGTATGATACATTCTCTGTACTACCATCCTGTCTGAGTGTATGATACATTCCCTGTACTACCATCCTGTCTGAGTGTATGATACATTCTCTGTACTACCATCCTGTCTGAGTGTATGCTACATTCTCAGTACTACCATCCTGTCTGAGTGTATGATACATTCTCTGTACTACCATCCTGTCTGAGTGTATGCTACATTCTCAGTACTACCATCCTGTCTGAGTGTATGCTACATTCTCAGTACTACCATCCTGTCTGAGTGTATGATACATTCCCTGTACTACCATCCTGTCTGAGTGTATGATACATTCTCTGTACTACCATCCTGTCTGAGTGTATGATACATTCCCTGTACTACCATCCTGTCTGAGTGTATGATACATTCTCTGTACTGAGTGTATGCTACATTCTCTGTACTACCATCCTGTCTGAGTGTATGATACATTCTCAGTACTACCATCCTGTCTGAGTGTATGCTACATTCTCTGTACTACCATAATGTCTGAGTGTATGCTACATTCTCTGTACTACCATAATGTCTGAGTGTATGCTACATTCTCTGTACTACCATCCTGTCTGAGTGTATGCTACATTCTCTGTACTACCATCCTGTCTGAGTGTATGATACATTCTCAGTACTACCATCCTGTCTGAGTGTATGCTACATTCTCTGTACTACCATCCTGTCTGAGTGTATGCTACACTCTCAGTACTACCATCCTGTCTGAGTGTATGCTACATTCTCAGTACTACCATCCTGTCTGAGTGTATGATACTTTCTCTGTACTACCATCCTGTCTGAGTGTATGCTACATTCTCTGTACTACCATAATGTCTGAGTGTATGATACATTCTCAGTACTACCATCCTGTCTGAGTGTATGATACATTCTCTGTACTACCATCCTGTCTGAGTGTATGATACATTCTCTGTACTACCATCCTGTCTGAGTGTATGACACATTCTCTGTACTACCATCCTGTCTGAGTGTATGCTACATTCTCTGTACTACCAACCTGTCTGAGTGTATGATACATTCTCTGTACTACCATAATGTCTGAGTGTATGACACATTCCCTGTACTACCATCCTGTCTGAGTGTATGATACCTTCTCTGTACTACCATCCTGTCTGAGTGTATGATACATTCTCTGTACTTCCATTTCTATCTTATATATTAACATACAGAGAATATAGTATACATACAATCTCAAATAAAAGTAAAGTTGCAATTGATCAAAATTGTTCTTTAAACATTATGGAAAGAAAACAATGATGGTAAAGCAAAACAGTCGGAGTACAATTCATTTACTAGCTGATCTAAATAACATTGATTACCAGTATAAACAATGGTGTCAACACAGTCCAACAAATCTTGAAGAACGTCGCTACTCGAACATTATACATTATCTCCAGGCTGTCATAGAAACGATCTATTCCTGTAATTTAAAATTTAAAATGCATATACAACAATAATGTCAATCAATTTCTATATTCATTTATTCAATAAATTTACGTTTCTATAGGAACAGCGGACTTATAGAGGGAGGTGTAGCAATCGAAAGATGCGCGTGATTCTAGATCCGAAGGTCAAGAGTTCGAACCCCGCGTCAAGCATGATTTGATCAAGAACTTCACAGGCACTGAATTAGGCGTGTGTACTGGTTAGCAACACATGCAGTAATCACCGAGAGTGATTAGTATAAATTGTAAGTTTTTATCACAGTCGATCTAAAAGAAATAAGTATAAACTAACACATCAAATCAAACTCTATAACTCAATATGTCAGAATGTTCAACTCAGTTGTCTATTGATAACGTTTCTTTGGTAATTTTGCACACAGTGTTTTACATCGGATAGCTGTTTGTACATATTGCTTGTATATCTTGTATGGTTTCTGTGAATACCATTAGCTGATATGGTCAAACGTGAAATGTTATTTTCGGACAATTCATTCGAAACCAAACAAAGCTTGTTCTCATAATTATAAGTGTTTTGGGGTTGGGTACTGGTATTGATTTATCTAAAAATCATCAACAGAAAGTTTATATTTTAATAACGTTTACCTCTCAGTAGTTGGCAATTCCTTTCAATATGCTCTTTGATAAAAGTAAGCATTTCAAACGATCATGTAACAGTTACACCAGAAGTTCCCATAACTAAAACCAACCCCCTTATCACCACAACATTATTTTGTATGAAATTAAATACTCGTCACATATAATGCTATCCCTTTAAAGTACGTAACACGGAATAGTTTATTTAACATTTATACACGTAGAAATAACACGTGACAACCCAGCATCTACGTTACATGTGATTTAACGCATGCAACACGTGATTGACTACATATAAGTTACACACGTTATGTCCCTACCATACACGTATGAAATGACGATCATTTCTACAAAGGCGATGACGAAGATTGTCCGGCTTACAGAGTAGTAGTCAAACAGCTGAAAAATGTACATGCCTCCCTGACAAAGGAAGGGGACACGTGTAAGACAATGTACAATGGTACGTGACAAAGGGCTTCCGAACGTCCAAAGTACATGAATGGGTTTTCAATCAGAAAGCATTTTTGGCTTACACCGATTTTGGCAAGCATATAACTCCGAAAATATATTATAGTGTATCTGTGCAAAACATATGTTCGAAGATTAAGAAGCCCAATTACGGAATGCATATTTGACAGAGAAACAAGTAGCCGAAACTTGTAATACATAGCAAATGATTAAATGGTTGTGTTACCGTATAAACGTTCGAATGCCCTTTACATGTCACAAACGAATAGAAAAGTAATACAATGATACAAACATAAGAATGAGGAAATGTCTTGTCATTGTATAACCTAAAGTACAATTGTGCGTTGTGTATTAATTACATCAATGACAAGTTTATTTCGCACTTAATTATGTGTAAATGGAACAGACAATGATACATTCAATACAAGATTTATGAACAAATGCTTTTGAATAATGAAAATCACGGATGTGCTGAGAGTATACATAGACGGAACTTTCGAACCGATCACTTGGGTTTGACAAATAACAACAATACCCCAAAACCAAAACGCCGCAATATATAGTATGGTCGGTTCAATATATAGTATGGTCGGTTCAATATATAGTATGGTCAGTTCAATATATAGTATGGTCGGTTCAATATATAGTATGGTCGGTTCAATATATAGTATGGTCGGTTCAATACATAGTATGGTCGGTTCAATATATAGTATGGTCGGTTCAATATATAGTATGGTCGGTTCAATATATAGTATGGTCGGTTCAATATATAGTATGGTCAGTTCAATATATAGTATGGTCGGTTCAATATATAGTATGGTCGGTTCAATACATAGTATGGTCGGTTCAATATATAGTATGGTCAGTTCAATATATAGTATGGTCAGTTCAATATATAGTATGGTCGGTTCAATACATAGTATGGTCGGTTCAATATATAGTATGGTCGGTTCAATACATAGTATGGTCGGTTCAATATATAGTATGGTCGGTTCAATATATAGTATGGTCGGTTCAATATATAGTATGGTCGGTTCAATATATAGTATGGTCGGTTCAATACATAGTATGGTCGGTTCAATACATAGTATGGTCGGTTCAATATATAGTATGGTCGGTTCAATACATAGTATGGTCGGTTCAATATATAGTATGGTCGGTTCAATACATAGTATGGTCGGTTCAATATATAGTATGGTCGGTTCAATACATAGTATGGTCGGTTCAATATATAAGTATGGTCGGTTCAATACATAGTATGGTCGGTTGAATATATAAGTATGGTCGGTTCAATATATAGTATGGTCGGTTCAATATATAGTATGGTCGGTTCAATACATAGTATGGTCGGTTCAATATATAAGTATGGTCGGTTCAATATATAGTATGGTCGGTTCAATATATAGTATGGTCGGTTCAATATATAGTATGGTCGGTTCAATATATAGTATGGTCGGTTCAATATATAGTATGATCGGTTCAATATATAGTATGGTCGGTTCAATACATAGTATGGTCGGTTCAATACATAGTATGGTCGGTTCAATATATAGTATGGTCGGTTCAATACATAGTATGGTCGGTTCAATATATAGTATGGTCGGTTCAATACATAGTATGGTCGGTTCAATATATAGTATGGTCGGTTCAATACATAGTATGGTCGGTTCAATATATAAGTATGGTCGGTTCAATACATAGTATGGTCGGTTCAATATATAGTATGGTCGGTTCAATACATAGTATGGTCGGTTCAATATATAGTATGGTCGGTTCAATACATAGTATGGTCGGTTCAATATATAAGTATGGTCGGTTCAATATATAGTATGGTCGGTTCAATATATAGTATGGTCGGTTCAATACATAGTATGGTCGGTTCAATACATAGTATGGTCGGTTCAATATATAGTATGGTCGGTTCAATACATAGTATGGTCGGTTCAATACATAGTATGGTCGGTTCAATACATAGTATGGTCGGTTCAATATATAGTATGGTCGGTTCAATACATAGTATGGTCGGTTCAATACATAGTATGGTCGGTTCAATATATAAGTATGGTCGGTTCAATACATAGTATGGTCGGTTCAATATATAAGTATGGTCGGTTCAATACATAGTATGGTCGGTTCAATATATAGTATGGTCGGTTCAATACATAGTATGGTCGGTTCAATATATAGTATGGTCGGTTCAATACATAGTATGGTCGGTTCAATATATAAGTATGGTCAGTTCAATATATAGTATGGTCGGTTCAATATATAGTATGGTCGGTTCAATATATAGTATGGTCGGTTCAATAAAACATGACCTACTAGAGTCCTACTAACCAACCAGAATTATTTTCAATCAAATAAATATTTAAATCAATATTTCGGCTTAAAAAGAGTTTATCAAGAAGAAGAAAAAACAACATGGCGAATACAAAAGACAAGATGTACAACTTAATATACAGTGAACAGTTTTTCTTCCGTTGAAAAAGCCAAAATATCGACTAAGAGAAAATATTTGATTGAACATAATGATTGTTATACTTACGGTTCCCTTGAAGTTAATAATGCCTGTTTTACACTGTACAATACTTATATTGCAAAGGTTGTAATCATAGGAAAATGTTCTATACAGTTTTGATAGTAATGTGCAATACAAATGGTTATGAATGTATTGAAGAAAAATGTTTCATGTGTGTTTCAACGTTTCAGAACGATTTAAATGCAATATCAAATTTAAATAACACGTTTACATTTTTAGACTACAGTATAACCTCATTCAAATAGCATCTCGAAATGAAGACTCTGTCTTAAATAAGATCTTATTGTCATGGTCCAGTTTTTACATGAACTCATTTATCGGATTATCTGACAAGCAATGCCGACTTCAGAATCATTGGTTCAATTATTGAGGCTTCACTGTAGTTTTGAAATACAACTTGATTAGCCAGCTAATATACAAACAAGAGAAGTTTTTACTTCTGAATAATGTTTAAATATTGTGAATCTGCATGTAGAGCCACTTTCTTATAAGATTCTAAGAAACGGAAAGCTATTTGTTTGTATAAAGCATTGTTGAACCATTAATTTCACTGAAACGAATTATTCACATACGCAAGGAATTGTTTGGCAGCATTTTCGCTTATTTTTCTTATTTATTTTCTTGCTTGTTATAGAATCGCCAATAGCAATTTACAGTTAAAGAAAGTAAATATTTGCGCATTTACACACGTACATGTTTCCTTTTATCTCTCATATGTATGATTCCATTGAAACATTCTGTACTAGTCATTACATTACCAAAAGGGTCGGCACGTTGATACATCATCATCATTGATTTTAACTTAGATGACTGTTTTATGTCATTTCCCCAATGTGCCGATCCCATTTGGTCATTACACAGAGGGAGGTGTACACCACGAGAAAAGCGGGTACATAGCCACGTATCGGTTGCTGTCCAACCCACCTGGTGTCCGGCTTCTTGCACGGACAAAACAAAAGTCAAACCCATACACCAATCAGACAGTGAAACATGTCTCCGTACGAAACAATATCAACAATATACGTCACCTTATGCATTTTTACATTGTCGACAGATAAGATGATATCTTCTGCGAAATTTACAGTTCAACAAAGCATAGTTATTAACCTAGTAATAGTAATATTACGTCGGAAAGAATTATGATCATTGTTGTGCTGTCCAGCAACACCACGTGATAATACTGCATAGTTACCTCTAAAAGAATTACACGTATGCAATAATTGTTCATACCTGAGTTACCATGGAAATGCCAATCAGGAATGAGATTAAACAAATTACAGCAATTAGTACTTCACGTCTATGACCCTTACGGAAAAGTTGGGGATTGAAATCCACAATACATGTGATTACACCTTCAACACCAACAAACTGAAATTTAACAAGAAATATCATCAAACACATGGTCGGCTCTATTGGAACTAAGCAGTGATGCTACAGTTTCTTTGTACGTTGAATATAATTGCAGATATGAGAGATGATAGACAAATTGACTATAATTATGATTAGTCATCTAGTAATGTTATATTGCAAATAACCATCTGCATTGTAGGATTAAAATACCATTTCTTTGACGTCACACATGTGTAAACCCAGATCCGAATGCTCACATTTAATAGAGCCCCGATTTAGCTGATTATCAAAGCAGAATGCAAGGATTTGCTGAAATTGGAATTAAAACTGTATACATGCACTTACATTACGAAGACTGTATACATGCACTTACATTACGAAGACTAAACAGGCGTTGTGAGGAGTAATGAACCAGTGCCATAGAGCCAGCTTTTCTCACAGCAAAAATGTTTCACAATTACATTTTAATCAACCCAACAATAACTTCTTCAGCGGCCGAATTATGTTTAACTCCAAAAAATTCATAAAGTCCTGACATCAATTCGTTTGGAATTATTTTGTAAATGACTTTCCATGACATATTGAAGCAAAACATAGAAAACCTAGCAGATTAAGGAACGAACCTGACTGTCAAGCCCTAGCAGGATTATCATGAGAAAGAATACTGCTGACCAAAATGGAGCTAAGGGCATCTGGGCAACAGCTTCTGGGTATGCGATAAATGCCAATCCCGGTCCTGCAAGAAATGTACCAAAATACTGTTTCAATAATATAATTATATACAAATTACAGATTTGTACACACATTTTGTCTCATCTACAATAGCCATGAGTCAAAATTAACAGTGAAAATATTAAATAAAATTCATTTATTGAAATTAGTTCTGTTTTGTGTGAAGTACATTGCATAACTGTTTATGTTTCTACTTGGAGTCGTATGATTACAAACAGTTGTCAGGGTGTCCCTGATGCTACAATGATGTCAAATCTACAAACACTCACCAATCGTATTAAATCTATAATTTGTTATGATATAAACAGTATCTACACCAAAATGATATGTTTTCTCTTCGAAGAAATGTCTGCTGTGTGCATTTATATGCCATTCTGTACATACTTGTTCGGATAACAGCAAATATCAACATTACTGAGAGTCAATTAAGTATCTTACATTACATTTCTAGTAACGAATACCGTCAACATAACTTTGAACAGTGTGCCAGCAGCAAGAATGCATTCTGTGACCGGAGAGGACGGGGAATAATCACCTAGCGCACATGTTTGCTTACAAGACCTATGCTTCAAACTTCTCCCATGAATTGAAGATATCATCTTATTGCCGAAGAGATTAAAATCAATGAATAATATTTATCATGTATGCTCGGAAGGCAATTATACTGAACGTTTATGTCACATTTATTGGTGTATAAGTGTTTGGTTCATGAAGTGTGTATATTATAATGTCAAGGCCAAACATACAATTCTCCAAGAGTGAAACTAAATTAGTGACGATATAAACAAGTAAACCATTAGTATTACTAATAATTACTAATAATACCATTTCCGTAAATGATCCAATCATTTTTTCACACATACGATATTTTTCTGATCACTTGCTAATAGATGTTACAATTTGTTTATATTGCTGACATTGAAACGTTTTTAAAAGTTGATATCAAATTAAAAAAGGAGAAATATTAAATACTTAAACAAATAATTTCAACAAAACACTCATGATCATTTATATACAGGACAAACGTGTAACCAATCCAATATTCCAATCAGGATAGGGCAATATGCTTATTTCTATTATCCAATAATTATTTGTCGATATTCATGATTCCTGGGGTGACACAGTGTGCATATAATAGCTGATGAGTGGGAAAACCTATATGAATCTCTACGCTACTTGTTTAAAATTAACACAATGAGTGATGATAATAAATATCCACATCACTTTGGATGACCCCATTGCTATATCAATCAAACTAGATTAGATTGTATTTAAATTGTTTTTATCAATGACATCTAGAAAGGAAAGGTTTTCCTTCTTTGTACGTTTCACATTTACGCTTGATAGCAAATTGATAAATGTATTTATTTAACCAAAACGCTTACATATTGATAGATTTGTGGATAAATCTAGAAATAATTTGTGAATGGGGTACTTTTTCGGTTCTTTAGTTCAATAACCGTATTACTTTCCGGACGCTTCTGTCTATATTAACGAGATCAAGTTTGGATGGATGTTTCTACCTTATTGTGTCGAGTATTTGATGAATAGAAAATTAAATGCACTCTTGTTTATTATTAAATTTATTGAATTCGTCTTAGAACGTTCTACAATGTTTGATAAATTTCTCGTAGAACGTTCTACGATGTTTGATAAATTTCTCGTAGAACATTCTACGATGTTTGAAATTATGTATAATTTTATTAAAAAATATTTTTTTAAGAAAGAGAGTTTGAAAACTATTCGTAACTTTTCGTGTTCATTTTCATTTTTATGTGCTTTTTGCACGATGAAAAATCCTTAAACATGAGGGAAAATTGGGATTAGAGTACAAAATCCTTTTTTAAAATATAACAAGTTAAATATAATAACACACTTCCTGATTTCCCACTCTACAAAGTTCTTCCACTGAATATAACAGTTATTAGTTATCAAATAGTTAACGCAGTACCTGATTCTGCTACTTGTTGTATAGAGACATTCTGTTTAAGTGCCATAAATCCTAGCACAGAGAATATAACAAATCCAGCCATAATACTTGTTATACTGTTCATACATGCGAACAGGAAACAATCCCTAAAAAAACAAAAAACAATTGAAAAATATGCGCGCAACATACATAGCAAACCACACACGATTGCCGAGTCGGTTAACCTTATAAGCCAAAGAGGTAATAAGTTAAAAATCCGGTCAATGCATCTTTCATTAAAATGATAATCGCGCTGCTGAAGATAATAGTTACATACATGTATTTATATACATACTTTTTTATTTATGTTTAAAGAAAGTTTGTCCTCCATCTACGTGTACCTCGTACTTTTTGGTTCGTTCCAGTACAATGATTATGGAAAACACACTGGTTTCATGTCACCATTTAAATCATACAAACAACCACCAGAAGCGTCTTCATTATTATATCTTATAAGTCAAGATATGGATCGTTTTTCCAGTCCTCAGCAAGCAAGACAGTCGTCTTTTCGAACAGAGTTTCCTTGTGGTTGTAATTAATACTGGTATCCGGAACCACCGTCGGTGCGATAACTCTAGTCGTTGCGCAAAATGTACACTGTACTTAATACCTTGGCTCAAAATCTATACAGAAACACAAACATCAATAAAAGAAGAATATAATGTAGTTCTTTGATTAAGAAATTTGTTACCTGTATGAATGATGGTTAAATTTGTTGTAGCTGCCTAAGGCAATAAGCGCTCCCTGTGATAAGGAATACGAGTAGAAGACCTGGTTCCCGGCATCTGCCCATACCTGTCATTATAATAATATGAATGAAACGTGGAACCGTCAGGTGGGCATTGGATGTGAATAAACTGGGTATAATCTGGTCATCACGTGGAAGCCTTGTTGGGATATATCTCCACCCTCCTCAAACTTCGACGTGCAATGTATTGCACAATGTACAACACTTGTATGTGTTAAGCATACAGTAAACAGTAAACATGATAACATCTATTAATACGTACAATTTTAGTCTGAAAACGAAGGAAGAAAAACATAAATATAATATGTATGTATACCATCGTATTGTATATGATAAGACTTTAATTCCAACCGATACTTGAGGTCCACAAAATGTTCTCAGGGTATCCTAATGAAGTACGGCTTGCTATATAATGTTACCTATGTCTCAGGGTATCCTAATGTAGTACGGCTTGCTATATAATGTTACCTATGTCTCAGGGTATCCTAATGTAGTACGGCTTGCTATATAATGTTACCTATGTCTCAGGGTATCCTAATGAAGTACGGCTTGCTATATAATGTTACCTATGTCTCAGGGTATCCTAATGAAGTACGGCTTGCTATATAATGTTACCTATGTCTCAGGGTATCCTAATGTAGTACGGCTTGCTATATAATGTTACCTATGTCTCAGGGTATCCTAATGTAGTACGGCTTGCTATATAATGTTACCTATGTCTCAGGGTATCCTAATGAAGTACGGCTTGCTATATAATGTTACCTATGTCTCAGGGTATCCTAATGTAGTACGGCTTGCTATATAATGTTACCTATGTCTCAGGGTATCCTAATGTAGTACGGCTTGCTATATAATGTTACCTATGTCTCAGGGTATCCTAATGTAGTACGGCTTGCTATATAATGTTACCTATGTCTCAGGGTATCCTAATGTAGTACGGCTTGCTATATAATGTTACCTATGTCTCAGGGTATCCTAATGTAGTACGGCTTGCTATATAATGTTACCTATGTCTCAGGGTATCCTAATGTAGTACGGCTTGCTATATAATGTTACCTATGTCTCAGGGTATCCTAATGAAGTACGGCTTGCTATATAATGTTACCTATGTCTCAGGGTATCCTAATGTAGTACGGCTTGCTATATAATGTTACCTATGTCTCAGGGTATCCTAATGTAGTACGGCTTGCTATATAATGTTATCTATGTCTCAGGGTATCCTAATGTAGTACGGCTTGCTATATAATGTTACCTATGTCTCAGGGTATCCTAATGTAGTACGGCTTGCTATATAATGTTACCTATGTCTCAGGGTATCCTAATGAAGTACGGCTTGCTATATAATGTTACCTATGTCTCAGGGTATCCTAATGTAGTACGGCTTGCTATATAATGTTACCTATGTCTCAGGGTATCCTAATGTAGTACGGCTTGCTATATAATGTTACCTATGTCTCAGGGTATCTTAATGAAGTACGGCTTGCTATATAATGTTACCTATGTCTCAGGGTATCCTAATGCAGTACGGCTTGCTATATAATGTTACCTATGTCTCAGGGTATCCTAATGAAGTACGGCTTGCTATATAATGTTACCTATGTCTCAGGGTATCCTAATGTAGTACGGCTTGCTATATAATGTTACCTATGTCTCAGGGTATCCTAATGAAGTACGGCTTGCTATATAATGTTACCTATGTCTCAGGGTATCCTAATGAAGTACGGCTTGCTATATACAGTTACCTATGTCTCAGGGTATCCTAATGTAGTACGGCTTGCTATATAATGTTACCTATGTCTCAGGGTATCCTAATGTAGCACGGCTTGCTATATAATGTTGCCTATGTCTCAGGGTATCCTAATGTAGTACGGCTTGCTATATAATGTTACCTATGTCTCAGGGTATCCTAATGTAGTACGGCTTGCTATATAATGTTACATATGTCTCAGGGTATCCTAATGTAGTACGGCTTGCTATATAATGTTACCTATGTCTCAGGGTATCCTAATGTAGTACGGCTTGCTATATAATGTTACCTATGTCTCAGGGTATCCTAATGTAGTACGGCTTGCTATATAATGTTACCTATGTCTCAGGGTATCCTAATGTAGTACGGCTTGCTATATAATGTTACCTATGTCTCAGGGTATCCTAATGTAGTACGGCTTGCTATATAATGTTACCTATGTCTCAGGGTATCCTAATGTAGTACGGCTTGCTATATAATGTTACCTATGTCTCAGGGTATCCTAATGTAGTACGGCTTGCTATATAATGTTACCTATGTAACTACTCGCATTATCATATTTGGAATGGTATGTTACTATTATACTAAACAAACCTTTAAATTGTGACAAATTATATACATATAATAAAATGTACCAAACGAAAGTACATGTACATGTATACAAAATGTATGTTGTTTTTACAAATTCTATCAGATTAAAATTAACAAATAAAACGCGAAGCAATAACTTTCGTTCGTGTTTGACAAAATGCCACTAAAAAGTGAGTTTTCTACAGAATGTATTAATAATAAGGACACATCTCGCTGAGATATATCTTTATATTATTGAGGATTATATCGCAGAACAAACCTGTAATTCCAACAGTTTCGAAAAGTCAGGTACAAGGTAGAATTTTATACCATTCAGAGCGCCATCTAGCGTTACACCTCGGATAAGTAGAATTATCATTAAGATGTATGGGCTGGAGACGGTAAAGTACATCACCTGAAACACATGCACGGACAATGTGATTTGGATTTGTAAATTTATTATGATAAAAATAGCAAAGCAAGTAAAATAACCAATTGTACAATATATAGGAAGAGAGATTAAGTAGTAAGAGGGAAGACTACATACACAAGACAATGCCTCCACACACAGATCCCTGGGGAAAAACTGTCTCAAAACACTAGGCACTGAGGGGGTGCAGTGGCAACCATACATGGGTAGAGAAGCGCAAGGAATGGTCTGTCCGACCACAAACATAAGGACAATTCAGGGGGACAACAAGGGGGAATAGTTGACAGGATGGAATACATCACGGAACATGTCAAAGAAGTCTGTAATAAAAGGCCGAAGGGGGAAAGTACATGAATACAGTATCAATTAAAAGAACTGCACATGGGTAAAGGGCAATTTAATATTAACCTATCAACATAAATAGAACTAATTGGTTCTGTCAGTAAAATTACTGGGGCTTTAATTCGATTTAACAGCCAGCTAACCAAACACCTAACCGTTATATGGTCATCGATTTCCAACACATTTACATAAATGGACTTATGCCCCCATCACACTAGGCCACGTTCCCACTACGTCCTCAAAAGTCTGGCAGGACGCAGTCAGAACTTGGTCAACGTAGAAGGAACGCAGTAGACACCGATAAGGACGTGGTATGGTCTTCATGGACGTGGAGGACGTGAGCGGACTTTGAACATGTTCAAAAAAAAGTGAGGACGTGGTAAGAACTTAATAAGAACGTATTAACGACGGCATGGACGTAGTGACGGCGTAACTAAAACCTAGTAGGAACTTGATTGACGTAGTGCAAGCGTGGTATGGACGGGAAATATTGAATGGCGTTCTCATCGCGTTGTCTCTAGGTTGTCATTGCGTTCTTGCTACGTTCTTGCTACGTCAATGGAGTTCTCACCACAACCTCTCCACGCTTTTACTACGACTATGGTACGTTCGTGCCACGTTGTAGAATACCTCATTCGGTTGTTAATACGTTCTTTCGGTGCTTAACACGTCTTAGGCACGTTTGTATCAGGTTCTTACCACGTTCTGTCAGGTTCTGAACAGTGATCATGTATAAATACGGGATTCTAAAAATAGGCCAGTTAAAAATAGAAACGGTAATTCCATCTCGATCACATTCGCAAATAAATTGAAGTCATAAGAACGTAATGAGGACGTGATAAGCACTTGGTAAGCGCGTGGTGCAATCTTCCTGGTCGTAGTAAGAACGTACAAAGAACGCATTGGACGTGGTGCGTGCGTATTAAGAACGCATTGGACGTTGTGGGCGCGTGAAGATGCGCGCAGTAAGAACGTATTTGTAACGTGTGACACGCAGTGAATGCCTGGCAGGGACGCAGTAAGGACGTAGTATGAACTTGAGTAACTCAAGCATTTTTTAAGAATTTGACCGCGTCCTCGCTGCGTTCGTCGAAATTGCCAGGACGTGGTGCGGTCTTCATGGTCTTCGTCTAGTGTGATGGGGGTATTAGCTATTAATTAAAAGCGATTAATAACCACAAAATAAATAATAAGAAATAACCTTATATAAAGGCAATCGGAAGACTAACGATTAATTAGACATAATCTACAATATTGGTGACAGGGAAAGAGAATTAAAATAATAAGATGTAAATGATATATAATGAGAAAACTAATCAGATATAGGACTATACTAAGGGAGGACTCCATTGTGTCATTGAACCGCAAAATAAAGTTCCTTACTACTACCAAATGATATCACAACAAAGAAAGAAGTTTGAAGAAATCTAACTGACAAGATATGCCTCAATGATAAGTACGTAAGTCCTTGAAAAGTAAAATATACTAATCAAAATTTGATAAGGCCACGTTTTCATCTGATTATAGCCAACGAAATGAACTACACACTGTCAGGTTTATAAGTTGTATTGGCCATAAGGTCAGACTGTCACAGCCAGATACTATTCTGAAGTAATTCTGATAAAAATCCATTAAAAACTAAGCGAGTTGCGTCTAATACTAGCACACAATAAATGCCCTTCTTCTTCATGACAACGCCCCCCTCCCATACCGCAGTCTATAGTATCTCAATTAAGATATTTTGTGATAGAGGAAGCTGGAACTGTTAAGAGGGCAAACATATCTCAATGTTGAGAAAAAGGCGACGATGAAAACTAATTTTGGACGAATTAACACACACTGATTCACCTGCTGTAACAAGTTCTTACTTTTCCAGACCCCTTTATTCCTTTCCAGATACAAAAATAAACCACAATCCAGGCCAACAATAGACACAAACAAAGATCCCATTTTACAGCTCCTGGTTCGTGAACTCCAGACGATATATCAAGTACTTTTCTCCTACAACGACAATATATAATTAATAAATTTGACACTATTTCCGTTTACCTCAAATGTCAAGGAATTAGCATACCCAATAATAACACTGTATTACTATCACATATAAATGCTGATTCACTGCAAATATTCTAATAAAACAACAAATTGACTTAACAACGTTTTCATTCCAAGACTGAAATTTCTGTCTAGTTAAGATATAAATAACTTTATTACTTAACTGTCAGACTAGACGTTTAAACAAAGGTTCTTATTCACGACAAAAATGCGTTGGCGCTTAAATTATAAAGTAAGATTTGTTCTCATCATGGAGACGACTTATTCTATTCCTATTCAAATAACGAAACTTTACTCACTCCCAAAATTCCGTGACTGGGTCAGAAAATAATGATTTATTTTGTCCGAAAGCAATGTCACCGGAAGAGACGTTCATCATATCACTGACGTGCGATACCAGTTGACCTGACGTATTTCCATACGACGAATTATGAGCATCTGATATGTTAGCAGACGAGATGAAACCAGTCGTACAATGCGGAGTGTTCCATTCATTCTCGCAATGTGACCATGGTAACTGTGATGTCAGAGATGCGAAGAAGTAATAAAAAGCCCACGTGAGGATAATGTTGTAGTCACAGTTGACGAGGAACATAATCACAGCTGATGCTATTCCTATACCTGCGTATGTATCAGGAAAACAAAGAAAAATATAAACTTATTTTGATTTAGTTCCTTTTGTTTTAAAATAAATTGTCTGGCCTTTCCAACTTACGCTGTGTTGGATGTCCTTCTGTTTCATGACATAAATAAAACTGTAGAGGCGGTGAGGCGCAAATATAAAGAACATGACTTTATGGCAGAAGAGTCCTTTTATGCATAACTCATTTCAATTGTTATGTATGGCTCTTTGAACAAAATATATAGTGAACCAAAAAAGAAACTTTCTCTAAATTTGAATGGGAATATTTCGTTACCTTTAAGAGTGATCGTTTTAAAATATGTTTGTAATTCAGAAATCATTTATTTTCAATTAATTAAAAACAGTAAGACGGGGAAAATTACCAATTTCAGTGTTTTAATTGATTTCAACATAGGTAGGGGTCTGCTTTGAAATCCTGACATCAGTAACGTGTATGATCGCCGCATGCATTGATGACGGCTTAGCAGCGACGTCGCATTGAGTGTACAAGCTTGTTGATATCAGAATGAGGGATATTGTTCCATTTTTCAAGTAATGCATCTCGAAGCTTATTGAAGTTACCAGCTGGATTTGGGCGTTGCCGTTGACGTCTTTCAAGATTACCCGAAAGATGTTCTATCGGATTTAAATCCGGGCTTTTTGAGGGCCAGTTGCCTATTAAATCGATATTGTTATTTTGTAAAAAACGAATGTTATCACGAGCGACGTGGGCTTTAGCGAAATGACGCCATGAGTCTGTACGAAAGGGACAACGTGAGGCGCTAGGATATTCTCCGTGTAGAGAACAGCATTTATATTACTCTCAATGACCACCCTCTGCAGTATGCAACAGTCAGCAAAACACTCGTTCCTACGTCGGTAGACTCTCACTCGGCCATCACCCCTGGACAATGCAAACCTTGATTCGTCGGAAAAAAGAATCGTTCGCCAGTTCTGCCTTGTCCAATTGAAGTCTGTCACGGCGATGAAGGACCGTCAAATCAGATCCAACATAGGCGTGTGTACAAACCGCTTTCTGCCAAACGTTTACCTATGTTTTGTGCGGCAATCCGGGCGTCGTGAGTACCGGGGGTGACGGAAGCTGTAGCCGTTACCGTGAGAAAGCGTTTTTGTAGATGCAGGTTCAAGATATAGCAGTCTTGATCTGGTATAGTTACACGTGGTCTTCTGCTCTGCGTTAAGTCGTCGGTACTTCCGTTCTGCGCGAATCACCGTCTGATACTCCAAACTGCCTGTACAGATGACACAACTTCCACCTCTTCACTAGGAATTACTGCCTCCAATATCCAAATGGCTCTTTTCCGTAATTCGTTTGGAATCCGCGGCATTGAAATTCAGTAGTCTAACCTTTAATTTTGAATAATTTTGATCTTTTCTGACTGAAGTCGGATATGCCCACCCCGTTCGTGCACGTTGAAATGCATTTTTGGCTGAATATGCTGATCTTGTTTTAGATCAGGTGATTATCTGACTGAATTTGCGAAGTATAAGGTCAATACAATCTACTGCATGTACAGATTTATATACATGTCACAATTAGGGAAATTTTATTTTTGGTTCAGTATATAAATATAATATACATGTATATACTTTTTAGTTTCGTTTTGAGTTTCAGAGTTTTGTTATTACCCGTTAAATTGACCAAAATGTATAAGTTTATGCTGCTAAGCAAACCGTTTAGAATAGTAACTACGATATATAAACCATGGATTCCTACTATGTCTATATAGATGTGTTTCAATTCTCTCGAGCAGCGACATTTCTTTCGAGAACGAACCCGCGATAAAAAATGTTTTTGAATCGAGAGAAGTTGACATTTTGATCCGCCGTAATCGTCATACTTAAACATTTCTTCAGTCTTGATTAAAATATTTTAAATGACTACATTTAGACAATTAATAATGGTAATTACACGGACATTTAAGTGCTAATCAACAGAGCCAGCAACGAACGGAAATGAACGGAGATTGGCGAATATCGCCGATCGATAAAGTGGTTGATATTCACGATATATATCAAGAGCGCGCTAAAGATTGTGTATAAATTATTTAATGTTATCGTTTTACCGATATCCACCGATGTCCATGGTTGATATGCCCAGGTCAATACTGAATATATATGAAAACCAAAAAAAGGCCCGATACGGAAGGTATGCGATATTCTCAGAGTACGCTGTATCCAGTTGAACCATTAAGGAATTTTGATCACGCGACTTTCAGCTCAGATAAATAATTAAAGACTTAATAATCCTCAATACAATGCAAGTCTACCAACCTTGAAACAAAGGGCATATTTTCCAGGCCCCCATGCCCCCTTCGGACATAAACTGACCCACTGCAACTTCCAGCAAAAATGTCGGAATTCCACCAATCAGACAGCACGTGAAGTAAGGTAGAAGAAATGCCCCTGAAAAAACGTGAATTATGTATGTATGTACTTCATGTCCCTTGTGTTGTTGGGACTTCAATACTGGTCACAGTATAAATGTCTGGTCACTTGTATATGCATATTTGTGAATCTTCACAATAATTGTGTTTGCTCGTGCCGTTTTTCTTCTGTTGTATGCTACATAATCCCAGAAATTTTACTATGGTGCAGAATTTGAATAACTACTATAGATGTAAACCTACGACAAAGCTGCATACTTATTGATATAAAAAACACACATTTTAGGCGAAGAGCATCGGGTATATCAAACGGACTTTGTGATACCATTTTCAAATAAATTGATTGCTTAGTAGGTGCAATGTATGTCTTGTGAAATAGGTCGACAATCATGCTTTATTCATTCATTTAAAGTAATACACAGGTCACTAAAATAACTTTAATTCTGAACACTAATATGTATTTAAATATAACGACAATATCCAATGACTAAATAAATAAACTTATAGAGGGTGCTTTCATAAAAAGCCAATTGGCATAAGAACACAATCACCAAATAGCTGCCGCGGTATAACAACAAGATATTAAGTAATGAAATACCTCCTCCATTCCTGTAACACAGAAAAGGAAATTTCCAAACATTTCCCAATCCAATAGAGAAGCCACAACAAGCAATAAGAAAGTCTATCTTTCTGGTCCATGTTTCTCTTTTCTTCACTTTGTCGTCATTGTCTGACGATTGGGTCCCATCAACAAAACTTTCAAGCTCAACTTCATCTCCTTCATTTTCTGAAAATAGGAACATAAAACAAACTCATAGCAATGTTTTCACTATTTTCATATCACTAATGACCTCACTGACGTGTACTAACACATGTTTCTAACATATTTAAGTTGATACATAAATTTGCTAATATCAGATATCAACTAGTGCTAACTCTGTAAAGCACATTTACCGCACTCAATCAGGGTCATGAAGTAGAGACAGAGGGTGCATGAATATCGAGCGCCCATGGAAACAGGGCTTTCAGAAGCACCGAATTAAATATTGGGATCTCACATACAGTCACATTAACATAGAGAGACGATATACATTTCACATCTTAGTATATGAAACTATCGATAATGTATAAAAACGTGCTGTAAGAAAATAAAGAATGGTAGTATCAGAGTTTATCATAGGTCCAACAATTCCAATAGGTGAAATTTCTGGCGACTTGGGTTTATTTTGAACAATGTCTTCGTACATGGACGATTGCCAACCGGTATTAAGAAAACCTACAAAGCCGGCTGTGAAGTGTGTTGGAACCATGCGTCATCGCATGGGAGGTATGTTTGTTGCGATAATTCTCCGTTTCCGTTGCAATACAAATGAATGCATTGTACATCCGATAATTCAAAATAATACTGATAAATTTCTGTCAATAAATAACTTTAAAAAAAAACAGCCCAGGGGCAATATTACAGAAACATAAAATTTCATCCTTATCCTTAAAATTATATTTCCTTAACTGGTTTATTTAACATACAGGCTATTATATTGTCAAATCAAGAGTGATAAATGTATAGTATTAATATGTTGCTGTCATTACCATTAAAAAGCCTAGCAGTTTTCATGTGGTTTTGGAATTACATGCATTGGAAGTTTCGAACTTAAGTGAGGATATCTAAGATTCACTGAAGATGCTTCTGTAATACGGGCCTGGATGTCTGGCTTCGAACACTTATTTAGACATCGAGTTAAACCTTTCGGGGTGCGGAGTACTCCGAACAATGTAAATGTCAAAGGAACAACTTGGAACAGTGTTCTATGTCGTTCGGAACATGTGCAGACTGTACCCGTAAAGTAGTAGGTGCAGCAGGAGTAGTCATGTGATTAAACATGACTGACAGTAGACATATATTATTTCAATGTGAAACGTGTAGTCTTCTTTTTGGTGACATGTCTGTGTTTAAGAGACATGAATGCGCTCAATCAGTAGTTATACCAAATGCCATGTTATCGAGTTATTTTTCAAAACTTGGATTTCCAATTAAACCACTTTGCAGCATATGCAAGTCAATTAGGAACAAACTGCTTTAAAAATGTAAGTACAACAAGGTTTTGTCATGCAGTTTATGCATTTAAAGGAACAATGCAAACAAAGGGTGTGTCTGTACTGGCTAACTTGGGTTTCATACCGTAGTTCAGGTGATCCACTTAGAATATGTTTTACAGCCAAATAGAATCTAAAATGCACGAGATTTTCACAGGAAAATGAAAGTGCTTGCCTATCAAATGGTATTGGGGATTCGTGGTTCAAAATCATACTTGACTGGACATATGGAGTTAAATATGTACATTATTCTTGGATATTCCTTTCAGCATAGCAGTGTTCTGGAATGAGGAAGAATGTTATAAATTGTTCCAATGAGAACATTGTTCTGCATTTAAGCACATTGTTCTAAACCATTCCATTGACGCTACATGAGTAGAACATTATTCCGAATCGCGCGGAAAACTCGAAAGAAATATGCCCCATGTGTCTGACAGTGTATATGGTTTACTTATCTCATTGTACACCTTGCCTTAGTCTATCGGTTGATAAAACCACACGGGTTTATACCTGTTAGAGACAAATAAATAAGTGTTGCGTTTTTAAATGAAACTAATCAGATTTTCTTACCACTCACCATCGTTTGTTTACATACTCTGCAGGAAATGCTAGACATTCACGGTACAATACGCCGTATTTACAGGCGTAGACGGTGAACTATATCATCATTTTAGTATAACAAGTGATGCGTTCGCTTTTTTCTGACAAGAATGTAAATTACGTTGATGAGCAATGTACACACACAGAATATACACACAACCATAAATCATTTTCTTAATAAAACTTTGATGTCCATTCTGAAGATAATTAATGTTGAAAGTCATTAGGACAAGCACATGTGAAAGTATCATACACGTGTTTATACTTGAGTTTTATAACTTTGAACGCATACGACTTAGCATTTGCTACACTACATTGTTTAATATACACTCAGTACATTTAAATTGGAATGTTGACGTCTTCAAACTTTAGGCTACTCACAGTAATGTAGTGTCGGCCAGTAAATACTTAAGTTTCTTCAATCATTCGAGAAAGCAGACGGATTTCGTCAGTTTCTAATGTGAAAGTTACATGTTCAGATCACCAACTGATTCCAAAAACATGATTGTTGGTAGGTTGAGATTGTAATTGATGTATCTCCGAAACTGCAATTTGTATACGTGGTATCACAATTAGAACAAATAAAACGCAATATAAACCTCAATTCACTTCCGAAGTTACAGCTGAAGAAAATACGTAATTTTAATTCATCCTCAGTCACAACCACATTCGTTTGTATCAATTAAAGTCACTGAATATAAAGAATTCAAATATAATCACTACAATCATATTTACTACTGAGGACATCTTGTGGACTACTTCTATGATAGGTACACTATGATATTGAAGCGAATGAATTATGTATACCTCATCTGCTCTCTAGTCAATGATAATAAGGCGGATCTACATTTTCAAACATTAATCAGATTACACACAAAATTTACGTTCTCCCTCCTCGAGATGCACCGTACAAATTCGCAAACATTCCCCTGAAATACATTTGATCAATATCGTTTACTTAAGAATGTTTGTTTTAAATATTTTGCAGTACTATATGTATAAAGTTAAAGGTGAAGGAATCTCTAGACATGCTTCATTTTGCATGAAAGTAAGGTTGTTATACACACAATAACACTTTTATTATTATGGAAATGCGCACACTTCATAATTATAAGAAAAAAAAACAGGTTCGAAACTACGATCACGTACAGTTAGGGGTCACTGTGATTGAACAATGGTATGTTCTGTTTCCTTTTATATGGGTATATGTTCATTAATAGTATGTCCTTGATACTTTGCATGTCAAAAACTGATCACTGGAGTATTGCATTAATTTAATACTTGATACTGCATCAATACTGGTTGCACCGAATTGACAAGAACATTTTACAAGTAATAATACATGTCGTTATAAAGTGCGCGGGGAGATTTGCAGATTTCGACAAGGAAACTTTGAATATATCTGAATCTGATTATTACACAATTTACAAGGATATAAAGTACATCGAAATCTAGTAGTTTAAAAATATACATATGATAACACTGTTTGTACTTATGAGTCTTCAATACAGCAATAGTTTTACGTTGTAAATTATAACAAATATCTTTTTATTAGAAAAATGCGAATCCTTTCGATTTTGACTTGGAAAATAAAGACCCTAAGTAAACTTTATACTAATCATCTCCAACCACGGAATGCGCTAGCTTAACTACAAAGTGATCTTACAACATCTCCAACCACGGAAAGCGCTAGCTTAACAACAACGTGATCTTACAACATCTCCAACCACGGAAAGCGCTAGCTTAACAACAACGTGATCTTACAACATCTCCAACCACGGAAAGCGCTAGCTTAACAACAACGTGATCTTACAACATCTCCAACCACGGAAAGCGCTAGCTTAACAACAACGTGATCTTACAACATCTCCAACCACGGAAAGCGCTAGCTTAACAACAACGTGATCTTACAACATCTCCAACCACGGAAAGCGCTAGCTTAACTACAAAGTGATCTTACAACATCTACGGAGTGAAACTTTGAACATGATACAAACATTGTAAATTGTATGCTAATTTATTCTGTTTGATTTGCATAACTACCATATCACCTATAAATAAAGTATTATGTTATATTGCGTAATGAAAACGACCAGAAACACATGTCACTGAGACGTGCTATTTAATATTGTTAAACGGAAATCAAATATCGGTCATAGCTATTAAGGCAAACCCAAGATAATTGGCACATAAACAAGTACTAGAAATGAAGACTCGTTTCGTGATAGATTGTAATATTTCAATATGTACCGAGATATGTATCACAATATTTCTTTTTCAGTGAAAAATATCAATGCAAATGGTGAAGGGTTAGGTTGTTAGGTTATATTTATTTGTCCCGTTAGGGATTCATTTACAGGACTGGATATCTTATAAAAGCGTATTGACCGATTATGAACATATAATTTATGTGTGCGAAGTTAAGGGAGAAGTGAAGCAAGAAATCGGAGCAAATTTAAAATCAAAATAAGTGTGGCTAGCTAGTTGGACAGCAGCATTGATCAGATGTGATATGACGTATTTATAATGGTTCTGATGGCACATTACTTTGTAGTTCCTGTGTTGGGTATCTTCATGGTGTGTTCTTTACATACGTTATAAACTCCTGTCATAAACATTAACCATCCAAGCTGATTACACATTTGACAATTTTACCAACTAGTTAATACATTAACGTCTCTGATATATTTGAAGATTATGTAATGTATGCGCGAATGAAGTTAAGTTATGGGATCTTACTAAAATATTTTGAACCGATGTCCATTTAGTAGAAATTGTGTAAATTTATTTGCAAAAGACTGAAAATTGCACAGAATAAGGCAAAGAAAATGTGTGATTTTCGACGAAATCTGGCAAAATCATTCTAAATAAACACTGGCAGTCTTAAATGTCGTGTTGGTGCGTACCAGAATTGTCACGGACCTGGAACCTGCAAACCCGATGTATGTGTTACAACCACTTAAGTCTACCAACCATGTACGTATATGGAGTAAATGTAACCATACTACAATGAAGTAATAACTTGAAATGTAAAATAAACAATTATCTGTTCAAATCAAGACCACTAGGTACCACATTCTGTTCAACATGGAACTAGGACAAAAATGTTATTTTGTCAGTCGATGTTGATGTAATTTTATCAAGTTGGAGACACATTGTCACAGCGTGAAATGTCTTTGCTATGAAACGTCTTGGAGCGACATAAGCAACAACATGGTAGAGCGACTGCACACATGCATGGGTATAACGATCATAAGCACCTAATAAAAGGATTATTCTTGTAAACATTAATAAAAGTTCAGTTTTAGGCTGGAAAAAGACATGTCAGAACTAGTATCTGAAGTTTTATGATATTTAAAGCTTTAAACGAAAAGATTTACTAAAATAATGTAGGTGAGTGCCGGAAATAAGATGAAAGCGCTGTCATTCTTAGTGGACCATTATTGTCAAAACAGTTTTTGAAAGAGTGGAAATTGCCAGTATAAGAATACATGTACATGGATATGTGTTTCACCATCTCGAAATACTGTACATGAATGAACTTCTTTATGTCTTTATGAATAAAAAATACAAATTGAACAGTAATCAAACTGGACAGTTTTTACATGAAAGTATATAAAAATAGTTTAGGTATGGTGAATTACAGCTTCAATGCGAACGTACAATGAGAAACAAAAACAAAATATTCTAGCAAGTAAATACTGAACACATCAATAACAATGAAATGGCCATATAAAAAAGAATGACGTGCATATATTTGTTTAAGTTATAGTGCCAAAATGTGAGTTTTTATTTTTTCTACTTCTCAAAATTTCACAGGCGGCAGGTCTTTAATTATAATTTTATTTTTCTTATATTTCTCAAAATTTCACTGACGGTGCTTTTTTCTCCAATTCTAACCATAAAATGAGTATCACAAAGATTGAGCGATGCTGGCTGCAAACTTAAAACTATACATTAGTGCGCCACCCGCTTAGACTTGAATGTTACCATGGGATGCACAACTAGTTTCTGTTAATGGGTCATAACTCCTTAATGCCTTGGTGGATATGCATCAAAGATGTCTTACATAATCTACACTTCTGATAGCTTCTGTTTGCCAAGTTACATTTCCTTGAAAACTGATTAAGTATTTCTTGCCTTAAACTAAATACATGTATGTTATATCTGGACACAACAACTGACAGACAGGGTGATTCTGAACAAGGTGGAAACTGTATAGCAAGTCTTATAGCATTTCAAGTTTAAAATTATAATGTTCAATGGCACGATGTTAGTTTTGGCTTAACTTCAACAGCCTTTCAAATTTGTCTGAAATCAGTTTCATCTGATTTTCTCTCATTTGGACAAAATAATGCTACTGTACATTGTAATACGGGGGCTTACCATTGTGTGTTCTAATTTCTAGTTGTGTAGCTATTCTTCCATGCTATCCTACATGAATGCATTTTCCCAATCAAGACGTTTATAACGAAGCATCGAAACGTACACATATGTGTTGATCAGAATTATACACAGACCAAACACATATTATACAGCTCCATATTCGCTTTATTCTATCCGAATGTGTTTTCATTTCGTACGGTTTTCGCTATTGCATGAAATTTCCAGTATTTGTATGATTTCCAAGGTTGTCACAAGTATTTCATGCTGCAAAAGTATCCCAAACCTTTAAAAGTCTGTGTAGCGGTTGTATCAACCTTTTTTAGCCTAAGATCTGATGCATTTAATGTAAATTTCTTGCATATCGTCATTGATCTTTGCAGGTACCCCCATGTTTATAATGCATTGTGAGAGTGTTAACTACGGTATCTAGGCATATATTTAATATCGTTGTCGTCTTTAAGGATGTACACATGTGATTTCAGGGCCGTAAATTACATGGAGGCATGTAGGCAGTTGCCTCCTATTGCGGGCTGATTTTTTGTCTAAAAAGGGAAGGGTCCAACAAATTTTTTGTCTCGCTTCGCTCGGCGGGGTGCCTCCCCTTCCAGGGGAGGCAATTTACGGCCCTGGATTTTAATGTCAGATGTTATCTTGTATACCTAATTTTTCTGTTTTTCAACATTTCATACTGTTATAAATCGAGTGTCCATTATTTAAAGCATGTTAATCTCAGGAAAAGACGTGTAACCAATTATGTCACGAATTACATTCAAGAACGACTACTCTTGATAGCTTAAAATATGGACAGACTATTTTCCGAAATCGTGGGATCTCCCGAACGCTTGAGCTTGTAACGGTAGCATTTGTACGGAAAGATTATTAAATGAATGAGTAGTTCTCCCTTTAATTGCGAAAAGTATCCTTTACACTAGCGCAGAAATTTGCGCATTTTAAAGGAGCGGTAAATCCGACGAACTACAAATCAATTTGGTGTGGTCTTTACAACATGTCTTCTGTTTTGTTATAATTTTGTATTACAAGCTACGGAAACTTTTGAGACTTCCTCTAAACCATTTGATGGCAATAAGTAAAATTTCATCATATAATGATTTATGGACGGAATGGTTCGTCCCTAATTCTGTTACGTCCGGATCGGCACGAACAGGCGTTTATCCATTCCAAAATCATGAGCCTTGCACATGCGCATGTAAATTGAGTGAGACGTTATTATTTTATATTTTTATTACATCGACCAAATTGCAACCATATACAACTTGAATTTATTATCAACATTACTAAAATAGTCGTATGAAACGATCATTAAACCTTTCCTTTTGAACAGCGCTCTTCTTAACATAAAACAAATGTTCATCTACTTTAATAACCGATCCCTAACTTAGGCTATATCTTTGACAGTATCATATATAGTCGGCGCCCTCCCGGGGCGCCGACTTATGAAGAATATGTCCCGAAAGATTGTGTACACATCGTAGCATGTGACTTAACCCATAGCAACATAACGCTCACATTCATCTCCGACATACAACAGATAAAAATGGATTGTCACAACAGGCCCTGAGGACATAAAACCAACATATCAATATAATAACTTACTACCAACTGACCTCTTAAAACTAATAAACATCAGCAGTCATCACAGATACAGAGTTCAGTACGTTTTTGCAACTATCAGGTAAGCAGCACAAGTTCGGTTACTTAAATATATAACATTTCTGTACGTGCGTGTTATGTGTATAAATCGGCCTCAATTAAAAAGAAAAACATATTATAAAACTGTCCACAACGTTCATTGTATTGTCATATCGTGTATTTTATGTCCTCTGATATGTTGTTTGAAATACACATGACGTTAAAATATCAATTAGAACGATAATTAGCTACATTACTACTCATTACATTTATTCATGTATTTATTGTGTCGTGATATCGTTTTTAATTAGACACATAGTCACCTGTTGTCAACGTCTGTATATTTGTGTGTATGTATTGTATATTCACATGGGCCTTTGGCCTACTGAAATTGAAAATAAAATTCTTCATTTCATATTGTATAACAGTAGATTACTCGAACAGAGATAGGTCGAACACTCGAACACTCGAACATGATTTTCGGTCCCTAACTACCATTTCATTCATTGTTTTAAATGTTTATTTTCCAGTCAATGTATGATACGTTCATATGCCATGGTATATAACCTGCTATGGTATACTTAAACACACACAATTTCTTTTAAATAAGTGGATATTATTCTCACATTTTAATTGTGATTTCATATACTTATTTTATTTTAAGTGTATGTACATTTAATTGAGTAGTATTGTTTTATTATGGTTTATACATGTAGTCTCTTATAATTAAAATATGAATGGTATTGTGTAACAATATCAATGTTTCTTTGTAAATATGATAGTTTATATTAAGTGAAATAACCCTAAAATATCAAACTAATAATGTAATTTAAAGTGAGGTCACCTTGATAATGTAGTTGATAATTCAACAATTCTTAGATACTAGTGATAGGGAAATGGAATTTAAAACAAATAGAAGTATGTCTATTTAGAACTAAAACAAAAACAAAAATACGACCGTACCCAATGAATATTAAGATGTGTTATAAGACAGCATTATAGAGACATAAGTTTTCTTGGTAGTGCAAAATGACGTCATATGTATACAAAATATTGAAGACGTCATCAAATGTTAATGACGTCATAAAACTGATCAATATACGAGAGAAAAATAAAGTTGTTACAGAGAACGCCACAGAACAAAATGAAACAAGGACAACACCAACGTTAACCCGAAAAACATAGACAACACAACACAGTCCCAAATGGGCTGGTCAATAGTTTTAAGATACTCCATGGAACACATCCTGTTGGTTCCAGAGCGAAAGTTAATGCATACAACAGGCCCCGAACATAATCCCTTAAGACATTGTTATCAGTCATATCCTGTCATATCAAGTACGGTTTTCAGATATAACTTCATTTAGTCTCAAAACATTAGTGTCCGGTGTGCAGTAAAATCAGGTGAAAATATATCAAGTATTGATTTACTTAAAATCTTATCTGCAGTTGTCTCAGTATGTCAGGATTATAACCCTTCCTTATGAACTTATTAATTAGTTTCACAAATAACTGATAAAAGTAACAATTGTTATTAATTTTTTCGAATTCTATATAACAGATCTCCATAAAAATAGGGTTTAATAATAATAATTCAATAATTAATCTAACATAGATTTGACACTAGTGTTTATTTAAAATAATATCGGGATATTTATGCCAAAAATTACGAAATGTCTTACATAATTTATGATAACGATAGCCTTGTTTTAGAAGTTTACCTGTAAGTAGAAGGTTACGCTATTAAAGTCCCCATGATTATTATTATAAGTTGAGATACATATATCCCGTAGGTTGGACTCCTATGGATATCACTATTGTGTGAGGGAATTTTTATAATCTAAAAGTCATAATCATCTCGTCTATCATAAATGTTTGTAGTAATACTACCATTTTCTATAGAAATGTCCGAGTCAATAAACGATGCATGCCGCATCTGTATCCAATGTTTTAGCTTCCGAAAGTTGTAGTTCTGTTGGATATATTTTATTTATCATGGTTGGAAAAAAACTCTTTATCAATATACAAAATATCGTCTAAATAACGGGAGGTATTATTGAAAGCGTCAATTACCTACATCTGTTGTGTTTTTTGGATGAGGATAACATAAAGTCTCTTCGGGGAAAAAACAAGAATACAAAAGCAACAGAGAAAATAGTCAATAAGAATAAACACAACTTTATAATGTTACAAAATTGTGTATATGTTACTATGATGTATAAGAAGACACACATAGTTTCAAAAGACAGGATATATGTTATATATGCAATAGACAGTGACAAAATAAAGTAACAACTTTAAGATGAGTTTTTCTAAAACAAAAAGTGTGTATGTATTGTTCACAATAATGAGACGTAAGTAAAGAATATATAAAACAATACAGTACTTCGAAATATTGGTATCAATTCCACCCGAAATTTCTATTCTTAATGTGCTCGCCCATATGGGATTCCCGGTGGCGAGGATAGACAAACTCAACCCCATGTTATCTTAATCTTTACTTCGGGCACGTAAAAGAACCAGTGGTGCTTCTGGAGCATCTTCTGTATCATGCACTATCCTACATAAATCTAAAATGGCCAACATTCTTCCGGAGGCGACGATAAATAAACGCAATACACACATTATCTTAATCATTTACATAATGCTTAGTGCACTTGTACCGGTAACAGTCAGTTCGTACATAAACATGTATACCATAGATTCCTCAAACAATAGATGACTCGAACTAATTGCTAGATCCGACGGCAGTGTTCACTAGCGGTTTGAATCAAAACACAGTAAATAAGTAATACAGTGTTTACAATGACTTGTCGCTAGTATAACACAGGAAAGCTACATGCACAGAGCATTTCTACCACGCAAATCTCGAGGGTGCAAAATAAAACACATGAGAATTATAAAGTAGATTTCGAAAGAGAATGAGTTTTAGATGTGGCCGAAATGGAATGCCAGAAGTAGATAGATTACCACTTCAAAATTCTAAAACAAAATGCAAGATTTCGTTCATGTTATATATTGCTCTATATTGTACAAGTTCAGTTTTTAGAGAGAAATGCCAGTATTGCGCATAAAATGTCCTCTATACTGATGACGCGTTACATTTAATAATTGAAACAAGGAAAAATCTAAGCTATCAACCTTGTGTGCTTTTAGAGATTTTAGAAAGGCTTATGATTTTATTGATAGAAATATTCTATGGACTAAATTATCTAAATTGTGTATTAAAGGAAATATGAATCAAGCGTTACAGTCTCTGTACCAAACGGTCTCCATACTGAGTGGTTTGAAGTAAACTGTGATCTACGTCCAGGTTGTCACTTATGCTTTTTAATATACACATTAACGACTTAGCTATTAAAGTAAAAGCTTTCGGTAATGGTGTATATTAAGATAATGAAAATGTATGTATTTTGTTGTATGCTGATGATGTTTGAGCTAAGCTTCGCGTTCAAATTCGTACATGTAGGACAAGTTAGTAGCCTAAGTTTTTATTTGCGTAGGTTAATGCCCTGTATAAGTATTACTAGTATGTTTTGCATAAATATTAACGAAGCTTTTCATCAAAGTGAGTTAGCATATGTAAAGAACTGTTGCAAGGTATGTGATGGATATGAGACGCAGTATCCGAACTGTCGTTACTGTGCATCACTGCTGACGCAATGTATATAACAATGAATAAATAACTCGAGTATGAATAGACACATACAAAGTGCACAGCCATTCAAAAAGCACATTGAAACATGAACGCATGCACCTAATTCAAAAGCAAAATACTCTCATAATAAGTTAACATATTAAACATGTAACATAACTGCTATAATTGCTAATAAAAGGATTTTGCTAAGTAATAATGAGGGGATTTCTGTAACTTGTCCAGGTCAGATCGAATCTGTTTCCTGTTATTCTGATTAATCATGTACAATATAACCACGTAAGCATTTATAATACTAAGCTGATTTCCGAATTAATTAAATTTCAATTTACACCAGAAACAAATTGCATCAAGACCACTTTCAAAGCCATACTGTGTAGATTGTATCAGCATGTACAAGTTGGTGCGAGTTATCTACAGGATACAAGCATGTTTATCAGAGTGAATTTATCAAAGCATTCAAGTATTTACTTTATGTTGATAGACTACTTTTGTAGTAATGTCAATCCAATAAGATGTTTATCATAAATTATTTGAATACACAAAGATCTAATATACATTCGATTATCTTATTATGAGTTTTTACTTAAAATAAGGTTAATAATGTTTGGAGTTAATTGAAAGAATATTTCTAGTGACTTCATTAATTGAAGCTTGTATATCTTAGTGGGTGGGGTAATTTCTATCACTTAAATTATACAAATATAACTTTTATTTCGTTCTAATTAGGCATTGTTCTTCATCAATACACCATAAATGAAGTATGCGTATACATATTCTGCTGTGGAGAAGTTTTCAGGTGTATTTCATTCCACAAATGTACATCTTGTCTTATTTTATATGACTCAAAAAAAGTTTTAGTAAAAATCACGTGGTGTTAAAACGGACGAATTTGAAGTACTTCCGCAACTTAGATTTTGTTAGACTTTTGATATGTTGTTCTACATAGATTTAACTTTCATAAACAGTGAAAATCATTTCTGTTGCAATTATTTGAAGGTTTAGCCTTTTTTGACGTAGAATGACTGGACTAATAGCATAGAGACTGAATTACATGTACTTTTGCATTGTTCTGCTTATGCTAATATCAGATATGAATTGTTTAATGCATGCTTTGAAAATAACATCACTTTTACAAATCTCACAGTTGTTGAGAAACTTATATTATTATCTCCAACGATGATATTGTTTAATTTTCTGCCAAAACCTGCTATATGATTCTACAATTAAGGGAAAGTATTTTGTATAGATAATGTATTATTACATTTTATTACATTACAAACAAATTGTTTACAAAACTGATAGACATTCATTATTATGTTTTTATGTGAATGTTTGCTTTTAAGTCACATGGTCTTAATTAAATATGTGTGTTAATTGTTTGGCTACACGAAAGTCTTATAATATATCGTGTACATTTTGTATAGTTTTATGTATGAGATATATGCTTGTATATTAATCTCTTATAATTCGTATTGTTTTAGTGCATTTTTTTTATGTTCTTTATTGTCTATACTATATGTATAGTTATGCTTGTACAAATATGAGACTTTGATAAATAAATATACAATTTAAAATGGATCAAAGAAAAGGCACTGCTTGTGTCGCAGATATTTCACCATGTCGGTAGTTTTCTTTTTTAAAGATTACCATTTGCAATATACTTGAGTTCAAGTTGTTCTTTAAACAAATTTGGTCTTAAGTGTTATTTCAATTCATAAAATGTTTACAATGCTTCGAATTATGAAACTGAGTTTTTCAGCCAGAAATTAGCAATATTATAAACTATAACATAGTATATTTAAACCGACTTACTTTCTTTGTCATAGTTATCCATTAGACCGTTATTTTTTTAATCCTTCGCACAATAAAGTTCACTCACAAGGCTGTAGTGTCTACAACAATACTGATGGCGGGCAATACTATCATAATAGCATACATTAATGAATCGCTGAGCTATGGCCCTATCTGTTTACTGACACTTGAGAGTAATTCTCTATGCTATATTCTAATTGTAACACGTGGGAATGTGACACTAGTAATGAGCTGTGTGAAGCTAGCATCCGTCAGTTTAAGTCAATATACATATACAATGTATATGTACAGATCATTTTGCAAGTCATTAACCGGCAGGTGGAGATAGGCACTCAAATTTACTGCAATTTCTTGGAAAACGTCATATTTGGCATAGCTCATTTTACTGACACAAATCATGTATACGTGGATTATTATAAAGAATAGTCCTCGTTTTTCAAATTGCACTATATACGTTCCTAACTCCAATACATTGATTTTCCTTCTTATAGAATCTAAAATGATTTTAAATTTGCGAACATAAAGTAAATACTTATTAATATTATAAATACAAAATTAATTTTATATATTGAATGAATTTATTAAAATATTATTCTAATTGAACATCATCCATTTCACTACTTTTAATTACAAGATGTAGGAACGAACTGGCGGTTATAACGCTGACGAGACTCCTTTCTAAATAATATCAGTTATTGAAGGACTCTCCACATTGGTATAATTCCCTTCCAAATAAGTGAGTAAACCCAGGTTTTAAACGGGGTTTATCCGAGTTAAACACTGCGGTATTGGCACTGGGTTAAAAGTGGGTCTTTTAGCTCACCGAGCAGGTTTTTTCTAGACAAAATATGGGTTTTCAAGAGAAGAAAAATCTACAATAAACACAGTTTTAATCAATTTAGTGTTTTTTTCTGAGCTAACGTGGGTTTGAAACACACTTCTCCAGAAGTTGGGTTTTTATTGGCTAAAAGTTAGCAAAAGCGAGTTTTAAGCAAAAAACCTTTTCCAGAGAAGCGAGTTTTAAGTTTTTGTGGGCTATAAGTGAGCAAAAGGCGGATTATTTCGATGCTAAAAGTGAGCAAAAGGTGAGTTATTTCGGGGCTTAATGTGAGCAGAAGGTGAGTTATTTCGGGGCTAAAAGTGAGCAAAAGGTGAGTTATTTCGGGGCTTAATGTGAGCAGAAGGTGAGTTATTTCGGGGCTAAAAGTGAGCAAAAGGTGAGTTATTTCGGGGCTTAATGTGAGCAAAAGGCGGTTTATTTCGGGGCTAAAAGTGAGCAAAAGGCGAGTTATTTCGGGGCTAAAAGTGAGCAAAATGTGAGTTATTTCGGGGCTTAATGTGAGCAGAAGGTGAGTTTTTTCGGGGCTTAATGTGAGCAAAATGTGAGTTATTTCGGGGCTTAATGTGAGCAAAAGGCGGTTTATTTCGGGGCTAAAAGTGAGCAAAAGGCGAGTTATTTCGGGGCTAAAAGTGAGCAAAATGCGAGTTATTTTGGGGCTTAATGTGAGCAAAAGGCGGTTTATTTCGGGGCTAAAAGTGAGCAAAAGGCGTTTTATTTCGGGGCAAAAAGTGAGCAAAAAGCGGTTTATTTCGGGGCTAAAAGTGTAGACATCAAACATACCATGTGAAGACATCAAACATATCATGTGTAAACATCAAACATATCATGTGTAGAAATCAAACATACCATGTGAAGACATCAAACATATCATATGTAGACATCAAACATATCATGTGAAGACATCAAACATATCATGTGTAAACATCAAACATATCATGTGAAGACATCAAACATATCATGTGTAGACATCAAACATATCATGTGAAGACATCAAACATATCATGTGTAGACATCAAACATATCATGTGTAAACATCAAACATATCATGTGTAGACATCAAACATATCATGTGTAGACATCAAACATATCATGTGAAGACATCAAACATATCATGTGTAGACATCAAACATATCATGTGTAAACATCAAACATACCATGTGTAAACATCAAACATATCATGTGAAGACATCAAACATATCATGTGTAGACATCAAACATATCATGTGAAGACATCAAACATATCATGTGTAGACATCAAACATATCATGTGAAGACATCAAACATATCATGTGAAAGACATCAAATATATCATGTGAAGACATCAAACATATCATGTGTAGACATCAAACATATCATGTGTAGACATCAAACATATCATGTGTAGACATCAAACATATCATGTGTAGACATCAAACATATCATGTGAAGACATCAAACATATCATGTGTAAACATCAAACATATCATGTGTAGACATCAAACATATCATGTGTAGACATCAAACATATCATGTGTAGACATCAAACATATCATGTGAAGACATCAAACATACCATGTGTAAACATCAAACATATCATGTGAAGACATCAAACATATCATGTGTAAACATCAAACATATCATGTGAAGACATCAAACATATCATGTGAAAGACATCAAATATATCATGTGTAAACATCAAACATACCATGTGTAAACATCAAACATATCATGTGTAAACATCAAACATATCATGTGAAGACATCAAACATATCATGTGTAGACATCAAACATATCATGTGTAGACATCAAACATATAATGTGAAGACATCAAACATATCATGTGAAGACATCAAACATATCATGTGTAGACATCAAACATATCATGTGAAGACATCAAACATATCATGTGAAGACATCAAACATATCATGTGTAAACATCAAACATATCATGTGTAAACATCAAACATATCATGTGTAAACATCAAACATATCATGTGAAGACATCAAACATATCATGTGTAGACATCAAACATATCATGTGTAAACATCAAACACATCATGTGTAGACATCAAACATATCATGTGAAGACATCAAACATATCATGTGTAAACATCAAACATATCATGTGTAAACATCAAACATATCATGTGAAGACATCAGACATATCATGTGAAGACATCAAACATATCATGTGTAAACATCAAACATATCATGTGTAAACATCAAACATATCATGTGAAGACATCAAACATATCATGTGTAGACATCAAACATATCATGTGTAAACATCAAACACATCATGTGTAGACATCAAACATATCATGTGAAAGACATCAAACACATCATGTGTAAACATCAAACATACCATGTGTAGACATCAAACATATCATGTGTAGACATCAAACATATCATGTGAAGACATCAAACATATCATGTGTAGACATCAAACATATCATGTGTAAACATCAAACACATCATGTGTAAACATCAAACATATCATGTGAAGACATCAAACATATCATGTGTAGACATCAAACATATCATGTGTAAACATCAAACATATCATGTGTAGACATCAAACACATCATGTGTAAACATCAAACATATCATGTGTAGACATCAAACACATCATGTGTAGACATCAAACATATCATGTGTAGACATCAAACATATCATGTGAAGACATCAAACATATCATGTGTAGACATCAAACATATCATGTGTAAACATCAAACATATCATGTGAAGACATCAAACATATCATGTGTAGACATCAAACATATCATGTGTAAACATCAAACACATCATGTGTAGACATCAAACATATCATGTGTAGACATCAAACATATCATGTGAAGACATCAAACATACCATGTGTAAACATCAAACATATCATGTGAAGACATCAAACATATCATGTGTAAACATCAAACATATCATGTGAAGACATCAAACATATCATGTGAAAGACATCAAATATATCATGTGTAAACATCAAACATACCATGTGTAAACATCAAACATATCATGTGTAGACATCAAACATATCATGTGAAGACATCAAACATATCATGTGTAAACATCAAACATATCATGTGTAAACATCAAACATATCATGTGAAGACATCAGACATATCATGTGAAGACATCAAACATATCATGTGTAAACATCAAACATATCATGTGTAAACATCAAACATATCATGTGAAGACATCAAACATATCATGTGTAGACATCAAACATATCATGTGTAAACATCAAACACATCATGTGTAGACATCAAACATATCATGTGAAAGACATCAAACACATCATGTGTAAACATCAAACATACCATGTGTAGACATCAAACATATCATGTGTAGACATCAAACATATCATGTGAAGACATCAAACATATCATGTGTAGACATCAAACATATCATGTGTAAACATCAAACACATCATGTGTAAACATCAAACATATCATGTGAAGACATCAAACATATCATGTGTAGACATCAAACATATCATGTGTAAACATCAAACATATCATGTGTAGACATCAAACACATCATGTGTAAACATCAAACATATCATGTGTAGACATCAAACACATCATGTGTAGACATCAAACATATCATGTGTAGACATCAAACATATCATGTGAAGACATCAAACATATCATGTGTAGACATCAAACATATCATGTGTAAACATCAAACATATCATGTGAAGACATCAAACATATCATGTGTAGACATCAAACATATCATGTGTAAACATCAAACACATCATGTGTAGACATCAAACATATCATGTGTAGACATCAAACATATCATGTGAAGACATCAAACATACCATGTGTAAACATCAAACATATCATGTGAAGACATCAAACATATCATGTGTAAACATCAAACATATCATGTGAAGACATCAAACATATCATGTGAAAGACATCAAATATATCATGTGTAAACATCAAACATACCATGTGTAAACATCAAACATATCATGTGTAAACATCAAACATATCATGTGAAGACATCAAACATATCATGTGTAGACATCAAACATATCATGTGTAGACATCAAACATATAATGTGAAGACATCAAACATATCATGTGAAGACATCAAACATATCATGTGTAGACATCAAACATATCATGTGAAGACATCAAACATATCATGTGAAGACATCAAACATATCATGTGTAAACATCAAACATATCATGTGTAAACATCAAACATATCATGTGTAAACATCAAACATATCATGTGAAGACATCAAACATATCATGTGTAGACATCAAACATATCATGTGTAAACATCAAACACATCATGTGTAGACATCAAACATATCATGTGAAGACATCAAACATATCATGTGTAAACATCAAACATATCATGTGTAAACATCAAACATATCATGTGAAGACATCAGACATATCATGTGAAGACATCAAACATATCATGTGTAAACATCAAACATATCATGTGTAAACATCAAACATATCATGTGAAGACATCAAACATATCATGTGTAGACATCAAACATATCATGTGTAAACATCAAACACATCATGTGTAGACATCAAACATATCATGTGAAAGACATCAAACACATCATGTGTAAACATCAAACATACCATGTGTAGACATCAAACATATCATGTGTAGACATCAAACATATCATGTGAAGACATCAAACATATCATGTGTAGACATCAAACATATCATGTGTAAACATCAAACACATCATGTGTAAACATCAAACATATCATGTGAAGACATCAAACATATCATGTGTAGACATCAAACATATCATGTGTAAACATCAAACATATCATGTGTAGACATCAAACACATCATGTGTAAACATCAAACATATCATGTGTAGACATCAAACACATCATGTGTAGACATCAAACATATCATGTGTAGACATCAAACATATCATGTGAAGACATCAAACATATCATGTGTAGACATCAAACATATCATGTGTAAACATCAAACATATCATGTGAAGACATCAAACATATCATGTGTAGACATCAAACATATCATGTGTAAACATCAAACACATCATGTGTAGACATCAAACATATCATGTGTAGACATCAAACATACCATGTGTAAACATCAAACATATCATGTGTAAACATCAAACATACCATGTGAAGACATCAAACATATCATGTGAAGACATCAAACATATCATGTGAAGACATCAAACATACCATGTGAAGACATCAAACATACCATGTGAAGACATCAAACATATCATGTGAAGACATCAAACATATCATGTGTAAACATCAAACATATCATGTGTAAACATCAAACATATCATGTGAAGACATCAAACATATCATGTGAAGACATCAAACATACCATGTGTAAACATCAAACATACCATGTGTAGACATCAAACATATCATGTGAAGACATCAAACATATCATGTGTAGACATCAAACATATCATGTGAAGACATCAAACATATCATGTGAAGACATCAAACATATCATGTGAAGACATCAAACATATCATGTGTAAACATCAAACATACCATGTGTAGACATCAAACATATCATGTGAAGACATCAAACATATCATGTGTAGACATCAAACATATCATGTGAAGACATCAAACATACCATGTGTAAACATCAAACATACCATGTGTAGACATCAAACATATCATGTGAAGACATCAAACATATCATGTGAAGACATCAAACATATCATGTGAAGACATCAAACATATCATGTGTAAACATCAAACATATCATGTGTAAACATCAAACATATCATGTGTAAACATCAAACATATCATGTGTAAACATCAAACATATCATGTGTAGACATCAAACACATCATGTGAAGACATCAAACATATCATGTGTAGACATCAAACATATCATGTGTAAACATCAAACATATCATGTGAAGACATCAAACATATCATGTGTAGACATCAAACATATCATGTGAAAGACATCAAACATATCATGTGAAGACATCAAACATATCATGTGTAAACATCAAACATATCATGTGTAGACATCAAACATATCATGTGAAGACATCAAACATATCATGTGAAGACATCAAACATATCATGTGTAAACATCAAACATATCATGTGTAGACATCAAACATATCATGTGAAAGACATCAAATATATCATGCGTAGACATCAAACATATCATGTGTAAACATCAAACATATCATGTGAAGACATCAAACATATCATGTGAAGACATCAAACATATCATGTGTAAACATCAAACATACCATGTGTAAACATCAAACATATCATGTGTAAACATCAAACATATCATGTGTAGACATCAAACATATCATGTGAAAGACATCAAACTTATCATGTGAAAGACATCAAACATATCATGTGAAAGACACTGTACTACATAATATCAACCACAAATTAAGCATTTAAAACAAGAGCACCAAATCTTGTCCTTTCTTCACTTGACAAAGGAAACCCTACATTTGTTTAGGGTAGAACTGTATGCATTGCTATGCTCAATATGACTTTTTGCAAGTAAAATATAACTTTTAGTGATAATATTATTTAAATTACATTCAAAATATCAGATGCACCCAAAACAAATTTGATTAAGCCAACACATATGACTGAGCTTCTTGCTTCAGACAACAGACAAACTAACAAGAAAGGCTGCAAGAAAAATATAAAAAGACAGTATACATGTACATAACATATACATAAATATATTCTCAAGCAGCAATTATACGAAATAAATGGATCTATTAACTTATTTCTGGGGATTCGAACCCACGACCACAAGTTTACAAATCATCCAACACATTCACTCGGCTACCGGACACGATGTTCACTACCCGGTCAAATAATAGTTGTAAACGTTCATAACGCGGTTTGGTTTTCGTAAAACGTACGGACTTCATCGAGTATGGCCCGACTACTAATTTATCGTGTGCTCCAACCATGAAATTAAGTAAATTATGACAGGTCAAAAACTTCACAATACTTACTGCATTAAATATTTAAGCATTTGAACAAGCATATGTTTAAAATGTAATAAATAGCATATTTAGACATCTAGTAGTTAAATGTCAAAATCTCTGCTTCAAGATATACAAGTGGCATATTTTGCTAGCTCTAAAGTCATGTAAGATTCCTTAGGCCATGCCAAATTGGAATTTTGTTAAGCGTCAACCTAAGTTCGCGAAACCTAGCTACCTATTAAAATAAAAACACAAACTCATAACGAAAAAACAAATATCCTCAGATAATAAGTGATGCATAATTTTAGATATTTTAATGAAATTCGTTATTTCGCACATGCTGAAGTCCTAAGTTACTTTCTTGCGAGGCTAGCATGAAAACATTAGATGAAGATGAAAAGCTAAAATGACTTTATTCATTTACATTCATTAAATATTTGAGATTCATCAAGTGTATCACACCATAGTAACCATTCATCAAATGTATCATACCATAGTAACCATTCATCAAATGTATCACACCATAGTAACCATTCATCAAATGTATCACACCATAGTAACCATTCATCAACTGTATCACACCATAGTAACCATTCATCAACTGTATCACACCATAATAACCATTCATCAACTGTATCACACCATAGTAACCATTCATCAACTGTATCACACCATAGTAACCATTCATCAACTGTATCACACCATAGTAACCAATCATCAACGGTATCACACCATGGTAACCATTCATCAACTGTTTCACACCATAGTAACCATTCATCAACTGTATCACACCATAGTAACCATTCATCAACTGTATCACACCATAGTAACCATTCATCAACTGTATCACACCATAGTAACCATTCATCAACTGTATCACACCATAGTAACCATTCATCAACTGTATCACACCATAGTAACCATTCATCAACTGTATCACACCAAAGTAACCATTCATCAACTGTATCACACCATAGTAACCATTCATCAACTGTATCACACCATAGTAACCACTCATCAACTGTATCACACCAAAGTAACCAATTATCAGCTGTATCACACCATGGTAACTATTCATCGGCTGTATCACACCATGGTAACCATTCATCAACTGTATCACACCATAGTGCAATACTATGATACTACTAAACGTATAATGATATCAGCTGCAGCCGTAATACTTATATAACTATATTGCTTCTGTTAACAGTAGTTGCAATGGCATGATACAACTAAACGTATAATGATGTCAGCTGCAGTCGTAATACTTATATAACTATACTGCTTCTGTTAACAGTAGTTGCAATGGCATGATACAACTAAACGTATAATGATGTCAGCTGCAGTCGTAATACTTATATAACTATACTGCTTCTGTTAACAGTAGTTGCAATGGCATGATACAACTAAACGTATAATGATGTCAGCTGCAGTCGTAATACTTATATAACTATACTGCTTCTGTTAACAGTAGTTGCAATGGCATGATACAACTAAACGTATAATGATGTCAGCTGCAGTCGTAATACTTATATAACTATACTGCTTCTGTTAACAGTAGTTGCAATGGCATGATACAACTAAACGTATAATGATGTCAGCTGCTGTCGTAATACTTATATAACTATACTGCTTCTGTTAACAGTAGTTGCAATGGCATGATACAACTAAACGTATAATGATGTCAGCTGCAGTCGTAATACTTATATAACTATACTGCTTCTGTTAACAGTAGTTGCAATGGAATGATTTAACTAAACGTATAATGATGTCAGCTGCAGCCGTAATAATTATATAGCTATACTCCTTCTGTTAACAGTAGTTGCAATGGAATGATTTAACTAAACGTATAATGATGTCAGCTGCAGCCGTAATAATTATATAGCTATACTCCTTCTGTTAACAGTAGTTGCAATGGCATGATACAACTAAACGTATAATGATGTCAGCTGCAGTCGTAATACTTATATAACTATACTGCTTCTGTTAACAGTAGTTGCAATGGCATGATACAACTAAACGTATAATGATGTCAGCTGCAGCAGTTATGATTATATAACTATACTGCTTCTGTTAACAGTAGTTGCAATGGCATGATACAACTAAAAGTATAATGATATCAGCTGCAGCAGTTATGATTATATAACTATACTGCTTCTGTTAACAGTAGTTGCAATGGAATGATACAACTAAAAGTATAATGACATTAGCTACAGCACTTATGATTATATAACTATACTGCTTCTGTTAACAGTAGTTGCAATGGCATGATATAACTAAACGTATAATGATGTCAGCTGCAGCAGTAATAATTATGTAACTATACTGCTTCTGTTAACAGTAATTGCAATGGAATGATTTAACTAAACGTATAATGATGTCAGCTGCAGCCGTAATAATTATATAGCTATACTCCTTCTGTTAACAGTAGTTGCAATGGAATGATTTAAATAAACGTATAATGATGTCAGCTGCAGCAGTTATAATTATATAACTATACTTCTTCTGTTAACAGTAGTTGCAATGGCATGATACAACTAAACGTATAATGATGTCAGCTGCAGTCGTAATACTTATATAACTATACTGCTTCTGTTAACAGTAGTTGCAATGGAATGATTTAAATAAACGTATAATGATGTCAGCTGCAGCAGTTATAATTATATAACTATACTTCTTCTGTTAACAGTAGTTGCAATGGCATGATACAACTAAACGTATAATGATGTCAGCTGCGGCAGTTATGATTATATAACTATACTGCTTCTGTTAACAGTAGTTGCAATGGCATGATACAACTAAAAGTATATTGATATCAGCTGCAGCAGTTATGATTATATAACTATACTGCTTCTGTTAACAGTAGTTGCAATGGAATGATACAACTAAAAGTATAATGACATTAGCTACAGCACTTATGATTATATAACTATACTGCTTCTGTTAACAGTAGTTGCAATGGCATGATATAACTAAACGTATAATGATGTCAGCTGCAGCAGTAATAATTATGTAACTATACTGCTTCTGTTAACAGTAGTTGCAATGGAATGATTTAACTAAACGTAAAATGATGTCAGCTGCAGCCGTAATAATTATATAGCTATACTCCTTCTGTTAACAGTAGTTGCAATGGAATGATTTAAATAAACGTATAATGATGTCAGCTGCAGCAGTTATAATTATATAACTATACTTCTTCTGTTAACAGTAGTTGCAATGGCATGATACAACTAAACGTATAATGATGTCAGCTGCAGCAGTTATGATTATATAACTATACTGCTTCTGTTAACAGTAGTTGCAATGGCATGATACAACTAAAAGTATAATGATATCAGCTGCAGCAGTTATGATTATATAACTATACTGCTTCTGTTAACAGTAGTTGCAATGGAATGATACAACTAAAAGTATAATGACATTAGCTACAGCACTTATGATTATATAACTATACTGCTTCTGTTAACAGTAGTTGCAATGGCATGATATAACTAAACGTATAATGATGTCAGCTGCAGCAGTAATAATTATGTAACTATACTGCTTCTGTTAACAGTAGTTGCAATGGCATGATATAACTAAACGTGTAATGATATCAGCTGCAGCAGTAATAATTATATAACTATACTCCTTCTGTTAACAGTAGTTGCAATGGCATGATACAGCAGCAGTATTACTTTTCGCTTGTGACGAAACGCCGGGTGAATTACAGATCTATATTATCATCAGAGAATTGTGTGTATGTATTGTATGAAGTGGCCGTTTCCACGGCGGTACAGCGCTGATTACGCATAAGTTGCAGACGCATGGCTCTGTATTGACGTACGAGGTCGGTCTGGTCGCGGTCGGTCGGCAACCATCCCCGTGATTCTGAAACGTCTGAAAGGTCTAACAAGACGTTACATTGTCGTAGCATCCACACCAAACTGCAAAGCAACCTGATCTTGTCGCTGCCCTTGCACTAGAAGTGCAATAACCCCTTTCAACTTCAAGGATGCGTGTCATGGTCGTAGTTTAATTGTTTTTAATTACCAATACAGAGTAAAACGTGGTATGAATATATTTTTGGACGAAGCACTCGATGCATGTACGTGACTATTGTGTTTCAAAAAACAGGTAATTAGACAAGCACCGGTCAAGTTTCATTAAGGCTGTTCATAGGATGTAATGTGTGCTACACAAGGATTAGTTAGGTGTGTTCTACAGCTACAGTCCCATCTCTTATAGAATTACAGCAAAATATGTCACCTTGCATTTCTGGCCATCCTACGTTTCATTTGTCTATTAATTTGGATGAATATCTTTATAAGCAACTTACGTACACACGTGTGGGAAGTATTGAGGAATGGGAAAGAATGAATAAACAAATTTATTTTGCATTTGTGTTCTTTTCAATATATAACAATATAAGTGATACATTTGAGTGTACCTATATCCATTGGGAATGGTGTGTTATTCATAAATAATGAGTTAGGTCGAAAACTGTCTGGCATTGTTGATGTATGAAACAAACAGGTCCGAAGATTTCTACAAGTGAGATGTTGATCAAATCCTTGATTATGGTTTTGTTTTAATTTATTCACGTTCGACGTGACATCTAACACATGTGTGAAAGTTTACCTAACGAACTAGTTCGATTCTCGGTCGCGGCAGGTCATACCCTTCCATGAAAATTTGACAAAAATGTCGATTTTCCTCCACATGTGGAGAAGTTGCCGGCTCCTTGTGGAAGGTTAAGTTAGTACTGGTAAGAATTCAGTCCAGGAAAAAATGGTTAGGTGAACCGGCCGCCGTATATAACTGAAATATCGTTGAGAAACGGCGTTAAACCCGATGAAACAAACAAACTAAAGAAAACTATCGATTTCGCAATCACTCCAGAGGTTGGAAACTATCACTATTCGAGGACAACCTTTACCTGAACTATCAAAAGTGAACACGAGTCTATTATTACGGGTCACGAGTATATGATACATTTACGTACACTAAAGTCGAAGACTATTCTCCAATATAGAAGTCAAAGGAGTTGATTGCTTTTTCGTTTCGGCATTGTTAAGTTATTTGAGAATGTTATTGTACAATGCACAATACATCAGTTATTGACATATAGACTATTTCGTGTTCAGGGGGCTTCCCTATTATCTGAATTAATTCAGTTCATTGATGGATAATATGACCCATTAACTAAATAGCGCAATAAAAACGAGAATCCTAATTGTCAACCATTTAGTTTTCAGTAGTATGAAAGAATGAAGTCACTAAGATGTTACATTGAACAGACAACGCAAGCTAGCTCTCGACCTTCTACATACGGTGGGCATGGTAACGAGTCACATCTTGCTTCAGTGAAATATAATATATGTTCATCATTATTCTTCGCACCATTGGGTATAAAGTCAGGTGTTGAGTCTACACATAGGTGGTTATGGGGACTAGGATGGCTGTGATACACTGTCATAAGATATCCCTGGTATTCCTTTGTCCATCCATTATAGCAGGAGCTCCTACCTGGTATCATTAGTACTAGGCGCTTTTGGGTTTTGCATACGGCGCAAGGCAGATCTTGGTCATTGACTGGATATTCAATCATACCATGTCCATCAATGGTATTTATTTCCGATCCGTAGACATATCCCCTTGCATTGTCTACACCGTCCTTGTACTTTAACCACGAAGGATCAGAGGGCAAACATATCGTATCACTTCCACCTCCTTTTTCATTGTAACGTCTACCAGAAATATAACCTGCAGACAAAATATATACCATTAAGACAATATAAGGTAATGCACTTCAACAAGAGTCCATGCATCTAAACTACATCGTATATGTAGTCGCATAAACATCTGGCTTTCGGGGCTATTTTCATTTTCATGGGCTGGTTGTGAAAATAATACACGCTCTGTTCATTCGATTTGTGTCTGTTGGAAGTCGATATACAAAGGTGATAGATTAATGTGTTCAAAATTGTTAAACATTTTAGCTTGTAACACGTTTTGCAAATAAGAAAAAGATCTGTGTTTCCATAAATTTCCGAATGGTTACCGAGATTGAAAGTACATTTGTACTATTAACTACAATGATGATAATTTCCATACACACTTTCTTATTGTCCCGAGAAGGTTCGTAAATACAAACAGCTGCATTATTTATACTCATATGCTTAAAAGTATTCCCTAACTTAATAACTGACGTACTTATATTGTCCCATCAAATTTCAAATGATTCAATATCGATGCAACAAGCAGTAATGTCTAATCTCGTCGTCCGGTTAGTTTAATCTAGTTGGTCATGTGTTTATTACGTCGCTGTCGGTCGGTGTTTTTGATTGCCTCCGCCAGGAGCACACTGGTCACGTGATCGCAGTTATTCTTATTCCATTTAGATTCGCACTTAAATTGCGTCAGGCACACAACAACGAACAATAACGTCAATAATACAGTTTTCATTATATGAGAAGGGAAACCTCATTACTAAACAAATTGTTACCAAATACCTTTATAAACTACAGATGTATCACCGTCACATATATTTCTTCCCCACCGGGTATACACTGATCCGCTATCTGCAACAGGGAAAATGTTACATTCATATTGATGTTTGCGTTTAATTTCGTACACACCGTACTATATATATACAAAATGTGTTACAAATTGTGAACTCTACGTACCCGTGCGAACTAATTCGTTCCTCCATACTACTAATCAATCAACAATTCCGCATGATTTAGAAGACATGACACAAAACCCTTTAGCTAAGTCATCCCAGAAATTAAAGCGTATAAATGGAGACCCACCTGGGTTTCTAATTTAGTCCCTTGTGCTAGGCAGCAAATGATAAGTACGAATGTCACTATGAAATTTGTAAACAAATCTTTCAAGGAATATTTAAGAATATTAAGGCATTTCATCATTCCAAGCACACATATTATAGTCAAACGCCGTTTTTCGAACTCCATGTAAACCAAAATAAACAGCTATGGGGACGTTTCAATTGGAAAAATCTTCAACAATGCAAGCTGTTAATGAGGGATTGCTGCCTCGGCACGTGGTAAGCGAGAATCACGAGAAGTCCACATACTTTCAAACCGTCCGTTTGTAAACACAGGAGATTGTCACGAGTTCTCTCCCTTTATCCAATTATTTGAAACTTTATTACATATTCAAGTCAACTGTTAGCTATATTTAACTTCAATCGGTGCATTATTAACACAAGATAAATTGTCATGCGTTTAAAAGATATAGGATATATTTCCCTGCTTTACACAGGTGTGTAAATATTACCTTCTTTATACATTCTCTCGATGAGTTTCTTCTGTTCCAAAACCACGTCAGTAGTTTGCTTCAGTTGCTGTTCAAGATCGAACATTTTCTGCATTAGTTTATAATCATAATCGTATTTCGACAGACATTGCGGTTCTTCTCCAAGGCTCGAATCAATAAACAATATCCAAAGTAACCAACTCGCTCCATACACAGACATTGTCGCTAGAGACTTCAATAAATCCAAGTACGCTGTTCAGCTTATGTACCGTACACCAGTTATACAAATACTTCATATAATGGTTCAGTATAATATATACAATTTAAAATATATATATATATGTGTGTGTGTGTGCGATACAAGTGTTACTTCCGCTAAACAAATCAGTTATGTTTTCGTTGGCGAATCCGGACCTCACACTCATACAAAGCATACTAAATGATGCATCGTATCCGCTTTGAGTTAAGTGATGCGCACTAACCGTCAACGGATGTGTAATGGCTGTTATAAAGTAAGACTTATAGATTGTGCATGTACACATTTCTATGTGTGGTTCTTGTCCGAGGTATACATCAATACAAAGTATTAACAATAAACATCGCCTATTCGTGTCCAGTCTAATTGACTTATGTGTTTTAATTAATATTTTAACTAAGATAACAAAACAGAAATGTTTAGTACATAAGAGTAAATACGAGTACAATCGTTTGTTTAAGCAAAACCGGACTCAATATTCCAAGTCGTTAATATTGATTCATCAGGGTAAGGTGGGGGCAAAATGCCCATGGATACGAGGTAAAAGGCCTACGCGTAAACATTCTGGCATCGTTAGATTTACCGTGCCGCACGATATTCTTTTTGTGACGTCTAACGCAGGTGTGAATACCGCGAACAATTTAAACATGTATCTTCAAATGTAAGTTTTTAGTTCTCATTTTTGTAATTTTACACTATTTTGTGTAAACGCTGATTAGTTAATATTTTAGTATTGCCTCGTACACCTTGTATTCTCGATTTTTGCCATTCGTGTGTTTGTTTGACGGTATTTATGCAGTGCTTACATGATCGCGAAATTGTTCTTCATTTTACCAGAAGTTATTCATAAATATATAGTGTTTAGAGGTTATTGCACCTTATCAAAATGCGTATGCATGTGGCAAAAAGGCAAAACTCGATAAAGTTATGTTCAACTTATTGAGCTTTATCTCGTTTTGTATCTCGCGTTAACTATGTTATAAATGTATAGGTCTCATGCAAACTTGCACACATAGCCAGTTATGTCTTCATCGAACTGATGGTTATTATTGTATCGTAAAATATTGCTTAATATGGGCGCTTTGCCCCACCTTACACAACTCATTAAACCACAAAATCTGTTTCTTTGAAGTGTATGTTAAAGCGTGAGAATTGTTGTGATATACAAAATGTACATCAAGATATACAACGATACTTATACACAAAAGGCTTATGTCAATCATTTAATGATACTGAAGAGAATTCGTCGAAATGATTAGAATGCAATGTATAAATTAAGATTATTACGTTACATCCCTCACCTCAGGCTGTTTTACAGCCCCGACAACCACATACACGAGATGTTCTGTAGGCCTATATTGTGATACTAGACATTCGGTCTGTATGAAAAATGAGCATACAAAATAACCTTGACCCTCAATGACATGCAACAAGGGTCGTTCTGCACATCGTTTCAATGGGGGGGGGGGACTTTTATCACAAGTAATGGTAAAATAGTTCAGATATGAATGTAGAAATCGAGTTTTGTACATAGTCTGTTACAAACTTACATGTTGTGAGAAGTAACAGAGCAAACAGTCAGATTTACAGACAAAAAGACGGACAATCGAACAAATAAATGACAAGTGACCAAGATCTAAATATCGTGATAAATGATACATTTGCTATGTCGAGACTTATGGCATGAACAAGATACTAAGCGGTTATTTGTCCCATTAAATTCTGATTGATCAAGGGATAATCTCCTTGATTAAAGATGAATATCATAAATAATAAAAAATCCCCTGTGAACTGATAATGTCTCGAGGTCGTCTGAAACATGGAACAGTTTATGATGGAATGAATATGTTGAACTGAACAGGTACGTTCTCAGGTCATGCTTTGTGAATTTCTCTTAACTTACGTGTCAACCATGAATGTAATAATGCAAGTTTTGTGTTTGCTTCAGCATTCCGCAGCATACTGATGCATGGAAAGTCAGCGATGTGGACATGTTTCGATAGTAGCTACAACTAGTTTGTCTACAACTAGCGTACGGCTTTCATTAATGTTTTCCGTGCATTTGCATCTTATTTCCACTCTGTGTCAGATGTATTTGATAACATCGCAGAAACATGCACGGGTAGGACTCAGTCTTAAGAAAAAATGCCAATTCGCATAATACAAAGTTGAATGTTCGACTTTCATATTCGATTGAGGTTATGTCTGCTAGGTTTAATTCCGAAATTGTTCAAATGTAACTCAAAAGTAAACTAAAACATGTGCCACTATAAGTTTTCAAAGACCTGTATTACAATTACAATTTTCAGAAGTCACACTGGATAGTGTGACTAAGTGCGGTGATGTTGATATACAAGGATATACAGCTGACATGACAGGTGGTTGTCTACAATGACAGTTGTTCATTTTTTTGTATTTGCGATTATTTATCATCACCACCGGTTTCCCATATGGGCAACGCCTCCGGAAGAATGATAGTCATTTTAGATTTTTGGAGGATATTGCAAGATACAGGAGATGCCCCAGTTCCAGTAGCGCCCCTGGTTCTTTTACGTGCGCGTTACCACTGAACTACGGATCCGCTACAGATGTTCATACCAACAAGACAGACTTATATACAATGTTTCCAGTAATTAAAGGAATGTTTGTGTCATACGTCATTTTGTTTGTTTCGTGCAAACAGTATACCGATTAATATGACATGATATTGTAATTGTTTTCCAAACTGGCCTCTTTTTCTCAAACATTACAAACTGGTAATTATCCTTTGAAATTAACTTGAAAGAAAAATAAATATTATCTGTATAATATATACATAATTATGTAGGTGGTACGCTTCGTCGTACAAACTGGTACACTTGTGCAATGGTACGCTTCGTCGTACAAACTGGTACACTTGTGCAATGGTACAATTCGTCGTACAAACTGGTACACTTGTGCAGTGGTACGCTTCGTCGTACAAACTGGTACACTTGTGCAATGGTACGCTTCGTCGTACAAAGTGGTACACTTGTGCAATGGTACGCTTCGTCGTACTAACTGGTCCACGTGTGCAATGGTACGCTTCGTCGTACAAACTGGTACACTTGTGCAATGGTACGCTTCGTCGTACAAACCGGTGCACATGTGCAATGGTACGCTTCGTCGTACAAACTGGTACACATGTGCAATGGTACGCTTCGTCGTACTAACTGGTACACATGTGCAATGGTACGCTTCGTTCATAAATCAGTGGTATAAGCCAAAGCCAAGATTTCATTTTCTTAACCGGCAGAATTGGCCAAGAAGGTTAATTTCAAGCATTCATTTACCATATTTCGATCTACTGTACTCTAGATACACGTTATATATTAAAAAGAAGGTTTTGGCGACATAGGGTTTTCAGTGACCTTCGATGGTTCCATGTGTCATATTTTTTTGTCGGAACCAAAATTCGATCTCAATGCCACCAATCACCTATACATTTAGCATAAGCAACTATTTTAGATTGTATGGACCTTATAAGATAACCGCCACATCACAATTGCCGGCGACATCAATTGGCAATTTTTCGTATGACAGTCCTATGTGATAAATGGTTTCCAATATATAATTCTTCTTCCGGTATAGTACAGAAACCTACAGGTATATTCTCAAACAGTCGCAAATGTTGTGCAATAACATCATAAGTGAGCGGATTTTTAAAATAGCAATTCAATGTATCTAGCGTCCAGTAGATCATTATGTTCTGTACTTCCCGTCTGAAGCATTAGGAAGTAGGTAGTATTACTGAATCCGGGTTAAGGAATAAGGGACCTCTAGTTATGACCTATCATGTTCGCTGATGGTGTTAGGTACACCAATGGTACGTCAACTAGTTTGTGTACTACCCGGAACATCATGACATTATTTGCTCGGTCACTAATGTAGAACAGGAATGAAGCCGAATTTGTTTCCATTAAAAACAAACAACATTTCAACACAATTGCACTTTATTTTTGTTCAGCCTGATGTGAAACAGCGAGTCTGTTTAAAACAGCAGGAACCAATATCAATAGTCGGGTTCCATACAGAAACATAAAAAACATTTGATTATACGATAGAAGAACATGATAACATATGGTAAACATAAACATCACATTATTATTTTTACTCTCCAGAAGTCTTGCATAATCCTTATACAATCAGACCCACTTCAGCTTCGATACCTTCCGTACATTCCACACATCATAAAGTATCAGAGTGTATTCATATCAGTGTAATGCGATAGGATCCAGCCTGGTATCCCAGCTGTCTGGAGAAACATGTCATACAAATGCAAGCCTGATATACACAGTACAATCAGTCTAAACATTCCCTGATAGTGAATAATAGTAACAACTACAAAAAGTACAGCAATACATTGACCAATGGTAAACCTTCAATATTACTATTTCATTTAGATATTAGAACCGTACTTTACTAAGTATCACATAAGTAGGAATACAAAAACCCGAGTCTTGATATTTGACTCATAAGCAACTTAAATATGTGTAAGGTGTGCATATGGCATTTACTTCAGAAATACGCAGCAAAACCAGCAGACATTTCATGTTGAAAGGTGTCTTTTTAATCAATGCATGACATGATCAGTAAAGGCTTAACACTACCGGTATATCAAGTGTTTGGTACAATACTGCAGTAACTCCTTTATTACAGTTACAATTGTTTGGCACCAAATCCATGATCTGTTCCTGAAATATAAATTCAGTATTCTTCCATAGGAAGAAATGATCATTCTGGTCACACCAAGAGGGCAGACACCCAGGGAAACTCGATGAGGTTATAGATCTACATATAATCACTTTAATCTATGCACAACTCACTTTACTAATTAATGTCTTCTTAACTTGGTAACAATTGTAACGAGAGCAAATCTGTATTCCACCCGTTTATGTGGGCGTACAGTAACATTTATTTCAGGGGGGTGTACACCAGTTTGACAGCATGCTAACCTCTCTGTATTCCACCCGTTTATGTGGGCGTACAGTAACATTTATTTCAGGGGGGTGTACACCAGTTTGACAGCATGCTAACCTCTCTGTATTCCACCCGTTTATGTGGGCGTACAGTAACATTTATTTCAGGGGGGTGTACACCAGTTTGCAGCATGCTAACCTCTCTGTATTCCACCCGTTTATGTGGGCGTACAGTAACATTTATTTCAGGGGGGTGTACACCAGTTTGACAGCATGCTAACCTTTCTGTATTCCACCCGTTTATGTGGGCGTACAGTAACATTTATTTCAGGGGGGTGTACACCAGTTTGACAGCATGCTAACCTTTCTGTATTCCACCCGTTTATGTGGGCGTACAGTAACATTTATTTCAGGGGGGTGTACACCAGTTTGACAGCATGCTAACCTCTCTGTATTCCACACGTTTATGTGGGCGTACAGTAACATTTATTTCAGGGGGGTGTACACCAGTTTGACAGCATGCTAACCTCTCTGTATTCCACCCGTTTATGTGGGCGTACAGTAACATTTATTTCAGGGGGGTGTACACCAGTTTGACAGCATGCTAACCTCTCTGTATTCCACCCGTTTATGTGGGCGTACAGTAACATTTATTTCAGGGGGGGGGGGGTACACCAGTTTGACAGCATGCTAACCTCTCTGTATTCCACCCGTTTATGTGGGCGTACAGTAACATTTATTTCAGGGGGGTGTACACCAGTTTGACAGCAAGCTAACCTCGTATTGAACGTATTGACAAACATTCACACGATGACACAATCAAGACTAAGCTGATAGAAGCTTACTTCTACCTCAGACATCCAATACCAGACATAACAGTTAAACAATAAAATCCAAAATATAAAAGTAATGGTTCACAAACAGTAACAATGTGGAATATAATGATGTCATAAATTGAACTAAAAATATTGTCAAGAATGATTGAACTAAAAAGATAGAAAGCAAGGAAAAAATGAAGTAGTAAACATTAAAATGTCCCGCAAAATTACAGTTGCATCACTAAAATAAGAATACAGCAAGACATAATAACGATCAATAAACAAAAATAGAAAATAATAATAATAAGACAGTACATCAAGGGGTGAAGTAAAATTAGTCTCACTGCTTATAAGAAATGAAGCAGAAAGACTTCTTTTGATGTTAGAATCAAATAACTAGATGCCCAAAAGCAACATGTCGAGTCCCCCAATTGTCAAGAGATTAAGAGAATACAGTCATATAATGCTATACAGTGCATATCTGTTTCACCCATTTATTACTTTTGACTTCTTTAAAGTGTGATCTTGACCCATGAGATATGTACTGGTGGGTACGAGTATTGACACACAAGGTCACCATGGTGAACATTTGTGCCAAGAAATTTGAAAAAAAACCAATAAATAATAGTGTAATATTCAGGACAAGATTTTTTTAACTAATTTTGTTTTGATGTTTGACCTCCAAGTGTGACCTTTGAGCTATGAACATGGGTCCTGGGCACAACACGCCATCACATCATGGTGAACATTTGTGCCAAGTAATTTGAAAATCTCCCAATAGATGACAGTATTATGGTCCGGACAAGATGTTTAAGACCCATTTTTGGCATATGACCTCTAAGTGTGACCTTGACCTACGGACATGGATCTTGCCCACGACTCTCCTTCTCGTCATGGTGAACATTTGTATTAAGTAATTTGAAAATCCCTCAAAAATGACATTGTAATGGTCGGACAAAGAAAATCCGGACAGACGCACACACCCACGCACGCACATACACCGGACCGCCATTGTGCCGACTATGTAGCAAGCGGGCTCGACAAAAACTCTTCAATATCCAAACCGGAGTAAAATCATAACATAAATAAAGCAATGAGCAGACAACTTATACAAATGACAAAATAAGTCAACAATTTAAAAAACGTAATCCCTTGAAACTTTAGTTAACAATTACACCTCCGACATACAATAAATCTAACAAAAACCTAACCTCATAGACAAGTGGGATAGAACAATATCATCAATTAATAGTTTCCAAGATGTGTCATAACCAAATAAAGTCTTACAGGTAATTCAATGCAAAAGTGATGCAGGAATAAACACGAAAGCATGCAAAGCAAGACTATAAAAGACTATAACTAACATTATGCAATGTGCTATGGTGTCTTTAAATTGTTGATGCTGCAATGAATCTCATACTTCTGATTTCCAACACAGATGATGTAGATAATAAAATGTGTACAGAAAAGTTATACAAATTTTCTTCTTCAGTATGCAGGTGATTAAAAAAAGATTATTACAAGTGATATATATATTTAAACAAAGTCTTCTGGTGGTTGGCCATCTTTCTTCTTGTCAACAGATCGGTCAGCGGAACTTGCTCTTTGACTTGTACCTGCCAGTTGATCCATTGTGTATTGCTGAATACTGTCTCCCAGACTGACAGATTTAACACTTCCTGATCTAGACTGAGTTCCATGAACAGTTTCATCAACTACATTCATCATATCAATACTTTCATAGGTAGCCTGGGAATTTTGATGATGCATTGTATTAAACCCAGACGATGAAGTAGATACAGATTTGTTAACTTTAAGTAATGGCTGGTTATCTTGAAAAGTTGATTCTTCATCTCTCTGCGCTACCACAAGATCTGGCTCGGAATATGTGTCAGTTACTGTATGATGTTGTCTTCTAAGCCACTGTGCTTTTGGTAGAGACATTTCTGGTTTAGGATTGTCAAAACTTGTTGACTGAGACAACAATGGCTGGTTCTCTAAATCAGGTGCCTGACTGTCCTTCCATGATTGACTTTCTTCATCAAGAGTACCACTTTCAACAGATAAATTGAACATAACTGCTTCTTTGTCCATCCCACTATCAACATTTTCTGAATTTACCCAATCAACATTGCCATTGGGTAAAAGTCTATTGCTTACACCATCATCAAAATCACTATCCTCCTCCTCCTCCTCTTCCTCACCTGAATTGTTCTCTGTAAAGTTTTGCATAAATTCATGCAGCAATCCAGATTCATACATCACTTCTGCCACAACACTATCATTTCTTCGGATATTCACATCTGAACGAACATTTGGCAATGGTTTAATATCTCCATCAACTTCCTCTTCTGCGATTACGTCAAACTGAGAATTTGACTCATTACCATCTCTTTGTGTATCAACACTAACCTGGTGCCTAAATGCACTACGCGACCTTGACTGATCAATGTCTTCAGACGATGGAGACATTGGCGTAAAGTCAGTACTTGAGAAATGAATTGACCTAGTCGATGTATCACTACCCATTCGCTTGTTTCCAGCAAAAGATGATGTCAATTCTGATTCGTCCACCGGTGATTCTGGCTGTCCATTTTCTTCAGCATCCCTTAAAGCCTGAACAGCATTTCTAAATAACTGCCAATCACCAAATTTCATCTGCATACATTTTCCAAGTTCATCAAGATCACAATTATATAGTACCATACCATTTATATTGTTCTCCATCACAGCTTGTTGATATCTGATAAGTTGTTGGTGATTTATCCCCCCAGTACGTGCTAACAAGTTAGACACTTCCACAGTACTCATTTTACTAAGTATTTCACTATTGTAATCCTGAAAACAGAAAAGAGTACTGAAATAGCACACTCAATTTGAGAAATATCGAAAATAATGTGAGAAAATTTATCAAAATGGAGGTCATGTTGGGAAACAAAGATTTCTAAATGGTAGCAATAGTTATGTTACCTGTAAACTTCTCATAATACTTTCATACTTAGTTATCAGACTTGTTTTTAAAATTTAGATGCAAAAACTGACAAATTATCTGTTGATTTCCAATAAGGGTTTTGTCTTTTGAGCAGTCAATCTTGTAATGTCACTTCCAAAATAGTGATAAGTTGTACACTTTGGTTATTTTTCGGTAGTAATTGAGTTAAATATGACAATAGTGACACAGATTTTAGGGTCTTACTGTGATATAGCGTTCTGGATTTGCTGCTTTCTTAGCAGGTAGGGCATTCCAACTATCAACACTCCCTAAAGAAACACCTGAATTCATTCCTGACATCCCCATCATGTATGGATTATGCATTCCCATCATTTGATGTGGATGAATCATTGGTCCGTATGGCATCATGTGAGCTGGATGGAAGGCTCCCATTGGCTGTTTACCTGTTGGTCTATGTGAACTGTTTCTTCTCATGTTATTGTACCTACCACTATCTGAAGGGTCAGTGGTAGCTTTTGTGGATGCATTGAGTTTGGGCGGAGAGCTATATAAACCTAGTGGTAAATCTGGACCCATTAAATGTTGCTGAGCATTCTGTTGGGCATCTGGAAAAAAAAGAAATTTGCAAATAAAACCTAAAAATAATTAAAATTGTAAATATCATAATAGTTCAGACTTTATCATTTAAATTTCTATAACAAACAGCAACCATTTTTGTGAGGTTTCCATACATTACAGACAACAAGCAATCAGCAAGCACTATCACCATATTGATGTGACATTTATAATATGTATTATCTTCTGTAAAATTCTCAAGGAGGACATAAACAAACTCCCACTCCAGACTGCCAGTTGTGTGTTGTACTGGCCAGTTGTGTGTTGTTCTGTCCAGTTGTGTGTTGTACTGTCCAGTTGTGTGTTGTACTGGCCAGTTGTGTGTTGTACTGTCCAGTTGTGTGTTGTACTGTCCAGTTGTGTGTTGTACTGTCCAGTTGTGTGTTGTACTGTCCAGTTGTGTGTTGTACTGTCCAGTTGTGTGTAGTACTGTCCAGTTGTGTGTTGTACTGTCCAGTTGTGTGTTGTACTGGCCAGTTGTGTGTTGTACTGGCCAGTTGTGTGTTGTACTGGCCAGTTGTGTGTTGTACTGGCCAGTTGTGTGTTGTACTGGCCAGTTGTGTGTTGTACTGGCCAGTTGTGTGTTGTACTGGCCAGTTGTGTGTTGTACTGTCCGAGGTGAAACAACAAGATGGTACAATTATAATTGAAACAAGGAAATTAAAAACAGTTCATATGTCATGGTTTACTTGTCAATGGATATTCCCAATCAGAATCAAACTACTATATCACCAGAACACAAATATTAGATTATGAACCGTGATGTCTTTTTAACATATATTTAACCTGTATTTCAGTTATGCCTTGGTTACTTCCAAGTACAGAAACTTGCCAAGCTGAATATTGGCATTATGTAATGATATAGACCACCCAGAAAGGGAAAGACGAAGAATTCATGCAGAGGTTGATAGATCCTACCAGGTAGAGAAGCAAGAAGGGGAAAAAGGTCAATTCTAACACTTACTTCTAATAAGTTTCCTTAAATAAGGGTCCAGATTTATTGTACACGGCAGAAACTTTTTCAAGTCTGAAATACTAATCATAGGTGAAGTACTTGATTTACTAGACAGGAATGCTTGAAGTTTGCGAACATTTCTGTCTATCTCTAACAATGGTTCAACATCACTGGAGTTTGGTATCTGTCCTTCAATCCTACAAAAATCAATAAGTGTTCATTTAACAATAAATTCATTCCTAATCCAGTATTTCAAAACATTTGGGGACAAAAGAGGTTTCATAGTTTTCAAGATAGGCTTAGTTTGCTGTTTCTCTAATTCCCTTAATTGAAAGGCTGCATTCCAAACAATTGAATGGGTGGGAATGATTTAAGTCTTGATCAAGAGAGATATAAACATTTGCTGTCCAGAAGTGTTGATTTTTAAATAAAAACTGCCTACACAAGCTGCTTCCAAAAGTAAGGACAGATGACAGAAAACAAATATGTATACATTGGTAGCCTTATGCATTTGCTAACTCATAATTGTCCATACATATATAACATATATACATGCTTATCTTACTTCTCATAGATAAACTTCAAGGTCACATCATCATTGAGGTCATCATGCTCTTCAAAATACAGAATACACCATGACAGTCTGTATGGCCACTGCTCAACTAAGTTAACCCAAGCCGCTAAACGATACCAGTTGAAATCAATATTGTATGCTCTCAGCAGTCGACCTGAAGAAAAACAAGTATTAAGATACAGTAAATACTGTTTAGTAGACAAAGTACAATGCATATTAATATTGGGTTTTAGAAGTACTCACTTATGTAAGACAGAACACTCAGGGAACAGGGAATTCGTACTAAGCTTCCATCAATTGTGATACATGATTTAGCCGAACATATTGTGCTGTATTGTCAGTATTCTAACCAGTACTGACACCTAATTCAGGGGTTGTGGAGTCACCGGAAAAATGTAACCCATGGGTTTGAACCTGCATCCAACAGAGCAGTAATACCTCCGACAGACCACCATGTCTCCCTTGAATACATATATGAGTAAAATTAAAGAATCTATGTGATTTAGTAGCAGGTTTTATGCACATACCTGTAACAGCAACAATATTCATCAGACGCCTCATACTTTTCGGGTTGATATCACTGAAATAGTCGTTCTTTGTAAGGGTATGTGATATGTCAAAGTTGGAGTGAGTAATTTGGGTCAAACTGTCCAGATGTGGTCGCTTGCTTCGACCTCGTTTAATACTTGGATCAATCACAGAAAACCCAGATATCTGAGACACAGTGGAATCTTGATGCTAAAACAAATGCACATAATATAAATAAACAGTAAATCATATATCATAACAAGTTAAATAAACGCTAGTGACAGTGACTATAAAACTAATTACATTTTTGTTATTATTATACTTGTACTTAAATTTAAAATAATAAGTTTAATAAGCGGCTACAATATATTATAAATCTGTATCTTTATCTAGAAAGTATTCATCAAAATTAACAATGTTCATTGAAACATGGATTTCTTACAAGAATTAGGTTTCAATGATCGGATAACAAAAATAAATCACATCAAACAACACTTCTGTAGGAATAAAATTAACAATTTCCTTTAGTGAACATGCACAAAAAATATTTATCATTTTCCTACACCCATCACCAACATAAATAAAACAGTGACAATGAAGTATTTCATGCTGCCAGAAATCCCCCAAGGATTGCCTGACATTCGGTCAGAGAAACTGATCATCATTTGACAAAAAGACATTTTGTCTGACATTGACTGGTTTGGAATGCATGATAGCTTGTTCTCAGACAATTGGACAGGGAACTGACAAAAGGCTACAGAACATGTTTGAAACTTGTCTGACATAATGTGATATATTGCAAAACAGAGCAATTTAAATGCATTATTTTCAGTGTATCTGTACAAAATAGCAATTTTTCAACTGATGAATGAAGACAAATCTAACAAATTAAACAAGAAAGTCAATAAGAGAATTAATATGCTTATAATGTAAAACTGATATGTTTTGCATAAATTTTATGACTTCTATACTAGTCACAGCACATTAAACAAATTACATCCTGACTTTACAAATTTAAATAGGCAAAACATGACTTTGTATGATTAATTGGATACGGAAACCACAATTACCAAACAAAAATAGCACAATACAAATAATGAAACACCAGATCACCACAAAATGAATTGATGCCACCATACAGAGGGTGGAAAGTGACATTAGTCTATCTGCAAGTAGACAAACAAACAGATAGATCTGTTCCACTTTCATCCTTTGCAGCATGAGAATTGGTAGTTCACATTCCTGGAGCATACAAAACACACCATATTATGCGCTTAATCCAAAAAAAGAGAATTTTCAACATTATAATATAGTGAAACCTCAAAAATAAAACCAGCTCTGGTTTTGAAGTTGATCTTAGTTGTGAGGTGGTTTTATAATCCAGTTCAAATATTCTGGGAAAATATTAAAAACAGGTCCAGGCACAAAGTTACAGTAGTTTTTAATGAGGTGGTCATAATCTTAAGGTTGTCTGTAAGTAAGGTTCTTGTCTTAGATGGATTCAGAATATTAATGATATACATATATATGTATATAAACTTGACTTTTTATCTGTATGAAAATTTTAATGATATACATTGGTTGGATACAATAGATGATAATTGAGGTTAACAACTACAAAACTGTTATGATTATTATGGACTGTTATACACCAGAAATGAATTACAGAAATTATCAAAGATCAAAAATCAATATTTTGAATTCATGCAGGAGAGTGAGGGGATTCCACAACAAAAATAGCATATTTCACTTCAAAACTGATTTAATAGACAACATGTATTTCTAAGAAAATATTCAAAGAACTATTATGACTAAAAGAAATGTGGAATGAACATCATTGCCATAAATTTGGTTTAAATTGCAGTCACTAGACCTAAAGCTATGATCCTTGGTATGCAATCACATCTTAACCAGCAATGATCAGTAAGCATCTGCCAACAACATTGTACAAATCGTTGGTGTTTGAAACTTCGGTCAAACCATCATTGCAAACATACACCACAGCAGAGCTTGAACTCATAACTTCTGCACTCATATTTTAAAGTGAAATGAATTATGAATAAAATTACTCTGGTTTACTGGTATTTTTCTACAGTATGTCACTCATACATGTTGGCCAGTTGACCTAATCAGTACTCCTGGGTAACCAACCAGAACTAACCTGTTCTTCAACAAACAACTGACAACTTTCATATGTATAAGAGGTATAGCATACATGCGTGACTTTGGGTGAATTAATACATTCTGTCAAATAAACATGGAGAGCACACTCTTCATCCAAGCTTTCAACCTATGACCTCAATATTGGCAGTCAAAATGTCAGTATGTCACTAACAAACAATATTTATGTGTCAAAGTATGTTATGTGGCCTGGTCAGTGACTTTGAAGGTACAAAGGTGACTAGGACGTACAACACATCTACTTGTTGTGCTTAACATTTGAGTCAAGTTTCATTCAAATTTCTCCAACTGTTTAGAACTTAAAACTGAGACACAAAAAACAGTATAATTGTGAATGAGGATGAAAAGTTAACGAGTGCTTTCCTGCAACCTTGACCTTGGTGTAACAGATATGAACTCTTAATGAAATGGAAGTGCTTTTCATAATAACTCTACAAAACTAGTTCAAGAAAATATGAATTAACAATCAAGATTAGTAAAGGGTTCATAACCAGTCAGTGAATTATTGTTTTCATTAAATCAGAGTTGAGAATGCTCATAGGCAAAACAATATAAAACCTCTAAATTCAGAGTATAACCCACTACACCCATGAAAGAATTCACCAAAATTGCACAGGTATATCCAACCATGTTAGTAAACTTTTATTATTGCACTATTTCTATGTCAAAGAATGGAGAAAATCAGCAGAATTGAGGAGATTTTCATCACAGTTGAATGTACAAATGGTGAATAAAACCATGTAAAATATATTACATTTACTAAAACATAATTCAATTTATGTAAACTGTGATAAAAAAGTCTCTTGCCAGGATTGCAATTATGTTGGTTTGTTTTTGGGTTTAACACCATATTTCAGCAGTATTTCATTTATATATTGAGATCAGTTGACCTAACCAGTGCTATAAGGTTGCTAACCAGAACTAACCTGCTCCTCTACTCCACATAAATCAGAGTTTGGAGGTGAAGGACAAATGACTTTGGATGCATTATCTTCAGTCAAACTGTCACAGAAGAATATAATAATTATTATACCTCGCCAAAGGTTCAAACTCATGACCACTGGACAACAATGAGTGGCAGACGTTGGATTCAGATTAAGTTAAAATATCTCAAGTGGTCTGAAGGAAAGAATTAATTTTCTGAAGTAATTTAATACCCTTACCATAGTAAATATACAGGTTAGTGGATACTATTTGTGATAAGTCTATATTTAGTAGAAATTCACAATCAGACATAATTCCTATTTAAAAAAGAATGAATGTTCAATTGAAAAAATGAAGACTTTCAAATTAATCAAAGCTATATCAAAGAAAACATTTACTTCTACAAGTATCTTCATTACCTTAAAACAATAGGACATTCATAAAAACTATACATCTTATCACAATTAGCACTCACTGTTTTCACATGAACAGAAGTCATTCCCCAGCACCTACACGACCATCATATGATACAGCGAATATGTTGTATAAATGTACTTTTCTAATTGTCAATATAAATTGGTCACATTAAATACTGACATATGTTCTAAAATAAAGATAACAATTCTGACATTCTCTGGTGCATTTCAAACCATCAAATATCCCAAACTATGAGACACAAATTGCAAGCAAACCTCCAATGTTTAACAACTTTGGCGGAAACAGAACAGAAAGGACATGAATGAGCAATGCATTAACTTGAACTATGCCACCAATATGTAGAATAATATTATAGTGATAAAAAATATCCCTACTCTTTCTTATCCCAATAAAGGTTATTGTATGAGTGTAGCTTAACTCACTGAATGTAACATTCAAGCATTCTGAATACTATAAAAATGAGCATTTGAAAATAAGAGTAATAAATTCAATAAATAATGAACACAAAAGTAATGAAGTCAGTACTTTCTGAACACAAATATGTTTTTATAAATATAACCATGAATTGTAAATGCACATTGTATCTTTTATAATTTCTTGCCAATATAGCAGCAGCCATAATAGTAAGGCAGTTGTGATGTCAATTCATTTGGTATTTGTTCATGAATATGATCCAAGTTTGTTTTTTTTGCTGAAAAATTTGGATCGTTATGACAAGCCAGTCCATGCGAAGGGAGACAACTTCTGCTAATAAGAAAACAACCAGCATAGAGTTATTGTACAGGAGATGAGGTGGCTCTGTGGCTCAGTGGTTAACGCTGCTGACTACGAATCCGAAGGTCGTGGGTTCGATCCCTCGTCTCGCCGGATAAAACAGAAATGCTTTTCAGTGTTTCCCACCTAACATAGTACTGGCATGTAACCAGGAAAGTACTGTGTATCGGTGCTATACACCGGGCACATTAAAGAACCAGACTGTCTATTCGAAATAAGAGCTAGGCAGAAATGCCGGGCATGTCTGTATCACAATTTCTCTCTCTCCCTTCTGGGGGCTTGTTCTCAGTCTGTCCCTCTGGTCAGATCACGCTGTATCTGCACTGGTAGAGGATGCACCTGCGCCCTTGTGGCTGCAACAAATGTAAAGCGCCTGTGAACGTGTTTCGCATGAAACGGGCGCTATATAAATCTGGTATATAATAATAATAATAATAATAATAATAATAATAATAATAATAATAATAATAATAATAAAATGATGAATGGTAGATTTGATGGTACATGTATGATAAGTCAAGGCTACTAACACTACAAACAAAGGTGAGTGTTGGCATACCACACCTGATAAAGGGAGAAACCGGAGACTTTTGATACAGTCGAATCCTTACGCTGCAAACAACACAATTAATATCAGACTAAATAAAAAATAAGCATTTACATAAACATGACAATTTTATTGTAGACAACTTGAAACCTTCAGATGATAATAAAGGTTGTTCCAAGATAACAAAATTTTAACTTAATCTGACTGCAATGTCAATGATCAATTGTGCTTGATATCAAGAACCATGTTTAACAATAAGTGTCTGTAAAACACAGATGGCCATTTTGTCAGCCAGTCCGAGGTAAGAGTAAAGTACTGACCAATCATCCCTGTGATCAAGTGACTACCCTTAAACAGGGGGGTCATCTATTGACTAGAGACAACCATCCCTGTGATCAAGTGACTATCCTAAAACAGGGGGATCAGCTATTGACTAGAGACAACCATCCCTGTGATCAAGTGACTATCCTAAAACAGGGGGATCATCTATTGACTAGAGACAACCATCCCTGTGATCAAGTGACTATCCTAAAACAGGGGGATCATCTATTGACTAGAGACAACCATCCCTGTGATCAAGTGACTACCCTTAAACAGGGGGGTCATCTATTGACTAGAGACAATCATCCCTGTGATCAAGTGACTATCCTAAAACAGGGGGATCATCTACTGACTAGAGACAACCATCCCTGTGATCAAGTGACTACCCTAAAGCAGGGGGGTCATCTATTGACTAGAGACAATCATCCCTGTGATCAAGTGACTACCCTAAAACAGGGGGGGTCATCTATTGACTAGAGACAACCATCCCTGTGATCAAGTGACTACCCTAAAACAGGGGGATCATCTATTGACTAGAGACAACCATTCCTGTGATCAAGTGACTACCCTAAAACAGGGGGATCATCTATTGACTAGAGACAACCATCCCTGTGATCAAGTGACTACCCTAAAACAGGGGGATCATCTATTGACTAGAGACAACCATCCCTGTGATCAAGTGACTACCCTAAAACAGGGGGATCATCTATTGACTAGAGACAACCATCCCTGTGATCAAGTGACTATCCTAAAACAGGGGGGTCATCTATTGACTGGAGACAACCATCCCTGTGAACAAGTAACTACCCTAAAACAGGGGGGTCATCTATTGACTAGAGACAACCATCCCTGTGATCAAGTGACTACCCTAAAACAGGGGGGTCATCTATTGACTAAAGACAATTATCCCTTTGATCAAGTGACTATCCTAAAACAGGGAAGTCATTGACTAGAGACAATCATCCCTGTGATTAAGTGACTATCCTAAAACAGGGGTGTCATCTATTGACTAAAGACAATCATCCCTGTGATCAAGTGACTATCCTAAAACAGGGGGGTCATCTATTGACTAGAGACAATCATCCCTGTGTTCAAGTGACTATCCTAAAACAGGGGGGTCATCTATTGACTAGAGACAATCATCCCTGTGATCAAGTGACTACCCTAAAACAGGGGGGTCATCTATTGACTAGATACAATCATCCCTGTGATCAAGTGACTATCCTAAAACAGGGGGGGGGGTCATATATCGACTAGAGACAATCATCCCTGTGATCAAGTGACTACCCTAAAACAGGGGGGTCATCTATTGACTAGAGACAATCATCCCTGTGATCAAGTGACTACCCTTAAACAGGGGGGGTCATCTATTGACTAGAGACAATCATCCCTGTGATCAAGTGACTACCCTAAAACAGGGGGGTCATCTATTGACTAGAGACAATCATCCCTGTGATCAAGTGACTACCCTAAAACAGGGGGGTCATCTATTGACTAGAGACAATCATCCCTGTGATCAAGTGACTACCCTTAAACAGGGGGGGTCATCTATTGACTAGAGACAATCATCCCTGTGATCAAGTGACTACCCTAAAACAGGGGGGGTCATCTATTGACTAGAGACAATCATCCCTGTGATCAAGTGACTACCCTAAAACAGGGGGGTCATCTACTGACTAGAGACAATCATCCCTGTGATCAAGTGACTACCCTAAAACAGGGGGGTCATCTACTGACTAGAGACAACCATCCCTGTGATCAAGTGACTATCCTAAAGCAGGGGGATCATCTATTGACTAGAGACAACCATCCCTGTGATCAAGTGACTACCCTAAAACAGGGGGATCATCTACTGACTAGAGACAATCATCCCTGTGATCAAGTGACTACCCTAAAACAGGGGGGTCATCTATTGACTAGAGACAACCATCCCTGTGATCAAGTGACTACCCTAAAACAGGGGGGGTCATCTATTGACTAGAGACAATCATCCCTGTGATCAAGTGACTATCCTAAAACAGGGGGGGTCATCTATTGACTAGAGACAATCATCCCTGTGATCAAGTGACTATCCTAAAACAGGGGGGTCATCTATTGACTAGAGACAATCATCCCTTTGATCAAGTGACTACCCTAAAACAGGGGGGTCATCTATTGACTAGAGACAATCATCCCTGTGATCAAGTGACTATCCTAAAACAGGGGGGTCATCTATTGACTAGAGACAACCATGCTATGAAATGTTGCTACCGTTGGCCTGTGCAATCTCCATTAATTGATCAGTCAATAATTAAACAATAATGTCCAACCAAAGACAGATTCACCGACCAACAGATATCAGCGAAACAATATACACCCACTTCTTACAATATGGTCATAAACGTCAAATATTTATTCTAGCTGTTAAATCATCTATATACATTAACACATAGTCCTACTACATCATTTTAATTTGTTCCTTCTCATGCAATGAGAATAAATGACTCCAGATTAATCATGTTAAGTCATCAAGATATTCACAGAATATCAAGTAAACACAATGTATGGAAATTATATTCAAGTTTAACATCATTGGTAATAACAATTTTTACCAAATTATCACTTTATTCTGCACAAGTAAATATTTCCGTGAGTCAAAAAGTTTGCAAATTGTTGAATATTAAAAGGAATTGCATATATTGTTAATAAAAAGTAGTTACACAATTAAATGTGTCTGTAACAATAATTTATTGATTTCTTGATGTTTTTAGGAACAGCTCATTATCCAGTAGATGAAAATCAAAGCACCAGCTACTCGGTGCATATGTACTTTCTTGAATTCCAGCAATTCACAAACATTTGCACTTATACAGTACTGTAGTTTTGTGACTAGTTATGATGCACTTAAGTCAAATTTACTCACAATACAAGCTTTGTTACAAAAACGTTATAAAACATGAATGCTGTATTTGAAACTTAAGATGATCAGTTGATTGGGATCAAATCCCTAGAGTGATGATAGATCATCAATGAGATTGGTCGCAAACATTAAGTTCCCCGAATGATTACCAGACCAAATATGCTTAAAGGCAGTCAGACATATTTCACTCATAGAATGTTTTGATTATTTTGGTTTGAAAACTCAAACTAGAAGTTCAACAGACCGAACAAACATCATCAAACAACTCGATTTCTGTCATAAATCACAATTTCACAATGTTAAGTGAACAGCGGTGGTGATTTCAAAGCGCACAAAACTATATATATAAAGCACAAATATATTGTAGCATATAGAGCATTCAGTGAGTAATAACAGTATTTTTCAGATTCAAGTTTGAATGCATATCTAGAGAATTGTGGGTTATTTTAAAACAAAAGGGCCATGGTGGCCCTATATCGCTCACCAGAGTACATTGCCATGTTGGCTTCAAGAGAGTCCAAGAGGATTTTCAATGATTTGACCGGGTGACCTACTTTTTGACCCAACATGACCCAGTACTAAACTGGACTTGCATTTTATTCAGACAAACATTCTGATCAAGTTTTATGTAGTTCCAGTTTAAAATGCAGCCTCCAGAGAATCCACAAGGAGTTTCAATCATTTGATCCTAGTTTTTGACCTCTAATGTAGATAAGGCAAAACATGTTACCCCTGGAGTATTAACAAGGTTTTAATATAATTTGACCTAGTGACCTACTTTTTGACCCAAGATGACCCAGTTTCAATCTTGACCTAGATTTTATTAAGGCAAACATTTTGACAATGTCTCATACAAATCAAGTAAAAAATGTGACCTTTGGAGTGTTAACAAGGTTTTTCTATAATTGGACATAGTGACCTACTTTTTGACCCAAGATAACCCAGTTTCGAACTTGGCCTAGCTTTCACTGAGACAAACATTCTGACCATGTCTCACATAAAGCAAGTCAAAAATGTGACCTCTTGAGCGTGAACAAGGTTTTACTATGATTTGACCTAGTGACCTACTTTTTGACCCCAGATGACCCAGTTTCCAACTTGGCCTAGATTTTATTGAGACAAACATTCTGACCAAGTTTCATGCAGATCAGGTAAACTATGTTACCTCATCTAAAGTGTTGACGACGGACACGGCGATCCCAATAGCCCACCTTGAGCACCGTGCTCAAGTGAGCTAAAACCCAAATAAATGACAGTGTTATGGTCTGGACAAGATGTTTTAGACCCATTTTTTATTTTTGACCTCCACGTTTGACCTTGACCTTTGAGCTACAGACATGGGCCTTGCGCACAACACGCCTTCTTGTTATGGTGTATATTTGCGCCAAGAATTTGAAAACCCCTCAATAAATAACAGTACAATAGTCCACAAAAGATGTTTTTACATGAGGAGATTTATTATATTATATAAGCTCATAGATAAGAACATACACATAAATACAAGCCCAGTTTTTCTATTTTGTTGAACAATACAGCATGTTTACACAAAGTAGAAGTAAAATATAACAAGCAATTAAAGATGCTGGCTTATCAGGAGAATTGTGAATCACTTTTATTTCACATTTATTTGGCAAATTACAATGTATTGGACTTATTAGCAAGATCTTAACTTAGAGAGACAGTTATTTTTATGTTTTTGAGTAATGTGTAAGTAAACTTTGAGTGGAATTATGAATTAATGTTGGTCCATACACAAATATAAGCAAAAATGAAACACCCAAAAAGAATGCCTGATTTATTTAAGCACATATAGTAAGGAATACTGTGAGTTTAAGACAAGTCATCTTTATGCACGTAGAAATGCTCAATGGAGTGAAATGTACAGATATGACAGTACAGATGAACCTATCAGGGACTTGATATCAGGTATGGCAAGTTTATGATTTAACTAATTTTACAACAATATCAACATAACACAGATGGTATTAATGTAATCTGGAATCAAATTATGGTATAGGCTCACACATAAATATTTAAACACTAAGAGTTCCAAAATGAAGTAAGAACAAAAACATTGATAGATGTTAAAGCAGAAGAGATTGCAATGTGAGATACACCTGGTGCAAGGAATATGCAGGGATTTTACCAACTCCCCATACCACAAGTGACAGGGATAAATAATAGACACTCCTAATGGAGTTCACTTACAGGCTTAGAAGCATCCTGAAATGATATATTATGCCTTAATTTCAAAGAATACCACATTACCAATTTAATACATACATGATGATGTATCAGGTTTTTTCAACAAAGGTTAGTGTATTCAAAATGTGAATTGAATGGAATTTTCAAATTGTCCTGCAGTTGGCCATATGAAACTGTATACAAAGATGTCACACAAGAAACACTTATCCCTGATCAATATTTGAATGGCATACAAGCATACTCCTACTATGTGCAGATATCATTAACTACATAGCAAGTGTATAATAAATAACTAACTAAACTTAACAAGCAATTCTGCCCTGCGTTCAGTTACGGCCAACAGTGGTGAACGTTTTGTATTGTATCCCTTGCCCACTGTATCACATTGCCTGCCAATGGGGAACCAAATTGCAAATCGCTATGAAACGATAACCTCAAATACCTTTACTGAACGCTGGGCTGACATCACTAATTCTACTGGTATTTAAAAAAAACTTGGCATATCTATCATATAAAGCTCACATGAAATAGTATATTTACCCTGTAACTTTTATGGTTATGTGTTGGAGACTCATGACTGACGTCGTATGTTGAAACACTCTTTGTTAAATCCTGCTTCTTCACCTGAAGTCCCTGACTTTGTAGGTAGAATGGAAGGTGTACGATATTACGTAAGTAATCAAACCCATTAACTGTAGTGTCATGAAAGACAGAATTCAGATTCTGGTCTATACCCTTTATAATGATCTGTGGATCAACAGCTAAAATAACCACAAACGATGAATTGTCATCATTAAACAATGAATGTATGATGTCTAAAACCTGCAAAACTTTTTCCTGTTCACAACTATCCAATCCATCCACTACCACCACAAGCCTGGTCGTATTTTTGGTAAATTTATCAACAGTTGCGACAAAGTTATTCATTAAAGCTACCTCTTGTTTCAAAATCTGCATAAATCCATCTATTTTTATTCGATGAATACTGTCAGCAGCTTTCATTATTCTGCGTTCTTGAGGAAAACACATAGATATCACAGCTTTACCAAAATTATGGATGTTGCTAAGCAATGATAACCCTACTACACATGCAAAAGCTATAACAACACCATTGACTGCACTGTCCTGCATTTTGTATATTAATGAGAGAGCAATTCCAGTGATAAAACACAGTAACACAAACACAACAATCACAAATACAGGAATGCAACAAAGTGTCTTGAATCGCCCAATGTAATTTTCTGAAATGATAAATAAAGATATCGATCAAACTCCTGTTTTTACAGCTTGCTCGTGTTCTCAACAACAAATCGGAGAATTGGAGGAATCAAGAGGTGATGGGTTGAAATCCTGCCAAGGGTAAGACACCTCCATGGTCTTAACACAAGTTCTGAATCAGGCACACATACTGGTTAGAAAGCCAAGCAATCCAAGTGATTAATATAAGTAAGACTTTGTTTTGCAATTGTTGTGAAATATGTAAATAATAAATTTAAAACAGTCCTTGGCCTCTCTGAGTATATGAGTGAATACTTCAAACAAAGCAAATCTTACACGAATGAAAACAGTACAAACTAGTAATATATTAAGAATTAATCCACAAAGAATATGAACTATTTCTCTAATTACAACAACTATGAACATCTCAATAAAAAAAAACATTTTTAAATGTTTAACTAATGAAATCTAATAAAAGTAGCTTACTATCAGAAACGTGTTTGAATACACCAAACAATCTTGATGACAAAAAGCCAAATTCTTTCTCCACAGATTCACTAAGACCAGCAATCATAAAAGCCAGAGACTTTTCCCCACCAACACTGGTCAACTTGGTACTTTCTGAGAACAAAAATCTGGAGAAAAAATAACAGACACATAATAGAGAAACTAAATACATATTTCACTAATGCCGTTCGGAATTCTTCAGTTATGTGTAAACAGAATCAATACAGAATTAATACAGATTTTAGGGATTTGCAGCACTTTTGATATGGTCATCAAGACTTAGATCTACAAAAATTTCTGAGTTTCACAAATTTAATACAGCAAACATGTTTTCAGATACATAAATATTTTACAAATAAATGTTTATTATTCTTTTCCTAAAGAAAAGGGGCCATCTCAATGTTTACCGATAATTGTTTTACTTCTGCTTGCCCCTGAATCATACATCTTTTATTGAAATGTTTCAACTCGCTGTTGCAATTAATGTGAAAACATGACGTTATCTTTACTGCGTTTTTTTCAGAAATGAGGCTCGGTGCATTTGGACCAAAAATCTCAGAGACTGCCACAAATAGCAAGGTTTGACATACTTGACAAGTGGAACATCTGTGTTACTATTGTTATTGGAGTAATTCGATCGTTTCACAGGGTTACAGAACAGAATCTGCAGCAGTAATGTCAGAATCTGTAACCGCTTTCCTATCGCTTGACTAATTCTGAGAGCGAACTTCACATTGTATCTTGATGAACATATTGAGATCACACCTGCAAACATTACAAAAACTGTACAAAACAACAATAAATTAATGTTATTATTAGTATTATATCAAAGAACACACATAAGTAACTGGGAATAACTCTGAGACATTTAAGGTAGCTTTATGTTATTCATAACATATCATATGTAATTTAAACCACCAACTGGTTGCTAGTACATACAATCCTTATTATATGGGCCCCACTGTGTTTACTTGTAGAGCCCAGCTTTCTTTGATTTACTTCAACATTTCTGAAAGACATGTGCATAAACAACAAAATCACGTTTTATTGTCCACAATTGTTCTTAAACAATGACCTTGTGAGGCACTGACAGTTAATATTTTTCAGCATATATTGTAACTTAACACTGTCCTGTTATGAGGACAAGTATGACATCTTTCATTTTCATATACACACACATCACTGGATATAAAAGATTTCATGTGAACTATAAAATGTTTTATGTGTTCTAGCTGGGCTGAGATGTTAATGTTCATACGTTAAACATACAAATGTATTTCCAACAGATTCGATATAGGTGGCAAAACGTCAGCATTCAATCCTTGCTGAACAGTACAGCATTCAATCCTTGCTGAACAGTACAGCATTCAATCCTTGCTGAACAGTACAGCATTCAATCCTTGCTGAACAGTACAGCATTCAATCCTTGCTGAACAGTACAGCATTCAATGCTTGCTGAACAGTACAGCATTCAATCCTTGCTGAACAGTACAGCAGAACAGTACAGCATGCAATCCTTGCTGAACAGTACAGCATTCAATCCTTGCTGAACAGTACAGCAGAACAGTACAGCATGCAATCCTTGCTGAACAGTACAGCATTCAATCCTTGCTGACAGTACAGCATTCAATCCTTGCTGAACAGTACAGCATTCAATCCTTGCTGAACAGTACAGCATTCAATCCTTGCTGAACAGTACAAGTGCTTCAGATTTTACCAAATGACACATAATTCATTTTGAGAAACAAGACACACTCACCCAAGAATCCATATTCCCACACAAACAGACCAAGTCCAACTCCGAGCCCAAGCCATACACTGAACCCCACTTTGCCAATCAACGTCAACACAGAACCTATCATACTGTTGATAATCAGCAGAACTATAAACAAACTCACAGTGAATGTAATTTGGTTGTCATCATTAGCCTTTGTAAATGATTTCATCTCACCTGTAAATATAAAACACAGAAAGTAATATGACAATGTTTTATAAAATTCCTAAAATATTCTATTAAGACAATTAAGAAGTCGACAATAACATTTAACAGATACAAATATGATCAGAATTGATGGGGAAACCAAACAAACTTTGACGAAAGTTCACAATTTAGGATATGAAATAAACACAGACACCTTGTTTTTATTTTTATCACAAATCAACACAACTGACATATCAAAGTGTATATAAATGTTGTAAGGCCAAATATGATGTAAGCAGATTTTGTCTAGTATTTAACTTCAATTAATAACAGAAACTGAACCAAAACATGTTTATATCATCAATGTTATGCTACTTATAACCAGCTGCAGTTAAGGCCATTGATATGTTATCACTCCTCAAGATAAAGAAATGTATATGAAATAACAATGGTGGTACAAGTAAGAACTTCAAATTAGCTTCCACTTTATCAGTTCAAACTTATGACCAAATACTCAAATTTTCAACTTACTTTTGAGTTTATTAATTAGGAACGACTTCCCACTTCCCCACTTAGCATACAACCCAACAGTGATTGGTGTGTTCAAGGTAGGTTCACTCAATATGTCCGCCAACGAGCTGCTGTATATCTCATACCCCAACAAGTTCTCTCCATCACTAGCATTTAGCTGTCCTGGTAACAAACAATATAATAAAAGATTGACACATCCAGGGTTAGGTGCTATACTATTGTAACTGCACTAAAACCAACCAATTTAATGCCGTAATTTCAGACTGGTTTCTATACTCAGATGTGTGACCTCAGATGTAGATCATGCATTGACAAGCATACTGTAAACTAGGAGGTGAGAGTACTCTCAATGTGAACAACTGTTCTCATGTGTGTAGTTTGTTACTTATAAAATCTTGGTAAATATACTTTATTTCTTTGGCAAGAAGCTGAATGATTTAATCATATCCAAACATAAACTGTCCAGATATTTACCATGTCAAATTTATTTACATAATTATGAAACTCAACAGGTTTGTTTACACAATAAGCTTGTATCTGCTACACTCAATGGGTGGTCCATCGTATCCTCACCATTTAGTGGTTAAAATCATTCTAGAAACCTACTATGTCCATGAATCTGTGTCAGGATTCCTTTCTGATGGTAGGCATCAATGCTATACGGAGTCTCCCCTGCTTTGTTAGGACGATACAATAATCGACTGTTACGAGGATTCCTCAACAATAACTCTGTGATTCGTTTACTTCTTGCACGAAGTGATATATGTAATGCTGTATCCCCTTTCTATACAAAGAAAACATTTAAAGTTAAAGCAACAACAACACTTGATACAAGGTGACAATAAGATCATAGCATGGTTTGGTACAAGGTGACAATAAGATCATAGCATGGTTTGGTACAAGGTGACAATAAGATCATAGCATGGTTTGGTACCAAACCCTCAATACAGAAAACTGCCTCATTACAAAAATTGTTCATCAAAGCAATTATTGACAAACTGAAGCATTCTGACAGAATTAAAGCAGTACATCAACGTTATGACAAAACTGTCAGAAGTCAACATTACTGTCAAAGCTTCTGCAGCTTTTAGATCTGTTGTAATTAAACAAATAGTAACTTGCTAAGACTTTACATTAAAAATATTAAAGAATATCTTAATATTCAAATCCATATCTGCAGAAACGTATGTGAAACAAAGACGGTGTAAACAGGTAACAAAGTAGATAGAATCTATGAATTATGGATTTATCTAGCCACCTTATTGCCCAACATACACAAGAAAGTGTACAGCAACAATTGGCTAAAATATCTATTTACAAAAATCCTTCACCATTAAAGCAAATGAAGTCAATGGTTAAAGGAATAATATTATGAGGAGTGAATATGAGTGTTTGAGTGTCATACCTTGTCAAATGCTGAAACTTTGGCACCTTTGTCCAATAATAATCTAACAATAAGTTCAAGACGGTTCCGTACAGCCCTCATTAATGGTGTATCTCCGTCCTGAAAATATAAGGTCAGGCCAATGTTAATTGTGGTTTCACGGTGATGATAATTTTTGAAGAAATATTGTCATGATTTTTTAGCTTAGCTTTGATTTAACACGTTCCAATGCCATCAGAAGGATTATCTTAATTCTTATCAATGCTAGTAATCTTATTCTTATTTCACTTTTTATACAAATGACTGCATATTTATACATAAAATAAGCTGTGTTTTTGATAAGTTCTCACAATTAAAAATAAAATATGGAAACACAATTAGGTTTAGATCATTGATCCCAATGTAGACCCATGTATTTTATGACCATTCTCATCTAACAGCAATCATGCTAAGTGAAACATACATACTCTAACCCACAATCCAACCAATAACTAAGGGTCTGCACATTTTGTACTGCAGAATCAAATATGTAACAATATTATTTCTATTGTTTGTTTCCAGCACTTTGTATCAAGAGTTACAAAGTTACTATCACCCTAGACAAACATTACAGACATATTATACCACCTGACAGCTGCGGTTTGTTATGAGAAGTGTGGGTAAGTATAGATTAACTACCTTTGTAGAGATCTCCATGTCACCATCATTTTCTAGAAGAAGTTTGACAATATCAGCATGGCCTTTCTCTACCGCCCAGTACAAAGCTGTCTTCCTCTCCTAAATGTACAACTTTAATACATTAACCTGAGAATTTATTGAAATATATCTATAATACAACAACAATCAACACAAGCAATAGCCTAATCAGCAATAGAAAAATGAAAAATACTGACAATTTGTAAATCTCAGTTGCCATCTGTCTTTCGTTTTACGTATCTATTATCTAACATGTTAATCAAAGGATCTAAGCGAAAAATCACTTGAAAGGCTAGTTACTTAAAAATCCAGAAATTTATAGATTTAAGGTTTTACATTAAAGTTGCAAAATTAGGCAAACAAGTTGTATGAAAACCAGGCAGAAAAACTGTATATTAGATGCGCATGCTAAATAAAGTATTTGTTTGAAGTTAACAATTAAAACAAAACAAATTTTCATTAGTTTAAATAATACAACATTTTTCTATCACAATCATGGGCAGTGTAATAAAGTAGTGAATTGTAATGGAACTAAATATATACATGTACAACATTAATTTTGTGTAACAAATCGGGCCCATCACATTCAATTTTTCTGTGACAAGAGTGTACAAGCCATTATAAGTTATAAAACATATTCTGTGGAATTATTTTGTCTCATAGGTAAATCCATACATATATGAATAAACATATAAATTATCTTTTGGTAACATTTATAAAACTTGTTCAGTAAACCTACTGACCAACCCAATAAAAACTGGTCTTATGTCATGCTCATGTACAATACACAACTTATGAGCATCAGAATATCCTTATGACATGTATAAATGTAAGTCAAACTGTATTTATAGACGTATAATCTATGCTGATGCAATATAAAGTCTATCCTACTCCAGAGTTCTCAAAATAGAACCAGACTACATCAGGCTGATTTTTGTTTCTTTTTTGAAAACTTTTTACCATGTAACAGACTAAATGACAAGACATGTCAGCAGGTCAGATACAAGCTGTGAACTATGCTACACAAAGTCCACCATTAATAGCATGACTGTGAAATATTATGCTAAAAGCATGAGTAATACTCCACAGTTAATCATTTGCTCTGAGAATGAACAGAACTTGCAATGTACAGATCAACTGCCGATATCGACACCTGTTGACAATGACAAACTGCTGTATCCGACATTTCTAGTCGGTCCCGGCAAATCTGCTATATAATATATATAACCTAAACCTGCTGATAACATTAACTGTGAGTCCCGACATCCGGCACTAATTTGCAGTCTCGCCAGCATACAATACATGTATTTCACACCTTTTATCTGACATCTGATAACTGGTCAAGTTTTTGCATTATACGTTCAAACGCTATTTCCATACGCATTGCAAAATGGCTACACCAAGAAAAAGACATTATAGTGACACAGATGTGCCATCACCTTAGAGGATTAGAAACATTCTAAGTTTAGAACAGAAAATGAGCTTGATTGAGGACTTTCTTGCAACATGCTATTCTTGTTCATTTGCATACATGTACAGTATATAAAATGTTGACCTGTTTCATTATTAATTATGTTACTAACCATTTCACAACTTTACTGAAGAAAGTTTTACCTCTGTGAGGTATCACATCGACTAGTATTTGCTTTGGTATTCAATAAACGTTCATTTCAACTTCCTCTTGCCTAAAATGCTTAAAACCTGTTTATCTGACAACCTGTTATATCCGACATTTTTACCCCGGAACCACCTGATGTCGGATACGACAGTTTACACTGTACATATTATGTATTATTACATATTAAATGGCGTAATTTCTGCAGTTCTTACTGTTGATATGTACATGAATGTATTTAGGGCAATGGTATTTCATCAAAATAAGGTCAGTTTAACTGACAGAGAGACAGCTAATGAAAACCAGAGTGCCCACCTTTCTATAGTAATCACAACCAGACACTCAAACAGGTGACTGCTGTGCCCAGTACAACCAGACAGTCAAACAGGTGACTGCTGTGCCCAATACAACCAGACAGTCAAACAGGTGACTGCTGTACCCAATACAACCAGACAGTAAAACAGGTGACTGCTGTGCCCAGTACAACCAGACAGTAAAACAGGTGACTGCTGTGCTCAGTACAACCAGACAGTCAAACAGGTGACTGCTGTGCCCAGTACAACCAGAACGTCAAACAGGTGACTGTTGTGCCCAGTACAACCAGACAGTCGATCAGATGACTGCTGTGCCCAGTACAACCAGACAGTCAAAAAGATGACTGCTGTGCCCAGTACAACCTGACAGTCAAAAAGATGACAAAAAGTACAGACAAGACTGTATAACAGGTGACTGCTGTACACAGTACAGACAAGACTGTATAACAGGTGACTGCTGTACACAGTACAGACAAGACTGTATAACAGGTGACTGCTGTACACAGTACAGACAAGACTGTATAACAGGTGACTGCTGTACACAGTACAGGTAAAACTGTATAACAGGTGACTGCTGTACACAGTACAGGTAAGACTGTATAACAGATGACTGCTGTGCCCAGTACAACCTGACAGTCAAAAAGATGACTGCTGTGCCCAGTACAACCTGACAGTCAAAAAGATGACAAAAAGTACAGACAAGACTGTATAACAGGTGACTGCTGTACACAGTACAGACAAGACTGTATAACAGGTGACTGCTGTACACAGTACAGACAAGACTGTATAACAGGTGACTGCTGTACACAGTACAGACAAGACTGTATAACAGGTGACTGCTGTACACAGTACAGGTAAAACTGTATAACAGGTGACTGCTGTACACAGTACAGGTAAGACTGTATAACAGGTGACTGCTGTGCACAGTACAGGTAAGACTGTATAACAGGTGACTGCTGTACACAGTACAGACAAGACTGTATAACAGGTGACTGCTGTACACAGTACAGGTAAGACTGTATAACAGGTGACTGCTGTACACAGTACAGGTAAGACTGTATAACAGGTGACTGCTGTGCACAGTACAGGTAAGACTGTATAACAGATGACTGCTGTGCACAGTACAGACAAGACTGTATAACAGGTGACTGCTGTGCACAGTACAGGTAAAACTGTATAACAGGTGACTGCTGTACACAGTACAGGTAAGACTGTATAACAGGTGACTGCTGTGCACAGTACAGGTAAGACTGTATAACAGGTGACTGCTGTACACAGTACAGACAAGACTGTATAACAGGTGACTGCTGTACACAGTACAGGTAAGACTGTATAACAGGTGACTGCTGTACACAGTACAGGTAAGACTGTATAACAGGTGACTGCTGTGCACAGTACAGGTAAGACTGTATAACAGGTGACTGCTGTGCACAGTACAGGTAAGACTGTATAACAGGTGACTGCTGTGCACAGTACAGGTAAGACTGTATAACAGGTGACTGCTGTGCACAGTACAGGTAAGACTGTATAACAGGTGACTGCTGTACACAGTACAGGTAAGACTGTATAACAGGTGACTGCTGTACACAGTACAGGTAAGACTGTATAACAGGTGACTGCTGTACACAGTACAGGTAAGACTGTATAACAGGTGACTGCTGTACACAGTACAGGTAAGACTGTATAACAGGTGACTGCTGTGCACAGTACAGGTAAGACTGTATAACAGGTGACTGCTGTGCACAGTACAGGTAAGACTGTATAACAGTTTCTTATCCTTATTTTGCTTTCATTAGAAATTTACAGTCAGTGTATGAAGATTATTCAAGTAGTATTGATGCTAATTGTTCAAAGATAAAAACTCGGTCACATAATGTTTGTACATTACTTACATAATTTGTATGCTTATAAAAGAAATGTAACAGGAAATATGAAATTTAGCGTCCTATAAAATAATGCTATCAAATTATCAAACATATACAATAAGTCTACAAACAATATCACAAACCAATACTTAACAACAGACATTTTTTTACTTCAACATGCTGGCAACATGTCTATCAAAACATTCAGCTATCTTTTGGCAAATTGATTCTTAATTGAGACCCATTTATATTCTACAATTTTGTAATTCATACAATATCTGCACTATAACACATAACCAACCGTGTAGGAGAAAAAAGTAAGTTCAAAATCATTGAACAACTTATTAAGAAAATTATTAGTTGAAACAAAATGTTATCTTTAAGATGAAATGAATCAGAACCATTTTCGACAACTACATGTTCATACAAAGTGTTTCCAGCAAACACCATGAATATAAGTGAATGCAGAGATTCTCACAGAACTACTCAATTATATACTTGTACAAGATAATGTATCAATAATTAAGTCAGTTCCTAGACAGACATAATATGCAGGACATTTGCCAACTTTTGCAGTTTGATATCCATAACAGCAAATGGTAGAATTTTGTGTCTTGTATAAAGGCAAATTTGACTCAAATCCATATGATTGAATTTAGACTTTATTATACTGATTTTGGTCAATTTTATGAAATAAACTACATTTTTGACAAATGTCAGAATATATTTGAAGAAATGTGGATCGACCCCAACTAACCTTACAAGAATTTCTCTCTTTCTTGAATGAAGAATTTTCAATGAAAATTAGGGAAAACATACTATTTTAGTAGGGGAATGGTATACCAAAAAGATTCCAAAACTGGGCAAACAAGTGCCCTGATATATGAACTTTCATCAAATACCTGTAAAATCTAATTGTCACTCAACCTCTGTAAACGTTTAGTGCCTATATATATAAGTACAACGTGGATTTGATACCAAACTATGGTAACTCAGTACAGTTAAAGTTACAACAGTTTGATACGAAGCACTTGGTATTGCCGTCTGACTGACGTTCCTTAGATAGAACCGAGATTATATTTACGAGACACACAATACAAGGAAGGAGCACACGGTGAATGGGAGAGAGTGCGATACATTATCTTTAAGGGTGGTTAACTACAGTACATGATCATCTGCATATGAAAAACTGCACCACACTTCAACACAGTATGCATGTCACAACTAATTGTAAATTTACCTTTGGCTGCGTAAAAGTATAAATTATCACAAATAGGAAACAAAAATCGAATATCAATCAATTCTTATCAAAGGGTATTACAACTTTCTAGAATTGTATACAAATCATGAAAGCCAAATAATCTGTAACAATTTACATACTGTCGACAACGAGTAGACAACTGTTTCATTGAATGAGTACATTTCAATGCAAAATGAAGTTATAAATATTAAATTCAAGGTGGAATTTAAATTTCAGCTTTATCCAAAAATATGTTCATTTTGATGCAGTCCAATTAAAAACATAGCCAGTCAATGAACTTGACTGTCAATTCACACAGTACTTTCAAAGTCAGTAATTTCAAACTGACAAAGTTACATATCATTTAAGGATGTCGACGAAATTTCGAATATTCGTTTGTACGTCCGAATATTCGTATAATTATTTGAATAATCAATAAAATATATATTTTCAATATAAAAGCTGAATGCAAGTGTATTAAATTTCAATGATGGGTCTTACTGCATTGAATGACACATTACGCTTGAAAATAATATCTACATGTGTTAAATTATTGAAATTATTAGTAATCAAGGGGATTTTTACATCTTGAGTGAGCAGTTTAAAACAGAAACGTTAAACTTCGAATTTCAAATGTATTCAATAAGGTCGAATGTTCGATTATTTGTTCGGAAGGTTGACCGAATATTTGAATACCAAAATTGCCATTCATTGACATCCCTAATATTATCATTATTAACTGGATAAAGAAATCCTGTATGGAAAGTTGTGGGTTTTCCTACTCTTTCGAAAGTCAAAATGTTTTCAGATTCAGTACTGATCACTCTTTTTTTTAAATACAGCTTTGATTATTAAATGTATGAAAGAATATATATGCCCAGTACTATCAGTTATGACCACCCAATGGTGACATTTCAAGCGTTAGTGGGTCCAGTATTTTATATAATGACTGAGACATTCTGACATTCCAGAGGTAAATGACAAAGGGGAGACAAGCAAACTTACATTTCCTTCGACATCAACATCAGCGTATCTGTTGAGCAATGCTCTAACAATTCCAGTATATCCACCTTTTACCGCATGTATCAATATTGTGTCGCCAGCCTGCAGAAAACAGTGAAAACATAGGCACACACATCTCACAAAGAACATACACACATCATACAAGGACAGATGTAGAAAGTCTATAGACAAAGAATCTATATTATGTGTATTCATTGAATGTTATTGTATTTTTAAACATTTTTATTACTGTGCGTTCAATGATTATAGATGTTGTGTTCACTAAGTATTTTAGTAATGTAAGACATTCAATCAATTTGTAGTTCTCTATCAACTTTTCCAGTATGAAATCAGTCATGGAGGCCAAATGACATCAGATGTATTATCTCCCATCACATCATCATACAGAGAATACACCTTGACCACAATAACTGAATGCACCTTGACCACACAAACTGAATGCACCTTGACCACACAAACTGTTTGCTGATAACTTACCCGGCCATTTTTACATCTAAACTTAAACAGCCATAACAAAATTACAAAAGTTGGCAGTTATGGTGTGCTTCAATATCTTCCTCAACACTGTACATATCTTCCTCAACACTGTACATATCTTCCTCAACACTGTACATATCTTCCTCAACACTGTAAATATCTTCCTCAACACTATACATATCAATTATGCTTCTCTGTTGTGCTTCAATATCTTCCTCAACACTGTACATATCTTCCTCAACACTGTAAATATCTTCCTCAACACTATTCATATCATTTATGCTTCTCTGTTGTGCTTCAATATCTTCCTCAACACTGTACATATCAATTATGCTTCTCTGTTGTGCTTCAATATCTGCCTCAACACTGTACATATCTTCCTCAACACTGTACATATCTTCCTCAACACTATACATATCAATTATGCTTCTCTGTTGTGCTTCAATATATCTTCCTCAACACTGTACATATCTTCCTCAACACTGTACATATCTTCCTCAACACTGTACATATCAATTATGCTTCTCTGTTGTGCTTCAATATCTTCCTCAACACTGTACATATCTTCCTCAACACTGTACATATCAATTATGCTTCTCTGTTGTGCTTCAATATCTTCCTCAACACTGTACATATCTTCCTCAACACTGTACATATCTTCCTCAACACTGTACATATCTTCCTCAACACTGTACATATCAATTATGCTTCTCTGTTGTGCTTCAATATCTTCTTCAACACTGTACATATCTTCCTCAACACTGTACATATCAATTATACTTCTCTGTTGTGCTTCAATATCTTCCTCAACACTGTACATATCTTCCTCAACACTGTACATATCAATTATGCTTCTCTGTTGTGCTTCAATATCTTCCTCAACACTGTACATATCTTCCTCAACACTGTACATATCAATTATGCTTCTCTGTTGTGCTTCAATATCTTCCTCAACACTGTACATATCTTCCTCAACACTGTACATATCTTCCTCAACATTGTACATATCAATAATGATTCTCTGTTGTGCTTCAATATCTTCCTCAACACTGTACATATCTTCCTCAACACTGTACATATCAATTATGCTTCTCTGTTGTGCTTCAATATCTTCCTCAACACTGTACATATCAATTATGCTTCTCTGTTGTGCTTCAATATCTTCCTCAACACTGTACATATCAAATCTGCTTCTCTGGTGTGCTTCAATATCTTCCTCAACACTGTACATATCAATTCTGCTTCTCTGGTGTGCTTCAATATCTTCCTCAACACTGTACATATCAATTCTGCTTCTCTGTTGTGCTTCAATATCTTCCTCAACACTGTACATATCGATTCTGCTTCTCTGTTGAATTCATCAATGTTTCTGGATTTCAAACTAGTACAAACATGCTCTTGAGCGATCAAATAAGGAGTTCCCAATAATGAACCATGTGCCATGCCAGATTCCATAGAAACCATCTCTACCATCAGAACTAGTAGGATGAGGTTCCGAACCAATCAACGGCCAGGTTTGCATCCTTTTACCATACAATATTACTTCAGTTATATGCAAAGTACAGCCACAGACAACTCCCCCACATGAAACAGAGGTGGAGGAAAAATTCCTTTGGTCACATGCTGTGTAAATGGTGAAGTTCACAATGTGGAAATGTTTGTGGAAAGTTGCAGAATATCAGCCCGTGTTAAGTTCCTGTTCACAGAAGTAAATAATTATGTATGTTTACATACTGGACTACTCAATGTAATACTACACATTTCAGCAATAAGCAAATATTTCAACCCAGGAAACGTCTGAAATTGCTGATTTGCAAACTTCTTGACTTGCAAAAGTATCTATTAAATTGTCAGTGAGAATGGACACCTCACCTTCCAGACAGCAATCAAAGATTCTATGAACTGAGCTCGATGGACAGCATGCCTAACAATGAACTTAATGTTAGATTCCTAAATCATGAGATATACATTACCCTATCAGCCACATTGACGTAAGCATCTTTAGCAAGCAACTCTTGTACAATATCTTCATATCCTTCTTTAGCAGCAATTGTTAAAGGTGTAAATCCATCCTGAAATAAAACAGTCAGCAAACATTCGTAAGCAAATAGAATAAAAAAACTCATCCACTGACATGTCGGTGGAACACCTTGGTTGCTGTCATATGCTTTTAAAAACAACAACATTCTTACGTAAATCCATTCGTTCAGTAGCAGATTCACCCCTACCCCATAAAAACTCATCAGATTATATTTATCTGAAAATCTATCTCTGGGGCTCTGAATCTGGATTTCCAGATTAATCTGGAATTTTGACACCCCCGGTAACTATAATCAAATCACTGAATTGGTAAGAGCTGATGAAATGCCTAATCATGCATGGTACAGATTCCTTCTACATAGTTTGGTTGAAATCCAGTAAGTGGTTTAGATAATTCTAAGCAGTCCAGACCACTTTGTAACAGACAAAACAAGAACAATATGTCTCCCCTCATATATGAAGACAAAAAAAGCAGATATGATATACAATCACCATGTTCTAAATGTACATTACCTTATCTACAGCATTTACATTGGGTTCATGGTCTAACAAAGCTTGAACTACTTCTGTAAATCCACCTTTTGTTGCAACTAGAACCGCTGTCAATGAATCCTGAAACAAAGCGAGAATATGGTTTATAGAATATTGATTTGACGGATCAATTTTTTCACAGAAAAGATTTAACACATTCATACAGCACCTTACATGTTTTGTCTCGTTGATATAACTAGCCATTAATAAATGAAGGAAAATGCTATTAAGTGAATATGTGGTGAGCAAATGACATTATTCCTACAGCAGGTCATAGTATAAGATATGTTCAGTTATGTGACAATGGAAGTTTGAGTCAGATTATCACTCTGCTCCAACACATCTAATGGCCTTTCACTGTTCACTATAGCATCTCTTAGATCATTGCATACATCATCCCTCTCAAATGGCATTTAAACTCATACTTTTTAGATGGCTAGCCTAAATTGTAATCTTGATATATGGTGTTAAATATTCAATGTTCAATAATTTAACATTATGTAGTGAAATGTTTTTCCAGATTCTAGATTGCTAATGAATTAAAGCTTACCATTCCAGTATTATCGACAGAGGCACCATGTCCCAAAAGTTCCTGCACAATCTCTAAATGTCCTTTTCTACATGCCCAAAGCAATGGTGATGTACCATACTGTAATAAATCACAATATATAGACACAGATATGTATTGTAGATATTACAGTATCTTATAATATACACATTAACCACAATTATAGAGCCTTGGAAAATACTAGTAAATGAAAGTTTCTGATTGAGTATCGTAGTTATACAATTTATACGGAAACACAACTGCTTTCAGTCCGAATTCCCAGTTGCAACAATTATATCAACCCTGGTTTAAAACGTATCAATATCAACAATCTTGATGAATTGGTACAGTAACTACCATGTTTGTTCCTTGTATTTTTGGCATTAGATTGAGTATGCTATTACACTGAAATTGTTCAAATGACCTCATTCCTACCCCATTTGTGCCACTAAACAAATATTCCTTTGTATGGAAAGTCAATACAACAAGAGTTATCTGAATCAATAAAAAGCAGACAATGCTATTTTCTGCACCTTATCAGTTGTGTTCACTCTAGCATCTTTCTCTAATAGAGCTTTAACCACACCCAAGTGGCCTCTACCTGCAGCCCAGCCAAGACATGACATGTTGTGCTGAAATATATACATTTTGTAAGATATGTCAGTATTCGAAATATTGTATAGAGTGAATTGCATTCAAACCTGTAGTATTCCAGACTAAATAAATATGATTAACTACCAGTACAAATTATGTAGGTTATCTTACATGAATAATGAATGACAACTGAAGCCATGATGGAGTATTCCTATACTCAGCAATGCGAATTTCGATTCTGAATTTACATCTTAAATTCTGTATTCTGAACCTACACATCTGATGAAAATAAATGAGTAATGTTGTTTTTGAGATATTAATTTCGGTCAATATTAAGTGCATACGGATTTTACATTTTACTTTAAGACAGATGTCAGTCTAGTAAACTATGGACTTATTACCTCTGCCTTCACATTTGGATCAGCCCCTCTATCTAATAATTCCTGAACAACTTCTTCCTGACCCTTGTATGCAGCCCACATCAATGCAGTCCAGTTACACTGTTAACAATTAGAAATCAAACAATTCAGATATTAACAACAGCCTACTTTATTGGTAAACGAAGTGAATTCTTCTTTCACAGGTAGGCCCGCCCTAGTGGGTGCATAATGTAACGCCGTCTCCAAAAAAATTGAAGACAAAGATGTCAATTGGTATATTGTTCCAATTCAATACAGCATAATGTATTAGATAATTAGATATTCTGCTTAGATAATTTAAACCATAACCAGTGTTTCATAATATCTTCCACCATACTACCAATATGCGCATGATCTATGGACAAATTATTTCTACACTTGTACATAGCTTGTTCCGGTTTGTTTTATAAAAATGTTTTGAACTATTGTTATGCATTCAAGGGGGTTAATATAGTTTTTTCCTCAATTCTAAAATCTCTGATTAGGTAGTTCCAAATAACTACAAATCAATTGGGTGAGGCCTAATTATAAATATTTTACACATCATATATTTGATTAGATTCACCACCTTCACAACGTATAGGTACTGATGTAACGTAATGATTACATTCACCACCTCCACAACGTATAGGTACTGATGTAACGTAATGATTACATTCACCACCTCCACAACGTATAGGTACTGATGTAACGTAATGATTACATTCACCACCTTCACAACGTATAGGTACTGATGTAACGTAATGATTACATTCACCACCTTCACAACGTATAGGTACTGATGTAACGTAATGATTACATTCACCACCTTCACAACGTATAGGTACTGATGTAACGTAATGATTACATTCACCACCTTCACAACGTATAGGTACTGATGTAACGTAATGATTACATTCACCACCTTCACAACGTATAGGTACTGATGTAACGTAATGATTACATTCACCACCTTCACAACGTATAGGTACTGATGTAACGTAATGATTACATTCACCACCTTCACAACGTATAGGTACTGATGTAACGTAATGATTACATTCACCACCTTCACAACGTATAGGTACTGATGTAACGTAATGATTACATTCACCACCTCCACAACGTATAGGTACTGATGTTACGTAATGATTACATTCACCACCTCCACAACGTATAGGTACTGATGTAACATACTGATTACATTCACCACCTCCACAACGTATAGGTACTGATGTAACGTAATGATTACATTCACCACCTTCACAACGTATAGGTACTGATGTAACGTAATGATTACATTCACCACCTTCACAACGTATAGGTACTGATGTAACGTAATGATTACATTCACCACCTTCACAACGTATAGGTACTGATGTAACGTAATGATTACATTCACCACCTTCACAACGTATAGGTACTGATGTAACGTAATGATTACATTCACCACCTTCACAACGTATAGGTACTGATGTAAGGTAATGATTACATTCACCACCTTCACAACGTATAGGTACTGATGTAACGTAATGATTACATTCACCACCTTCACAACGTATAGGTACTGATGTAATGTAATGATTACATTCACCACCTTCACAACGTATAGGTACTGATGTAACGTAATGATTACATTCACCACCTTCACAACGTATAGGTACTGATGTAACATACTGATTACATTCACCACCTTCACAACGTATAGGTACTGATGTAACGTAATGATTACATTCACCACCTTCACAACGTATAGGTACTGATGTAATGTAATGATTACATTCACCACCTTCACAACGTATAGGTACTGATGTAACGTAATGATTACATTCACCACCTTCACAACGTATAGGTACTGATGTAACATACTGATTACATTCACCACCTTCACAACGTATAGGTACTGATGTAACGTAATGATTACATTCACCACCTTCACAACGTATAGGTACTGATGTAACTTATGAAGAATCAGTTGTAAATGTAATCATCATCGTCACTGAAGTTCCACTGTACACCAGTAGAGAGCAATATACTCACAAGATCTCTATGTTCAATATCTGCACCTCTCTCCAATAGTTCAATGCAAATCTCTAAGTGACCATCTTTAGCCGCGTACAACAAGGCAGTCCAGTTATCCTGTAAATATACAGTCAAGGTATATGATGCTCATTTTTTTGTTCATTTCTCTAACTTAACAAACATGAAATATCTACTTTATCTGGTTGAACTTTAATAAATATGCATTATTACAGAATACATTTATAATGTATTTCTCTGTATTTGTCGAAAAAGATGTTTGTATTAGGCATCAAAAAGTTAAAAATTTTAACAACCTGGTGCTTTTTACTAGTTTTGTCTGTTAGTAATATGATTAAACAAGATTGTGTTAAATGGTTATACGTGGCAATGGTTCTTATTAATGACAATACTGGATGAGTTCTATGAAAATAATTTAGGTTTAGCTGAGCCAATAACATCTTTAAGTGAATACATAATTCAGGTACAGAATTGTACAATAAATATTATGTTCACACAGTTTCAATATTTTATTGACCCCACACTGCTATAGGAATACTGTTCACACAGTTTCAATATTTTATTGACCCCACACTGCTATAGGAATACTGTTCACACAGTTTCAATATTTTATTGACGCCACACTGCTATAGGAATACTGTTCACACAGTTTCAATATTTCCCTACTGCACAACTTGTATTGACCCCACACTGCTATAGGAATACTGTTCACACAGTTTCAATATTTTATTGACCCCACACTGCTATAGGAATACTGCTTACCAACACTTATTGAATATTCTTCCACAATCATTACCAACACATGTTTTTTTGTGTGATTGGGCTTCAGGCCACATAGACAGGCAGGGACGTATAGTGACTTGTCCAGCTATCAGGGCGGAGGAAGACCCCAGGTGCCACTTCTAGCATTATCTTGGGCATAAGCCTGAGTAGAACCACCGACATTCATCGATATCTTCCTCAGATAAATATTCTACATCCCAATGGATGTTAAAAGAAAGCTACTGAATTATTTTAGCCATCAATATGCTAATCATTATCAAATGCATCCACTTACGTTATCAGTTGCATTGGAATCTACTTCCATAAGTTCTCGTACAAGACTAATCTCCCCTTGTATACAAGCCACCATAAGAAATGTCTGACCATTCTGTAACAAAATAACACTTTTTAATCCATAACATAAACCAAGCATTAAACAAAGCATCAATTTAGGTTTGAGTGAAGATTTCACAACTGTTCTAGAGAGAAATGGCAATGTAGTTCAAGTAACATTTTGATTGATCAAAATATTAAACATATTCAGAGTTCTCACAAGACTCTTTTTGGAATCCTATTTTTTCGCTGGGACTACTGTTTCGGGCAACATTTCTTTGAAATTGCATTTAAGGACTGCAACTTCTTCCAATAGCATGGTTTTGAACTGGTTAGAACCCCGACATTTAGTGGCCAATATATAATATACCAAATATTCCCTAATAAATGCCTCAGGGGAGGGTGTTAATTAGAGGAAGGGCTTTTATTAGGGAATCTTCGGTATACCGGTAAGAAGGGCTAACCAGCTACCAGCACTTTTTCACATAGTTTCTAAAAAGCTACTGGATACATCATTTGTTGATTTTAATTGCAGTTAGCAATAACATTTATAATTCAACTGAATTGAACTATTAAAATAAGTTTATATAAACTGGTAAAAATGACACTCATAGTTTCAGATCACTTTGTCATAATGTAGATTCTCAAGATACAAAAGGCAGGTAAGCTCAGTATATCCTTGAAGATCATTAACTTACATCATTTCTCTCCTCCAAGTTGATAGTGCTATTTTCCAATAAGTTGACAACAGCAGAAACGTCTCCTTTCTGAATGTTATCCCATAACATCTGGGAGCGAATGTTCCCAAAAAGTGCCATGCTGGGAAAGATGATATTTAGACTGTGTCTCAGAAATTCAGGCTAGATCCTCACCCAATGATAGCAGAAACTAGTCAATGACCAAATCACCATGAACGTACTTCAATCCCTACTTTGGTACAATGTTGATACTCATACTGACACCACCAGTTGCCTGAAAAGAAAATGAACAGACAATCAAGTACAAGTGGTCTGTCTCAATGCATATGATGATGTTCTGGTTCAGGCATCATTTTCACAACAAACAACACACACACAGGGTTAACACTGTATAACAAGTTGCCACTATCTTGGAGGGCATAAATACTGCTTAATATACATATCAACACTACAATCACATGTCTGACTTACTTTGTCCCATTGAATAGTAATGCATTATATTAACACAAAACCATTTATCCAAGTGTTGGTTTCACAAACATAAATTTAGTTTTTTAGTTTGAAACTTACAAGTATAATACAAACTCAATAAATTGACGTTTATTCAAACTAATTTTCTAGTATATTTGTGATGCCTTTACATTTAGTAAGCGTATTCAAACTTAATATGATGTGCAGTATGCTTTAATGTAACCATGGGGCAATGTCCTGGTCACTGATTTTTATCTGTAACCACAATATCAACACTAATTTACATCAACAGATGTCAAAATATACAAACCAAACTCAACAAACTGACCTACCTACAATCTGATTTGTTGTATATACATTGTATGTGATTTCTTTATATTTATGGAGCATTCAAAGACAATATGTCTCCACCAATTTATTTAAAAATTCTTCAACAATTTCAAAAGGTATGGAGCATACAAGAAATCAAGTCATATGACCTTTGACCTGTGTGACTTTGACCTTGACACAAGCTGGTTCAAACATGCCCTTTGCAAATTGTTTCGATGTCATGAACATTTGTGATAATCTTTCAAGGGGTTCAAGAGATATAAAGTGGACACACAATATAGTCATTTGACCTCTAAATGTGACCATGACCCTCAACTGAGCCACTAGAAGTTTGCGTTCTGCACATAGTCTCAATGTGGTGAACAAGTTATTTCATAATCCTTCAAGCAGTTCAAAAGTTATGGTTATGGAGAGGACACAATGTGTGACAAACAGACGGACAGATCGACAGACAACCTGAGCAAAAACAATATGTCTCCATATATGGGGGAGATATACTTTATATAATGTAACCATGATATTTGTATTATGAATTTATGTATGAATAAAAAAATACATAACTAGTAATTATTGAACTCAGATTGAAGAATTAACTTCTAAGGCATAAATTCTACCACTATACTAGCACAAGGATTCAGTCTTAAGTTAATCTGACGACCTTAAGTATTACACATACTGGTAGTATAATTAAAATGCTGCTTCCCTTAAACCAGGGAATAGTTCAAAATTAGGATTGTAGTCACAGCTCAATTCTTGCTCTCTATCTATAGCGTGAGCAAATTCCACTTCTACTTACATGAATATATAACAGTCACCTGTATTGACATCAGTTATTGTAAATATCATAACTGGGGTTTTAGGTATCATATGTATTTGCAAACCTGCAACTTTTTGTTGAGAGTTTGGAGGAAAACTTAACTGTACCTCATGTCTGACAAGCACTTAGAAATAGGCTCTTATTTCAGAACATAAACTGACAGTAACACTAAAATAACACATTCTTATCTCCTGATAATTTATGAACCATAAGTAAATATGACACAGAGCATAGCAAGCTAGGAAAAAATCTCAAAATGCTGATTGCTTCATATTTCGAATATTGTCAGCAGTGCTGATCGACTCTTATCACATACTAGAGAACAAAAAATAATCAACCATGTATTAGCAGTATGAATGGTAACAAACAGGCATTAACACCTCCATGTATCCACAAACTTCCTCCTTGAATCCCAGATACACATTAAGTCAAGTTTGAAATTTAAACACAAATACAGTATGTTTAAATGCATCAATGTCATAATGTTCCAATCTTTGTTTTATAATAAAGCGTGCAACTAAAAAATCACATCCGTTTAAGTTTACAACTCCTTTAGCAATTGTGTATACCAGCTCTGATTTATTTTACTGTAATAAATGTAATCTTATCATCCTCAACTTGTCCTAGATCATGTGTGATGTGGAGCAACCGACTAGACACAGTTCAGGCTTATTTCAAAATATCAGTTGTATAGACACAAACTGGATCTACTGTGGATGGCTACAAATGAGAGTTTTCCACAAATCTTGAAGGACAAACAACCATTTAATTAATTATCACTTATGATGGTTCAAATCCTGTCAGTCTTTGGACTGTGAAGTGACCTGATAACAATACTAGGAGGTTTTGGTTTAAAAATGCAGATAGGAATACATTCTGTGTATGTAATTTCTACATACAATGCTAATGTCTTTCTGACATCCATATAATTACAGTAGACATTGTATTAAGAGACCACTCAAGGGACAGCCAGAAAGTGATTGATTAATAAAGTGGTCTCTTAATAGATATTGACAAATTTATAAGTGAATGTCAAATTGAACAACAAGCAAAATGTCTAAATACCACCCTCTTTCTGTTCAAATGCATTGATCTATATGTGGAACATGTAAATCCATTTCAACTATTCTATACTCTCAGTGAGTATAAACAATTTAAGTTTATCGGCACGATGACCCTTCGAGTAAAGATTAAAGATAAATAACATCTTGCATATTTCTTTGAGAGGTCAAAATGTACAAACTTGCTGATATCAAGGAACATATGACACCTAGCAACGACATGATGGTAAAATGCTGCATTTTAAAATTGTGTCACATAGTATTTACCTGGTGTATTTATCACACCTAATTGTTTTCTGGATAAGGCGTCAATGCAGTGGTGAATTACTGGGATGTGAAATGCCCCATGGGATTAAGTGTATGTGGTCATTTAATGGATTATTTTACTATATTACTGTACCTGTGGGGGGGAACATTCAATGTAGTTGCTGGTTGCATTATAAAATGTCTTTTAATAGATACTATTCAAACAGTAAAAAACACTTTAAACATTCGCTTAATACAGGTGGTCGCTTGTACAAGGTCAACTGTAACTTTATTAATTATCTGTATATAATTATATGCCTTTAACTAGTGTTTAAACAATTCCTCAAATCTGTTACAGGTTCTGTATGTCGTGTCATCTCCTTCCCATATCCGTTACAAGTTCTGTATGTCGTGTCATCTCCTTCCCATATCCGTTACAGGTTCTGTATCTCGTGTCATCTCCTTCCCATATCCGTAACAGGTTCTGTATCTCGTGTCATCTCCTTCCCATATCCGCTACAGGTTCTGTATCTCGTGTCATCTCCTTCCCATATCCGTTACAGGTTCTGTATGTCATGTCATCTCCTTCCCATATCCGTTACAGGTTCTGTATCTCGTGTCATCTCCTTCCCATATCCGTTACAGGTTCTGTATGTCATGTCATCTCCTTCCCATATCCGTTACAGGTTCTGTATCTCGTGTCATCTCCTTCCCATATCCGTTACAGGTTCTGTATGTCATGTCATCTCCTTCCCATATCCGTTACAGGTTCTGTATCTCGTGTCATCTCCTTCCCATATCCGTTACAGGTTCTGTATCTCGTGTCATCTCCTTCCCATATCCGTTACAGGTTCTGTATGTCTTGTCATCTCCTTCCCATATCCGTTACAGGTTCTGTATCTCGTGTCATCTCCTTCCCATATCCGTTACAGGTTCTGTATCTCGTGTCATCTCCTTCCCATATCCGTTACAGGTTCTGTATGTCTTGTCATCTCCTTCCCATATCCGTTACAGGTTCTGTATGTCGTGTCATCTCCTTCCCATATCCGTTACAGGTTCTGTATCTCGTGTCATCTCCTTCCCATATCCGTTACAGGTTCTGTATCTCGTGTCATCTCCTTCCCATATCCGTTACAGGTTCTGCATGTCTTGTCATCTCCTTCCCATATCCGTTACAGGTTCTGTATCTCGTGTCATCTCCTTCCCATATCCGTTACAGGTTCTGTATCTCGTGTCATCTCCTTCCCATATCCGTTACAGGTTCTGTATGTCTTGTCATCTCCTTCCCATATCCGTTACAGGTTCTGTATGTCGTGTCATCTCCTTCCCATATCCGTTACAGGTTCTGTATGTCGTGTCATCTCCTTCCCATATCCGCTACAGGTTCTGTATGTCATGTCATCTCCTTCCCATATCCGTTACAGGTTCTGTATGTCGTGTCATCTCCTTCCCATATCCGCTACAGGTTCTGTATGTCGTGTCATCTCCTTCCCATATCCGTTACAGGTTCTGTATGTCGTGTCATCTCCTTCCCATATCCGCTACAGGTTCTGTATGTCGTGTCATCTCCTTCCCATATCCGTTACAGGTTCTGTATGTCGTGTCATCTCCTTCCCATAACTGTTACAGGTTCTGTATGTCGTGTCATCTCCTTCCCATAACTGTAACAGGTTCTGTATGTCGTGTCATCTCCTTCCCATATCCGTTACAGGTTCTGTATGTTGTGTCATCTCCTTCTCATATCCGTTACAGGTTCTGTATGTCGTGTCATCTCCTTCCCATATTCGTTACAGGTTCTGTATGTCGTGTCATCTCCTTCCCATATTCGTTACAGGTTCTGTATGTCGTGTCATCTCCTTCCCATATTCGCTACAGGTTCTGTATGTCATGTCATCTCCTTCCCATATCCGTTACAGGTTCTGTATGTCGTGTCATCTCCTTCCCATATCCGTTACAGGTTCTGTATGTCGTGTCATCTCCTTCCCATATCCGTTACAGGTTCTGTATGTCGTGTCATCTCCTTCCCATATCCGTTACAGGTTCTGTATGTTGTGTCATCTCCTTCTCATATCCGTTACAGGTTCTGTATGTCGTGTCATATCCTTCCCATATTCGTTACAGGTTCTGTATGTCGTGTCATCTCCTTCCCATATTCGTTACAGGTTCTGTATGTCGTGTCATCTCCTTCCCATATTCGCTACAGGTTCTGTATGTCATGTCATCTCCTTCCCATATCCGTTACAGGTTCTGTATGTCGTGTCATCTCCTTCCCATATCCGTTACAGGTTCTGTATGTCGTGTCATCTCCTTCCCATATCCGTTACAGGTTCTGTATGTCGTGTCATCTCCTTCCCATATTCGTTACAGGTTCTGTATGTCGTGTCATCTCCTTCCCATATTCAATAGAGGTTCTGTCATCTCCTTCCCATTCAGGAATCATAAGCAAATCTATGGAATTGTAATCTAATCTTCAAACAACACCAAATCTCATTGCTACCAGCTGCTGTACGAAGGTGTTACTGTTACCAGTTAAATGACTACAATAGTAATCAATGAAGCTGACAGCAATGTTTTGTTGTTTCAATTATAGTCTCATACCATCACAGTCATATCAAACATGTCTATGCCAAATCTCTATTGCATACAATACATTCCTTGGCACAGACTGACATGGAAGATGTATAAGTAAACATCTGGTGACGCATTTCAACATGACATCAAAGCTTATAATAAGTCATCTCAAATCAATAAACTAATGTACAAAATGGAACATCAAGACTCAGTTTCTTTACATTTTACCTGTTTTAGCAAAACATAAAGACATACTTTAGTTTACTGTTGGTTAATGCATACTACAAGAAAAGTTATATACCTCATCTCCATATTTAAGATAACAACTAGACACCTGAGATCTGAATGGTCCTTATAATTTTAAGAGGACATGTACAAAAGCATTTATGACAGAAGTATGTGTATATAAAAATTATCATATACCTCAAGTGTTGCAAGCCCAGATGAAAAATCCCCAAAACCAACAGTCGTTTTAAAAATAATATTAAACACAGACAAGACACAATGATCTAATCTGGTCACTGAGCAGACATTTATAATGAAATGAATGTAAATGTTTGTTTGTATCACTGATCGGCATCAATAAAACTAACAGTTCAGTGAGTTCACTGTGTTTAAAGGCATGGATTTATATTTTAGTATTAAATAGTTGAGGATGTAGCCCGTCTCATGTTCCCTAAAAATAAGTAACGCAGCCAAGCTTGAATGATATAGGATATTGTCAGTCATTGTTAAGTTATACCCCTCCCCAAGCACCTCAGTATATTACCTTACTCAGGTTGACAATAACTCATATTAGACTTGCAGATCTGTGTAATATCTACAATTTTGTCTCATATATTATAACAAGTCACCAACATGATTTTGCTTGTTAATGTTCATAATTTAATTTTACTGTTTAAATATTCACATAATTTGATTGTATATGAAATAGGTATCTTTCTGTAAGCCATGAGACTCAGTATTAAATGCATAAATACAAGATTATCAGTGAAACATGTAAACAAGATCAGGATAATAATGCAATAAGGCCGGAGTACTTTGTGTCTCAGCAGTTACTGTCTGGTACCTCCACACAGAAACACAATGAAACCAAGCAATCACCACTATGATGTGATGTTATACAGTCTCAGCAGTTATACTGTCTGGTACCTCCACACAGAAACACAATGAAACCAAGCAATCACCACTGTGATGTGATGTTATACAGTCTCAGCAGTTATACTGTCTGGTTCCTCCACACAGAAACACAATGAAACCAAGCAATCACCACTGTGATGTGATGTTATACAGTCTCAGCAGTTATACTGTCTGGTACCTCCACACAGAAACACAATGAAACCAAGCAATCACCACTGTGATGTGATGTTATACAGTCTCAGCAGTTATACTGTCTGGTACCTCCAAACAGAAACACAATGAAACCAAGCAATCACCACTGTGATGTGATGTTATACAGTCTCAGCAGTTATACTGTCTGGTACCTCCACACAGAAACACAATGAAACCAAGCAATCACCACTGTGATGTGATGTTATACTGTACAGTCTCAGCAGTTATACTATCTGGTACCTCCACACAGAAACACAATGAAACCAAGCAATCACCACTGTGATGTGATGTTATACAGTCTCAGCAGTTATACTGTCTGGTACCTCCACACAGAAACACAATGAAACCAAGCAATCACCACTGTGATGTGATGTTATACAGTACAGTCTCAGCAGTTATACTGTCTGGTACCTCCACACAGAAACACAATGAAACCAAGCAATCAGTCGTACCACTGTGATGTGATGTTATACAGTCTCAGCAGTTATACTGTCTGGTACCTCCACACAGAAACACAATGAAACCAAGCAATCAGTCGTACCACTATGATGTGATGTTATACAGTCTCAGCAGTTATACTATCTGGTACCTCCACACAGAAACACAATGAAACCAAGCAATCACCACTGTGATGTGATGTTATACAGTCTCAGCAGTTATACTGTCTGGTACCTCCACACAGAAACACAATGAAACCAAGCAATCAGTCGTACCACTATGATGTGATGTTATACAGTCTCAGCAGTTATACTATCTGGTACCTCCACACAGAAACACAATGAAACCAAGCAATCACCACTGTGATGTGATGTTATACAGTCTCAGCAGTTATACTGTCTGGTACCTCCACACAGAAACACAATGAAACCAAGCAATCACCACTGTGATGTGATGTTATACAGTCTCAGCAGTTATACTATCTGGTACCTCCACACAGAAACACAATGAAACCAAGCAATCAGTCGTACCACTGTGATGTGATGTTATACAGTCTCAGCAGTTATACTATCTGGTACCTCCACACAGAAACACAATGAAACCAAGCAATCACCACTGTGATGTGATGTTATACAGTCTCAGCAGTTATACTGTCTGGTACCTCCACACAGAAACACAATGAAACCAAGCAATCACCACTGTGATGTGATGTTATACAGTCTCAGCAGTTATACTGTCTGGTACCTCCACACAGAAACACAATGAAACCAAGCAATCACCACTGTGATGTGATGTTATACAGTCTCAGCAGTTATACTGTCTGGTACCTCCACACAGAAACACAATGAAACCAAGCAATCACCACTGTGAAGTGATGTTATACAGTCTCAGCAGTTATACTGTCTGGTACCTCCACACAGAAACACAATGAAACCAAGCAATCACCACTGTGAAGTGATGTTATACAGTCTCAGCAGTTATACTATCTGGTACCTCCACACAGAAACACAATGAAACCAAGCAATCACCACTGTGAAGTGATGTTATACAGTCTCAGCAGTTATACTGTCTGGTACCTCCACACAGAAACACAATGAAACCAAGCAATCACCACTGTGATGTGATGTTATACAGTCTCAGCAGTTATACTGTCTGGTACCTCCACACAGAAACACAATGAAACCAAGCAATCACCACTGTGATGTGATGTTATACAGTCTCAGCAGTTATACTGTCTGGTACCTCCACACAGAAACACAATGAAACCAAGCAATCACCACTGTGATGTGATGTTATACAGTCTCAGCAGTTATACTATCTGGTACCTCCACACAGAAACACAATGAAACCAAGCAATCACCACTGTGAAGTGATGTTATACAGTCTCAGCAGTTATACTGTCTGGTACCTCCACACAGAAACACAATGAAACCAAGCAATCAGTCGTACCACTGTGATGTGATGTTATACAGTCTCAGCAGTTACTGTCTGGTTCCTCCACACAGAAACACAATGAAACCAAGCAATCACCACTGTGAAGTGATGTTATACAGTCTCAGCAGTTATACTGTCTGGTACCTCCACACAGAAACACAATGAAACCAAGCAATCAGTCGTACCACTGTGATGTGATGTTATACAGTCTCAGCAGTTATACTATCTGGTACCTCCACACAGAAACACAATGAAACCAAGCAATCACCACTGTGATGTGATGTTATACAGTCTCAGCAGTTATACTGTCTGGTACCTCCACACAGAAACACAATGAAACCAAGCAATCACCACTGTGATGTGATGTTATACAGTCTCAGCAGTTATACCATCTGGTACCTCCACACAGAAACACAATGAAACCAAGCAATCACCACTGTGATGTGATGTTATACAGTCTCAGCAGTTATACTGTCTGGTACCTCCACACAGAAACACAATGAAACCAAGCAATCACCACTGTGATGTGATGTTATACAGTCTCAGCAGTTATACTGTCTGGTACCTCCACACAGAAACACAATGAAACCAAGCAATCAGTCGTACCACTGTGATGTGATGTTATACAGTCTCAGCAGTTATACTGTCTGGTACCTCCACACAGAAACACAATGAAACCAAGCAATCACCACTGTGAAGTGATGTTATACAGTCTCATTTAACTTTATGTTCCATGTGGTTACATCTACTGTAGAAAATAATCAATTACAATAGTTGACACATTGATGTCAAACAGATACAGGATACAGTATATCGATAACTATGTCTGTAAACTGTATATGCAAGTGTATATGTCAGACTTGCATGTGAACATACTATGCTGTCTAACATTGAGCTGTTCAGAGCCAGCAGTAGGATAATCTGGGTTAATTAACAATCAGAAGCTAGAAACTTATGGTGTAGGATCAACACAAAAATCATTTATTATCTTCACTTCTTACAACTGACACTAACTGGTTCTTACAACTGACACTAACTAGTTCTTACAACTGACACTAACTGGTTCTTACAACTGACACTAACTAGTTCTTACAACTGACACTAACTAGTTCTTACAACTGACACTAACTGGTTCTTACAACTGACACTAACTAGTTCTTACAACTGATACTAACTGGTTCTTACAACTGACACTTATCTGTTCTTACAACTGACACTAACTGGTTCTTACAACTGACACTAACTGGTTCTTACAACTGACACTAACTGGTTCTTACAACTGACACTAACTGGTTCTTACAACTGACACTAACTGGTTCTTACAACTGACACTTACCTGTTCTTACAACTGACACTAACTGGTTCTTACAACTGACACTAACTGGTTCTTACAACTGACACTAACTGGTTCTTACAACTGACACTTACCGGTTCTTACAACTGACAATAGTATGTTCTTACAACCCTGGTTGTCCTCCAATTTATGCAAATTAAATGCAGACGTGACATTGCACACAGAAGGTAACTATACACTTACTTGTACTGAGTGTCATGAATATTCATTTAATATTTAATGTTTAAAAGCATTGTTTTTTCTAGTAGAGGTATGGCCCCCGTATGCACTTATTTAAAACAGCAAAGACAGAAACATTGATTCATTATATCCTTAACATATACAATAGTTAACCACAGCTTGCAAAGCAACCTGCGGTTTGTAAGAAAAACACTTGTCAAAAAGAAATTGTTTTTTGGAGTGTTCTGCACTTTGCTTTAGTACAGTCGACATTTGAGTGATGTTAACTGATAATAGGGTGTAAACACATGGCGCCGACACGAAGTGCAGTATATGTGACCTTTGACTTCACCTTATGCTCTGCACCTTCCACAGCTGACACTTACCTGTTCTTACAACTGACACTAACTGGTTCTTACAACTGACACTTACCTGTTCTTACAACTGACACTAACTGGTTCTTACAACTGACACTAACTGGTTCTTACAACTGACACTAACTGGTTCTTACAACTGACACTTACCTGTTCTTACAACTGACACTAACTGGTTCTTACAACTGACACTAACTGGTTCTTACAACTGACACTTACCGGATCTTACAACTGACAATAGTATGTTCTTACAACTGACACTTACCTGTTCTTACAACTGACAATAGTATGTTCTTACAACTGACAATAGTATGTTCTTACAACTGACAATAGTATGTTCTTACAACTGACACTTACCTGTTCTTACAACTGACAATAGTATGTTCTTACAACTGACACTTACCTGTTCTTACAACTGACACTAACTGGTTCTTACAACTGACACTTACCGGTTCTTACAACTGACAATAGTATGTTCTTACAACTGACACTTACCTGTTCTTACAACTGACACTAACTGGTTCTTACAACTGACACTAACTGGTTCTTACAACTGACACTTACCGGTTCTTACAACTGACAATAGTATGTTCTTACAACTCTTAAAACATATATGACAATAACCACTCCCGATGATTGCTTCATATCAATATTTAGAGTCAATTTAAAGGATTGAGAAGGTCAGGAATCAGTCACACTACCTCTTAACCTATAGGTACATGCCACCCCAAAATGTTGATGAAACATGATGTTAAAGATCGATGATATAAAGCTAAAATATTTTCTATGAAAACAAATCTGAAAGTTTATGGTTATACTTATAGTTCTAAGTTGAACAGAAATGTACATACAGACCTATATTGATGAATATTACAAATGTAACAGTATATGTGTCACTAGAAAGTGACGAGACAAAATCCCCCCCTGAAGTGACCTGCTGTGAAGTAGGACTTGGAGCGGTCTGACCTGTAGTGAAGTTGGACTATGAGCAGTCTGACCTTATTTGGATCGGTCTGACCTGATTTCGAGCGGTTTGACCTGATTTCGAGCGGTTTGACCTGACTTCTAGCGGTTTGACCTGACTTGGAGCGGTCTGACCTGATTTAGAGTTGTCTGACCTGACTTGGAGCAGTCTGACCTGATTTGGAGCAGTCTGACCTGATTTGGAGCGGTCTGTTCTGATTTGGAGCTGTCTGACCAGACTTGGAGCGGTCTGACTTTTCCACACCTTCATAATTGTTAACATATTTGTGTACAATTTCCTTAGAATCCCTAGAATCATTAGAAAGTTACGGATGAGACACAAAGTGTTTCTGACAAACAAAATATAAACTAACATACAGTGACAAAAAAGTGCCGTATGGGGCGTAATAAACAGTATCTTACCTCAGAGGGTCTGTTGTATACAAAAAGGTCATATCAGATATTCTTCAATCAATGTTATGTTCACATATTTGCAGCCAACTCCTGTAATGAAACAAAATGAACTTTGGTTACCATTAAGTGCCCTCCGTACAATGATACATAATGAGATGACTAAATGCAAGAGAACGTTATCCCCATTGTTGTTTATTTAATGTTAGTACTTTATGTTAGACAGAGAACTTGATCAATGTATAAAGATGTAAAATTGTAAGTGTACCTACTGTACACTAAGCTTGACAAATACATACATCACAAGCATATTATCTGAGCTGCTTGATACAATTCTGGAGTGACAAAACTGTATGTGTCATGCAATGACAAATAACTTTGTAGCACAGATTTAAATTTATCATTTCATGAAAAAAAATATGCCATACTAGATCAATCACATCCCTATACAATTTCTTACTGTTTTTTTGCAGCCCCTAAATTATATTTTCTTACAAAAAAGAAAAAGGGCTTCATCTGAGTCTATCTTTAAAGATATAATTGTACAAGAATAAAACAAAACAAACTGAGTGCAACAGGTCAATTTTGAATCAGCTAATTTTCTTAAGAATAAACAGCATGCATGACTGATGAATAAAAATTCACATCAATAACGTAAAAACAATCTGTTTTGATGTTAAAGAATGTAAATACTAATTACCTTATATAGACAAACCCAGGGATGAATTCTAACAATTATCACTATAATCCATTTCTCAATGGTCAAAGGATAAGCTAAATACGGATCACTAAATGATATGTTATGTTTATTTACATGATGCTTAAATAGAAGCACCATACAATGGTTAAGTATGTGTTACTTATAACAGTTAATGTTAAACAGTGTGTACATATGTATGTAACATTATTCTAATAAGTTAACACTTAATGTGATGTACAATGTATATTGACATACTGTTTCTATTTATGCAATGTTTTAAAATATTATATAACCAAATTGAACACCCAATATTGGTCTAAGTACTAGTAACAACAATCTCAACTAAGATTAAGCAAACACTTTGAAACTGAAGCACAAGTCTCAATGATGTTGAAGATTTAAGTCTCCTTTTATGTCCAACAATAAAATTGCTAACACATACCCTAGAAAGAATGTCGCACAAAAAGTAGGTAAAACTGGAAAAAGCACTTAACAACACATATAAACAATATATTTATCAACTGAATCCCTGGTTGTCCTCCAATTTATGCAAATTAAATGCAGACGTGACATTGCACACAGAAGGTAACTATACACTTGCTTGTACTGAGTGTCATGAATATTCATTTAATATTTAATGTTTAAAAGCATTGTATTTTCTAGTAGAGGTATGGCCCCCGTATGCACTTATTTAAAACAGCAAAGACAGAAACATTGATTCATTATATCTTTAACATATACAATAGTTAACCACAGCTTGCAAAGCAACCTGCGGTTTGTAAGAAAAACACTTGTCAAAAAGAAATTGTTTTTTGGAGTGTTCTGCACTTTGCTTTAGTACAGTCGACATTTGAGTGATGTTAACTGATAATAGGGTGTAAACACATGGCGCCGACACGAAGTGCAGTATATGTGACCTTTGACTTCACCTTATGCTCTGCACCTTCCACAGATATATCTAAAAGTTATAATGCTCTGCAGTCATTTCATTATAATATAAATAGCGATTCCTTCATTTCCGCGAGCAGGAAATGTTTATGAATGAAAGCAGACAATTTTTATGAATGAATTGTATCGACGATAGTAACCATAGGTGAATATCGTGGTTCCGCAATATTAATGCATGCGCAAAATGGGCAAATGTTACTGGAAAGGATTATCGGAAAAGAGATAAAAACAATCGAAAGGATTTTTTATTCAAATCCGAGCCAATGAAAAAAAAAAAAAAATGAATAGAAATAGAGTCGCCGGCAAATTTAGGGACAGCTGAATAATACCGTATAATGATAAATTTTTGCAAAGGATTAATTTTCGCAAGATTCATAAACTGATGAATTTCGCAACAACAAATGTTGGTCGAAGTTTGACTTGTAAAATATGCTAGGGTTCACATCATTCTGTTCACTAAGTTTGTGGTATGTAAATCTATAGTATCATGTATGTGTCTGTTTAATAATGCAAGAGAATGGTTTAAATCAAAATTAAAATAGTCTTTGTTTGCCCTATACCAACCCTAGATTTTAGAGGTGGGTAGGAAAAATATTTTATTTTATAGTGGAAATTTTAATTGAACACATAGTTGTAATTGCAGAATTTAAGTGTTTTTACCTTGTTATATGATTTAACACCAAAGTAGAGCAAATATTAAATCACAAGACACCGCATCTCGATACCAAAATAAAAATATCTTGATCAGAATTTTGCAATAAATATTTATCTCAGGTCGGTAGGTAAAAGGCAAACAAACTTAATTTTAATTTAGGCCTGAGAGGTAAACAATTGGTCATTACAACACGCTAGTAATTTAAATGTATGAAAAACTATGACAAGGTGATATTTATAATGTGCAACTAAATCATCATCGGAGTTGATTTCATTTGTAAGTATTGTGTTAAAATAGCAAAACTGAAAGGAAAAACCTGCTAACATTTAACAATGGGAAACGGTATAACTGCAATTACCAAACATGTTTACGTTAGCCTCAATTACCTTGCTCTATGCAGCCCCTTTTATCTGTGTATTTACTCTAGGTGTTCAGTGTGACTGCATTCCCTTTATCTAAATTACATAATCCAATTCATGTGACACTAGCTAATCTGACAATTAGTTAGCATATCGTATCATATATCGTTCACACTGTTATGCATTGACAATTTCGTTTTCATAAGAATTTACTGAACAATGAAAGCCGGAGACCAGCATGAACCATTACTTTGTTCCAGCTTCGATATTGAAGCAAAGTTGCAGACAGCACAGTAAACTGAAGCTGGGAAAATGGTGACAAATAGTAAGTTCATGTGATGATGTGATATTTTTGACAACTTCGGATCAATTAATAGTAGGTGGGTACTCAAAATAGCATCAGCACTTTCAGTCTCATATTGACTGCTTGCAATCAGCGAAAAAAGCAACTAATTGCATAAAGTTGTTGAAAATTTAATATGCTGGCCAAAATATATGTATCCAGCAATGTGCACAGCCCATTCCTTCATCTTGGTTCTTACTATTAACATCTATTAAACATGCCTTCAGCCACAACACACAAACAGAGAGTAATGTTGTGGTTTATGAAGTTGAATATGTAATGGCCCGATCACACTGGTCCGAATGCCATCCCGTTTGTTTTCCGGATAGGAATTTGGGTGTTTGGGGACCGAACGGATCATATTCAGGAAGCATTCGGTGTGTTCTAGGAGCATACTGGCTGTTCGGCATCTTCCGGATGCATACGGAACGGCATTTGGTAGCTCCAAACATTTGATGTGCATCTTTAAAATTATTTTCATCGACCATCCGAATGTGGCGTCCATGTGTATTTGGGAAGTAATCGGGAAGCATTCTTGGAGCATACGGTATGTACGGAAAACGTTCGGGAAGCATGCGTCTAGTTCTTGGTGCATTCGGAATGAAAATTTGGAGGTGCTTGGTTCCGTATGCTTTGGTGGCTTTGTGTGTGTGATAAGTAGAATAATCCAAATATATTATCCAAGATGCTCGTGTGTGTCACCGCGTTTGAAAAATTCCTGTTATACGGGCGGTTCTTAAAGCATTCGGCCGAGGGTCAGAGTAAGCCAAAAACGTTCTGAAAGCATGCGGAAAGAGTTCGGTCCATTCTAGGTCGATTCGCCGTGTTCTGAAAGCATTCGGAAAGCGTTCGGAAAGGAAACCTTTCGAAGTCAACATGCGGGAAGTATTCAGTCTATTCTGAAACCATTCGGAAAGCATTCGGTGATACATTGGGAAAAACACATTCGGAGGGACATTCGACCAGTTTAAAAAAATCACACCACTTTCGTATACGGAAAACAAACGGAAGCTCATTCAGGCCAGTGTGATCGCCCCATTATGGTGAACAAAAACAAAAGGTATAACCAGTTAAGTATAAAATACATTTGTATAGCAGGATCAAATAGCATTAACAATGTACAAAATGCAGTTTGTGGTCTTCTTCACAAAAGGCATACTAGATATAATATTAATAAGTTCATAGCGATTGTTTATTGACACCTGAAAATTGTGCCTGCTGTAATGAGTCTGCACGTGGAAGTGCCCCTCTAGGAGCTGATTGCGATGCCTCATTAATATCCTGGAGGAAACGCCATAACATTTTACAAACATAATAGTCCAAAATACATCGTAACATTCCTTTGTACAAATTCTAAGCCCACTGTTACAAACAACACATTGGCCCCAATGAAACTGTTTTTGTGCGAGGGTTTTACAGTCTTTCAGTTACATACGGTGATCAGCTGACCTTTAGAACACTTTTTTCCTGGCTTGCAAACCATGTTAGCACCTATTATATACTGAGCAGCTGACAAATTGTCCTAACATAAATCAGAGATGGGGGACAAAAACACTTAAGATGTATTGTCTTCAGTTATGAACAGTATGCGCCTTACACAGGGTTTGAACCTACATTCTCCAGTGTGGCAGCCAAGTGCTCTACTGACTCAGCAAACTGGGCTGGTTCACATTAAAAATATCAATAACAGTGAATCAAATAAAAAATCATACCATAGTATGCACATGAAATAAGCACGGAAGAAAAAAGTACCAACATAAATATTATACATTATCAAGTTACCAGACGACAGTAGTATTAGTAGTATCTTGTATCATTGACCTAGACAATAATCTATGTATCACATACATGTAGTTCACTAACTGAAACAGCACACAGCTACTGTAACCAGCCACTGAGTTAGTACTGTTGCTTCTATTGTAAGGTCTACAAAATATATGTCAGCTTTATGTAAAGACATTATATTTTGAATGACTGAACACAGACTATATTTAGCAATTTAATTGGAAAGTCATTGTGAAGTATAATACTATTAGACTAATAATTAGTATTATGAACAGAGTTTTAGCCTTGTGTTTTCTTTCTCCGAGTGTCACCAAGACGTCTCACTATTTGCAAGCAATGTTCCAAATGACAAAGTTAAGTACATAATATAAATGTAATAAAATGAATGTCACCATCGTAGAGAAAGTATTTACTGATACATGTTTGAATAAAAGGTTTAGATCGTATGGGTTAGCTTAAATAAATACCGTATTTCTCCTAATAAACACTTCAGCCCTAATTGTCGCGCTCCAACCCCCCGTCTATTTATACTACAGTGACATCGAGCAGCAGTGGAATAAATAAGAGTGTGAATGATAAAATCAACACTTAATTGCCTGAACAATGTCAACATTTACATCTCTTAATCCTCCATTTTTTATAGTTTAAGTAACCTGCGTAAAAAGCTGAAGTAATTCTTTACCTACATCTGTGTATAGCTCACGTATATCATAGGGCCAAATTGATATCCTGTCCATGACACGTTCGTGTATAATAATATACACGCTTTGCAAAAAAACAATCAGAGGCGGAGCTTGTCGCTTATCACCGAAACCACTTTCAGCCAATCAGATTATGTCCGGTGTACCCGACACATGTGATAGACCTATTCACCTAATGACACTTCAGAGAACAAAATTAGTCAAACATGAATAACAATTCTGATCACGAAAGTGTGCAAAACTAAGAAGGGTAATTAAATGAGCAATGAAAATGATTATAGTAAAGTCAGATATATCTATTATTTTTGCCTGTATATATATATACTGATGATTTATGTCTCATATTCTGTGCTACGACTATTCATTCATATATAATTTACCTCACTGTATGTTTAGGTTAAGATTCATTTGTGGCCTAGTTTTTATGTAATGATCATTTTAGCATGTATACCATTTTGAACAAAAGGTTATTAGTTCCTAGTATTCTATGATTGATTCTAAACTAAAACCATTGAAGTTTTGAATCTTTTGTTATTTTGAAAGGCAGATTATAAATTTATACACTGCCACTCAATACAATAAAGATTCATGTCTCTTTCACACTTTCTAGTAGATTTAGGCAGCACTGAATTTTTAACAAGAATATAGTAAAAAACTCTGCAGCCTTTTTCCAGTTACTCTTAATACCGTATAATTCAAAATAACTACCGAATAATACATTCATTTTTGCAAATAATACTCATAGTCATATACATTAGGTGAAATATATATGAATATGGTATAAAAAACCTGTTTTTGGCATATAGTGGTCTCAAAATGTCTTTTTCTTATATTTTTGAGTGACCTCCCTTGAGAATGTATGGATTGTTTCCCTTGGTTTAATTAGCGATATTGGTCCATCAAAGTAGTCTTCAGAAGCAAAGAAAATACACGTTTGATCCGTGTACTGATTGATTAAAAAGTATATTAATATCATATAGAAAGAAATAGAAGGTAACTCCTTAAGCTATACACATAAAAACATACATACATAAACTTATCTAACAAGAGGCCTTCATACATACATAAATTATTACAATATAAAGAGAACACAAAGAATATAAGCATTTTTATAATGCTAAACCAATAAATCATAACTTACATGTATTTTCAAAATCTGCATTAACAATATGTATGAAAGAGAGATTAAATAATTACAGGGGACGCCGCATGCACAATACATTGTCTCCCCACACAGACTCCCGGGAAATCATATAAGGCATCGGGGAGGTGTTAGTGTAGACTTGGGTGCAAGGAATGGTCTGTACGACCATTAAGAACTACTAAGGAGAATTCAGTGGGACAAAAGGGGGGAAATCATTATTGGTTGGAATATATCATTTAACAATTCAAGATAATCAGTAATAATAGGACGAATTGGGGGAAAGAACATGGAGCATATGATACATGTATAATCATGAGCGATGAAAGAAGTGCTAATGCGGAAAGGGGAACTTACATCTAAAAACTTAAATAGAAAATAAGAAATAATAACCATACAACGATTTACAGCCTTGGAACTGTCAGGTAAAATAGCGGGGGTGTAGGTCGATTTAACGGCTAGTTTACATCGCTATTAATAGCTATATGGTCATTAATTTCTATTAAATGAAATAATTTTAGATAAAAAGAGAAAATTGACATCATATAATAGAATACATGGGGAAGTAAATAACGTCTATACTATAGACACATAAATATTGCGTGAAACAGTCATCAAGATAGAAATTGAGCAGAACTTTCATACATAGTACTTATTTTTCTGAAAATTATAATACATTATCCTGATTTAGGGGATGATGATTCTCCATATGTACTTAAATACAATAATTTAAAGAAAGCGGTTTTAAACGCGTTCAAAGATTGCTTCTGTCTATATGAAAAAGGGTTTGTTAGACATAAGCTTGTATTAACCATATCGCAAAATATACAGTACCTAGCTGACGTACAGACCAAATGTAGAATTTTTAATTAATACTGTCTTAGTAGAATAGTATGTTAGTTAAGTTATAAATAAACGTGGAAAAGAAATTAAAGAAAACAGTTGCCCGTTGATGTAATACTGAAACGGTAGTAAATCAATTATGTTCTTCTTTGTTCTAGACACGGACAAAACGTGTAGAAATAAGTTCAAGATTAATTACGTGTAATTATTGTCACTGTTCTACTCTGTTCTATTCTTTTGTTGTATTATTCAAATAATGGTGTTGCGTGTTGGTCATAGCCAGACAAGGTATCTTGAGAACTTTGTGAATAATGACCCTGGATTTAAAATTAGGGATTTAATTATCAGAGAAAGGATTTTTGGACATCGTTCTTGGTGCACGGTAGTTTCTCTAAAAACATGTTTATATTAAATCTCCAACGATTCGTGAATTTATTGTTTGAGTATATTTGTCTGATACATGAAGATGATTCAAAACCTTGTATTGGTAGCTAGCATGTACGCAAATTGATATTTAGTCAAACATTTCTTTACCGTAAAACATGGTATGTACGACAACGCATCACAGCATAATATTATACTTGCCATATATAAACATACGTAATACGTATTCTATTGCATATTTAACAGAATAGATTTGAACAGACTATAAGCAATAATTCTAATTCCTTAAAATAATGTGGAGAAAAACAAATATATATTTTTGAATCAGACATGGAGTCGATTACTTGAAAAAGTAATCAATTAAATTATGATTATTTTGCTTTATTTCAGTAATCGATTACTTCATGATTACTGCATAATTTGCAAGTAATCGATTAATTATGATTATTTCAATGAAAGTAATCATGATTAATGATTACTTCCTTTTGTAAATGACAGGTTGAAATACAGATCCATGAATCTTATTCATTATTTCAACAGTACAATGAATCAGGGCTCGCGCTGGCCATTGGCTCAAGAAAACAAAAATTGGCTCAAGAAAAATCAAATTGGCTCAAATCGTCGAAAAGTATGAATTTCCAAATTTATCGTTGGCTAATGTTTTATTCCACTCAATTTCGATGATAAATGCGGTTAAAAGCAGCTGAGACCAGTTCTCAATGTCTGTGTATAAACTCGCGTACATATTAAAGGACCCCAATTGATATCCTGTCTATGACACGTTCGTGTATCATGACATAATTATACACACGCTTACCAAAAACAGTCAAAATTTGAATAACATCAATTACATAGCAATATTGTTGTGGTGTAAGACTGTTCTTATATTTCTATTACAAATATTTCATGTAATGCTGTACTATCCGCTGTATATTGAAATAAGCTCATCTACGAGGGTCATGCAAAAAGTTCTGTCACTAATGGGCTTCCGTAGTTTTATCCCAGGTATTTTTTAAAAAGCTTCATTGCACTTGAATGGTGTGTCCAATATCTGACGATATCCGTTTATTTTGTGCAAATTGCTTTTCAAATGACCGAGTTATTTCAAATTGAAATACATGCAGTCATATACACTGACCAATTTACTTTTCACATTGTAAATGCCGCATTAGGCTTGATGTATATTAATCCGAGACTTCTCTGACCCTACAGCCTTTTTTTTTTTTTGCGGCTTAGGGTCAGAGGAACTCCTATAGTAAAAACCCGGGGATTACTGAAAACCACACAGTCGTGTACAGTCGTGTACTTTCAACGGTGTATGTGGCGTTTGGTCTCATTTTAACGGAAAGTTAGCCGAACAAATCGGTAAATTGATATTTAATTTACCAATCTGCAATGATAAAACTGCCCCTTTATCTACTGTAGTTTCATAAAAAAACATTTATGTTATGCAGTACCGAAATCGTTACGAAATCGGCCATATTGTTCATTTGCATAATAATGCGGTACTCTCGCCAGGAAAAGTGACGTCATACAAGCGGTGAAGGCATTTAAAGTTCTCTCGTTTTCGATCACGTGACAGCCAGGTGCTTTGACCCAAATACATATTTACATGAAGAAAATTATTTTTTTAGCTTACTCTGAAAAGGATTGACCGTTACAACGTATTCAAGGTTTTCAAAACAAATGTTACGGTTCAGATAGGTTAATTAATATATTGATAATAGATGTATATGCTTGAAATGTTAATCCAATGAATGTTTACATAGATATATTGATTTAAAGTTCCTCTCCCGCGCGGGAGAGGAAATCCCCGGGTTTTTACTATAGGAGTTCCTCTGACCCTAACCAGCAACATGAAATATCAAAAATCGTAAAAGGGGCTGGTTTAGGGACAGAGAAGGCTCGGATTAGATGTATATATTTTATGAATTGTGTGGTATATATGGACCTCAGGCCATTTCAATGCGCACATTTTTTAGGTGGGTTAAAGCTTTTAAAGCTGGGAAATTATCTGTCGAAGATGATACCCGTTCTGGTAGGCCTAAAACCTCTGTTACCAAGGCAAACATCGCTGCTGTAAAAGTTGTGATCGAACAGGATGCGCGATTGTCGGTGAAAGATATAGCCTTGTCCATCTGGTCATACAGTCACTGGACGATTCTACAAGAACTCTGTACTGAAGAAAGTGAAAGAGTTTTACAATAAGAAACGTCCAAGCAAGGATGGTCAGAAGACCATCTTATACACGACAACGCCTCCTCTCACAAGTGCAAGGTTGTTAAGTCTTTTTTGGCTTCTGAAAAGGTGGAAGTTGTAAACCATCCGCCTTATTCACCTCACCTGAGTCCCTGTGACTTTTTTTTATTTCCAAGGCTTAAGAAAATGCTTTCTGGAAAGAAATATAACTTATAAGTCCAGAAGTTCTCTTGGCAGCGCCTTTTATCAGTGTCTCCAAAAAAAGAAGACTATTTATCTGATTTTCGCCATTGGGTAAAAAGGTTACAAAAATGTGTTTCGGTAAAGGGGGAATACTTTGCAGGTTTGTAATAAAAACAATTTTGATAAAACGTAGCACTTAAGAAATCCGAACCCAATGACAGAACTTTTTGCATGACCCTCGTATGATAGAGATCTTCACTTGTTTAATTTATTTCAATGAGTCAATCAGTCATGCTGGCAATGTATGCCTATATGTTGTCTTTTGTAATTCACATGTTGAATGGCCTTGTATGCATTCTGTCATTTTACTAATAAACTTAACTACACACAGATTAACATAACAACTGATGGTATTAAAACTTGTCAATTTCTGGACATTTCATGATACAAGAACGAATCAGGTAATTGTTTAATAGGATTAACGAACATCTTTCACACCTTTGGTAACTACCAATTTATCACCAGTTTGATAGTGATGCACCTGCGTGAAGAACGACAGACTAATACCTCCCGATATTACATTTACCATGTACAAACAATATGCTGTATGTGTCTAACTACGAGATAAAATACTTAACTAACCTATATGTACAATGTATGTTGTTTATAACATCTACTTGTGCAAATGTACATTCATTATCTAACTGTTTGGGATGAATTTAATTCACATGTGCAAATTAATATGTAATACGACAATGTAAGTAAATTATAAAAGTGTGTTATTAAACCTACATCACATGTCCATAATTTGTTCATTTATGTAGTCCATATACAACCATATATACATATCTCTCTGTTATTTCATGAAAAAAACTATTGGAAGAACAAACATTTATTAATCAGAGCTGAACCAATAGATCTTGGACTTGTATCTATACAAGTCCAAGATCTAATGGTTAAGATCTTGATATATAATTAATGACATGATTCATGAATGTTTTTGTTTGTTGTTTGCATTTCATATAACAATGCTTTTACGTATATATATTCACTATTTAATAACTCACTGTACATAATAGACATGGTATCAAAACCAAACAGTGAAAGTAATTCATCAAACTACAGATCATACACATTTTCCAAGCATTTTATTACACATATTCGGTATTAAGTAATTTAAGAATAAGAGTAACCCACCTTTTTCTGACTTAATTAATTTAGACATATGTGGTTGAAATTGAATAGGATTATGTTCGTATATATTGCCATAGGCGGCATATTCAATGAATCTAGATGTATTCGCAGTGAATGAATGATGTTATTATATCAATTGTAGAAGACATTGGTTTGGATTAATGAAATGCTGCACTAAGAGTAATGCAAATTAAGCATAATTGGGTAGAACACACATGTAGAATTGTAGATATAATGGATTCAGTTGAATAAAAATAACACAACAATCAGACAAAAATAATAAGGAGTCAAAACATTGATAAGTAAACTGGACAGTAGTAAACAAACTAGTATAAATTAATAACAGGTTTGAAAAGCCATGTCAAAACTGGCCAACATTTTGCATTAATTGTTTAGTTTTTACTTACCTTACTTCCTGTCACCCAAACTGAATACACAACCCTTACTTTTATGATTGTTGTAACACCTTATAAATAGTGTCACATGGTTTGGAGACAGTCATTCTTACTAGAGATTGTCTCCAAATACGTTTTCTAAATGTCCGACATACTAAATATCCGAATATTACTACACTGACGAAATAAACAAAACAATACAAATTAAATCTAATTCAAACAAAGTTTATCATCAAGAACTAAAGTTCAAACGCTAATTTATGAGTAAAAATGAAATCCACGCGTTTACCTGAAAGCAAATAGATCTATAATTTACTTTAATCTTTTGTTCTTCTTATAATTTTCCGGAACGGTTTAAAACACGGTCAGGTCGTAAAATAGGATACGGGGTCAATTCGTCCTAAAAACGTTATTCGGCCCTGGTCAATTCGGAACGAATTTATGTTTTTAATGGGTCAATTCGGCACACTTTTTAAAAATATTGGGAACATGTTTTATTGCGGTTGTTAAGTATCATTGTTTGTGATAAATTGATAAATCAAGATTCATTTATGTTTTTTTCATTCTAATGCTGAGATTCTTACAACTTGGTATACTATATGAGTGTCACTGTCTGAATGAAATAATTTTATAATATCAAATGTAGAATTTTATGTATCAATGACTTTTCTTTTTTTATAATAAAGTATATGCAAAAATATAATGAAATCCTTCAATTAAACATTATAATATCATTATTTGTATTGTTCTTGGTGACTGTAGAAAATTTAGTAAACATCTTTGCATCGTAAAGAAAATAGCAAACTATACTCCCTTATACGTCTTTAAGCAGACCTTATGTACACCAAACACCAAATCACTATTGTCACATACCATGGAATTATTGGAAATATTTCTAAGTTCTTTCTTATTATTACTTTTATCAATGTTCCTAAATATGTATAGTTTGTATACGCTTGTAGGTTACATAATCAAAATATCTTATAAACGTTCTATAGAATAAGCTTTTACAATATTGTCTATCAGAATTTATAATAATCAGATATTCGTTAATATTATTAAAGTAATAAATAAATGCAATTAACAAACATCCGCTTCTTTAAATATAATTGCCAAACATTTCACAGTTTAGGTCGTGGTGCACGTGTCCACACCACAGAATGTCGTTTAACTCACAAATATAGGTTCAAAAATAACGATGCAACAAACTGTTTTAATTATTTATAAGACATACAACAATGAACAAACACGAAACAACAAAGGAAATGAATAACGCAACTATAAGCATATGTATAAATATTTTTATTTTTTTGAAAGCGTACATTTTTCAAAAAGAGAAGCATACAAATTCATACAAATATAAGTAAACATCTTGTAAAAACAAAATAATGCTATTCCAGAACCGTTAATGAATCACAACTTCTCCATGTTGTTGTACTTTAAAAGTGTGCCGTATTGACCCTGGTTTAAAAGTGTGTCTAATTGACCCGGGCCGAATATCGTTTTTAGGACGAATCGACCCGCTCCCGTAAAATACAGTACGGCCCTAAACGAAAACACGGTCCTACCCCTTAATTTCTCTTTATTTTTGAAGATATCTCAAACAACATTTTTTAGCATCTTAGAGGGGACCCTCTCGTGGGTATCCAAAAACATTTGATATAGAAATTGTTAGAATTAGAAGTTTATTAAATTTGTCTAAAAGACGGATCGTTTTTAGATCAAAATTAGGCCTACGTCGGAAATGGAAAACACGACTCTACCCGTAATTTCTTTATTTTATCAGATATCATACATTTGTGACAACTGAATAATAATGCTTGTATTTAGTGTTTTGTTGCCTCTCAAGCTATCGATAACGAATATATACTCTCTTTTTTAAACGACATAACCCAATGATTTATCCGATTGTGGCGTATTTGAGCTGAAGGAGCGTTTTTGTTTTATTAACTGTTTCTTTAGATTATATTGACCGGAAGATTTAACATAGTGTCGAATAAAAAGCGTTTCTAGCAAACTGAACAATCTTAATCCCGTTTTAGAATGCACACTGTTTATTATCCGGTCCTTTAATCAACCCTTTTCATCAGTGATAATTTGTTTGTCTGACATTTTTTAAATTTTGCTCGGGGAGCCAATGACAAGAAACGTCCGAATTCAAAGTTAATTCCTCGTCTAAAATATCTCTTGCTAGCGAAATATTGTTTTCAGTAAATTCCCCTTTATCTAAGTTATGAAAAGAATAATCTGCATTTAGAGCATCATTCATTGAATCGACAGAATGTTACTTTTTACCAAAGACCTAAATATTTAGGTCTTTGTTTTTACACTTTCTTCGTTTATAATTGAAAGTTTTTCCTCACAGTCAAATGTATATTTTCCTGCTGGAGGAATTACACAGTCATGTTTCCGCTTTTTTGCTGTTGATGTTTTTTAACAGAACTCAGCTGAGTATTTGAAAGTTTTTTACCAGAATTTGGGGTCTGTAAACGACTAGGACTTTCTTTAGCAAGTGTGGAACAAATAATATAATCAGGTGCGGGGTTAACTTCAAAATCGGCTTTCTTCGGACGCTTTTGGCTAGTTTTTTTGGCAACACGCGGTCTACTGTTTCCTTTTTACTGTGTCATGTTTTTAATAATTTTACAATTGTTAATGATGGATGGATCATTAGTGGATACTTTTACCGCTAAGATATGGTAACAAGTACCGGTCGATGTACAACTGCACGCCGATTCTTTCGGATATACGTAATGTAACAATACGCTTTGTACCCGTAACACCCTCTACTACTAATGATTCCATGAAATCTATCATTGTCAATTACGTATTTTGCTAACATTTCCTGTGTTACAAATGTTTCCCTTTTTTGGTCACTGTCTTTGTCATAATGCTGGATGCAACTTCTGGCATGAAGAGTCTATAACATTTATAACCGGTGTGTTTTTATCAGCTTTATCGATATTGATATTGCATGTTTCATATTTGTATACAAGAGTTCTTTTGCTTTTCTGAGAATTCCATCCGGTGAACCACTCATCGGATATATGTGTATATCTTCCGGTACTATTTTCGCAAAATAAAATTCCTTTTTTAATTTGTAACTTACCGAAGCCCGCTCGACCGCACTATATTTCGGTATGTATATGCTTCTGTAAGAAATACAAAGTTAAACAAATCAAATATATAGGAATTTCTTTTCTACCTTGTAAAGATTTTATGATAGTGTTACCGGCGAATAGTATAACAAGACAGCTCCGGTCCCATCCGGTAGCACGCATAATGGTTTCCATATTAATCTAAAATTCCTGCTCAGTCTCAGAGTAGACAGTTTTAATTTAAATGTAGAATATGTAAACTAAATCGTGTGCTTTACGATGCAGTGAAATATGACGTTTATGTCCTACTCGTGATAATATTGCTTTGTAGCTCACTTAATTGATTAAATAGCAAAATGTGATCCAGTAGTGTACATATACAAAATGACAAATGCAATCATGTAGTGTATATATACAAAATTACAAGTGTAATAATGTAGTGTATATACACAATGACAAATGTAATCATGTAGTGTATATATACAAAATGACAAATGCAATCATGTATATATACAAAATGACAAATGCAATCATGTAGTGTATATATACAAAATGACAAATGTAATCATGTAGTGTATATATACAAAATGACAAATGCAATCATGTAGTGTATAAACAAAATCACAAATGCAATACTGTAGTGTATATACAAAATGACAAATGTAATCATGTAGTGTATATATACAAAATGACAAATGCAATCATGTATATATACAAAATGACAAATGTAATCATGTAGTGTATATATACAAAATGACAAATGTAATCATGTAGTGTATATATACAAAATGACAAATGCAATCATGTAGTGTATAAACAAAATCACAAATGCAATACTGTAGTGTATATACAAAATGACAAATGTAATCATGTAGTGTATATATACAAAATGACAAATGCAATCATGTAGTGTATAAACAAAATCACAAATGCAATACTGTAGTGTATATACAAAATGACAAATGTAATCATGTAGTGTATATATACAAAATGACAAATGCAATCATGTATATATACAAAATGACAAATGTAATCATGTAGTGTATATATACAAAATGACAAATGTAATCATGTAGTGTATATATACAAAATGACAAATGCAATCATGTAGTGTATAAACAAAATCACAAATGCAATACTGTAGTGTATATACAAAATGACAAATGTAATCATGTAGTGTATATATACAAAATGACAAATTAATCATGTAGTGTATATATACAAAATGACAAATGCAATCATGTAGTGTATATATACAAAATGACAAATGCAATCATGTAGTGTATATATATAAAATGACAAATGTAATCATGTAGTGTATATATACAAAATGACAAATGCAATCATGTAGTGTATATATACAAAATGACAAATGCAATCATGTAGTGTATATATACAAAATGACAAATGTAATCCAATAGAGAACATATACAAACTGACCAATGTAATCCAATAGAGAACATATACAAACTGACCAATGTAATCCAATAGTGAACATATACAAACTGACCAATGTAATCCAATAGAGAACATATACCAACTGACCAATGTAATCCAATAGAGAACATATACACACTGACCAATGTAATCCAATAGAGAACATATACACACTGACCAATGTAATCCAATAGAGAACATATACAAACTGACCAATGTAATCCAATAGAGAACATATACACACTGACCAATGTAATCCAATAGAGAACATATACAAACTGACCAATGTAATCCAATAGAGAACATATACACACTGACCAATGTAATCCAATAGAGAACATATACACACTGACCAATGTAATCCAATAGAGAACATATACACACTGACCAATGTAATCCAATAGAGAACATATACATACTGACCAATGTAATCCAATAGAGAACATATACAAACTGACCAATGTAATCCAATAGAGAACATATACAAACTGACCTATGTAAACGAGTATATTACATATACAGAATGACAAATACAATCAAGAAGAGTACATATATAAAATCACCAATGTTATACGGTACATTTACAGATTGACCAATGATTTCCAGTAAAAGCCTAGAAGAGGTCATATAAAGATATACACGTGTAATCGAGCAGAGTTCATACACATAATGACCAATGTATTATAGTAGTGTACATTTGCAGACTAACCTATGTAGTCGTTAGGCAGTGGGCGAATAGAGAGAATGACCAAGGAAGACCAACAATGAACATATAGGCCAGTATATAGTCCAATAGGTATACACAGAGTGACCAAAGTTGTACGCAGTGGGCATATTCCGAATGACGAACAAAAAGGCCTATGTAGTAAAGACAGAATGACCAATGTAGCTGTGATTGTTTGTTTTCATCGAGTTTGACGCTGGTATTTTTCTCAACAATATTAGTCATACATGGCGGCTAGTTGACCTAACCAGTTTCCTCGAGTTAATGGCCAGTACTAACATAGCTTTTCTACAAGCAACTGATGTCAACAACCTCTCTACATGTGGAGGACACGACCGTGGCCAATGTCACGGAAATACATTACCTGCCCTATCCGGCCTTCGAATCCGGATCTGCCGGTGACAGTCTAGCGCGCTACCAACTGAGTTAGCCAGACTGACTGACCAAGGTGGTACAGCAGTCAGCGTTTGTTTCATGGAGTATATTGAAACTAAAACCAGACCCTGTTGGAATTGTCTTGTAGAGCGGGGTCGGGTATTACTGTTATGTCTAATGTTTAAGGTTTATGTTGATGTAATTGTCCCTGTTTCATGTTATATTTTCGATGTTTGTCTGTATGTGAGTGGGATTTGGTTATTCTTAAAACAAAACATCTTATACATATTATTTATAATAAAGATTATTGATACAAAACGCTGAAATAGAAATTCAAAATAATTGTTACATACAACCTGGAAACGGAAGGAAGACTTTTTGTCCACCTTGACTTTTTTTTCTTAATTACGTTTTTTTTCTATATTACTATTCACGGCGAAATTTGAGCGCCTTCAAATTCGTATATATGCAACATTTTATTAGGTTTTTTAATAACTTTTTTTTTATAATCGTCCATTCTGGTACTTTTACCAATGCATGTTTATTCTCTGAATGCCATTTGATTCATACTTATATATGTGGTGCACTAGTATTTTTAATGTTTTATATGTTATGATATTGTTGTTCCACGAGATATACCATAAAATGAGGTAGTTGCTTGAACACTTTTGTATGTTTTTCAGTTACAATTCTGTTTTATCATGAATTAATGGATATAACTTCAACAACAGAGAGACAGACAAAATGAAATTAAATAGGATATTCGACTTATTTCCTAAACTTAGCTCCATTTTGGCCCGCAAAATGTAATATTCTACCATTTATGATATTTAATAGCATACTGTTTGTTAAAAGTCGCGATATTTCGCCCTTTAATCGCAACATTTTGCCACATTAATTGCTACGTTTTGTTATATTACGCATTTTTGGTACTCCACATTATAAAGACAAACAATATGGTGTGCCCGGAGACTAAAAAAACACCAGGAAGCCCATGGAGGCACGTGCTCTACTGGCTGGTCAAATTTGGTCAATTTAAAGGGAGGTAACTCTGATTACGACTGGTGACCAAATGTAGTTATGTCCCCTGCTTTAAAAATGGTCGCCACTACTGGCAAAAATAATGTCCCTTCATTTAAAAATGGAGGCTAATGGAGATAAGAGTGACGTCCTCTGTCTCAAAATGACCACCATTTTTTAATAAAAAAATAGCGGTACTCTTACTGCGATATTCCGCCATTTTGAATAAAGGGGCTCTACTCTAACTGCAAATGTCCGCCATTTTAAATCATGGAGGCTACTCCTAATTAGAATGGCGTCTAAGAAAGGCACAGTTAAGTCCCGTGTTATCAAAATGGCCGCCATAATCAACAAGAGTACGTAGTTATATAAGAGCGATGTCCCCTGTTCTCAAAACATCAACAAGATAATAAAACCTTTACTTCCAAATAGAGACGTAGTAATATAAAAGTGAGGTCCCCTGTCTCACAATGTACGCCATTTTGAAATAGGGAGTCCATTCTTGCTTCAAATATCCGCTATTTTAAAAAAGGCGACGCTACTCTTTGTCGTCCCTTCTTTGTCGCCATTTTGAAAAAAAAACACACGGATGTTACTCTTATTACGAACGGTAACCAAGCATTGCAGAGTCATTTCAACTGCTTTAAAAATAACCGCCAGGACTGGAAAGAGTAATGCCCTTTCATCAAAATGGGGGCTATTTAAGATAAGAATGAGGTCCCCTGTTTCAAAATTGACTCCGTTTTGTAAAAAGGGATCGTTTCTTATCGCAAATGTCCGCATATTTCAAAAATAAGGAACGTTACTCTTACAACCAATGTCCGCCATTTTGAAAATGGGGACGTTACTCTTACTGTAAATGTTCGCCATTTTAAAAGAAGGGAAGCTACTCCTATTTGGAATAGCGTCCAAACAATAAACAGTTATGTCCCCTGTTATCAACATGAGTATCGTAAGGTAAGAGTGACACCCCTTGTCTCAAAATTACCGCCGTTTTGATCAAGGGTAGGTCACTGTTGCTGCAAACATCCGCCATAATTAAAGAAGGGGAGATAACTCGTATAAATGGTGACCAAACATTGTAGAATTGTGTACCCTGCTTTAACAATGCCACCCCCCCCGCCAGTACTGGCAAGAGAAATGTCACTTTCTTTCAAAATGGATGCTCAATACGAATACCACTATTTGAATCAGTGGGGGGGGGGGGGGGGGTCAAATGTCCGCCATTTTGAAATCAATAAACAGGTAAGTAAAAACGATGGTAAAAGTTATTCACCCATTATTTCGAGCAAGTTGAATATTTTTGCCTCGTGAATAACATCGTTTACATGCTGTAGGACGGAACATAAGATTGCCGCAGATGTGGTGGGCTTGGGAGGTGTCCCCTCCGGAAAAGAAAAAAGTGTAAAAATCGGCTTTGACAAACTCAAATTTCAGGATTTTTTCTATCATACGAAAAATGTCAGAATTATTGCAAAGCACAACAACAATGGGTTGGTACATGTAATAAACTTGTGTTAAACATAACGCAATCACCAGAGTTCAAATATTAGTGTACAAACATATAAAAGCAAATTCGATTTTTCATAGCATTTGATAAAAACTCCTAAATTATTACCGTGTTCATGAATGACTAGAACTTGCCAAACAAGGAGTGGCGATGTCACTAACAAACTCATTGCCCAAAGTTTCCAAGTCTTTGTTGTCGGTGGCCTCATTGTGAAGTTGTGAACATGAAGGATCAACAAGTGGTTCAGTCTAAACTGGGTCATCGTTTTTGTCGGAAATTTAAAGTTTCGATGTTGATTTGTTATGAAGGGTACGATTTCAAATAATTGTGCATGTAATTTGTATAATGCATTTGTGAGTAAATTCAATTAGCACCATTTTATCATACATTAGATTTCCCTTCTTACTTTTATAACCCACCCCAATGTTGGAGAGACCTTAATGACAATAAACCCGGGGTGGACCTTGTCTGGTATCGATTGTGACACGTTGCTATGACATGTGTATTCGATACAAGTTTTCAAATTTATTTTGGGTACAAAACTGTCGGCGGCCCCACTGTCGTTGCTAGCCAGAATATATCTCTGCACACAGTATCTACTGGGGCCAATATATACATATTGGTCAAGGGTATCTACCTCTAGTGGGAAGTGTTTAAATTCAAAGTTACTTTCATTCGAATATTTGTTGAGTCCAGTAAAACGTCATCTCATGTTTAATCAATCAAGTGAGCTTCATAACAGTATATACAGTGGAAACCAATGTGATACTTCACTGCATTTAGCAAATTTACTTTTTATTATATGGTTCGAAAATTTGCAAGCAGTGAATTTACTTCACGTATAAAACTCTAAAATTCAACATAAAGCACTGTTTTCATATTTCCCATTTGAAAGTAAAGATGAAGACTCTGAACAGTAATTATTTAATCAACTTACGACTACATAATAGAAACAATTGTGCGTGCTACCGGATGGGACCGGAGCTGTATGTGTTATATAATTTACCGGTCGTTTGAGACCGGAGTAGACTGGTGACCGAATTAGACCGGCATATATGACTCTATTCCGAGCTTTGTCGGATACCGCCGAATAGTTAAGATTGCAAAAGAGCCGAAAGTCTGCCGATTGACGTATGGCTAAAATACGCGTTGGAATTTTTACTGCTCCAATTTACCGGGAAACATAATTTTAGCTCGTCTGTTTCAGGTCATAGCTTCCTCGGCGTCTGTCGTCCGTCGTATTTTCGGTTAAGATTTATGTTAAAGTCCACTTTTTCTCAGTTACTATTCAAGGTAGAGCTTATAAACCTAATATAGTTGTCTGACATCATGATAGCAACCATCAGGACAAGTTTCCTTACTCTAGTCTGCATTTTGTCAAATGTTCACTTAGAATTTTGGTAATTTTGTTGTTGTTAAAGTCTGCTTTATCTCAGAAACCGTTCTGGGTATAGCTTTGAAACTTCACAGGACTCATTGTTTGACATAATAGCAACCACACAGGAAAGTTTCATAACACTTGACTGCATTTTTTTGGGCGGTGAGGGTTGAAAGCAAGTCTTCAGGGGGTGGGGGCGGTTTCCAAATTTTTTTTTACTTTTTCTTTTTTTTGCATTTCTAAACTCACAACAACAAATAAATTTTAGTGGGTGGGGGATCCTCCCCCTCTTAAATATTTTTTACTTTTTCAGTTTGTTTATTTCTAAACTCACAACACAACAAAAGTCTTCAAGGGGTGGGGGTGGCGATGGGGTCCCATTATCTTTTTGTGGTGAGTGTGGGGGGAGGTGAAAACAAAAGTATTCAGGAAGGGGCCGGTTTCAAACCACCACCCCGACCCACTCCCTTCATAAAAAAAATATTTTTGCTTTCTCATTTTTTTTCATTTCTAAACTCACAACAACAACAAAAGTCTTCGGGTGTATCCCAATAAATGTTTTAAAAATTCTTCGGAACGAACCTCCTCCCTCCCTCATGAAAAAGTATACATGTACTTTTTCTTAGAAACTGTTCAAGGTATACCTTTGAAACTAAACATACGAGCGTCAGGCACCCGCAGGCGGTCTCTTGTTTTTATGAATGTTGTTTTCGAATTACAATCTTTTTGATGATTAATTATCATTAAACATTTTAACCAGTCTAAGAAATTATCGAAAGTTCGTCTTCAATGCACCGCCAGTTATCCAATGCGCTGTCATTCTGCAAACGCGCCAGGAATCTACTATGCTTATTTAATTGACGTTTTCGAGCTATAATTTCATTTGTTCAAGTAAAAATGTTATGATTGGTTATCAGAATCAGACACGTTTAATTAGTAATTGTTAACTTGACTTGCGTGTATAATATAAATCCAACATTTCAGTTAGTTGCGTCACGGATTTAAACCTGGAACACACTGTTCATATACCACGTCTCCGTCTCATTGGAACAACAGTTTTTGGTATGCGTTGAAAATGTTCAAATGGTTCTTCCGTTGTCGCGCAAATGAGTCCAAAATGGACGTGAACGGTGAGTGTGGTCTTATTTTTTTCCCTTCTAGAGGTTTATACGTGCAAAATTCAAAAATCGGATAATGTAGTTCTACATAGGATTGCTTATGTCTTATGTTAAATGTAAAAGTTGGGTACAAATACCAAAACCCGATCGTCTAGAACTTGCATAACTTTTTAAAGCTTATTGTTCACATAAGCGAAATCTTGTTTTTTATGAAAAGTGGTATCGCTCTCTGTAGTTTACCACTTAAACGGTACATGTATAGCTTTATATTGACAAAAGGTTGTCTGTATACAACTTTTAAAAACATTTGTTCACGTTAGGATGCACTAGTCTCGATTTTTTGCCGGTTGTGGTTCCAATAAGTAAGTACATGCTCCAATGAGCAGTGTTGGTTCTCATGTATCGTTACTAAAACCAACAGCAAAAGAAATTTAAAGACATCAATGAAATATCAACCTATACATAATGAAACGTCATTGCCCTTTACAACATGCCTGTCATGACATTGTATAAGTGTTGCTTAATTGAAAAATAATTACTTTGCAAAAGTTACAATGAGCACGTCCGATAACTGCCGCACCTGGCCGATAACTACATGTACCCTTACAACTAGTGTGTTAGTTGCAAAATTGACGCACGAACGGGTGATATTACATGTAAGCTACTGCACAAGTTATACATTGACTTATTATGAAAATGACCTATTGAAAAGAAATGGCAAATTGTATAATGAAGTTGTTAAGGTTCATCATTCTTAGTGGCACCTAAAGTGAACACAAGGGTACAGGTAGTTATCGGCCAGGTGCGGCAGTTATCGGACGTGCTCATTGTAAGTTTTGATAAGTTTTGACAAGATAAGATATTATTATAAATTTGAACATCGTCGTATTAAAAAGAAAGAAAGTAACAAATAGTTCAATGAAATGTATGCAAACGAAGGGAAGATAAAATAGAGGTAAGGTAACCGCACCCTTACGCGGCCTAGGTTTTTACATGTTTACGGTCCTTAAGCTAAGACATGTTTAAATTGCGGAGATACGGTGTTCACAATCTCCTACGCTGTGATCTCTGCGATTTCGGATATCTCTATTAATACAGGTTTTTCGACGCTGATATTTTTATAACGCACAGGTGTGTTTATAACCAATATGTCGACTGACTTAGAGAGTGATATTGTCTATGTGATAAAATATTACGACCCATTACTGATTTCCAAGAGAAAGCAAATATCATGAAATAGAGTGTTCACAACATGTGCTATCTGGCACTTGTATATGTAATAGCCAATATCCCCACGGGGTACGGAAAAAGACCTTATATATACTTAACACCAAAAGTCCAGTCAATACAAATGCTTGTATTTGTGTTAATTTGTAAATATTTGAATTAATTTTTATATCATTACAAACATACGTGTTCGTGTGACAATTTGTGAAAGTTTTAAAGAAATCGGTCTTGTTTTAATTGAAATATTGTTGTTTTAAACGATATACTATTTTTTTTGGAAAATCACACATGTCCTGACAAATGACACCTACCATATTGAATATGCTATACTAAGTTTTAATAACGCGTGTGTCACCCTCGGGCATTTACGATTGACGTACAACGGCAACACATGGACACCACCAATGTGCGAAGAAAATGAGCTGGGAGTCTGTACAATTTGTCAGTTATTGCTTCTCTGAGTTCTAATGCTGTTCTCAGATTGCGCTGACTAATCCTACGCTTGATGTAATCCCATACAAGTTCCAACGGATTCATAGCTGGTGATAACGCTGGCCAGGATAATGTATCAACGTTGTACGTGTCTAAAAAGTTTTGGGTTAGTCTTGCAGCATGTGGTCTGTATGTATTATTCTGCTGTATAACTGTTGCAGACTGTTGCTGTATGAAAGGCAAAACGACTGGTCGAAGAACGTTATCGACATAACGTTGTATGTCAATCCATTGCCACACCCTCTGCCAAAATCAAGAAAGACAATGGGGTTTTTAGCATGTAATGTACAATACCAAATACAAACCGGACAAGACTTTAAGCATTAAGTCTATTTGTTAGAATTTCTTTTTTGGCGTATCCGCCCTGTCTGCCATTTTATTATCCCACGTAATCCGGCCATGGTCGCGCGAAAATTGTGATGGCAGTGGTTACTGAAGCGAAGCGTATTAGAGTAATCGGAACGTGGAGATTATCACTGCCAAAACTGCAGATAATGGACATAAATGATATTTGAATACATAGATTTTAATTACAAGCTGCATTATTCTGCTTTTTATTAAAGCGTGGTTATGAGTTCTTTGTGTCAGTTTATGCTATATATCCACATTCAAATGAATTAATTCGTGGTTCATCATGGAAAATGGTTCGATCCTATAATCAAATTACTGCTTACTTGGGTCCCATGTTTTTTTAAATAATTGTTATCATGTATTCTTGTCCACGTCAAAAGCTTGAATTCTCTATGTACATGTGTTTTTTTGCACTGTCTGCTTATTATATAGCTACATTACTTTTTAATAATTAACATGTATGTTTATTTGTATGTTTTAAAAATTGGATATGTCGTAATACAATCTTTAGTTTTGAACTTTTAAACTGTTTGTACTGTAGCTATTATGATTTTCCTTCGTGTGCTTTTATTTCAGCTCTGTACACGCGTTAGTTTTATACTGAACAGTTTCTAAAATGAAGGTAACGTGTAACGGCCTGTGGCCATACTTTCAATCTTTTTTGAGTTCACGGTTATTCCGATTTTGAATTCAAATTCTAAACTGATTGAAAGAAGAACGTTTCAAACTTCTGGTAGCGTTCATCTAGTTTCACTTTTAAAACCATTGAATGGTTAAAGGCAACCGTCACTGACTATGACCTCTTACTGGTCGCCTTCAGATCCCCATGCGAGGACAAACAGGGGGATTTAATGGGTGGAATACATGACAGGACAAGTCAAGATAGCCGGCAACAATAGCCCGAAAGTGGGGAGAAAATAATGCTAAGCTTTAATATCTGAGCATATTGTTTGTTTCATTCTTTTGTTGTCTTCAACCGTAGATATAATTATATCCATATATGTAAGCATATCTTTAACTTTACTTTCTTAATTCTATGCTTTAATTTAGTGATCTGTATGGGGCTGCTTTGTGAATACCGCATTTACTACTTTTTCTCGCTATCAGTAAAAAGTTTTATTATGCATGTAAACAAACGGCCAGTTGTTAGTGAGCACACGTTTTTGTAAGTTTCTGAGGATCTTTAGAAAAGTAGAGGCAGCTATACTGTAATTGTAATTGAAAAGCCATACATAGAAAAGATTCAAGCTTTGTTAATACCATCACTGTAAGTCAGCATCGACTACATTGTGTTTCACTATTTGCTTCTGATTGTTGATCTGAAGCGACATCACTCATCGCAATATAACCTGATGCTACATATATGGCTTACAGCATTCTTACAAGGCAATTGGTTAATCACGTGATATCTCCGCAAGCAGAAAGAAGCAATCAACATCAACTGATTACGTTTCAATCGCTTATGTCGTTTTCAGAGAACTTGTTAAAATAAATTCCATAATTTGAGTTTACATGATTACGTGATATCCTATATTTCTTATCATATTAATTCATTTGACAGTTGTTCAATAGCTGCAAATGAAGGACAACGCTGACAACGCCACCAAATTTGGGAAACCAAACTTAAATTATGTACATATTAATGATGTGTTTTGCAGGAAACTACTAGGCTTGATGCATGTTAAAGCACTGTTTAGAGATAAAACGTATGTTTCAATTTTGTCCCTTAATAAGTAATATTACAATTGAGCATTTAGCCCACGTATCCATAACGGAAACATTTAAATAAATGTAATTCGGTAAACACAACCGAATATGAGGTGTCAATGTGTCTTTTCACAAAGTTTGTATGTTATGGTTTGCATAACAGTAAATGAAAACATCGAGCTATTCTGATTTGTTTGAAAGGAATGGTGATATTCTCTGCATCTTGTCATGTTTATTTATATGAAATGTTCGAATTGTTGAAACAATGATGTTTTTGAATAACAACCAGACCGAATTATGTAAGTTCATTCCATACCGCCAACACCACCTGATTCCGTTCACGAGAAACATGTTTAGGCCATATAAGCAAAGTTAAGTAGATATATCCATACCAACGCATTCATAATTACACATATAAATAACAAGACGAACCGCTAAACTATATTGTGCTATATATCCATGAGTTGGTCATAATCATAGAATAAAATGCATGCATGTATATATAATACAATAATTTGTTTGCCCAATATTTAACAGCCGAGTATATCATATAATACATTATTTTGTCTGCCCATTATTTAACAGCCGAGTATATCATATAATACATTATTTTGTTTGCCCAATAATTAACAGCCAAGTTTATCATATAATACATTATTTTGTTTGCCCAATATTTAACAGCCGAGTTTATCATTTAAATCACAAATGTTGGTGTCTCTCAGGAAAGTCGGTTGATACATACTGTATGCATGGTTATCTGCAAAATATAAAGTCATTGAACAGTGTAATATTGAAGCCATGTATTATAATGTAATCAAGAACAGAAATGTCAATGCATATGACGAAATGGGCGGCATTATTAGTGTAACTGAACTCAATTCACGGGTCAACAGTTAAATTACTTTTATTTTTATACGGTCTTTAGTTTTTTAATTTGTTTTGGGAGTTTCTATGTTCTTTCGTCAACACTTGTTCCAACGCATATATACAGCCATGTCCACTGATTTATTTGCATGACCTTTATTTTAATGACATTATGTATTTATGACATTTTGTATATTGCACGAAACCTTACACATTTTACTTGCTGTCTCATATAGTTAAACGTATGAATTGCTGAGCATATAATGTACCTGGGTCATAGTATTCAAAGATTTTAACCACTGCGGGTTGTGTACCAGCCACCAAATCTTGTCTCTGCATACGTACGTTGATACAATACGACCTATCACTTGGTACCTGAATAGCACGAATGTTTGAAATCGTATAGATGCATCAACATCACATATTGGATGAGGCCAAAAACGAAAGAAAAACACGTTCCAAATTAAGTCAATATACTAAATAAATGCAACGGAGTTTGTATGGAAACATATTTATTTTATACATACATATATATACGCTACAGACATAAATACGCAGATCTTCTAGTACGATGTCATTCGCTCGATGACATTGAGTCCCATTGACAGAAACTCCATTCACATAGGCAGCTTTATGATTGCCTTAATCAATACAACACAATATAGATTATTTGTAATAGCAGGCTTCCGTTTAATATATACAGATTTAGAGTGATGTCTTTACCATAACATATTTCATAATCCTAATGTGGTAATGCATGTACATTATTTACAATAAAATAAATAAGCAAATTGAAAGTTTCTCTAAATTATCAACATAGTTCTACATCTTTAAGCAGTACAGTATAATGATTTTCATTTCATATAAATATACATATAATTGTTCAAGTAGGATCATAAGCACAACTTCAAAATATCAACATAAGTAAAGATCATGAAACTTCTCTAAGGGTAATGTGTAAACTAATATGACTCCATATATTTTGCATAAGAATACTCATAATTGAACTAGAATGTTCATAAATACTAACAAATATGTATTATACTTTGGAAATGCGGTTTATAATGGTATTTAACACGTCAGTGTTCAGTTTGCATTAACTGCTCTCGTAGTTCAAATGCTGCAGACAAAATATTTCGCCAAACAATATATATTCTCTCGGGTGTTGCAACGCATGGTGTTCTTAAAGTGTCCGACACAAATCACTCGGTGTAGCCAAACTTCATTAAAATCGGTATTGGGGTAATATGACAAACATTTATACATTAAACATGATGGCGAACTGCATACTGATACCTGGTCTAGATACAGAACTAACGCCTTGTCTCCATCTTCCACACGCTTCATGATACTTAATTGAGTAATGGTGAATTTTTCTGCCGAGAATCCTGACAAAAGTTTGATCTCAAGTACTGACATGCCGCTTGTACCATTTCCTAACCACCTGTAATAAATTTATTAATTCGAAATAAAGTGTACTTGGCTCTTGTGTGACCTATGAAAATTGTATTATAATATTCATAATAGCTGTCCCTAGCTGCTGAGCAGAGTCTATTTAAGGTGTCACATACGATCTGAAAGCAATTCATTGATTCTAAATTTCAAATCCGGTCTTACTGGTCAAATTTCGGCAGGGGCCTTATTCACAAACGTTTCAAGCTTTAAATGTTTATGAATAAGGCCTCTGAATAAATATGAAGTTGTGAAGAACGCTGCAAGCCTCTATGCCAAGAACAAGACACGCGATTAATCCGAAATACTTCAAATAACTTAAGCTCAGAACATTCCATTTGAGTAAATAATTATTTAATTATTTTATAAATTTACCTAAAGCACACTTTCAACTTGAATTCATTCACCTTCTCATTAGTGTAAGACAACCGCAAGTCAAATAAGGGATCAACTGGATCAGCCATGACATTATAACTTACAGCAATCTGCAAGTTAAGATTTCGCAATAAAAATAATCAACAACTAAAATTACACTTATTAACAGAGAGTCAAAAGATTTTGCAATTGTTTCGAGGCAAATTCGTTTAATTGTTTCGAGGCAAATTTGTTTACTTGTTTCGAGGCAAATTTGTTTACTTGCGAGGCTTCCTGATGAAGAATATTTGTCATGTTATAAATTCCTTATCAATTAGATTTTACTGACAGAAATGAAAGAGAAAAAGTTACCTCCACCAATGCCATGCCTGATCCGGTGGCAGCGATATTCATCTTTCTGCTTGTTTCTGGTACCTACATAAGTATACACCTATATATATATATATGTAATTGATAAAACCCCCCGTAGTTCTAATGTTCATATCCAAAGTCTGAATTTTATTCAACATAATACGATAGGATTAATGCTGGCAATAAACGCAGCCTGTTTCTAGTTCTGTAGTTAAAGTGTAATTGATTATCTCTAAGCCATTTAGTCGATGGATATTCAGTTAAAATTATAGCGTAACCATACTAAAATGTTTCCCATTTAGACAATGAACCTTTCGACTTACTTGAACTGTCTGATAAAGTAAGGCATTTGCTTGTGTAATGCTGAATGAATGTGAGAACTGAACGGCCAGATCATCAACATAAATGTCCATGCTGAAATCATTGGAGAAGATCAGCGCTCCAAACTCCGCCAATGCCTGTAGAGCTACAACTGTATCCTGTAATGTATTTGTTTTTATAATGCATATTAAATTAACTGGATATTTAACTAAATTATTGTATAAATACTAAATGTATCTCTTGGTAGTAGAGTATATGAGATATATATTCCCGGTACTTTGCTGTGACATTGTCTATATCACAACAGCTTAACATGCTGTAAAATGTATATCAGCCAAAAATATTGCCCGGAAAGTTTTACCTGAGTGTCTTACCTATATCCATACCACATTTAACAATAGAGCTTTCGTAACTCAATCGATCGTGTGAAAATCATTTTTCTATCTAACTAATATTGACATTGACCAAATGGTTCCAAATACTATCCAGTAGTAGACGTCTATACATGTATCAACGTGGTTGCACTGAAGCTGACCATCCCATCTCAATCTGATTGACAGATTCTTATTGGAAGGAAGTCCTGTTTCACACCGCCAGGCCGACAGACCACCAACATGCCCAACCAAAAATATACCACAGTCCAATAACCAGGGACCGTTACTCACCATTATGCTCTCACCACTCAGTTGCCAATACATTAAATCTGTCAAGTCTGAGTTTGCCGATGTGAGTGTCGAGTGTGGATGATAATGCTCACTTGTTGCTTAGGATTCTTTTTGAACAATTTTCTTTTAGATTTGTATGTGAATCTGAGATATGATTGTAAGAATTGATTGTAACCATTATACTCAGCAAACTTCACTAGTATCTTACATTTAATCTGCAATTCACACTCAAATATTTGAATAAATGTACAAAACAATCAAAAGCACCGATTAAACAGTATAATCAATTTAACTCACTCAAATATCCAATCTCAAATTCAGTGGAGCAAATTTAACCCCTGACTACTGAGTGGTGAGTAACGGTTATACTTCCGGACTCTGGTATTTAAAACCCAAATTTCAAATAAACAAATTTCACAATAACACCAACCTGGGTAGAACCAAAACCTCCATTTGAATTACGTTGTTTAACCAACCATTTCAACACTGGTAAGCCGGCCGTAATGTTGCCTAGAACACTGTAGGTGAGAAGAACATAGGCTGTTGTTTCTATGTTTTGTGCGCGCGCCTGTCTGTACGGTGGCATCCATAGTAGGTTTTTTGTTTCCGTTTCTTCATAAACTGCCCAAAACTTTAACCCATCTAAGCGAGTAAAATGAAATAGTAAACAACTATCCTACATGTATGTACATTCTGAAACCCGTAAACAAGTGTTTCCAAACCTTGAAGTATGAACTTTCAATTGAACTATCAATTTATCGCACAAGCTAAATGGTATATGCTACACTTGCGGATCCAGTGGTGCACCCCCGGCGCGCGCCCCCTAAAATTCCCAAACCTTTCATGTATTTCTGACTATAAATACCAACTATAATTATATGATTTTCAAATAAGCGATGCTGATAAGTGTAGCATTATATTCTTTATTGACGATGTTTTTAAAGTTGCATAAAGTTTGAGCAATACCAAAAAATTACCGAAATCTTACGTCGTCCCCAGGCCCAATTTCTAGATCCACTTTTGTGTAATAAAAACTTCACATTCAGTCCAAAATGGTATGTTTAGAAACAAAATCCGTTTGGTAAATATTTTAAGATCATCCATCGTCTTTCGTAAAACTTCTGGCAACACCTTACCTTCTGTTGTTGCTTTACTTTCCAATTCAAGTAAAACATCTGCAACAACTGAGCTTCCACTAAGTGCTAACGCATAACTTGAAATAGCAAGTTCATATATATCTTTCATCGATGTTGCAGCCATCTCAAGAACACCAGTGGCGCTAACAATTATCGGATCTAGTGAAGCAACAGTGCCAGCAAACTGAAGCATACATATAATGCTATAAATCACAGTTAACCTGTAACAAAATATCGACTACAAAGGAGTTATGTTATGTCAATTGTTAAAACCATTTTAAAGTATACAGTTTTTAGTTGGTGTTAATATTTTAATTTTCTGCATATTGCAAATGTAACTTGACTTACTTTAAACAATGAATCAACATAATTAGGAATAATATAATGTGAAAGCCTATATATTTAAAATACTTCTGATATTGATTTAAATGGTTACTGTAACATCAACAGAAAAAGCGTTACGTTAGAAAACTTACTCAACTACATTTATTAAATGAAAAATCTAAACTAATCGACATCAAAATTTCTGTGTTCATCATTGGTGAGTGAAGCACAAAATGATATAACGTCGTAAGGACAAAGATAGCACTATGATCTTACTCCAGCGGATCTTGCTTCCATGAGAGCAATAAGTGTGTATGTAGCCAAATTTCTCTTTCCTGAAGCTGAACCTCCCTGAAAGTATATGCGTTATACAGACAAAACAACACTGATGTAGCTTAAAACATATAACCTGAAATGTCCTGCAAAATCAATGATATGTCACTTTGTGTGTAACAAAAACTACAACATATACAGCTATAAGTTCTGTCTCGTTGTTAACTAATGGAAAAATATACAATTATTATTGCAGTATCACCATCTCACTACATGTTTCTATTGTTCCTTCTACGCCGACCCAAAATTGAAACGTAACACTTTATTTGTTTAAATATATTTGTATATATTATTTTATATACAGAACTATAGAAGGAATAAAGGGCAATAACTCGTGACAATCTCGTGTGGTTTTGTAAGCATACATGATGTTGTAAGTGTTACGGCGTTCAGTTACGGCTTACAGTTGCGAACGTTTTGTTTTGTATCCCTGGTCCACCGTATCACATTGCCTGCACATGGGGAACCTACTTGCAAAACGTTACGAAACGTTACGAAACGATAGCCTCAAATACCTTTACTGAACGCTGGGATGGTTATCACGATTTCTTTGCTTAAAACGATTATGCAATTGTTTATAAATCGCCGGTATGTGTATGCCGCATCCCAGCAGGGAAACCTTACTTTCCACGTGCTCAGCAACATGTGTAGACTCAAATGTTTTTTCACCGACAAGCAATCTTTTGCTGCTATTGATATGATCCGGGCTGGTTCAATGGTAAATAATGTCGCGCGACATTTTGGCTGCTCCAGATAGACTATCCAAAATTATGCGAAGCGGCACAACACTACTGCATATGTAGGAGCTCGTGTAAGACCCGGTCTCGCAACGTAACGTACTGATAGCGCTATCACGTTGACTCAAATACGCAATTATTCATTACAGCTTTTACGGGGTTCATACACATACCATTATAAATCGTTTGAGACAGAACCGTGTTCCTATTCGAGCCTATATACTGGACAGAGTTTGATAGCTCGTCACCGAGCTTACTGACTGTTATTTGCCTTTCACGGGCAACCAGTGGCAATCAATACGTTTTGGTGATGAGTCGCGGTTTACTGTCAGTCATGCAGATGGCAGAATATCCATCTATCGCGACAGTTTTGAAAGACAGAGACATATTTGTGTTGTTGTTTGGTAGTGGCAGCATTATGGTTTGGGGTGGGATAATTGGAGTAAACCGATCATGTCTAATGCTCAAGGCTACATCGATGTTTTAATAAACTATTCAAAGGTACAATTCATGCAAAAACACGAACCAAGCATTTTCCGGCATGACAATGCAACGCCCCACTGGGCGTTTTTAACCACACCATTTCTTGCTATAAATAATGTTAACGTCTTGCATTGGTCCTCTGTATCCCCGGGGACTTAAACCCCATAGAAAACATATGTGTATAATTGGGTCGGAGGGCCAGGTCACATCATCAAATTTATACCATAAATGACCTCCGAAATGCACTTCTGTTGGAATGGCAACTTATTCCTTACGAGCTCATACAACGTTATGCAAATACAATGAGGCGATCATCATCATTCTTCAGTGTATTCGTAATATTGGAGTCACACTGGGTACTGACACTTTCCATACAATCACTTAGTGTATTCAGACAGTGAAACCCCTTCAAACCGGACGAGCACGGAACCAGACACAATTTCCGGTTAAGAGGTTTCAGGACTAAAGGGGTTTTGAGAAACGGACATGATTCTGAATTTTTTTCAAACCGGGACTGTTAGATCTATATTTTGTATAGTACTGTATTGATTTGTAAAATCATAAAAATGAATAAAACTATTGAAACTGAATGTGAAAAGCTGACAAATATGCATTAATACAATTCAATTGATTTTAATATCAACATTGCACAATAATTTGATCATTTAAGTATTTTGTAATTAACCACCTTGACGAGTTAAACTTGATCCTCTAATGTTTGTGTTTTGCGGGTTGTGTAGACATTCTTAGTTGTTTTACATTACAAGAAAATGATCGATACATTTTCTCTTCAAGATATGATTTCAAATTAAAAACAATTTAAATAATTGCAGTTATCAGTTACTCAAATAATTTAGAACACTTGATTGGTTGAATGAGGACCCTCTGAAAGACACTAGTCCATGGCCAAATACCACAGGGGTCATAAATTATACAAAGAACCTGTGCAAACGCAGTCAATAAACCCTTCAATTATCAAGTTCCACCAATCAATTTGTTGTCATAGCAATTAAGACCAACCATGACAGTCAGGTGCTCTAACACAAACACCAATTAGGTGTGTTTGTTTGTTTCATCGGGTTTAACGCCGTTTCTCAACGATATTTCAGTTATATACGGCGGCCGGTTCACCTAACCAGTTTTTCCTGGACTGAAATCTAACCAGTACTAACTTACCCTTACACAAGGAGCCGGCAACTTCTCCACATGAGGAGGAAAATTTTCATGGAAGGGTATGACCTGCCGCGACCGGGGATCCAATTCTTCCACCGAAAGGTCTTGAGCAAGACGTTATTATTATTCTTGTCCGGTTTGAATTTGGGCCATAAGTCTTGTCCGGTGCCATGAATTGAGGTAATTTATATAGTAAACAAGTTTGGACCGGACGATTTGTCCGGTTTAAAGGGATTTCATGATTAAAGGGGTTCCGGTTTAAAGGTTCCAGTGTACGTTTATTTCTACAAATGTTGTATGATCATTTACATTTTTCTGGAATTTTTATTTCGTCCCCTCTCCACTTAATTGCTCATAAAATATGCAATTAATATCCAAAAATAAATTACACAAACACATTTATATCGCATTGATGATTCAATGAAAAACATCCCGATTATACATTTATCAACAAAATATACACCAAAACCGTTTTAATGTCGAATAACTTTGTTTTGATTAATATTTCTACACGAAAGTTTGTACATACAAATGAATATTTGCTATTGGCGACGTGTAGATCATGATGCTCGGGGATTCCGGGTGGGCACTAGTCAACCGGATCACATTTAGGTGGGAGTACTGATTTTTTTCGCATCATCACATTTTTTTATTTTATTGGTTCAATATGTTGATTTATGATATCAACATTTCAGCAAGATCAGACTAATATTAAACAAGATACGGTGATATGTATACCAGTACACTTATAAGTTTTGTTAAGGGTATATTTCTGAAGGCGATGTAAATTTTCATCTTAGGTCGGTGTAGATGCAGTATTAAAGTTATATCACTGTTCTTGTTAAATAAAATGTTTTAGTTGCAAATTGAAGAAATATCTTCATTAATGAGAAGAAAATACTTTTTTAATATACACATGTATATTTAAGTATCGTCTCCATATAAAGTTAGATATGTGACGCGGAAAGCATGAGGTATTTCTGAAAGACGAAATGGCATTACTTATATTTCAGTTCCCATTTCCGATAATGATGCTTTCATCATCCGTTTTTGTATCAATTCAAGATTTCTTTTTACGCTAACTTATCTAAGTTTTGCTTTCAAAAAACCCTAAAACAAACATTAAATTCAAACCTGCATTTCTTTGTGTATTACAGTTCCTGGTTCAAGGAATGTCCCTGAGTTTACGTATTGATTCAGTAACCATTCGATACTTGTCTTCATCATCACAGGATCAATGAATATATAAGGTTGTGCTTGTGCAAAAGATTTAACAACGAACCCTGTAAGCCAAGTACTTCCGGAAGGATCACTTTCGCCAAAAGCACTGAACGATCCATCGCTATGCCGGTATGTTAACTCCTTTTGATAACCTAATAGTAACAAATGTATATATATTAACGTATACTGATGGTTGTAAACCTTCATTTGAATAATCAAATCAAATGGCTGCATTACTATGTCAATACAAATATATTAAACGCGATAAATGTATTCAGTGCACGAAGACCAGAATATATACTTAGTTGAATAAAACGTATTAAAATGTTAAAATGATATAATAGTTAAACTCAACATTTATCCACACATTACAGAAATGTTATCTGTTTATAATGTCTGATGTCAAATAAACCAAGTTACCAATAATTTCTTACCAACACGCATGAATCCCTTTGCTTTGCTTTCATCCGCCGGTTTCAGGTTATTGACAGTATCTAGGTATTTTATAACAACAATGTTAGGTACAAAGTTGATCATATTTTGTTCTCCACATCCGGTAGGCATTTTCAGAAGTTTGGTCAAACCGGATATTGATGAACCCATTAAGTCTCCTGAAAGAATAAAACGTTTTACTAAAAACTTTGACATTAACAAGCTATATCTGCAAATGACGTAATCTTTTGTATAAGCAAATGTTTGAGCCTAATTGATTGTTGAAAATTCACACGTGCATGACAATTACATAGGTCGGACAAAAAAGACCAAAAGGCTTGACTTCATTATGTGACCTTGACCTTTGGGCCAGGAATACGAATATTGAAAATAACCACAATGGCTTGTTGTTAATATGTTAAATTCATTCGAGAATCCATCTTTGTATGATCACGTTATTGTCCAAGAGAGAGAATAAGTTACTACAGAGAACGCAACATACATAAGACAATGCCTCTCCACACAGACCTCAAGGAAACAGTCCATAAAACCTCAGGTATTTGAGGAGGTAAAAGGGTAAGTACGTTAGGGAACAGGGTCACAAGAAATGGCATTGTCGACCATAAGGGATAACTAAGGAGAACTAAAGAGGACACACCGGCGGAATTTCATGGATGGGGTGCATCACAAGACAAGTCAAGACAGCTGACAACAATAGGCCGTAAGTGGGGAGTTAATTACACGAACACTATTTATATTTAGTGAAATAATTGCGCAGGGAAAGGGAAATTTAACATACATCTAACACACAAACAGAAATAATAACCATACTGCAATTTACAGCAGAACTGTCAGTAAATATACTGTGGGTTTAAATATATTTCGCACACTAAATCGTTATAGGGCCATTGGTTTCCAACACATACACATACATTGACTAAGTAGCCAGTAACTAATCATTAAAAGCAATTAACCATTACGTACATAACACCAAACACACTGTGCATAATCCAGCACGAAGAATCAAGCCTACTGACCTTGCTCTCAGTAACTAAACTGTTTTACACCAGAATGCGAAATAACCACAAACTATCAACCGGAAGAATGAAGTTGATAATTATACATAAACTTAAATTTTGGTGAAAGGATAATTATACATAAACTTAAATTTTGGTGAAAGGGAATTTAAAATAAAAACAAATAGAAACAAAACATAAAATTATATATATTAATTAAACTACATGTATAACAATATTACGACTGTACCAAGTGAGTATTAAGTTGTGCAATGAAACAGCATTACAGAGAGAAAAGTTTCCTTGTTAATGCCAACTGACGTCAATTATAATTAAAGGACATCATAATAAAGAAAGAAGCTGGTAAATTCTAACTGATAGATATGCCCTAATGCTATAAGTACGTAATGCGTAGAGAAATAACAAGAAAATCACCTGAACTATCTTGACCTCTAACTGCAACCTTGACATTTGGATATTCAACGAAATCATACGCATAGCAATAATACTTTGTACATGTAGCAAATGCTGACATACACATTACCTATAACAGATATTTGTATTCTTACTGATCCAGCTACCACATCATCAGGTACGGTAATGTTTCGTGTTGTATGGATTGGTTCTTCATTAAGATTTATTAGAACAGGAATATTATAACTTTCTTCAATTCCCTCAGCCTGAAATTTACATACTGTGTCTACAAATTCTGATTGCAATTTATCTAATTGAAGAGTTGTGTCCCTTAAAAGTCAGTTCTTATGTATTTAAAATTAACATGTAGAATCAGAAATTCGCTCTGTTTAGGGATTCCACACTGCCGTAACTATATATCCGAGTCACCTCAGTTAGCATACCATTGCTTTAGCTTGAAACGGACAAAACCACTTTATCGATACGTTTTCGTATAAAAATTATTATTTTCGTAAATTCAATGCCATGTCACTCAGATTGGCTGGGCTTCTGCTGAAATAATTTCTGAAAACATTTCGTGCAATGTCAATAATTGTCATTGCTGCCTTCGACTAAGCTGGTGCAGTTAGAATTCGCATCGGTATAAAAATACCTACTGACTTGAAAGAGGATACGATTGATCCAAATTTAAAATATTTCAAAATGTCAATTTTAAAACATCTCACGTCACATTTATCGATACGTTTTCGTATAAAAATTATTATTTTTGTAAATTCAATGCCTTGTCACTCAGATTTGCTGGGCTTCTGTTGAAATAATTTCGGAAAAACATTTCGTGCAAAGTCAATAATTGTCATTGCTGCCTTCGACTAAGCTGGTGCAGTTAGAATTCGCATCGGTATAAAAATACCTACTGACTTGAAAGAGGATACGATTGATCCAAATTTAAAATATTTCAAAATGTCAATTTTAAAACATCTCACGTCACATTTGGATATCAAGCAATTTTAAAGCTTTCTGAAAAGTCAGTAAAGGACAGTACTTGCCTCAACTAGAAGTTGTTTTCTGACAGTGTCACCGGCCAGGCTTGATACAGCACTTACTTCTATATCTATATTACCTATCTCTGTAGGAACAATAGGAAAGTATACAGCAACTCCCGTACCAGCTGGTACCTGTATTAACAATATTACGCATTACTTAACATATACGCGCACATATCATGTTGTATACATAATGTAGCATACATCTTCATAATACATCGCTTGTTAATCAGAACAGCTTGCTGGACTTAAGCGTGTTAAAATGTAATTACATAAATCTTGCAAGTGACAGCTGATATGCGTCAATTATGAGTCCTATCACATATATGTATATATCAACCCCGATTGCAGCCAGAAATATTAATTTCGGAACATGCGTTCATACATAAGTCGTGCAAAGCCATATTTTTCGAATTCAGTCCGCATTTGAAATTGCAAGCAATATAAAGAACACGTGTAAATATTATCTGAATATTATGGTGGCATATTTCTGCCACCAGTTAGCATGATAGCGTTCGCGAACTGTTTCGTGTTAACCACTTAATTATTACGATAATATCTAGCTATCTAGTTAATATTCACGATACATTTTTTGTACACCACTTACATCTAGAAGCCAAAATTGCATTTATAAATAATTGGTTACACGAATCTTAAGTGAAATTCGCGAATTTGAGTTATTAAGTAACATAATAAGTGGTCAACTAGATAAGATTCGTGTTACCACTTACATCTAGAAGCCAAAATTGCATTTATAAATAAGTGGTAACACGAATCTTAAGTGAAGTCCGCGAATTTGAGTTATTAAGTAACATAATAAGTGGTCAACTAGATAAGATTCGTGTTACCACTTACATCTAGTGTAATACATCATAAAAAGGTAAGAGGTGGCAGTTCTGGGCAATTTCAAGCCTGTTTCTAGTTTTATGATTTTTATCTTACCGCAAATGTATCACGAATATTAACTAGATAGTTAATGGTATGCATGGTTGCATGCGCTGGAACGCTGCATGGTCATTGCGGTTTTGCAATTTTGTATGCAAAATAACAGCATTAATTGTGAAAACACTGTATTCGAATAGGTTTTGCATTGATAAATCAACTAGTGCTTAATGTGAGTTAATAAATTTGGCTAAATGCTGTAATAATATGAGACGTTATTAATATTATTTATAATGTTGTTTTTATGTAATTTAACTAACAGAAATACTTGTGTGTTTGCATTATTTTTTCCATACAATCAAGAGGACGTCAATTTTAACCATTGCCAATATTGATAATGAAATAACCTTTTAAACGGATTCAAGAGTATTTTACAAATTCAGTAGATCATCTAATTCATGGAAAATATATGTTCATTTATCTATATATGCATACATGAACATGCGAAACAATGATTAACACAGACCTTCACAATCTGAACTACTTCTTTATTTCGGTAAGCAAGACGAACAGGACCACGTGAGATTGGTAAAACGAGAATGGCTTGAAAATACATCGACTCTTTGAGCGTCACCTCCACCTGAAATGTTGCAGCACACAGTCACATTCATTTCATCGAGTGAATTTTCCGTTCCCCTGGTAGTAGCTTGTCCGTTTTTTCGGTGGTATATTTAAAAGCAGCGCATTTTCACAAAATAGTTACATGAGAAAGACACGTTAAAGTGTAGGACAATGATAGAATACACCATTTTTATTTGTGCTACAGTTCAATGTTGTAAACACTTGTTACTATTTAAAGCGTTTTATTAAACCGGTTCTTGTATTTTCGAAAAACTGATAGTTCATATACATGTAGCTGACTTTAGTCTTGAAGAGGAATGGGACAAAATATCTTTCGATTATATTCAGTCACAGTTTCACGGAGAACCCGACATTGATCGTCAGTTGAGGGCTCTACCGACTGAGCTAATCGTGTAGGCATTTGTTGAAAGAAACGTAAGGTATGCGGTAAGACTCATAGACATATAACAATGCGTTACCTCGAGATCTTCCTTGAAGAAGTTAAACACATTTGCTTGTATTATAACTTGTTCTGAACGTATCACCGAATATGGTAAGTCTAGTCGTACAAAAAAGTTCAGGAAGGCTCTGAGCTGAAACACGATAGAAACTAGTTCTAACATTACAAGAATATGCAAATGACAGTTTACATTTGCATGAACACATAAATCATGATAGTCTTTCAGATACATGTAGTTTCTTTAAAACAATTCATGTCGATATTTTGCAAAATAAAAGTAAATACGATATCTCAATATATTTTCTAACCATGGCGTAACTTACGAAGAGTAAATGCTATAAAAACGTGGGCATTAGAAACTTTTCATCAGAGATAGACGTTTGACATCAAAAGAGCAATTAGAACTGAAATAGCTGACAATAACGATATCTTTATTCCACCTCATTACCTCAGCAGTGTCTAATGCAACACCAAGTCCAGAGACTTCGTTCACTGCAAACGCGCTTGAAATCCACGTGGTCACTGTATCAGGTACAACCGTCTTTATCAAGGCTGTGCCACTTGAACTACAATATCGACAGCAATGATTAAAACATCTGGAGGCCTTATTAAAAGTTAAAACTCACATTTACACAACAAAGTTGATTAACATGAATAGTCATGTTGGAGATTATATAGATACCATTACAAGTTTGCGAAACGTCAGTTACATGCCTTCTGATGTCAAATTGTTAACTTACACCTATGGACTTGATTTCCCTTAATGCAATGTTATCCTTAACATATTGTGTAGACATGGATATCTCAATTATCTTAAGTTATAAATGTTGACTATTCATTAATATATTGTATGTATTAATTTTGTATATGAAAACAATTATATTGTTTAACCGTCTTTATATTTATGTTTTATCGTACATTTGTAGTTTATCTACAGTTCATTATCGTGTAAAAACAATGTTGAACAAAATCTATCTCTATCTGACATGGAGTGAGTTATAAATTTTGACTTTTAAAAAAGGAAGTATTTTCAGCAATAGCATTAGCATTGGCAAAGCTGATACTACAATGAAGAGCAGTTGTGAAGTTAACGATGTTCATGAGAGCGCATGCGACAATGTCCTGAACATCTGACTATTCAGATAAATTGTTGAACATAAACAGTTTCTTAATATCTGAACATTAAGATATCATTGTTGTTTCAAACCCTAATTACATGTTATATTACAAAGTCAACCTTACTCTGCGACGGAACTTTCGAATAACCATGTTTCTGGAAAGAACGACCGTACACGTTGATTTGGGACGCTAGAACTGACACTATCAGCGGCCATCTCCATCATTTGTGGCATTTCCATTTCCATATACTCTGAAGAAGGATGAAACCTCGTCGCTGAATAAGACTGGTAATACATAGAAGAAGACCAATCTCCTTAAAATAAAGGATAGTGATTGACAGAAATGGAAAAACAAGTAGAAGAACACAAACAGAAAAAGAAACATTTGGTGAAACAAAAATACCAACCACATGTACACAAAGAAGTTGGGTATTCAATTTTCAAAAAGACAGATGTGTGAAGAAGACGACAGGAAAGAAAGAAGTCGTTAGTTTTGGAGAATGAAGTACTACGCATTTACAAATAACTTGGTATACATACTACGATAAGGTGGTCGATATTCATACAGGAACGCATCGGTTAGAACTTGCAATCCGGAATTCTGTAAGGTAAGGGAATCATGTACTGGAAAGCTTGTGTAAGAATCCGGTATAAACTGATACAACCATGGATATGTTAAAGAACATGAGCAATTGTAAGAGACACACGCTTAAGCACGTGGACAATCCATGTATATCTAAAGAAGACTCATGACCTCCCCAACAAATATTTTATCAACATCACTAAAATACGTCAACTTTTTACATATGTCTATCACTCAAACAATTTGTTTGAATTCTCGAGGGTCAAAAAAACATGCACATTGTCGAAAAGTAGTTATTCTGACCGCGAACAGAAGTATGAACTTTCCGAAATGACACTGTCAATGGAGGTACGATGTCACTTTCATACTTTCGTGAATCAAGGATGCACTCATCCGTAAACCTCTTTTGTCTGCTTGGTTGACTTTTCTATTAAATTCCAATATCGTCTTTTCTGTCACATGCACGTAAAAGCACCAACAACTTATGATTTAATTGAATAGACCTGCTAAATTTGTTCAAGCATTCGGGTTAAATAGAACCGAAATTTACGAAAAGCAAGTAGAAAACAGCTGTACATACTTCAAATATTGAAGTGACATCCACGCCTTGTATTGGTACTGGATAGAAAGATCGAAGACAAATAAAATCAAATGCACATGGTGTTGGCTTGCTTTCGTATGTGTTCATTTCTTCTTCAACCTAAAGTTGCAACGCGAAGGAAATTACTAATAAATGTTATACATTTGTACAATAATTTTGATTTCATGATTTTTCGACATCATGTTTTTCGTAAGAATAAGAAATCTTGTAATTGATAATTTGCAAACATTGAAATTGTTTTTTATTTTGAAATCATATCTTTAAGAGAAAACGTTCATATCACATAATTTTCTTGTAAAATGTAAAACATTGTCTCCACCACCGCAAAACGCAAACATACTGAACTGTATACATAATTAGATGACAAAGTTCAACTAATCAAAGTACACATGTAATTAAATACAGATTATTTAAATGATCAATTTACTCTGCAAGTTCGATATTCAAATGAATAGAAGTTTATTAATGTATTTTGAGTCAGATTTCACATTCAGATTTAATAATTTAACAAATCACTACAATACTAAACACAATATAGATCCAAATGTACCCGTTTGAAAAAATGTGCCAAATCTTGTCCCGTTCTCAAAACCCCTTAAGTCCGGAAACCCCTTCAAACCGGACATTTTGTCCGGTCCCGAGCTCGTCCGGTTTAAAGGGGTTTAAGTGAACAATACATAATTTATCTCTATACTTTGACACTAGAGAATACGTACCGTATGTTCTGTATAGTTTTTATATTAGTGATAGTAATGATAAATGTGATGACAAGAAATGTCATGAACAAAGATGGTCGGCTCAATCTGAAGCAAGCAAATTAGTTGCATTTTGAAGGGTAAGATTCGTTATGCAACATCAAAGATTGCCGAGATGTTACGATTGCTGGACAGTCGATTATGCTACACTATAATTACTCCAATACCTGTAAGGGGAGATGATTTCGTAGGAGATTATATACAATTAACCCCGTAGTGAGATCCGTCATAGACAGTATAGTCTGATTCAATGTAGTTCATACACCATTGTCATGTTTACAATAATAAACTTTACCTTACCGAAATCCACTGGAGACGTTATCGTCTATATTTTTCTTAATATGCAATATTTTCCTTAGATTTGCATGTACATTTAAATCAACCTTATATTAATATTATAACAAGAAATTAACAATATATAGTGCAGATGTTGTAATTCAGTGGATTTCGGTAAGGTAACGTACCCCTTATCGAAATCTTAACCGATCCGCGTCAAGGTTCCAAACGGTGTTCAGTTGAAGAGAAGTTGGTTTAGTGGTTAACGTAAGATTTTATTGGTTTACACAACATTGATATGCAAATAGCAAAGTCATGTTAGTTCGGCTACACGAGAAACTCTGAAACTTCTGTAAAATATCCATTTTTTTAGATGGAACTTCATCTCTTCTAGACGTTTATGGTATGTAGTTTGGGCGACTTCATATTTGGAAAACATGCTGTCCAAATGAACGTTACTACTGAATTGATCTGAAGGAACTTTCCTTTTTACTATCGTGACGGGCTACAGCAGAATAATACTGGTCTAATCCATGTTAAGTATGGAATAAGACAATGGCTTGAGTATGGATTAGACCAGTTTCATAATAGATCGTAGAATAGATTTAATTTAAGTGAACTATAACTGACGCAAACGTAGATTTTAAATAGTGTTAGTGTTATCAGTAAGGACTTTCATACAGAAATACATTAGTTTGTACAATTCCAAGGCTTTAATATAAAACATAATGCACATGAAAATCGAAAGGTTTTTCCGCCGATCAACATATACTGTAAGTCCTATACTTGGAGTTATTTCAATTATTCTGCTGTAGCCCGTCACGATAGTAAAAAGGAAAGTTCCTTCAGATCAATTCAGTAGTAACGTTCATTTGGACAGCATGTTTTCCAAATATGAAGTCGCCCAAACTACATACCATAAACGTCTAGAAGAGATGAAGTTCCATCTGAAAAAATGGATAGTTTACAGAAGTTTCAGAGTTTCTCGTGTAGCCGAACTAACATGACTTTGCTATTTGCATATCAATGTTGTGTAAACCAATAAAATCTTACGTTAACCACTAAACCAACTTCTCTTCAACTGAACACCGTTTGGAACCTTGACGCGGATCGGTTAAGATTTCGATAAGGGGTACGTTACCTTACCGAAATCCACTGAATTTCGGTAAATTTACCGAAATCTATTACAACATCTGCACTATATATTGTTAATTTCTTGTTATAATATTAATATAAGGTTGATTTAAATGTACATGCAAATCTAAGGAAAATATTGCATATTAAGAAAAATATAGACGATAACGTCTCCAGTGGATTTCGGTAAGGTAAAGTTTATTATTGTAAACATGACAATGGTGTATGAACTACATTGAATCAGACTATACAGATAACTGTCTATGACGGATCTCACTACGGGGTTAATTGTATATAATCTCCTACGAGATAAGTAATGTGTGTTTTTCACCCACCTTTCCTGGTGTAATATCATTTCCAGACTTAAGAAGCAGTACACTTTTATCAACGGTTAAGACATTGCACTGGCTCCCAGCATCTGCTCTAACACGAACATTTATAGTCTTCCCTGGTTTACTGCTGGTTGCCAATCTTCCTTTTGGTTTTACAAAATCGACATTCACCTAGAATGTTCAATGTAAGTTCATTATTTAATATTGGCGATAAACGTAAAATTTGGTATTACAGAGTAAATACTGAATCCCCTTAGTCCGTGGAGGCACAACACGCGATTCGACCCTAATTGAAATTATAATATGGGTATCTCACACGGACCCAAATGGTCTAAACTACGTCATAATAAATACCGGAAAATAAAGATAGAAGGACAATGGAACATCACAACAATAAGTAAAAATGAGTAATTTAAGAAATTTATAGGTAAAATTAGTCCCTGCAAAGTTGGATCAGTCAGTGTAAACACTGTTGCTAAGCTCAGTTTGACGGTATGCCATCATTGTGTTGCACATGTATATGAAATTTGCCTAAGCTAATGGAAACCTAACATACACGACACACAAGTAGACAAGACGTCGAGTTACTTAATCATAGTAATAGATAATCGGAGCAACAAAATGTACTATAAAAACTATAAAACAAATGACGTGTAGTACAAGTTTATGTCAATATTTGCATACGATGACGATTCAAGATGTTACCAAACGGTCAATAACATTAATATGCAATAACAATGTTCGCTATGTAATCCATACCAACCTGGTACATGTACTCGCCTTATTGTCAAAGTTCCTCTTCACGTTAAATTCGATAGAGTCGGCAATTACCTCAGCGTCTTGATTTACCCAGTATACAACGCATTTAGCTGATGGTGACATCGCGGATGTCAGCATTACCTTCAATGTTTTTGTTTTCCTGTTCATTCTAATCTGGCCTTGCTTCAAAATCAAGCTTTTTGCAAGTATCTGTGATAGACAATTTTAAGACATTAATTACATAGCAGGGATAACGATATTGAAAACAAAAATATTTACACCAATGGATATTTCCAAACAAAAAATCAGAAAGTTAGTATTTGATGACGCAACTGTGTTTTCGACATAACTAAAAAAGATACTTTCGAACTTATGCAACAGGATCGTCGATCGCATACAATTGCTTGTCGTAAAGTTACATAATGAGCAATAACGTTACTTATCGACGACCAGATATATCAGTTTTTGTGGTTAATCGTGTTTCCTGTTTAATTGAATTTTGGTGCTAATGAATCGTAACATCGTAAAGAAACGTTTAAAAGTTATGGGATCTGTTGCGATTTCTCTCGAGATTTCCTCATCGTGATTTATTTATTTATTTATACAATGGTGCATTAAGTTGTCATAGTCATTTTACTTTAATACGAATTGTAATCCCTTGATAGTAACTAGTGGGTAGTCAAATGTTGCAAGAGACATTAAGTCTCACTTCTGTAATCAAATGTCATCGCAATACTAGCTTCTATTTTTATAACTGGTACATGTATTTGTGCAAAATGTCAGCCTCTTTGCCATGTTTCTTGTTTTGTAGGCTACCCAGATTACGAAATACATTTTCAACTCACCATATAGTTCACAGTAATCTTTCTCTTCGTTGAACGAAGTTTGAATGCGCATGTTTTACCAGTCTAAAAAAGGTACATTCACATATTGATTAATAACAGCAAAACGTAAATATACAATGTAAATCCAGATTTAGCAGCAGATGTTCAGATATTTGACGATAATTTTGGGATTATACACAATCCTCCTTAGACTATCGTTACTTACTTGTGTCGTTAAGAACAACCGGATATTAATAAAACATGCACTTAGCAAAAAGTGTATTAGTCCTTATCCCTTTGTTGTAGAATCTTGCATACAGGAATAACGACAGCTTCTCAATAAGCAAACAGAACTGTGTATGTCGAAGGAACACAAATCGTCGGACCATTCAAAGATAATTTCGGAATCAACTCGACATCTGACCAGGGAAACACAATTATCTAAATGCTGTGTGTCTCGTATTTCTAATATTTAAAAGAGTTATGTCATACTTTCCCTAGAGACTACATACATTCACTTTCTGCAGCCAGTTTGGAACTAACCACACGTACGTCCGAGGGCTATTTTAAAATTTTAAAATGCCAAGATGATCAGATTTGCACACGGGATGCACGGGATATAATGGCAAATCAACTACACTCATTCAGTACATAACCTGAATTCTTCGAAAGGGTAATGCTGTCTAGAATGTTTCTTACTTGTGGATTTCTTGTCGTTATAGTTACTTGTATGAATGTTTTACTGGCGGACTGGAATTTCGTCAGGTACTTGTACATCGTGTTATGTTCAGTGTTGGCCTGTAAAAACGCATTGACTGCTGAGCGGGTAAAATATAACAGGATTGGCAAGACAGCTCGACCGTTAAGTGGGGGCTGAACTACCAATAACAGTAGACAGTAATGCTTGTATTGTCCATTGTGAACAGTTGTAAACAAAATGTGAGGTTTTTGAAAATATTGACCTGCAGACTTTATTTACAGAAAAATTGCATTCTCATATTATTTTGTTTCCACGTATATCTACATTATTAGGTATTATTAAGAAAATTAATGTAATAGGCTTCAGTATCATGCTCAGAACACAAACTGTGGTTGAAATTAGCTCATATTTTCAAACTGCTAGTATTGGTACCAGATTTCTATTTAAGAGCTTTGTGGATAAAGCAATCGATGGAGATATAAGTGAATTAAATTTAAACAAAGGCAAATTTGTAATTAGTGCTACAACAGTGCTAATACATGCTTATTTAGACGAGTTTCAGACCATTAGGGTGCTTTCCAAACTCTGGATCAAGGGTAGTTAATAAAGATACGAGAAGTTTGCACGAAGTTCGAAGACCGAAATTGGACATTCAGTTTCCGGATGGAAGCGAATTTTGAGCCAGCAGAAAGTTCGATATTCAACTTGTTTAGAAGGCGAATTCCTCATTGAAGTGAATATCGAGATATTCAACATATTGAGATTGCAATTTTGGTGCTAGAACCGAATATCAAGCCAGCTGGAAGTTGGATTTTCAACTTATAAAGCAGGCGTATTTCGTGCTAGTAGCAATTATTCATCGTCATTTACTAAGAATTCGCTTGATTTTTCTTATAATCACACAAAAATAGAGTACAATCGATTACATTAGACAGGATTTTATCCAAGCTCATCATACAGTCAATAGTTCCATCTTTGTAAGCACTTGTACGCGAAATTAAATGATAACTGGTCGTAAAGACTGAATAATCCATTTTCTTATCATAACAGGTATTTTGTAAGAAGTGTAATTTATAAAAATATAGACATAGTATTACTAACTTTTATTGACACGGTTTCAATGTTGCTGGGTATAGGGAAATCATATGCAATGATGCCATTTATTGGTACATTGAAGGATTTCATGTCGGGTTTTAGGTTTATGGCACCATTATTCATTGTAACAGTGATATTCACCACGGAACCTGGCTTCGATAACGGCTTGTCATCTTGGTCTGATACATACAACTGTAAGACATAAGATGACTTATAAAAACAATTTGTGTTTTTTTTTAATTCATAGATAGAACAAATTTCTTTTTCCGACAGATATAGAGGAGCACAATATAAGGATAATTTTGATAATTCATATTATTTGATGTTTTTACTCCATGAAATGTATTTTTCATGATTAATTGGGTAAACAATGAACAGAAATCAGGACAATATTTCTGTAAGGTAACATAATAGTTTCTACGGTAAAATAATCTTCAGGGATACTACACATCGCACGTAATGGCAAAATTTACGCAATTCTGGCTACGTGAATTACGATTATATATATAATAGAGTGATAACGTTAAAAACGTTTATAGAATCATAGTAATTCGTAATCTTATAGAACATACATAGGCTGCATATCGAAGACCAGGTTTGAAATTGTCTGGACCATCCATGAAGACAAGTTTTTCTGCCTTGTCATAATACGTTATGTCATCAGACTCATTGCGTGCTATCGTTGTCAAACCTTCCTCAACCACGGCTGTGACTGTTAGTGGGTTGTACTTCAGGGATCCAAATAATTTTGTTAGGGTGGTAAGCGGTATATCAAACTTATAAACACCATTTATCTGCAATTACAATCATGTAAACAATGAGTATTTTCTTACGCATTTTATAATTTAGTGTTTAGAAGTATTGTTACACAGCTATCCATCTACGTATTTAGTCCGATCAGACAAGGTAACAAAAAGTTTTGTTTCTACGTATGACTAACATATCTTGTCCACTTAAATACAAGTGCTTCAAACATACATGAAATGTGTGGTACATTTTCAGTTAGAGTACCGAACGTATTGGTCAGATGAACCAGAGAAAAAGACGATATCCTACAAATACACGTAAATATAAATTACATAACTTACCACAAAAGGAGTTGTGTAGACATTGTCATTGTATCGGCGTTTTATTGATAATGTTCCAGTACCCTCGACTCCCTTGTCAAATGTGTACCTACATTAACACGGTAAAAATTATATAATTTGGCAAGTAATTAACCTTTTACTGTTTAACTGTTTAAAGTTAAAACTCAGATAAGCTGAGATATAAGCTATTTTCGATTCTGACTAATGATTTAAAGGATGTTATATCGTACTTAATTATAATAAGAATTTTAAACAAATCATATTGACTGTGCACGTAGGAATATATGAATGTAAATAGCGTCATGGCTTCTGTTTGAAAAGAGCCACATTTGCGTAGTCTGAGAATTAAACAAATAATAAGACTTAATTGCCTCGCTTCGACTTTTCCTGAAAGGTACTTATCCGATGTTAATCCAAAACTAGAAAGAATGACCTTGACCTCAAACTTTGGTAAAACTGTAGGATAAAAGAATAGAAGTATGTCAGAAAATTTCTATGTTTATAAATTGCTACACTATACAATCTGTTTATGTTTTTAAAGTGGAATTAGTTTACTAGCCGTAGTATGGAAGATAACATTCACAAAATGGTGCCTCCCCAGTCATATCTACAGAATGGTAAAATACATGTGTTTCGTTTGACAACATTTTAATTTGGAATGTTCTGTTAAGGGTAACCATGTTCAAATATAAATTCCAATATTGATGCACTTCCAAGGTTTGTCCGAGGACACAAAAGCCGTGTTTTACGATACAAGTATGCTGTGCACTACATGGGGAATAGAAATTGGATGTTTTTTGTTTGTATAAATCCAGCATCCAATGACAAATACTCACTTTATGACACCCGAACTAAACATATTAAATTAAATACTCATTAACATTGTATGAACCAGAACTATTTGTTGAATCCCATATGTTACATGCAGGCAAGTGTATGTCAAATACTTTAATAACTACTACTAATAAGTGCAGTGCATCTCTACAGAGAAACACGCTTTAGGAGACAACTTTATTAGTTTTTGTTGAGTGGTCGTTGCACTATAGAGGTAGTAATTTTTTACTTAAATAACTTACCATATTCAGCGACTGTTATTTCTTGTGTTTTAGAAGTAGCCTGAGTAACGATAATAACAATTATAAATTGGAGTAATGCATTTTGTTATACTTAAAAATGCATAATTATAGAATAGTAAAAATCATAAATATGTCCGTATGTGGGCGTTTTATAACTTTAAATGAAGTGCACAAAAACGTTAAACATCATTTGCCTTTGTCAATAATTTGAAATATTAAAATGTGTAATCTGTGCTACTGGTACCAAACGTCATTCAAATTACAATGTACTTTTGTTTAAGGCATCTTATTTGTATATACATGTGTACATGTAATGTGTTATTGTTCTTGTAAGTAATGAGGGACAACAGAACATTTCTTACCTTGTACGTTTTATTACGTATCTACACGAATAAGCTTTTCTAGGCAACGTATGTCAATATAGATATATTGTTTGCCCGATATATTTATTTATCGATTTTCGAAAACAATCCCATTAATTGCTATTTACCTGTGAGTGTTTTTGGCAGATTCTAAAATTGAATTCTTCACACTCAGAGACTTGCTGTCAAGTGTGAACATGAGTCATCTCAATAGATAAAGTTCTGCAAATCTGCATTACTAAACTGTATCATTTTATGATCACATTTGTGTACATACAGAAACAATTCATACCCCAAAATCAACTTCTATTTTCCATGTACCAAGTGGGGGTTGATCAGATAGTTTAAGGCTTCCTTGATACACACCGCTTGGTTTTTGTACATTCACCCATTGCGCTATTTTATTGTTATTCGGATCCTACAGAAAGAAAATGTATAATACTCTGTTGAGGAATACGTGGTATATATTTATTGTTCTAGATACATCCAAACCATTGTTCTTGTCTCATAATAGAGCACAACGACTGGCTTTTACAGTATGATAACACAACATTGTATCTTAGCAAGATTATTTGATTTGGACACATCTATACTTAATTCGATAACCTTCATTTCTGCCTAGACGTGTCTATACTGTTGCAAATTGTAATTATTACACTGTACATGTTGTGTGTCTGTTCGTAATAATTGTACAATATGTCTCAGGTTAATAGCAGTTTGATATTTTATTTATTTTTTGGATCTAATATTCTAAAGACTGTATTAGATACAAATAATTAATATCAGTTCCTTGAGTAGATCTATACGTATTACTTTAACATGACGAATCAACTATATAGACTTACGTAAATGGAAATGTCCATTGGTCCATATAGGATAGAAAGATCTGGATTGGTTGCCAATGCACGAAACTGTACTGTATACACAAGCATTGAAAAAGAACAGTAATAATAAGTAATGCCATCAAACTATATGAAACTAGCGTATACTTACAGTCTAATAGAACACACATATCAACGACCACTTTGAGTTTGTCGTGTTGTGTTATATTAGAGTTTTAAATTAAAAGACTTTCTTGTAATGTTAACTATGTACATCAATAAAAGACTTGCAATACCATACTGCTAGCTTCGATATGTCAGTGGAGTTAGGAAAAACTGTTTTAGAAGACTTTGAACAAATATTAGTGAGCCGTCTAACATAAAGATCACTAACTTGTCACAGTAGCGGACACATTCACGAGAACATTGAGGGGGAAATAAACACATAATAGTATTTATAAATGATTTTGTTCCAGACGTATCGTAAAAATACAATAAATATTTTAAATAAATTGTGTGTAGTGTGTGACACTGACACGGTACACGAAGTTAATTATAAACATGGAGTAACCTGTTTGTCCCGGTTTGTACATAGCTTTATCTGTCTGTATAAATATAGACATGTGTTTCTGCATGTACATCAGTGAGGTAGTATTCTTGAACAGCACTCCGTTGTCACGTTCATCCACTCCCTTTACCCCAAGAACATATGATGCATCATGTATGTCACGTGGTATAATCAGTGTCAGTATTGCATTTTCGTCGTCTAGAAGTATCAAACAATTGACAAATTCTGTCATATGGGAATAACTTCACGCATGACAAGCATACATGTGGCGACACACTAACGGCTCATAAATGCATGTCATCTTATGTAAACATATGAAATTCTGTAAGTAGTTTGGAAAAAATCATTAAAAAACTTATGCAAAGAGCGTTTTACACTACTGAAAAATTATTCAGTCTTAGCAAATCAGCATACTATATTACTGTATTACTGTATTAAAACGCAAACTATAGGAACTGTACGGATGACATATAGCAAAGCAATTTCTGAAACGAATGGATAAACGCTAAAACGTCAAATTGTCCCACGACAATGAATCATTTATAAGTTGCCGGACCTGTCTAATTACTTCCACGGTATTGTGTTTAGCATTGGGATTATTTGGTCAAGAACCCATTTATCATCAATGCCATTCAACGATTGATTCTAAATTTAACCGAAAAGCGATTTGGCTTGTTATTTTATTAAAACTCTATATATACACTCGAATGACGAAAACCAATAAATGCCATACACAACCTGACTGCGGTAAGCTCAGAGCCGAACTACTGGTACTTTTGTGGCTTTCTTGTTATGTCAGATATAATAAATGCACTGTGTTCGTGTATGGAAATACACTGGACTGACGGATAACCGCCTTGTATTTGCATCAATAATTAGTCAATTTAACGCATCGAATGTTAATGCGTATCATCTGAATGATGTGTTTATGTAATGGATACTTTCAATGTAAATCACACTTACCGGCTGCAACAATAGTAGAATCACTAACAATAGTATTCGTTGCCGTCATAATGTCAGCGCTCAACCGAAATCTAGGTTTGCAATCAAGTTTGCTGAATTTTACAGTGAACTCCATACCCGGGCGAATAGTGTCTGGACACACAATTATGTAGGAACTAAAACATGATACGCGTAAAACTAAATAATTGACACAAAGACGTTAGACGGTGTAACCCTAAACCGGGCTATACAATGATTTGATCAAAATTGTAATAGCAATTTACAAACTATACGCATCAAACCTATTCCTGTCGGTAATTCAACAGGCAACTGAATAAGTAAGATTGTTAGTTGCACCAGTCGTACTAATATAAAAACCTTCAGCTCGGGAGCGTTATAGCTGAACATACATGTACCGCATATGTATCTTCAATCAGGCTAACACACCAGGCTATTAGGTCCTGTCGATGACACAGGAACTGGGTGTTATTGAAAATAAACAACTAATGCATCCCCATCCATCCTCGATCTCGCATCTCAGTATTCCAAACGTTAAAAGTAAAGTCCAGAATTTGCATTCTTAATCAATTGAGGTTCGGTACCTATGCTATCTGGGTATAAGGTTGACGGACAGTACACATGCGTCGGGCGTGTAACGAGAACTCGAGAAACTGTAACGGACTGACAACGTATCCTTTCAGGCCTTATTCTCAATGCATTGAACATAAATTTATATTATTTTACATTTTAAATGTTAACTATTGAATATATTCGTGTAACACTAAACATGTCTATAGTACAATATATATAATAATATGCATATCTATATGGACTATTTCATAGTTAATTATTGTGTAAACGTATATTTCTATTCAACTTAAAACTTTTATACTAGAAATTTCTTCATTAAAAATGAAGCTTATAAGTGTATTTATTGACGATGCTTTTAAGTAGTGAAAATACACATGAAATGTTATATGCTAAAATATCCGCATACAATAAAATTGTCAATTTATTTCTGATATGAACCTACCACTATTTGCCTGAACTGTTTGGATTACAATTATATATTACAATTATGTCAATAGTTGATGAAATGTGAATGGACATTTTGTCCTTTAATGTTTGTTGTTTGAAGCTAAACCTCACATATACGAGAGGAATCATATCATGAAATCTAAGACTGTACTGTTTACTGATTCTTAGTAGAAGTCTTCTAAACGAGTAAGTGTTTCCTTTAGATTCATTCATAACTTACTTGTCGTAAGCCAAAGTCGTAGGCATGAGCAAAATAAACGGTATCACATAGTGGAAGCAATACATCATGGACAGTTCATAAAAACACTTCAAAGTAGAAAGTCCCAAGTCCAGTAGAGATACTGAAATATATTCAGATGTAAGAATTAAACGCAGCTACATATCATTAAAGTTCGTTATTGACGTTCATTTAAATAATACACAAAAGAGAGAGAATACGTTGCTACAGGGAACGCCACATACATAAGACAGTGCCTCCCCACACAGACCTCCGGGAAAACAACAATCCATAAAACATAAAAACATAAAGCACTTGAGGAGACTCAATGGTTCATACGTAAGGGAACAGAGACGCAAGTAATTGCTTGGTCGACCATAAGGAATAACTAGGAGAATCAAAGAGGGCCAACCGTGGGGGCGGGAATAGATGGATAAAAAGTCAAAGGATGGGTCAAGACAGCTGACAATAATAGGCCAAAACCGGGCAGACAATAACATGAACACTATGCAAAGTGAAAGAATTGCACAGGGGAAAGGGAAATATAACATACATTTAAAACACAAAAAGAAATAATAACCATACAGCAAATTATAGACTTGGAACTGTCAGTAAATATACTGGGGGTTTAAATCAAGTTAACGGCTATCCAACCTCACACTTAATCGCTATATGGTCATTGATATCCACCTATACACACAAAACCAAGTAGGCAGTAACTAATCATTAACAGCAATTAACCATTACGTGCATTACAACAGAAACACTGTGTTTAATCTAGCACGAAGGAACAAGCAGCATTATACTGACCTTGTTCCCAGTAACTAAATTATTAATATCAGAATGTGAAATAACCACCAAATATCTAATCAATATCTTAATGTAAAGTCAACAAGAAAATGTAGTAAATAAAAAAACAAATCTTAGATACTAGTGATAGGGAAATGGAATTTAAAATAAAGATTAATAGAAATAAAAATATATTTTTAAGAAAATATAAAATGTTACGACTATTAAAAATATCAATGCTTTTTGACATTTTAGACTTTCATATGTAAACCGTATCTTTAATTCAGCGAGGGAATCATCTCCTATAATATCGTGTCTCCACTTATATTGTAAAGATATCTTCACATATGTTCATTAATTGATAGTAGTTTTACATGTTTACAAATAACCGAATCAAGTTAGTCATTCACCCTAACTAACCAGTTTAATTACCTGTGACGCCTAAACGATAACAGCAATTAAAATAAGACAAGATCAAAACAAGGTTAAGACTTCATTCTAAGAAAATGCAAATTTACCTGACTACCAAAACTGCTTCGGAATGTTTACATCCACGTAATGGATAAATATCAAGAGACGGTTTGCTTATAGTGGACAGAGAACGCGCGGTAGCATTCGAGGGACATTTCAACAGTAGTGAGATATTTGCGATTACTGAATGATCTCTGTAAATATGTCTGTGAACAAAAAAACAGAAATCAATTTCATAGTTTATGAATTTAACCACAACATCCGTATGAGAATTAAAATATATTTGCAAATATCAAATATATATTTTTACACAAGGTAGACGGCACTGGAGCGAATGCAGTCCTTCGACGTCATGTAAAAGAACCTGTATGTTCTATTACTAGCATGAGAGATTGCGTTTGTACATTTGCGTTCCATGACCAGTGTGACAGAGCGCGTGTGTTTCTTTGCGTTCTACGACTAGCGAGACAGATTGCGTGCGCAAGTTTGCAATCTTTGACTAGTGTGACATATTGCGTGTGTATCTTTGCGATCTTTCACTAATGTGACAGATTGCGTGTGTATCTTTGCGTTCTTTGACTAGTGTGACAGATTGCGTGTGTATCTTTGCGATCTTTGACTAATGTGACATATTGCGTTTGTATCTTTGCGTTCTTTGACTAATGTGACAGATTGCGTGTGTATCTTTGCGATCTTTCACTAATGTGACAGATTGCGTGTGTATCTTTGCGTTCTTTGACTAGTGTGACAGATTGCGTGTGTATCTTTGCGATCTTTGACTAATGTGACATATTGCGTTTGTATCTTTGCGTTCTTTGACAAGTGTGAGAGATTGCATGTGTGTCTTTGCATTCTGCGACAAGTGTGACAAATTGCATGTGTATATTTGCGTTCTTTGACTAGTGTGATCGATTGCGGGTGTATCTTTGCGTGCTATGACTAGTTTGACAGATTGCCCGTGTGTCTGTGGATTCTATGATTAGTGTGGCAGATATCATGTGTAGTTTTGCGTTCTTAGACTAATATGGCGAATTGCGTTTGTATTTAACTCGACTGATATATCATTTATTCGCATCGCTGAGATTAAAGTGCAGAATATTCGAATTAATCGTTTTAAACACAGTTTGCACTTTGTCAATACTACCAAATGAGCCAGTGTTTTGTCCTGATGTACTGTAATATTACACGGTTGAGTTCGATGTAAGTCGTTTAAAATTAAAATACATTGATTTATACTTTGATACTTTATTTCGAAATTAAGGCATTATGCCCATGATTCATCATTACAAGTTACATTGTATATAATAACCACATACATTTTGTTAAATCAAGAAATAATACATTTTTTTAATTACTGGTATGCATCATTCTTATAGAAACACATATGAACATATGCAACACATTTTACATAGGCATGTTAACATGAATATAGGAATAAGTGGTGAGAGAAAAGAATGTACATCAAACACCATTTAATTTATAGCAATCATAAGTACTTATAATGACTGAGGTAATGTAGTACAGACTAAAATACAAAAACAAACGCCAAAAGAACCCCCCCCCAAAAAAAAAAAACAACAAACAATGATTTCAATACTTTGGGATAAAATTGCATTTAAGTTGTTTTAAATGATTGTTCTCTCAATTCAAAGCTCTTAAATAAATAAACTGATAAGTTTTTACTACCTTTTCATTACTGGATTGTAGCAATTCTCTAAACTTTAGTATGTTTGGGTTTATATACATTGCAATGATCTAAATTACAAAACCCCGTGAAAGTAATTTGCTTATGATTGTTTCTGTAGTTACAGCATGTTGTAAACAATTATCATTAATATTAGCGAGGAAAATGTGCATCTACGTTCCGTTCCCGCTACTTTTATAACTCTTGTCTTAGACAATAGACTCTATGACATTGACATTGTTTGATTGGACATAAGGAGGACGTCTTCCATGGCTTGTACACTTCTTTTTGATGTGACAAACTTTGACGTATGAACGCTTCAACGTCCCTGTCGTAATGTCACAGAAATGTCTATCATATTTCTTATCATGTTCATATGGTGACTAAACACCTTAAGAACAGTTCCTAAACTGTAACTATCCCATCACAATTGGCAAAATCCGATACACGACTATCTACATAACGTCCTAAATTAATGTAGCATCAGTCTGTGACGGTCGACCGTTTCTCTTATCTTTCGGTGCTTTTAGCATTGCTCCGTTTGAAAATTATTGCATGAGATAAGGTCAGCTCATCAGGTCTTCTCAAGACCACAACAAAATGCAATTAATATGCGACTTCCATGCCGATTATTCGTGCGATTTTCTTTTGATTATCACTTTGGCGCTATTCATGCTTTTTAGTTATAGACGAATGAAAACGGATAATGACTTCGACATTGCGGATGTGTACAACGTCAGTTGACGTACGTACATATATGAAAGTGCGCTTTTGACTTTGGAATCCTGTGTAAAGGTAATATCCCAGCATTAGCTCATGTAATTATTTGGACCATTCGATCCAGTGGCAATAGGGACGTCTAAAATACTGGTCCATGTTATCAGCAAGGCTGTCATTGTAAGACCGTAGTGATCTGTTTTCAAAAGAGCATTCTCAATACTTTTGGAAGTCCCCTCGTATTGGATGGATTATGACACATAGGCCCATATTCAGAAACGCTACTCCAATCACATTCACTGAGATCATGCTGTTTAAATTATCAGTCCGTGCTGTTGAGTGTGAATGCAATAACTACAACATAGTATTCACAAAGGTTAGGGTAGATGGAGTACACTAGAATTTGTGAGTTTTTCTCAAATGAAGGATTCGGCCACTTGGCAGTGGATCCAGCTGCACTCGTTTGTGAATTGAAAAACTCATGTTAACTTTAGCAAATATATAATACTTCTATAGTACTTCTGTGTTGTCATTGAATAAAACTACGGCTAATTATGTTTCGATTAATGTGTTGGCCACTCATATAAATACATGTATTGCTATTAATTTTTATTTAATAGCCCAATCATTCACGCGAACAGTGTAAATGAAATAATCAAGATTACCATCTGTTACATGGAACAGATGGTAATAAGTAGCGTGTACTCTTCGTCTCTTTATTCGCCCACTAGGGCGTTGAGTATTTTCAATACGCCAAGTCGTTGAGTCATAAACAAGAGGCTATGATGAATAGAATCACACAGAATATATCTTTATAGACAGACAATTACAGTGTAATGAAGTACTTGTAGCTTGAATAAGCGTTAATAAATATAATATCAATAGCAGGTTACATCTGTTTTATAATTTATTGATCAAATACTTATGTTAGGTCATAAGGAAAATGTCATAATTCCTTCCGTTAATAAGTCAAGTCGCGAAGGTGAGAACTTAATGCTTAAGTGTGTTCTTCAAGAGAGGGCCGCCGTGGAGAGGTTGAAATGTAGTAATTATAACAAATGCTAAACTAATCATGAGACCTGTGTCCGGAAAGTCATACTGTAAATTGTATTTATATAATACAACCAACGACGCTATCATATAACTTACAATAATGCATACGTGTGTTAAATAATGTACGTACCTGTAATTATGTTGTTTTGATTTTTTTAGATACCGACATTTGCGAATACATGTACATTTACGATGCTGCTTGGGGGGCGATCAACGTAATATGAAGGAATAAATTGATCGAATGTTATCATCATCTTTCAGATAATATGCATTTTAAAGTAGGAAATTACCGAATTCGCAATTTTTTAATGCCGCTTTGATCGCAAATTGGCTCCGATGGCGATCTGAGACATAAAAACAATTGTTGAAGATGACATTTTCTAATTACAAATGTAATTGGTTTGATCGCAGTTTTGAACAATTTGACGTCTTTGCATAAATAGTCTAACATTTTTACAAATCCTTTCATTGAGTTTGAAAACATTGGTCGCCAGCAGGTCCGACTTCGTGTTAAACAATGGATTTAAGGTGCGACTTGTTAAGCGGGACTTCGAAAAAACATCGACATAATGAAAAACTTCGAGACAAAAATTCGTTTTAACCGACAGAAATTCATATAGACAAAGAAGGATAAAATCGGGACTTTTGAAAAACTTCGAGGTAACGGAAAATTCGTCTTAAGCGAGTTCGTCATAACGAAAGTCGACTTTCAAAAAATCAATTGATACAAGCATTTTCATATTTGTAAAGTACATTGTAATCAATGGATGCACATCATTGATTACAATCGGGATGCATGATTCCCAGACATATATATGCACAAAATCAATTGAAGCATGTGTTGTTTACAAACCATTTTCATACTTTTAAAGTAGGCTGTAAGCAATGACTGTACATCATTGATTACAATGTACTTTGAAAGTATGAAATGGCTTGTAAACAACACATGCTTCAATTAAGTTTATGCTAATATAGCATGCAATGATGTTTTAAGAAATTTATACGTATGAAATCTCGAACTAGATCACCATGCTATATAATAGAAAAAAACAACTTAAAATAAGCAAGACATTACAATATATTGGCGGCATCCTTGATGCATGCATCCATGTTTGTCTTCTTAATGTTATCACGTGTATTGTTTTTCATATAGTGTTAAATCAGTTATCGCCGAATATATCATGCTCACTTGAATCAATTCTTTCTTTCGTCCTTTTTCTGCATTCATTTGTGTCGGGGTGTATCGGGATGTATCGGGGTGTTGCCGAAAATGAAAGCGGGACTGTTGTTGTTAGGTTTCATTAAGTTAATATGATTATGCTTTTTATGTTGATTCGTGCTATAATTTTATAATACATTATACTTTAGTTCAAATTTGTATGCGAATCTACTGAGCTTATTTCATGAGTTTCGTGGTTATTTGTTGTTCCAATTAAAAATCGACCTTTTCACTAAAGCTTTTATTTCTTAACAGATTCCCGTGTATATCAAGTAAGTGTTTGATACACAAATAGTCACTTAAAATTTACTTCTAGTTCTAATATGCATATATAACTCATTTTAATATATTAACTACTATTACAAGTTTCAAAATAGTTTGTTAGAACTAAGACAATAATCATGTCTTATATTTCTGTAAATAAAAAGGGCATTAATACTCTAAATGCAAAATTTATTATAGACAAGTCAATTTGATTATAAAACAAGTGGGGTATATTTAAAATTATTTAAATGTAGTCATATTTATCGTCAAAATGGTCTTTTCATTTCGTCTATACATTCTTTTAAGCATGGTAGGTCAATGGAACCACGACAGAAATATGCAGGTCCACGACGAAAATTTGAATGAATTTCGTGGCTTGTCTTGCGATGTTGTTCATCAATCGTAGGAACAAATTGGTGTCTTGCGATGTTGTTCATCAATCGTAGGAACAAATTGGTGTCTTGCGATGTTGTTCATCAATCGTAGGAACAAATTGGTGTCTTGCGATGTTGTTCATCAATCGTAGGAACAAATTGGTGTCTTGCGATGTTGTTCATCAATCGTAGGAACAAATTGGTGTCTTGCGACGAAAAATATGTCGTGACTTGAAATTCGGACTATCCTTTTATATGCAATGACAGATTCATTGACTTTTGTCAGGCCCAGTCACACTGTCACGACTTGGATCCGCGAGTTACCACGAGTTATGGTGAATAATAGCTCGCCGAAAATGCCACGAGATGACCGCGGTTTCCGATGCTGGGTACATCAGTTCAACACCTGCTCAAGTTCTCTTCCATAGGAATACGAGAGTAGTACGAGATTCTTCTGTTAAACTCGAGTTTAAGCAACATCGGTACGATCAGTGTACGACACTCTTTCGACAACCACAGAGATTTATACGAGGACTTACGAGTATTGGCAAGTATAGACGAGTTATGCCGATATGTGCACGATATCATGACGAGTTATTACCAGTGAGCTACGGGAATGTACGAGAAAGGACGACACATGGCGAACTGTGTATAAATACAGATGGACCCGTTTTTCCTTTGGCCTGACATCTAGGCCGCTAGCATTACCAGCAGCAGACTCGAGCTCTACTCCTGGCTCTAATTCTGGGTCTTCCCCCTCCGGCTCTGTGTTGTTATTCAAAGGTGGTGTTGGTGCAGGGGGTGGTGACTCAACATCTTGTTCCATAGCCACCTTCTGTCTTAACGGAGCCTTTCCTTTTCTCTTCGAAGGCATGACTATTCTAACAATGGTTTATCTCTTGTAAAAAAGTGATGTTTACTGGTTGAAATCTTCAGGAGAAATAATGCTGTGCTTTTTATTGATACACATTGAACTCGCCAGAAATCGCAACAGTCTCGGGGCCATGTCGAAGGGGTACGTACAAACTCACAACAACTCGAACGAATCTCGAGCAGAGATCGTAATAATGTCATCCTGAGTCGCTGCTGAACTCGTAGATTGTCGAGCGACTTTTTGACCCGGCGAGAAGCGACGACAAGGGAAGACATGTCTACCACAAGTGTTCGAGTTTGTTCGACACCCCTACCACAAATCTTCGATATGTGTACGAGACGAAAACTCGTACGACAATTTTAAACCGTTTAAAGTTCTCGCCACTGCTTGCCAATTACTTTCTGTATGAGGAGACATGTCTTCGACATACAACGACAAGGCTTCGAGTCTTACACGACACATGAAGAGTTTAGGCGAGTTGAAACTCGCCACAACTCGTAGTCGAAACTCGCTACAGTGTGACACGGGCTTTAGTAGTGTCGTGTTAATATCGTACGAAAAATGACATATCGTGGATGCCAAAAGTTTGGTGTAATTATTGCTACAAATTCACGACATTTAGTACCCTCGTGTTAAATTATGCGATTTATAGTATATTTGTGTGTTATAAGAAGGTTTGATACATATGATTAAAACTAATATACTGCGATCATGTATTCATGCCACAGTTTTATGATACATTATATTATAGTTTACATTTGTATCTGAAATTACCATAATTATTTCATGTCTTTTGATATGTATGTGTTATGATAAGTTTCAAGTTTTTGTTTGTACAAATAAATAACAAACACACGTATAACGTATTATATTATTGTACGTGTTTCTATGATGTCATCACTATTCTAAATGCATTGTGTTTTAACAGATCAAAAGCGGTCACAATCCATTTAGGCCTATGTAAGACGCAATTTATCCATTTTCTACAGCAAAATCTTCCTCCCGGAGTACTATCTTGGTACTAGTTCTGGGAATGATGCATACCGAATGCTGTTACAATCCACAAATGTATAACAGGGTTATGGTCCTTTGTTATTTTCAAATGACCATGTTATACTAGTATATGGAAAATATCTGTTTGGAACCATATCTTGGTACTGGTTGGTCAGATTTCATTGAATAATGGGTATGGGAATGATGCATATCAAATGCCCCATGAATCCACTCGAGTATAGGAGAGTTAAAGTCCTTTGCTTCTTACAAACAGTCATAATAATTTTATAAAAAATTATAGAGATTTTTTCTACACACAGTAATCTTGTAATGGTTGGTCACATTATTTTGTTATCCCTGCAGAGGTATATTTATATAATTTCGGGTTGTCTGTCCATCCATCCGCCTGGAGAATAATGCATATCAAATGCCATAGCCATAAACACTCACTTCTTCGAGGAAGTCATTACAAACTGACGTGCTGATAAAACTTTCAAAGTTATCATTTTATTTCCACAAATTTACGGCTTTCACAATATTTTGGTCTTCTTCGAGAGATATTTCATAACCAATTGATTTGTATTTCCTATAATTTGCCTAATTCGGCGGGGGATATCAATTCAACGAATTTGCTTGCTTCGAATGAAATTTATCAAACCTAACCCCATTTAATTCACGAAATCTTCATCTCTGTTTTAATGAACAAACTCGTTTCACTTTCGGAAACAATTAACAGGTACATATTCCGACTAAAACGATTGAAGAAAATGAAATTGTGCAGATAATTGTTACAATTGAGCCCGTGTTCGACGAACATAGTTTGAACACTATTTTAGAAAGAATACGCGCATTAACATTAATAAAGCGACAAAGAATAAAAGGCCATCTGTTATATGTAGCGTACGTTATTCTTTGTTATTTAAATCGTTCAAGAAAACTGACTTTTCACAACTCAAACTTATAATTACTTGTTTTATTCATCTGAATAATTATACTACATGTATTCAATAAGAAATAGTGACAACATTTATGTTGCCAATACATTTGATCAAGACGAGCATATCATTCTGTTTGTTTAATTTTTAAATATAGCACAGACATACTGTAATTATGCTTAATGCAACACGAGTCTACTAAATCGGTAGGCAGAAGCGACACTTGAGTGTAGCTGAAGTCACTTTCAAGTGGCCGAATCATTCACTCGAAAAATCCTCACTAATTCGAGTGCAACCCTAACATTTGTGAATACCAATTTCTAGCTAGTCAGGTTGAAGTCACATTGAAAGGCATGGACCGTAAGATAATTGAAACCGGATTATCTCAGTGAGTGTGAGTGGAGTAGCGTTTCTGAATATGGGACTACGTCTGAGTGTAGGGTTCTGTCGAAATTGGACTATCAAAAGCAACGTAAACCCTTAATGTGTCTGCAGAAAAAAGGTTTCCAAACTGTGTGTCGGCAGAGTCATCTATTGGTCAGCGATCCTTTATTGCTTGCATTAGCCATCAGGTGGAAGTTCATGCAGAGAAAGCCGGTCGTGTATGATGTGTATCTCGCGTTTGACAAGCACGAAATTTGTAACCAGAGCTGGACGAGTAGCTGCATCTGTTGAAGTTATACGAAATTTGAAAATCAAAAGGTAGGGTTTGAGAACATCCCACGAAGAGGCAGATGATACTTTTGTGCAGCAGACGGTTAATGCAGCCATTTAGGTAACAGGAATAATGTATCTGAATATCGGAAGATACTGACATTTTGTGGTTGCTATTATTCCACTTTGCACAACAATAATTGAGTGTACACGTCATAATGGAAGAATAGAAACACGTCAAAGGTTCGGCAATACGTCCGGGCTTCGAAGGTTGTGAAGTTACTTCCAACCGGTAAAGCGTTTTTAACTGCTATTAATTAAAATGGGTACAGTACGGTTTACATTGTCTAGACCATGTGCAGCTTTCTGGGATAAATATCAAGAATGATCTCCCTTGAGTATCGGTTTTGTTTAAGTCATTCCTCTAACTTGGATTGTCTCCCTTCCCCACGAAAATGACACCTGTCAAACTAGTCAATAATCAATAATCGATATTGGCTCCATGCTATAACCGAATATACTCGGATTTAACGTTTCTTGATCATTATCATTAGCGACTAACTTAGCCACCCCACTGTGTTTCGACAGCATGTTGAAATTGATAGTTTGACTTTAAATATGCTTTGGGGTGTATAGAACAACAATGACTTAAACGTGATATTCAAATAAATCTTCAATCACGGCAACAACTAAAATTTCAGTGGAAACAGAAAATTGGTTGTAAAAATAAATAATACATTTTTGTAAGTAAGTTTGTTATCTCGAAATAATGTGAAAATTAATACTGGTAAATTGTCGCAGATTGTTTAAAGATGAATTTATAAGATCAGAAAATTAGTTTATAAGAACAACAAGAGTATTGCAGTAAACTGTCGTAGTGGACATTTAAATAATCATACATGGCTTACAACCTTAAATAGAGCTACAGGTACTAACATGATAACGATTGACGTCTGTGAATACAGTAAAACTTCGAAACCTCGAACTGCCGTCGGACCCAGCAATTAGTTCGAGCCATCTATTGTTCGAGGCATCTACGGTATACGTGTATATTTACGAACTCACTGCCACCAGTACATGCTGAACACCTGGCTCTAGTGTTTTTTTGTGTGTTTTCATACTGAATGCACGTCGCTCAATAGTCATATCATTAATCATAGTAATAATAATTAAAAAGAAATTAGAGGAAAACAAAAAGTGATTTGTATGCATACACTACACTACACTACACTACACCACACCACACCACACCACACCACACCACACCACACCACACCACACCACACCACACCACACCACACCACACCACACCACACCACACCACACCACACCACACCACACCACACCACACCACACCACACCACACCACACCACACCACACCACACCACACCACACCACACCACACCACACCACACCACACCACACCACACCACACCACACCACACCACACCACACCACACCACACCACACCACACCACACCACACCACACCACACCACACCACACCACACCACACCACACCACACCACACCACACCACACCACACCACACCACACCACACCACACCACACCACACCACACCACACCACACCACACCACACCACACCACACCACACCACACCACACCACACCACACCACACCACACCACACCACACCACACCACACCACACCACACCACACCACACCACACCACACCACACCACACCACACCACACCACACCACACCACAACACACCACACCACACCACACCACACCACAACACAACACAACACAACACCACACAACACAACACAACACAACACAACACAACACAACACAACACAACACAACACAACACAACACAACACAACACAACACAACACAACACAACACAACACAACACAACACAACACAACACAACACAATACAATACAATACAATACAACGAACGTTTACTTGAAACGCCCAATTATTATATATACAACCAATATCTACATCTGTTTTAAGCATATTATATGTTTTGAATAACAATGAGCGGTTATTTAACTTTAATATTTTTAACCAATATTTAATTATTATACATTTTCGTCTAATAGACATTTGAGTTCGACCAATTTCTCCGTAAATTGCATTGAGGTTAGTAGACAAATTTAGACTGAATAGTTTGTACAGTACAATGTGAATAACATGTGTCGCCAATCTTACCCATCAACAAACAAAAGCATATCAAATGGTCAATGAAAGGTGTGAATTATTGTATTGTTCGACCTATCTATGGCGAACAATGAACGAAATGGTAGCTATGGACCAAGAATCATGTTCGAGTGTTCGACCTATCTCCGTTCGAGTGATCTACTATTAGATTATATGAATTAAGATCGGATTACGCCGGGATTGGTTTAGTTAGAATAAATATTTTTACACTAAATGAAAGAGAATAAATTGAAGAATATTGTCATAACTGCTAAAATATTCTAGTATTAAGATAAAGTGTTTAAATTTACGTATGAAAATAATTTCCCTCTATAATATATTGATCAAAACTGGTAGAGCTGGAAACTCGATATCGATTTTCGGGTCATTTTCAAGGGAGACAATCCACTGCGATAAGCCAGCTAAAAGGCACGGAAAGCTGCGTATGCGGACACTCCCGGTAAATTGCCTGTACACAACAGTCGAACTTGTGAATAGTTTTGGCTCGATCATAGTAGATACATCGAAGAGTTTCCGTCGAAATCCCTTTCTTATTTCATGTTAGCTAACAGTGGAACCAGTCGAAGGGTCAATATTGGTATAAACTTGACCGGTAATTTATTATCTTTTTAGTAGCGGATCCATGATCCAGTGCTGGACTACGGTAATCCAGTTGTCTCAGGTGCGATCCCCCGTTTCACCACTAACGGTCTCTCGGATTGAACTTTGAAAAATGAGATGCTTTATATCGGGTACGTACAAGAACCAGGGGTGGTTCTGGTGGCCATATTTTATACAGTTTACACAATATAGTCTCTTCAGACAGAAATGTACAGTTCTTATAGTATGGTGTCATTGCTTTATGGCATTGTGTCCTGTTAACAGAAACTCCATTTACAGAGGCAGCTTTATAATTGTCTTTATCGCTATTGAGATAATATAGCAATCATTTTATACGTGTATAAAAAATAATGGCGAACTGCATACTGATACCTGGTCTAATACAGAACTAACGCCTTGTCTCCATCTTCCACGCGCTTCATGATACTTAATTGAGTATTGCTGAATTTTTCTGCCGATAATCCTGACAAAAGTTTGACCTCAAGTACTGACATGCCGCTTGTACCATTTTCTAACCACCTGTAATAAATGTATTAATTTAAAATAACGTATACTTGGCTCTTGCGTGGCCTTTCAAAATCGTATTACTATTTTCCAAAACGGAAACTGACGAGCCTGAAATAGCAATGGAGGATGCACGCTGTCAGAATACAATGCTTTATATACTATGAACATGTTAATAGTATACGCCGAGTATTTAAAATTGACAAACAAATAGATAGTTGCCTCTAGCTGCTGAACTCACTGTAGTACACATGTACATCTAACACAAGAGTGTCACATATGATATAAAATCAAATCATTGATTCTAACTTTCAAACGCGGTCACACTTACCAATTTCAAAAACATTAAACAAGTTCTATTTAACAGCCTGTTGTTTTCATTGAGTCTAATCAATTAAATTTTGTCCGAATAAGTGTTGTTACCCACTGTATACTCAAGTTTGCCAACTTTTATTAAATCGATATTTATATCACAACGTAGGGATTAAAGAAAATTTAACATTTTAAAAGAGAGAGAATAAGTTGCTACAGGGAACGCCAAATACATAAGACAGTGCCTCTCCACACATACCTCCTGGAAACAACAATCAATAAAACATAAGACATTTGAGGAGGTTCAAGGGTACATACGTAAGGGAAAAGAGGCGCTCTACCAGCTAACTGAGGGCTTTCACAAAAACTAGACTAACGAGTGTTTTACAATTAGCCCTTCTTTGTCGAAGAAACACATACAAAGTTTAAGAATTCCACTGAGAGAATATTTGTACTAATATTCTACGTAAACTTCAACATTCTTTAAATTATGACGACAGGTGTTACGTCATTTGACACCAATGTTATAATACGCCAGCACAACAATACCATTAAAGGACAAAAGGTGTACAAATTAGCCACACACGTGTAAACAATAAATGAAATATTCACAGAGACTCGATAATTTGGCCTTAAAATTGCTTTTCAATAAGAAAAAAGAACTAACTAGATGATACATATTTATACAATGTATAATACGGATCCATATCGACCATCATCAGTATCTGCTCTCGATGCGACTATGAAACCGGATGTGACAATATCGTAGATTACGTCAGACACGGCATAATCCTGACCGACGTCGTCTGCTTTATTGTGACTGTCTTGTTTCTTTACGATCGTTGTTTTATTGGTCGAGACACGAAAATGCCTAATAAAACAATAATCATATTTTCTATATATATACGCAATGTTTATTTAGTAACATGGCAGAACTTAGTCTGGTCCCGGCACTCAAGAAATTGGGAGTGCAGGACGGTTAGGCACTGTAGCTAAGGCTGTTTAATACTTCAGCAGAGGAAACTTCGGTATGAAAACAGTAAGGATGAAATGAAAGAGTATTGTAGATCTATACTGTCGGCGCAGTGAAATAAACAATCATTTTACACAGATGCTGCCTGTTTCCCAGTTACTATGCATAAGTGCTTTAGATGTGTGATCATACCCATTTAACTCAAACAATGCCCTTTTAGTTTATCTGAGCACGAAGTGCTAATGGTGAGCTTTTAGGATCGTTGGATGTCCGTCATTGTTGCTATTGTTATATTTAAAAGGACCATATTTCACCTGGGACAATATATGTATACATGTATATATAGGGGCCTAATGGTCCCAGATTTCACGTTGTTTACACTGTATGTGTTGTACAGGTTTAATTCATTTCTTTGTCAATCTTATATTTGGACAGCATAATTTATTTTAAAAACTGTATTTAACTTTGCTTACACTTTAGAGGTTTCATTTACAAGCTGGTCTGAATGAGATTTTGGACAGAATGTGTGTAATTATATGGTCGTTAGAGACCGGAGGAGACCGCATGAGATCGGGCATATAGTATCGCCCCCCCCCCCCGACAGGTCAAATTTTGTTTTCCAATATTAAAGAGCGGATTGTTGATGATAACAACACTTCCTGTCGATACTTGCTGTGAAGTTGGAATATTACCTGTAATGTGTGACTGAATAATCATTTTACCGTGTTTAAGATGTTAAAAGATGAGAGATGACCAATGTAAGTTACTGGAAAAGGTTATTGGCGTTTTCATCATCGCCATTTGTATTTATCAAAACACTGACGCATCAGCCATCTCGTCATTAAATTAACGGTCATTTATGATTAACTCAGTCTTACTTAACGTAAGTACTGTATCCTGGGGTAATAATACTAGCGGCTTAGATATTTGAATACCGACCTTGTTACTAATCCTGACAATTTGGGGAGGAAGTTTTTGATTATAGGCTAGGAGTATGGTTCTGTATCTCTCTAGAAGAACCGTAGTCCAAACATTTAGACAACTATGCTAGTTCCTTCACATTTACTTTCATTTTTCAATATTTGTTTTTTATTTTTCATATTTTACCTTCATTGTCAAGCATAGAGTCTAAATGCATCTCATCAAAAACGCGTAGCAAATTTAGTCACAGCAAAAATTTAAACACATTGGATTATATTGTTTTATCAAATATTTTTCGCATATTAATGTCAAATGCTGCCAAAATCTGATTTAGTTGCATGTATAACACCAATGAAAACTGCAAAAGAGGGTAATTATCACGATGTAAACAACACGCTGTACGTCACCGTCCGCCATTACATAGAGCTGTTTACTCGACTACCCATCGGATTTAAACTCAATTTGCATTATCAAGGCGAGTGTTTCATTCATAGTTTTTGTTGCAACTGTACCATAATTCATTATTTATTAATGTGTCATAAGTTTTAATGATGAAATATTTGATTTTATATGGATAAAATCGTCCCGACCAAATTTCGATCGGCCCCTATATAAAAAGTGCTATGGGAAAATGACGATATCCCATATGACTCTGCATTTGACAGAAAACGTAAAATGTAAAATATCATCAAAATGAAGGTAAAACGTGAAGAATACAAATGCTAGGAGTTATATTTGTAGGACTAGAAGAACCGGAGTCTAGAGGTATCCTCAAACAACCAGATTTCGACCACAACCTTATTTCGACCGGTACCGGAAACTACCAAAAGCTAGGTCGCCAGACCAAAATATCTGCTATGCACACGCACATTTGTTCACATTGGATGCAGAATTGTCAACTGTAGCTAGTAAAAAATGGAGATTAGAAATGTAAAACCCAAACCTTTCCGTAAAAAGTGTAAAAATATTGTGTATTTAACTACTTCCAAATATATCCTTCAATAAAATCATTATGTACATAAAAATGGCTGCTCAATCCTGTTTAGACGACTAGGCACTTGATCTGTTAGACAGCTCAGGACTTGATCTGTTAGACGACTAGAGTGGTACGACCAATGCTCGGCGCATACCAACGCTCGGCGTAAATCGTATTTATCACGGGATTTCTTTAATTTTATGATGGTTATTTCCAGACAACGTTATTGTTTTGTGCTTACTGTCATTTCTTCGCAATTTTCAGGGTTCGATGAACTTCCGGTAGAGTCACGTGACCACGGAGTAGCAGACGAAAAGGGGTGTAATTGCGAACCTTACTGCGATAAACCGATCAAAAAACGATAATTTCTGCATAAAATCATATACACTTTCAAATAAATCAATAAAACATTAAGAAAAATATCTTTCTTGATAAATAAGCACCTTTTATATTCTACTTTTGTTCATTTTCAAGTGTATCATGACATTTTTCCTATCGAACATATTGGGGATTCGTACTAAAAACATTCGACCCGTACGCACCAAATCTCAATTCAGACTAGTCGTTCCTGCTATGCACCTACGTAATCGTGGGGGGGCCTATACACCTTATATACAACTCCTCGTGTATTAAAGCACAAAACTATCATTTATTTGTCTTAAAAACTGGAAACTTGGTCTGTGAATATTGACCAAAATAAACTGTTTATTCCACATTCAATAAAACGTACTGATTTAAATTTTCGTTTGTTTTGTATTCAGGTTGCACAGGTTGTACACCGCACCAGTTTTACTGGTTCAATTTATAGAACGGCATATTGTTTATACCGCGAGTATTTCACATGTCAAAAGTCATCGAAGATTATTCAAAGATTGCTTTAGTTTGTGAGCTGTTTACATTGCGTTGGTCAGCAAGTGAGTTGAAACTTTAAATATTGCAAAATTTTTGTTCTGATTTTACGCCGAGCATTTGTAGTACCACTCTAGGGACTTGATCAGTTAGGCAGCTCAGGACTGGATCAGTAAGAAAGCTAGGGACTTGATCAGTTAGGCAGCTTAGGACTGGATCAGTAAGAAAGCTAGGGACTTGATCAGTTAGGCAGCTTAGGACTGGATCAGTAAGAAAGCTAGGGACTTGATCAGTTAGGCAGCTTAGGACTGGATCAGTAAGAAAGCTAGGGACTTGATCAGTTAGGCAGCTTAGGACTGGATCAGTAAGAAAGCTAGGGACTTGATCAATTAGGCAGCTTAGGACTGGATCAGTAAGAAAGCTAGGGACTTGATCAGTTAGGCAGCTCAGGACTGGATCAGTTAGAAAGCTAGGGACTTGATCAGTTAGGCAGCTTAGGACTGGATCAGTAAGAAAGCTAGGGACTTGATCAGTTAGGCAGCTTAGGACTGGATCAGTAAGAAAGCTAGGGACTTGATCAGTTAGGCAGCTTAGGACTGGATCAGTAAGAAAGCTAGGGACTTGATCAGTTAGGCAGCTCAGGACTGGATCAGTAAGAAAGCTAGGGACTTGATCAGTTAGGCAGCTTAGGACTGGATCAGTAAGAAAGCTAGGGACTTGATCAGTTAGGCAGCTTAGGACTGGATCAGTAAGAAAGCTAGGGACTTGATCAGTTAGGCAGCTCAGGACTGGATCAGTAAGAAAGCTAGGGACTTGATCAGTTAGGCAGCTTAGGACTGGATCAGTAAGAAAGCTAGGGACTTGATCTGTTAGGCAGCTCAGGACTGGATCGGTTAGACGACTAGGGACTTGATATGCGAGGCAGCTAGGGACTGGATCTGTTAGACAACTAGGGACTACACAAGTACTTGGAAAGGCATCCAGTACAAGTCTGAATTAATTGATTTAATTTGTAGTTTGTAGGTGGATAGTTATTCACCTAATATTATTTCTTTTATGTATAGGTGTGTTGCTAGCATTTCAGGGCAACATACATATTAATTTATGTATCTTTTCCCTCCTAGTATAATACATGTTTTTTTTTTTTCAGTAAATCTGTAAACATTAAACCATGGTGTATAATTTGTGAGATGATAAATGATAATGCCATCTGAAGATATACTGAACCATCATGGCCTCATCTAGATGGAAAGGGGATAGGCAGTAAGTGTAGTTCATAATATATGATGTCTAGTCAAGGAATTGTTTGCAGTAGGGGAACCATACATTGATTTATTCAGTAAATGACTTTAAAGCAGCTGTCATGGTATGTGTAGTTTATGGGCTTGTTTGTGGGTTTATTGATGTTTTATTACTTGGGTACCATCATAACTATTGTAAGAACAGCATGTCTTTCTTGGGCAGAAATATTATTTCTTCTTTGTTTATTGCAAGTTCCCATTATTTTTATTGGACTTGATGCATGTTTTCTAAGCATACCAAATAGCCAGGTACTTTTTTCAAAGTCTATAATTTGTTATAATCATTTGATGTTGTAGGTAATATATTGTGCATGAATTTCCTTTTAAATTAGTACAGTAAAGTTTAATGGACAAATGAGGTTGTCCCAAAATAGTATTTTCTGTAATGATGTGACAGAATATTTTGGTTATTGTATTATATAAATTGTAGTTGTATGTTTCCCTTTCACATATGATTTGATTTTCCGCTATTGTAAATATCACCTGTAATCCTGACCCACCACTAATGCCCAATATCTTGTGAATGTACAATGCCCCATGGCATTAAAACCATGCAGGTTGTCTGCTGAGTATTTTTTTTGTAGAAAATGTGTTGATATTTTAAAACAGTATTATTATTTTGTTGACTAGCTATGGACATCTAGTAGAGGGCACCCACAAACTACATAAGGATATTGATGAGCTGGAAACTGCATATCTTCTTCACCAAAAAATTGTTGATGAAGACCAGAACAGTGTGAAAGGATTAATCAGGTCCATCATATTTATTTGGTTTTCCTAAATTTCGTCTTTTTTTTCCATCGAAATGAATTGCTTAAAGAAACAGTTCGGTTAATCCTTAACATTTTGTAGCACCTTATCATTAATTTCTAAGTCCTCTAATAGAATTATGTTGAATTATATTAAAATACAAGGCTACTCATTGGTGCCTGTGAGTTTTATATAATGAAAATGCATTCACACATCTTTCAGTGTACTGCTATCCACAGTTCATTTGAATAATTATTCTGCTCTGTATTTTATTTATACCTAAGTAAGATATTTTATGTTGATGATTTTACACTTTCAGGAAAGAAGTTGGTGGTTCAAGATGGGCACATGGTGGTGCTGGAAAACTTACTACTTATAAATCAAGCAAAGATCTGGTTGACCAGGAGAACAATGTTCCAAGTCAAGGAACTGCCAGAAGTCGACAATTAAGCAGAGATGATCAAAGGTTAATGCAAGGCAATGGGAAAGTGCCATCTAGTGAATTTAACAATTCATCAGTACAAAATGTAGGCCTTGGTGTAAAACCAGATACAATTTTGGATTTAAAAACAAAAGTTTTAAAAAAAGCAAGTTCTCACATGATAAGAAGAGATACTTGGGCTGCTTCCGATGAAACAAAATCAGTGAAAGATAGGAATTCCTCTAATTTGAAGAAAAATGAATCTAAGCAAGATGCAAGAAAGACGAGTTCAGCGAGTAAATCCCAAAAACGTAGTTCTGTGAAGCGTAGTAACTCAGTGAAAAGAGAAAATGGGGATACGTCAGGATCGCCTACATATGTGGCATACAAGGCAAAAGACAAACAAAGTAAGGAGCAAGGTCAGCCTGCAAAGAAAACTGTTGATAAAGAAAGTAGCACATCACAGAGGGATCAGTCAAATAGAAGGTCAAGGCTGGAAATGTTTAATGAAATTAAGATGAATAATATAGAAAGCACTGCTAGCTTGCCATCTTCTGAGCAGAAAGTTGTAGAAAATGGTGTTCATAATGGTGACAAAGACAGTGTGGATAGACCAACGACTGGAATGACTTATACCCCAAGGAAATTGCAAGCGTTAAATGTGAGAAATAGTCACCGAAGTAGTGAATCTCAGGGAATCTTCTCGACTCAGCCTCCGGAACCTACTGAAATCTACATTGATCCTAAAACATGTCAAGTGAGAGTTGCAGCAGCAAAAGAAGACCATTTTAAAGACTTACATAATCTTGAAGGTATAAGAGTGTTTATTCAACCTGGCTCTGTTCACAATAGTGTAGAAGGAAATAGACTGACTTGTTCTATTGTTGATAATTCAGTGACTGATTCAAACAGGAAGAATGAAATTCGTGATATATTTGGTCTTGATGAATTCAAGTCTCATACAGATGATGGTGTTTCTTTTTATAAGACTGGTGCATCTTCTAGTCCTTTAACTACTGCAAAACAGTGTAATACTGAAGTGGAATTCTGGTTGCGAACTCTGGGATTGCCAGATGTGGATAAGTATGTGAACATCTTTGCAGACAATGACATAGACCTTACTGATCTCGAGTTCATGTCTGCGTCTCAACTCCATGACATGGGAGTCACAGCCTTTGGTGCTCTGGACAGAATTCTGAAAGGTATCAGAGACTTGAAAAACCAGTCTTTCAACCATGCTACAAATCATAGTGAAACCAAAAAAAGTGGACATCTGACATCTTCTTCTATAGCATGGGAAGAAGTTGATGATAATCAGAGGAAGATATTCTCTGATGTTAAGCAAAAGGCCAGTAAAAAAGAAAACCCTTGCCATTTCCAGACATCTGTGAAAGGATCATTTGATCCAATTGCATTTGATAGTAGTGATAGAAACTTTGAGCGAAGCCATAGTGTTTTATCTAATGTCTCAGAGAGTGTTGATACTGCTAGATTTTCAGCCAGGAGTGAAACACCAAATCCTTCATTTGCAGCAAGTACTCGGTCAAGTAGTGCCAAATGTGTTGAGAAAACGCGACCACCAAGTGCTAAATGTTCAAGTGTAAAAGCATGTGTCACAAGCCAGTCAACAAGTAGGACCAATAACCAGTCTCAAAGTAAGACTGGTTCTCAGTCTGCAGTTAAACTTAAAAGAAGTAATTCTTCTGCGTCAGAAAAATCTCAGTCTAAGCTGAAAAACATTGAGAATAAACCCAACAAAGGTGTTTTATCAAGGCCACGAAGTTCCTCTCTCACACGAGAGGCATCCAGACTGAAGAATGACAGAGACACGTCTGTAAAGAGACCAGATGAGAAAAAAGAACCACGGCAGCTGAGAGCCAGGAGTCGATCTGCTGATGTTGTGAAAAGGAAAGCATTGGAAGGTATGACTTTGGCAACTGAGCATATTGTGGTATTGAAGTAACAAATGTATTTTAGTAATTGACTTTGTGACCCAAAGTTTTTAGGGTGAAGGATGACCCCAGAAGGACAGCTGGGTAGAACCACAGACCTTCCCTTGTCAGCTGGATAACATCCTCACAAGCCCGTCTTCATCTTGGGTGGGATGGAAACTAGTTATGATGGGCAAGTAATTGAAGTCAGCAATCTGAATCACTTGACCATGGAGGTCCTTCCTGGGACTTAATGAACCAAATTTTAGACTTAGACGTCATTAGAATATTCTTTTTATGCTTTTACTTAAAACATTCCTCTATCTTACACAAATTATTAATGAAATTAATAACTATTAATGGACAATTGAATTCACCTCCATTCTTTTAAATATATCATAGTTTTTAAGCCAGCTAATGTTAATTCATGCTTATTAATAAATAATTGACAATTATAATGAGTATTGTTTTATAAGGAGTACAAGCAGCAGCAAAGAAGTTTGAAGTGAGGAATCTGAAATGTAAAGATTCCAGTAAGACTCTCCCACCTCAAGATGAGAAAAAGAAAATTCGAAGAGATGAGATGGCTGCTCGTCATATACAGAGAGAAAAATACAAGGAGGTAATTGGGTTCACACCATTTATCCAGCACGGTTGTGGCTGCATATAACATTAGAAAGGATTGTTCTTTACTTCTGGAATTTCTTTTTAATGGTGCTGGACCAGAACCAGAGCTTGCAGACCTAGACTCAAGCATCTTATATGTTGTTTCTGAGCTCAGTCGTAAAATTGACCTATGGCATTAATTGATTGAGACTTGTCTTCAAACTTAGATTATAACATCAGGCCCTGTTCTATAATGTTGAGTAAGGTATGCATTTAATATTTGTACAATATGCTTTAGTTTGAGTATTGTGCTGCAACTTGACAATTCAAGTACTCTAGTTTGTTGAGTATCCATTTCATTTTAGAAGGTGAACATTTTATTCAAAGGTCATTTTTACATGTCTGGCAAATGAGGATATTTGACCATATTGGATCATGGACATTTGAAATTACTGCTGTAGCATATGAGGCCTTAAATGTGTCTGTTTCCTGTGTCAGGACCGAGTCCAATACTTTACCATCTTCCTTCAATTGTTCCCGACACAAAATCTGAAAGTTGGGTATAGCAATCTCTGTCCCTATACAAGTGTATAATAATACATTAAAATGTAAAAATACCACATATCCTAACTGTCTTAGCATGTTAAAGGGAACAGATATAATTTTAGGCCTAACAAGGTAGTTTAAAGAAACATGTTTCTTATTTAAGTTGTGTGCTTTTAGATAACTACTACAAATGATGACAGCAGTGACACGGATCAGGATGAACATGAACAAACTCTTATTGATGATGATCAGAATCTACATAGTCTTGTTACAGTCAATATTATGTCTCCACAGAAGAAAACAGGTGAGAACATTTGTAATTTATTTCGGATAATTTTTGCCAATCATGTGATTCTTGCTGTTAGGATGATAGAAAGTTTCTACCCTAGGTTAAGTTGGGAAAACTGAAATTGCAGATTTTATACTTTGATTGATTATCCAATAGTCATTGTTTATTTTCGTCTGATCTTGCCCATAACTTTACTATGAAGGTATTCGTTTTCAAAATTGATGTTTATCAAAGACAGCCATATTTGCTACATACAGTATTCCCTCCTGGAAAGACACCTCTCTTGAGCCACTCCCTCCTTTGAATGAGATTTAAAATTAATCTTGTTCAAATTTAAACAGAAAATTTCCTCCCAGGAATGATAACTCTATACAATGACAAACAGCACTCAAAACTGCATACCGACACTAAAAACTACTTCCCTTGACTGGTTTGGTCGATGTTTAATAACTAATTGAATGAATTTGGTCATGATGTGTTGTCAACATCCCATTCTCTCCCTACAACAACTCCCTCTCTACAACAAACATAAATATCCAATGATACGTTGTGTGAATATATGTGCAGATCTGAGAAATTGGGTGTTTTTTAACAGAAATTTAAAGAAAGAAACAAACATTTATGGCCTTGCTTCATTTAGAATTAACATGCATTTCGCCATGATTTGTGGTATTTGAGTGTGAGACATTTAAGTATGAATACATTATAATTTGTGTGTGTTTTTTTTATACCTATCGTTAATCATAAAAATATTTTGTAATTTTGACAAGAAACTTGAACCAAGTACTTTTAGACCAACTAGGAATATGATTGATACACTTTGTCTTACTGTATACATATATTATACAAGCTGGATTATATCTGTGTTCTATGTAAGGTATATGATACACTTTGTCTTACTGTATACCTATATTATACAAGCTGGATTATATCTGTGTTCTATGTAAGGTATATGATACACTTTGTCTTACTGTATACCTATATTATACAAGCTGGATTATATCTGTGTTCTATGTAAGGTATATGATACACTTTGTCTTACTGTATACATATATTATACAAGCTGGATTATATCTGTGTTCTATGTAAGGTATATGATACACTTTGTCTTACTGTATACATATATTATACAAGCTGGATAATATCTGTGTTCTATGTAAGGTATATGATACACTTTGTCTTACTGTATACCTATATTATACAAGCTGGATTATATCTGTGTTCTATGTAAGGTATATGATACACTTTGTCTTACTGTATACCTATATTATACAAGCTGGATTATATCTGTGTTCTATGTAAGGTATATGGTCATTGTGCTTGCTAATATTAGTACAGTGTTTATGTTGTTCATAATTTACGCATTTTAAATCTTTTTTTCGTTAGGTAAAGAATTTAAATTACATGAAGTCTGACAGTAATCAAAATTTGTTCAGTTTTTTGGGCTATCGGATCTTGAAAAATAAGAATTGATTCTATGTGAATATAGAAATATCTTCTTTACAGTATTTCATGCAGGTTCAAGCTATACTTTGATGTCAATGGATGCAACAATTACTGTAGAAACCTCCTTTCAAAATGTGCCTTCAATCTTAAGCAATTTTGTAGACAGTTTCATTTATATTTTGTATGGTATAGTTCAATAGAACAGTCATGTATGTGAAATCATTGTTTTATTTGTAGTTAACTGTGACAGCAAGTCTTCATCTACTGTTATATATGTCTTACCACCTATAAGTATGCAATATTGTTTCTGTAGTTTTCAGTTTGAAATGCTAGCACATTGTTTTGATCAAATACATCGTAGATTTAGAAGCATCAAGTGTGTTGATAATTGTGTATTTATGCTAGAAAAGAGCTGAAGCGAACACTGAAATTATTCACTATGAAGTCCAGAAACAATCAGCTTCATGCGTCTCACTCGTGTTCTATATACAATTGAAATGCTTGTGGACTGTACTTTTTAAAATGTATTAATTCCATCTTTACTTAAATCAAATTAAAGCTTTTATGTTATATGAAATGAGTATTTTAGAATATATTGTGTCTGCAATATTTTAGAATATATTTTCTGTGGGCTATGTAAAGTAATATGCAACTGAATTGTTTGAGGTAATGTCTTATATCATGTTTATGGATCTGTGACAGGAGAATAACTATAAAAGTAAGGGATTAGGGGCATTTAAAGGTGTTATAGCCAGAATTAAAACCTATTTAGTTTATATATGACTGTAAGTTTGTTTAGTATGTGAATTAAGGTCTACATCATATTGGATTGTTGTTCTTTTTATTAACCAGGTTTTCAATGAAAACCAGGTTATTAGAATAGCGTATGTCGTTGGGCGGGCGGGCAGCCGGGTGGGCGGGCGTCAAACTGGTGGTTTCCGGCGAATAACTTGAGTTCCGTTCATCATATTGACATCAAACTTGGTGTATAGTAAGAAAGTGTGGAGAGCTCGCTTGGGATTGCTTTTGGGTTCGGTCCATCAAAGGTCAAGGTCACCGTTACTAAAAATAGAAATTTGGTTTCCAGCGAATTACTTGAGTTCCGTTCATCATATTGACATCAAACTTAGTGAATAGTAAGAACATGTGGAGAGCTCGCTTGGGATTGCTTTTGGGTTTGATCAGTCAAAGGTCAAGGTGACCATTTCAAAAAATAGCAATTTAGTTTCCGGCGAATAACTTGAGTTTCGTTGATCATATTGACAGCAAACTTGGTGTATAGTAAGAACATGTGGAGAGCTGGCTTGGAATTGCTTTTGGGTTCGGTCCACCAAAGGTCAAGGTGACCATTTCAAAAAATAGCAATTTGGTTTCAGGCGAATAACTTAAGTTTCGTTGATCATATTGACATCAAACTTAGTGTATAGTAAAAACATGTCGAGAGCTCCCATGGGATTGCTTTTGGGTTGTTCTGTCCAAGGTCAAGGTCACTTAAAATTTAAAAATCAGTTTCAACTTAATACCTTCGCTATGCGCAGGTGTATTGACATCAAACTTGGTGTATAGTTGTTGCATATATATATATATAATATATCTAAGTGTGAGTGTGTATATGCATGTATCACCTATGGCACCTTTGCAGCATTGATGATCATCATGTATTCATTATACAAATTGAGCCTTGGTTACAAATAACTACCTACTAAAACCTGGTTTGGGGGCATTGCCCATTTCTTGTTTATATCTGCTTCAAATGTGTAAACATGCATTAAAAATTGGCTAAATGGATAAAAAAAACTTATTGTTTCTATTATGTGTTTTTATATACTTTTTATGAAAATGAATGATAAAGTGACACAATTCTAGACCTTGATTCAGAATATTTAATTCTGCTTGTAGGTAGATACATATAGCATTTTGCTGATTCTGCAGAAAATGATTTTTATTTTTTGTCAAGTCTCCCTTTCATAATGGATTCTAGATGCTTTTATCATTATAGAATGTTGATGAAGTTTAAACATTTAGAAATCTTAACAGTCTAATTACCCAATGTTGAGACCCTGCACTTTTTAATCCAAACAACTTGTATTAATTGAGTGTTTAAATCAAAACTATTGTAACCATATCTTGTTAAGACTGTTATTTTAGGATGCTAGATGTCTTAGTACTTTTTATTACATCTGTTATCATTGATTGGAAACAAGAGCATGGAATGTGATGAAAATATTTAACTGATTCAAATTTGGAATGATTTTTTAAAGTCTGTATAATTCATGTAAATATTTCTGTTAATTGTTTGAAAAGATGGTGTATAAAACATTGTTATTTAAGTTTCGTCAATTTAGTTTTGCCAATAGTGGCTTGACAAAAGTAATTTCATTCCCTATTTTAGACAAATTTCAAGTTTAATAGGAAATTATAAACTAATACAAGCTGTGTCAGATTGTCAAATAAATGAATGTGTTATTGTTGATTGTAGATCCTCATAGTGCTACACAAAATGACAAGCCGGTTGCACATGTAACCAGACCCCAGGGCAGAAGGTCATTGAAGAGTAACAGATCCAGGTTGGGTCAAAGTTCCTTGAAACCATTGAATCTGCAAATGGAAACATACACTGGTATAATACTTCAGAGCATTTTCTTCTATATGTGTTATATCTAAAATATTATCTAATTTCAATCAATCCATGGAAGGTAGTTGTCTGTTGAGTTGAGAATTTAAAGTGCATTTGTTTCAATATTTAAACTGAAACAATGAAAAAAGGTGATATTTTCTTCTTCTTCTTTTTTGAAATGGTCATATGAAATGTTCTGTGGTTTGTTTCTTTTACAATATTTATTCACCAAAACCATAACAGAACCCAGTTATAAACAATGTTTGAGTCCTATGAACTAGACATACAGGGAAAGAGACTTTTGCTATGTAAGACTGGCATTGGGGACCATATTGGTGTATAATGCAGTATGTGAACTTGAATGGTCATAGTTATATGTTGTTTGTTTGTTTGAATGGTCTCATTAGTATCTCTACTCAGTTTGTACAGTTTTGCATGCAGACGTTATTGTCTTTAATCTTAGAACCGCCACTGCTGGCTTCATACAAGATTGGTAAAAAAGATCGTGATACTCGAAGTCCGTCTGAACCTGAGAGTGGTTATAAAACTGATGGAAGTACAACTTATTCTCAGATAGAAGACAGGGTCAGAGATATACAGCTAAAGGTAACCACATCAAAATATGTGAGATTGTAAGATTTGCTTACCTGGGCTGCGTTTCATCAAAAATCCTAGGAGCGAAAAGTTAGGCACGAAAACTAGCGCACTTAGGATCGTTCTTATGTGCGTTTCATTAAACTATCCTAAGATCGTTTTTGGTCCTAGGAGCGTTTTCCCTCCTAACAGCTGCTCTTCATATGGAGGTTAAAAATAACGTCAAATGTAAACATCCGTGTATCTCTATACGGTCCGCGCTTTTTGACAGCGCAAACGTAAACATCCGTGTATCTCTATACGGTCCGCGCTTTTTGACAGCGCAAACGTGGAGTCATAAATGGCTGATGCAAATGTAAAACCAAGATGGTAACATCCTCCGTCTTTAAGAGGAAGGAGAACTGGACACATGAGGAAGTCTCCACATTGGTAGAGGCTGTTCAAATAAACAAAAAAATACTTCTTGGGAAGTTTTCTCAAGAAGTAACTAAGCTAAAAAGGTTAGCCACCTGGGAACAGATAGCAAAACGGTAATGTAACATTTTATTTTCAATTGATCATGACCTGTCTAAAAAACATACCATGTGCCACGACTTTGTGTTTCAAATGACAATACCATAAATAGTATTATAGGATATTATGTAGTTCACATAGATCTCATTATGTTTATTTTGAAGTTTTCATTTTTTGTGTTGTAGTGTGGGGTTAGACTGCCTCCCAGTAAGCTCAGTCGGTAGAGCTAAAAGAAAATAATTAAGCATTTCATGATAGTCGCTGGAGTCTACACATTACCTGAAAAGTGTGTGTCCAAAATACTACAACTATCCTCGCTGTTTCCACACCGCTATAAAATCATAGTAGCTATAAGCAATGTTAATCCTATGGGCCAATCATAAACACATATCTTGGTTGTTTTAAACATTTCACCCATCTATTATCATAATTCAATTAGAGTCGTCTTGGTGTATGGATGTTAGGCTGATGGGGCTTGCATATTAAACAAAAGTAACTGTGGTAAATTTGTAGGGTTACTGGTATATACAGTGCATAATAAAGACGTATATTATGATGAGGTGCACTATATAGTGGATGTATATTCATGTTATATTCATTTCATAATAAATTTACAGGGTGAGTGCAGTGAGTGTTGGAGGGCAGCGGTCTGGGAATGAGGCTAGAAAGAAGTGGCAGACACTGACATTTGTAGCCTACTAATAAGTTTGGTAGCATGAAATTGACTTATTGCTTATTATTAAAGGGTATTCAATTATACATTTCCTTTTTACTTTCCATGATCAGAATGTGTTGGAGCTACTAACATTAAACTTTTTTCTCGTTATTTCCAGATTTTATCATGCATTCCCAAAGCATTAATAGGAGGCATCCAGGGAGGAGTGGACACCGAAGGTAATTATGTGTGCATTTCATGTGTTTGTAGCCTACTAATAAGTTCGGTAGCATGAAATTGACTTATTGCTTATTATTAAAGGGTATTCAATTATACATTTCCTTTTTACTTTCCATGATCAGAATGTGTTGGAGCTACTAACATTAAACAAGAAATGTTTGCTGTTATGTCTCAGTCATGTGAAACTGACACCGAACAAGATGAAGGTAAACACTTTTTGTTATTTCCCGACTTGATGCACACATGAAATATTGTCCATCAGTACTTTGTGAATTCATTTGTTTGGTTCTAGTACAACATAGCATAACATGATTTTATGACTATAATTATTGGTAAATGTTGACAAGTATAACTGCAATGCACAACAATAGATTTAGCTAAAGCACATTTATCAATTTTCTGCATTTGTTTAATACAATCTGTTATAAGTCTATAAATTGGTTGACGATAAATATGCTCTTTTATTGAGTCGGAGCCTGTAATATGATATATGTAACTACAAATGTCTACATGTCAATTTGTGTTTACTTTTATGGACTACATTTTCCAGGAATTCCTATGTTATAACTAATAAATATATTTAAGTATTTTTTCTACTAAGCTTGTTTTTATGAACGTCACATTATTGTTTTAACATGTTTTATTCCAGAAATGATTGCAAGTGATTCAGGGGATAATACTGCACACAACACACATCCAAGAGCAAAAGGTAAGAGTTTTCAAACATCTTAACAATATAATACATAAATATAACACAACAAACAGGTAAACGTTAAAAATATTTTTAATATTTCATAACCATTACTGGAGAATGTATCATTATAGATGGAACAATTTTTATAATTCAATACATAAAAGAAGAATAGTATCTAAACTGTGATCAACGTTGTTGTTTTTTCATTCTTTTAGTGTTAGTATCACCAATATCTCCAGGATGCAGTAGCAGCCATGTCACCAACAGGAATGCTCCAGTGGCAGGATGCAGTAGCAGCCATGTCACCAACAGGAATGCTCCAGTGGCAGGATGCAGTAGCAGCCATGTCAGCAAGAGGACTGCTCAAGTGGTCTATTCTGCTAAGAAAGACAAAGAGAATGGTATTGGTCAATACACTATTTTCATTTACAAGAAGTGCATATTAATAGTATAACAAAGAATGTGGAATATCAACTTGTGTAAACAAAATCTAATCTATTATGTATAAACATTAATATGTTCATGTGTATGACAGATAGAGAGGCATACCAACTATTGTTCTCTATTAATTAGTCTCACTCAGTATATCTATCTGTATGTATACAAGCAACACATACATAGTAATGTTCAGTGTTATGAGAGACTAATATAGCCAGCTTATCAAAATTTAAGCATATAGAAGTTTGTTTACACTACCAATGAATAAGACAGACACTTAATAAACACTTTAAAGCATATCATCATCATTATATAAGAACAAATTAGCAAATACTCCTTACATATTATACAAAAATATAGGCCTGAGTTTTAACATGTGTTTCCATATGCTACAGTCTGTTATCATTTGATTTACTACTGAAATAAATCACCAATACCCAAACGGTAGTATAAATATGTGAAAAATTGAGCAAAGGTATTACAGATATTAACTCAAAGTCAACATTAAAATGAAACAAGAATTTAATGCCAGACACTGTTACATTACACCATTTATAGGGTGTATAGTGTATGATTTATGTTTGATATCATTATTGTTATATTTCAGATAACAGGGAGTCCTTTGAAGAGCAACTACTCCAGATTGAAAGGGAAAAATTGGAGGAACAGAAAAAGCAAACTGTAGCTCTTCAAAGGATTCAAGAGATATTGCAGAACCTTTCAAATGAAAAGGCGAAAGAAATTTTTAATGCCAATTTCTTTGGTTGAATTGTATTTACTATGTTTTATTTAAGAATACATGCTTGTTACAGGATAAAAAATAAGCTGTTAAACTCTTATTGTTTTTTTATATTGCTATTTGTTACATTAATAATGCAAACAGATGAACATTAATATTTGCTGGCTTTGTATTACTTACATTAACTAAACCTTCTTGCTATTCTATTTCTCAGCTCTTGGGCTGGCCTGTTAACCTCCATTGCTGCAGCATGGTCTGCATTGTCTTCCAGCACTATCCCCTGTATGTCTGGTACAGGAACATTCTCCTGCAGAGCCAGATTGTGCAGGCAGAAACAGGCATGTATTATTTTTACTGCCTTTGGTGGCTGAACTGGTAAAACACCACCAGACGAATGCAAACATCTGAAACAAAGTTATACAGCTCTGATTTAAAAAAAAATAGCCATGGAACCTTTGTAAAAGGGAATGCATAATTAATCTTTCAACTTCAACAAAACATGCCAATTTTAAGGAATGTCTAAATCAGGCTATTGTGACTGGTTGTTTAACAGAAATTATGCATGCTTTAATTTACCAAAATTGAATTGGTGGGATATTTAAGTAAAATTCTTTATAAAGAAGATTGGAATAAAAATTATAACAATGTCAGAGTAATGAAGATTGACAAAAAAATGTCTTGTTGCAATCAGGTTTAATTCTGAATGCAGTCAAGGTCTTAATATTACTGGTCCATTACTATAACTGCTACAACTAGTATGCGACTATTTTCAACAATGACTTAGACGATGCAATAGTAGCCAAAAACAGGCCTTAATCCCTTATAAAAAATAACTTTACCTAAACCGAGCTTTAAGCAAGCCAAATGCCCTTTCCACAACATTTCTGGTTCTTGCATGTGCAAGGTTGTAAGCCAGTTCATGTGGAGCCGCTGGTCTTAGGTAAGGTGTCAACAGCCATGTCTTCAGTGGGTAGCCGTTGTCACCTAGCACCCAGCCTACTTGCTCCCTCTCCAGACGTTCAGCTATAGCCGAGTTTGCCAAGACGAAGGCATCATGAGTGGCACCTGGCCACCTTACCACTGCATTTAGGAACCTGAAATACATAAGGGTGGTTAACAGACTTGGGGCAATTACTTTGACCAAGATCTTGTCATATTTATACATGCAGACTTATAAGTTTTGTTAAGTGTTTACGTGAAGACATGGCAAAAGATTGATTGAAAATGATAACAACTTTTAATTCTTTACACCTTAGTGGTCAATATAATGCCATTGGTTATAAAATACATTGTGTGCACTGTTGTCACTGCCCACTGGTCAGTCAATCCAATTAGTAATGCAGCTGTTGAGATAATTATTTCACACCGATTTATCCAGACATCTTCACAGACTGTCAAATAATAGTTACTTTATTTGCAGATTATAGCTCAAATAATTGGTTAAACTGTAAAACAAATTGCATCGCAAACAGCTTGTACGTTGATGGCATGAAAGCCTTTTCGACAAACATATGCCTGACCATCTGGACCAGCTGGTGACTGGATGGGGATTAATGTTCCATCTATGGCCCCCACACAATTTGGCATACCAGCTATCTCATGGAATTCATGCTTCAATTGTCTTTGTTGTTCCATGGGATATCTTAAAAAAATTATGTTAACAGTGTAATTGCACATCAATTTGTTTGCTATGATCATATACTTATTTTCAGATGTTAATATGGTTAATTCCAAGAGTAGCAGCATTGCTTTGCCCAAGTCCACACTTTTACATAAACTTTATAATTATATCATTTTTTCTTGAAAACCTATGATCAATAAAATATAACATTCAAACATTAAATGTACAATACACATTTATACATACTGCTCTTCTTCTGCCTTTTATTTAGGTTTCCATGAACTTGCACAAGTGTAAAACAGACACACAAGTATTGTTCTATATTGTTGATATGTTTGCAAATCAAAGACAGGCCAAGAGGCGGGACCTGTTATAGGGTGAATCAATACACAGCAGTGTTGATTACTTAGTAATCCGTCCCCAATCATGTTAGTCATTTGTTAGCATCACACTGTATACTGTAGGCAAATTGTAACTAACATGAGTGTTATTAGCAGTAACACACATGCTTCGTTCATTGTCCATGCACTGTTTTATCAATTCAATTATACATGTTTATACAGTCAAATGGCTGCACATTTAATCATTATCAATCTTTAAGAATGAACAATATTCCACGACAATAAATACCTTATTGAAAAGTGGTTTCCAATTGCAGTGCACACTTTACCAATTATACGGGAGCAGGAGGACCTAGACACACCATGAATGTCTGCAACCTCAGACAAGAAGTCGCCCTTTGAAAGGAACCTTAATGTTACAAGAACCTGAAATGAAAGAGCTATGTATATATTACAATGTAACATAGGTATCACTAAAGATGTCATAAATCAGACATGCTTATACTTTGATACAAAAAATACTTAAGTATGTCTATATTGTCTAATACTAGTCTTTTCCAATAAACTAGTACATTGTATTGCAATAGCACGTTCCGATCATGAGACGGCAATTGAAACATGTCCGAAATCCAGTGTCCGAAATCATGTTTGTCTGAGTCGGTCCAATTTATCCATGATATACACAGTTGCATGTGTTGTAGTCCTAGACACACACAAAGGTACTATAACAGACAATCATTTACAATTCCTTAGTTAATCGGGAATATACTACGATTCAGTGAAAGTTTGATTTCATTTTTAGAACGCTGATCATGAATTTTTCAGAGTACTTCCCCTTCACTGGGTTGCATACCACCAAATGTTTACTTCTTTTAGCGGCATTTGGCATAGAGACGTAGTTAAACAAAATAAGTGGAATATATATAATTATTGATGTATACCTGAATATGGGCCGGAATGACATGACCACCTTTCAATGTTGGAAGTGTAATTTCTTCCGCAGTTGTCTGAACGATATCAATGATAACATGCCGTGGAAAACGATATCTAGTAATGATATCAGTGTCGTTCAGTGTATCAAGGGGATTTTGTCGATCCCTAAAAACCCTCTCTCTTCTAATTTGCCGGCGTTGTTGTAGTGCGTACACTATAGCTGCCATCTTCCCGAAATGCAAAGCGTTTCGCACTTAGGAGTGCTCATGACCGCTCCTAGAGTTAGGTGCGATATCGTTCCTAAGTGCTAGGAGCGAAAAATTGTTGAAACGCACATAGGTGCGAAAACCGATCTTAGGGGCGAAAATCGCTCCTAGGATTTTTGATGAAACGCAGCCCTGTTCATTAAAGCTGCTGACAGACAACAGGTTTTAAAATCTGTATGCATTATGTATGTTACCTTATGCTTTGTTGTTAGTTGTTTTAAGAAATCACAATGAGTACAATATCAGTTCTTAATTAAATACATTTGTAATGTTTGAGATAATATAAAGAACATCTTTATACACTGATGCTTAATTTAGAGGTCTGGATTGAATAATTGCCGACCTTCAGATTGTGTGCAGTAGGCGTGGCTTAGCATGTATGCATATCATATAACATGTTTGTCACTAGTCAAATGCCTAACAACAGTTATGTTTGATTCAGAATGGATAATTATCATAATTCCTGGAATTACTACAAAATAAATTTTAAGCTTCTTAACAAATTAAGTTTGTTAGCAATCTTTGTAGTAGTCTGACAGTGGACATGTTGTTATATTTAGGTGTTATTTCAGATTAAAAGACTTAAAGCAAGAGCCACAAGTGGTGATGAGATGACCTTGACTTTAGTCCATGACCTTCAAGAACAGCTGTTACACTTCGAAAGGCAACTAAAGGAAAAAGAGCGAAGAGATAGAAGTCAGCGGAGTGGTTCAGAATCAAACAGAGGAGATAGAAGTCAGCGGAATGGTTCAGAATCAAACAGAGGAGATAGAAGTCAGCAGAGTGGTTCAGAATCAAACAGAGGAGATAGAAGTCAGCAGAGTGGTTCAGAATCAAACAGAGGAGATAGAAGTCAGCAGAGTGGTTCAGAATCAAACAGAGGAGATAGAGGTCAGCGGAATGGTTCAGAATCAAACAGAGGAGATAGAAGTCAGCGGAGTGGTTCAGAATCAAACAGAGGAGATAGAAGTCAGCGGAGTGGTTCAGAATCAAACAGAGGAGATAGAAGTCAGCAGAGTGGTTCAGAATCAAACAGAGGAGATAGAAGTCAGCGGAATGGTTCAGAATTAAACAGAGGAGATAGAAGTCAGCGGAGTGGTTCAGAATCAAACAGAGGAGATAGAAGTCAGCGGAGTGGTTCAGAATCAAACAGAGGAGATAGAAGTCAGCGGAATGGTTCAGAATCAAACAGAGGAGATAGAAGTCAGCGGAGTGGTTCAGAATCAAACAGAGGAGATAGAAGTCAGCGGAATGGTTCAGAATCAAACAGAGGAGATAGAAGTCAGCGGAGTGGTTCAGAATCAAACAGAGGAGATAGAAGTCAGCGGAATGGTTCAGAATCAAACAGAGGAGATAGAAGTCAGCGGAGTGGTTCAGAATCAAACAGAGGAGAAATGCCTGATACTAAAGGTAGGATACAAGTTGTAACATTGTCTTATTAATAAGCATTTATTATACCCCCACAAACGAAGTTTGAGGGGGTATATAGGAGTGAGCTTGTCGGTCGGTCGGTCTGTTGGTCTGTCGGTTTTCATGGTTTCCGGACGATAACTCATGAAAGGCTAGACAGATTTGAAAATTTTTTGGTACACAGGTGTAACATCAGAAGATACAGGTCAAGTTCGATATTGGGGCTGGTGGGGCCAAGGTCAAGGTCACTGTTACTAAAAATAGTTTCTCTTACTTTCACTTACTGTTTTCATGGTTTCCGGACGATAACTCATGAAAGGCTAGACAGATTTGAAAAATTTTTGGTACACAGGTGTAACATCAGAAGATACAGGTCAAGTTCGATATTGGGGCTGGTGGGGCCAAGGTCAAGGTCACTGTTACTAAAAATAGTTTCTCTTACTTTCACTTACTAGCAAATGGTTTGTTTTTAGTTGTAAGGCCACTACTTTTATATAAATTGGTTTACAAAACCGGCGGGTCTAATTTTTCGAAAAGTAGAAAAAAATAAAAATCGAATTTCACTTTTTTTTTCAAAATTATTTTCCCGACCGTATCAAAACATTGTAAATCTTAACTATTTTACATAATTTCGTTGTTTTTTCCTAAAATTTGAGATTTGTATTAATAAACAAATGATTTAGAAGTGTTTTGCCACAGACAACTGAATAACAACAGTTAAAATACTCGAAATATACGACAATGACCATGGCGAGTAACTGCGAAGTTGCATAAATTTCGGATACGCTTATTTTCGGATAAGTGTTCGTTTTTAAAGTTTAATGTCAACTTGATAGTATGTAAGCTTGTAATAAGAGTCTTAAAGGTTTTCTTTTGCATTTTTGTTTACTGTTGTCAGTAGACATACAGAATTTTCTTGTTATGTAAACAGTGCAGTCAGTGACTTGCCCAGAAAATTTCAGTTACAGAATATCAATTTATCATGTGTCACAATATGTTATCTATTGCTTCAAGTTCATGACTCCCCTAGAATAATATGGCAATTTTATTTGGCTGGTAAGAAAAGACATTTGCTTTTAATCAAGTCTGTTTTTCAATTTGTATTTCACTTATTGAACTCTGGTTGACAGTGGCAAATTTTTAAGAAATTGACATTGCTAAACTTCATATGGAATTTTTTCACTTAAAATGATTCGAAATGAACTATTGAACAGTTAGAAAGATGAATCTATCAGTCTGATTCTGACACATGTTTACAGTAATTGGCATGGTTAAAATAATTCATATTTTTTCTCAAATATGTATTTTGATATTCAGCATAGCCTTAAAGCAAAACAAATGTCTGGCTGGGCGATATCAAATGTATCTTCGAAAAAAGTGTAGTATATATACATGTTTTCTAGTCAATTTCATTGATGTTCTCTAAGTATGTTTTATATGCACAGTATGTAAGATTTAAACAGTGTGTTTAATTAGAACTATGAAACTTTGTGTGTATTAATACATGTTTAAATAGCAGTTTAAGAATTAAAATGTCAAGTAAATGATATAAATTTTCAATGTTGTTAATCATTTCTCTGATTTTCACCCTTTTAGAGTATGTTTTGGGACTTTTTTCCTTTTTTTTTTTTTTTTTTTTTTCGACCACCCAGTGGACATTTTCCCCAAAAATTCTTGTAAACCAAAAAATAAAAAAGGAGTGGCCTAAACGACTTATCTTTCTGTGAAAATAACTGTTATTTCTAGCATATTGTTTGATATATTTTGCATTGATTTAGTTCCATTTTGCCCAGCTTTTTGTGAGCAATTCTATACAAGTTCAGTTTTTTATTTCACAGGAACTGTTGATTAGTTCTTACTGTTCTGTTGGCAGCATTTTTGGTTTATTACATTCAGATACTAGCAAATGGTTTGTTTTTGTTGTTGAAGACTCGCCTTTCAGTGAAAATAACGGGATTTCTTTTAAAATCCATTGAAATAAGGCATAATATAATGTTATATCCAGGTAGTTTGATTATTTGATTAAATCTGTGAAACTGCAGTCAAGGACAATGGAACAAAATGTCTTGATTGCGAATATAAATTGTATCAATTTAATACGCTTTGTTGCTATATTTGTTCGAATTTGAATGCAAAATGTTCAGATCTTGGGAGTTAAAATCAAATATATTGGTGTTACTAGTTCATACTCTAGTCGAATGTATCATTATATTTCTTTGTGACAAAGTGCTATATATTACTGTTCATTTTTTCTATTTTATTGATTTTGACCTGACTCCCATACTGTGGTATTCATATCACCTCCGAAATATTAAAATGTACACAATTCTTATTATAACCCCACTTCAAAATATGCAATGGGGGCTATATGGGAATCACCACTTGTTCCGTCATGTCACATAACATGGTTTTCCATGAATTATTTCTACCAAGCCTAGTTGTGTATATTGTCGGCACATTCTGATTGTGGTCCTGTAGTGATAGATAGTGATAGATAATTTCATTGTCTTGACTGGCGGCCATCTTTGAATTTATCAAAAATATGTCTGACAAAGCGGTATTGTGGGGGTATTAATCACCTTCAGTGATAGCTCTAGTTAGGATTGATAAGATTCAATTATCTTGATATGCTGTATTCTTACTGATTTATTCATGCAAATAACGATGCTAGAATAGAATAAAATGACATAATTGTATATTCTCATCTATTGTAGAAAAAAGTGCTTATATGATTCTACAGTTTGAAGATCTCTGTATGCCTTTGATGGTTTCAGCTGCAATAAATTTAATGAGTTGATATTTTAATTTATAGAATCCAAAGCATCTGATACACCAAGAACACCCTTGAGTAGTGCTCGTCCCTCAGTTACTGCTTCAACACATTCTACATACGATACAGATAATAGCAACACCGAAACTTCCACAGTCAGTACAGTTATCCGTAGAGTAGCTGATACAGGAGCTGTGTCTAGACGACCCGATGGGGACAGTTTTACAGATGGGGTTAGGATGAGTAAACAGGAATTACTGGATGAGATGAGGAAAGAAAAGCAGCAGCATCATCTTCAAATCATGTAAGGCATTCATGGTGGCTGACATTTTTGTTCTGAATAATCTGAGGTCTTAATTTTCTATCCCATTATTTTTCCTGAAAGACAACTATGTAGCTTTGCACCTTGCTTTGCAGTGCAGTGGTTTTGCTTCTGGTAAATGAAAACATTGCTGCTACTCTGGTTTGTGTCCCATGTCTTTAAGAAATGGTTGCAGTGGAGTGAAGCAAGTATTCAAAGTTAATCACAATATTCATGAAATGCAGTAAAAAAACTGTTGTACTCTACATTTAGTAATTGGTGGCAAAACTAAGATTCATTAGCTTCTGTATGAATTGTTTTTATATTCAATATTGTTCTAGAATTGTTTACAGCAAATACGGGAAACACCAACATCAGTTCAAATCAGGACGAGATAATGACAGGACATTTTGAAATTAAGTTGAAATTTTGAATTGTGCCTTTGTGTACTGACTGCATGTTCTGATTTGTGATTTGTTTCTTGCAGACAACTACAGTCAGAGCTACAGAGGTTCAAGCATTCTGGACCGGTGTCTAGTCTGGAACTCGACCCAAAAGATGTTTCTTTCAAAATAGAAGGTACTGGTTATGTAGTGTTCAGTGACCACTAGTATTAGGTGCTAACTCATAATGCACACATATTTTGCATCACTCGAAAACATTGGCACTCTATACTGCAAATATACTACAAAAATGCTTTGATTGATGTTGTTTTAATGCTGAATATTTGTAACATATGCAGGCTGTCAAGTGGTCCTTATTTTCCTACTTTTTCCTTATTTTTTATTTCTTCCTACATTTTGGTCCAAAATTCCTTTTTGGGTGCAAATTGTGTACTTTACAGAGACCTTATATTCATAGTTAGAAATGGTAATATATTTGTTGGATCTTTTCAATTGGGAGTGCATAGAAGACTGAAATCGTCTTGATGAGACTGTACAGACTGGGTAGTGCAGACTATGGGCCTGTGGCTGCTTACTTAATGATCATGCCAAGGTGAAAGATGTATAAGAGTCAAAAACCTGTGTTCGAGTCTCGTCAAGATGTATTCTAGTTAGCAATTTATGTCTGTGAGTAATGCAAAGTTCTGCACAAAGTTATGTAAAAACTCTTACTTTTTTAGTACAAATTCCTTATTTTTCCTACTTTTCTCCTACTTTTTGGTAAATTTTATTCCAACTTTTCACTTACTTTTTGAAAGAAGTTCACTTGACAGCCTGCATATGTATAATATCTGAAACTTCAGTATTTGATGTATATTGACAGAGTTTTTTTTATTTGAGATGGAATATAAATATGCATTTCCTTGCATATGGAAAAATATTTACGTGTTTTCTAGACCTAGACATGTTTTCTAGACCTAGACGTGTTTTCTAGACCTAGACCTGTTTTCTAGACCAAGACGTGTTTTCTAGACCTAGACATGTTTTCTAGACCTAGACATAAATGTTTTGTTAGCCTTATTACAAGGTGCATTGTTTTATGTTTTATTTGTTGGATGTCATGGAATAAATATGTTTGATGCATTCAAGTTTGTCCAGCTAAATGTTTGTACTGTATGTTTATAGATAAGATCGGTAAGGGGACATTTTCCCATGTTTACAAAGGAGAATACCAGGGATCGGAGGTGGCAGTCAAACAGCTTAATGTTCCATTACAACAACAAGACAAGAATTACTTTGCTGCTGAGGTGAGCTGTTTTTATTAATGTCATATTGCACAATTCTTTGTATCACTGTCTTTTACTCTCAATCAGTAATTTGAAAAATATGCTATACTGATTGTTGTATTTTTTAGTTGTTCTTATGTGTGTTCTTGTGGATTGTTTGACATAGAAAACAGTAGTAGTGTAAAATATTTTATGATTTACTTTAGAAATCAACAAATTCAATTAAAGTGTTCATGACATGAATGTTCTTATCTTCTTGTCAACAAAGCAGTGAACAAGACCACTTACCAAGTGGTTTTAGGATTGATTAAAATGTTTGTGATATTTGAACATGTCTTTATCCATTTCAGGTTAGCTTGTTGAAGGAGCTAAGACACCCTCGTGTTGTTTTACTGATTGGTGTGTGTACAACAACCAAGCTTCCAGTGATGGTGTTAGAGTACATGTCATGTGGAAGCTTGCATGACTACCTCCATAATCCAGAATGGTAATTATATTTATTGATAGATACTTAGATTCTAAACTGACCAATCAGTATTTGTGTGAGTCCTTATTCAGTATTTAATGCCTTCAAAAGTTTATTAACAGTTGATGTTACTATTTATTCTGCAAGACGTTATTGTGCCACATGCTTACTTGCAAGAATGCATGGTTGTTGTTGTGGCTTTATAACCTGGGGGTGTCTTATGTGTCCTGTAATCATTTGACTGAGGATGATACATCTAAAAATGGTCATTCTCCAGAAAAAGTGAGTTTTGTTTGTAGAATATGTTAGTACTTGTTGGAAATTCAGGAGCTTTGGCGAGGGTCATTGCATGTAACTGATATACTGTTGAAAATAGCAATTCTCATGACTTAATCTACTTTATGTTATCCTTACTTCAGTGAGTCATTAGATCATGCACTGTACTATCAAGTAGCCAGAGATATTGCTTCTGGTATGAACTACCTCCACAGTCATAAACCTGAAGTGTTACATCTTGATCTGAAATCCATGAATGTGTTACTGTGTCAGAGTTTGAGGGCGAAGATTGCAGATTTTGGATTCTCCAAACTGAGGTAATTACGTTTTAATTGTTAGTCTTGGTAACTTGGGAAAGATTTTAGAGTGACATGGATATTTGTCTATGGTGATGATTGCTATAATATCCTGTGGATAACTGCCCCTTGTTTGACCTGTATTCATCCTGTTACTGTAGACGTTTTTGAATCTGCAGTATTTTATTTCCAAAAATTGGCACAAGTTTACCCTTTCAATAATTTCACAAAGTCTTTAACTTGCACTGCAACAAAATGGACATACTTTTGGGGGCAGCTGGTATAAAAAATATGAATGTGTGTCGAAATGAATTGTCAAAATTAGATGAAAAAATCAGACTGTGGCAAATGACTATTTTGTTCTACAGCTAATATAATTGTTAAGAAAAATGGCAAGAAAGTTCCTTTTGAAGTTTCTTGTATGTTGCTCTTTTCAAATGCAATTGCATAAAATTAGAATATTTTAAGTGCTGCATTTACTCAACTGTGTACAGTACAGTACGGCAGCTATTGCTTATGCTATTTGCCTGAGTCATGAATTACAACTCAACTTGTGAAGGCTAAGGTTAATGCAATTTTTCTATTTTTGACATTCAATCTCTGAATTTAATGTTGTGTTCTAGTTTTACTCAGTGCATCTAGAATTTTGTATTACTGGTTTGATATTTTGAATTACTGAATGTTTCAGACTGGATGTAGGATCAAAGTTTGGTCGTAAAGGCAAAGCAAAGACGAATACTAGCATACCTGCCTGGATGTCTCCTGAACTGCTTGATAAAGGGGAGATAACTGGCAAAAGTGATGTTTACAGTTTTGGAATTATTCTCTGGGAAATGTTGACCAGATGTTTTCCATATAAAGGATTAAGTGTCTTTCAGGTATGAACTTATAACTGCTGTAACATTTCTGATAACAAATTGTATAATTTTGATTTTGATTCAGATTATGTGTACATTATGTCACAGTAATATGTACTATGACCATACATATTAGTTTTCAAAAGGAGTATAAATATGGTAAAGTACTTTGTATTCATGTACTGAAAGACTTACAGTTATATGTGTTTGAACTGATACATATACATATTACATTTTCCTTGCTCATATTACTTATTTGACCCTGGCCAATCTGTGAGACATACTACATGTTTTATGAAAGTTTTTATCATCTCTTGATTTCAATATTTTGATCAGGTATTGGAGATGGTAAGAAAGAAGAGTAGACCTGATATCCCAGATGGTACTCCGGAAGGGTTAGCTCATCTTATAAACTTATGCTGGGACCATAATCCTGCTAAAAGACCACAGTTTAAGGTACTTGTTTTTACTTGTTTTTAACTGCACAAAATGATGTCATATTTTTGTTTCATTTCCAGTTCTTTTAACTGATTTGAACATGAGTGCTTATAAAACGAAGTTTGTGTTACTATGAACAGATTTTAATCGTATTTATTACTAGAGGACAGATAAAACTTTCCTGTCTACCAGTCTGGAATTTCCAGTGTTAACACTGGTGCTGCAAAACATTTATCTTCCACCTATTTTTATATCTACTCTTCTAAAAAAATTATTGCAGATGGAATTTCTAAGAACCATTTGTTTTGTGGAGAACATGTTTTATTGTATGTTTAGTTCAGAGATAGTCTGTAAAGTCTGTAATAAACTCTCATTTTCAGGATGTTCTGCAGATTCTTGAAAACCTTGCATTTCCACCGGCATGGAGAGAGCTTTTCCAAAAAGCAGGAGTACCTGAATCTGCTCTACAAGACATCAATTCAACAAGAACAATAATTAGCTTAGTTACTGGAACATTAGATTCTGGGAAATCAAGTATACTTCACAGTTTTATGGTAGCTCATGGCAACAAGGCAAATAACTCTGCAAGAAGTAATAGGCAAGAATTGAAATCGTCATGCTCCACTGAAAAACCCTTAGTGAAGATAAAAAAGAATGGAAAAATGTCTGCATCAAACAGCAAAGACAGCAGAACAAAGTTATCCTCAAGAAGTTCTAATCAAACTTCTGACTGGGACAGTGATGTTATCTCTAGTTTAAGTGATGAATCTGAATTCACTTTAAAGAATTTAAGGTCTAGCTCTGATGACAGTAGATGTGAGTATGACAGTGATGAAAGTTCTGTTTTGTCCTTTGATGAACAAAGTTTAGTTTCGAAAAGTAAAGACACTGAGAATACATCTAAAAAAGCCATAAATGTTGTAATTCCAAACCTTGCACTCTCAATACAATCAACTAGGGATGAATTAAGAGCAGAAAGACAGAGAATCACTGGAGAGCCAGACTGGTTATCCATTAGTCTCGATGATCGGTCACAGCGAAGTGATATTGATCAGAGTTTTAAAACAAGTCATAGAAATGAAGATTCGGAATTAAGACTGGGCTTGAAATCAGCTTTGAGTACAAGAACACCAACTCCACCATGTCTTGCCACTGATGAAGTTGTAGCAAATGAGTCAGCCAGAAGTAGAAGGAGAAGTAAGAGTAAAGATCTAGGTAGATATTCGGACGAATTTCTTCGCAGGGAGTCATTTGATAATCGTCGTCCTCCATCACCTAAAAAGAAGACACCATTGACACAAAAGCTGATAGATAGTCCTTGTAGGTCACCAGCTGTTAGTAGAATGTCCTTGAATGAGATGAGAAGTAAAAATGATAGAGTGACTCCTAATTCAAAGATAGACTCGTTTGTTGAGAAATCATATGATAGTTTCTTTGGTCATTCATCACATGAATCTGGTATGAATGCTTTGTCTCCTCTGGATGGTGGACTTGTTAGAAATAATCGACATGTTGAAGATGTAGACTTTGAGAGCCATCACATTCATGCTCTGAAAACAGAGTCCTGTAAGGTGCATTCCAATTCTGAGCCATTAGGTAGAAAAAGCATCTGTCATAAAGATGAAATATGTGTTGAAGACATGGAAAATGAAGTTGAACTTGAAATGATAGGAAAAGAGACACAGGTTGTAGATGAAGCTAAATCTAGTTCTAAAAACGAAAATGGTTCTATCTCTTCCCAAAGACTTGTGTCAAATCAAACCACTGTTACAGTTGGCTGTGTTAATGGCAGTATGAACTATTTGGATAATAAACCTGAACAGAAACCAAGGAAACTAGATTTTAATATCACTCAAACTTTAAAAGAAAATGAACAATTCAAGAAAGGATTAGAAGCAAGTTTGAAATGTTCAGTTGATAATATTGAATCAATGACAAAGTCATCAGCCTTCAATATCAATGATGCTGAATCAAATTGTTCATCAGGAAAAGGAGCAAACAATACAATGCAAACAACTGAAGATGTTAAACTTTCAAGAAAACTTGTGATTCCTGAACAGATGAAAACTTCGAAGGACAAGTCCAAATCTGCATCGAAATCAACTGAATTAAACACCAGTCAAATTGATGAGGAGAGCAAGTTGTTTAAGAAACAGATGGCTGGGAAACTTGAAACAAAATCAGTGGAAGTAGAAGCAAAACAAAATGATATCAGAGTTGTATTGAATGAAATGTTAACTTCTAAGGACTATATTACTAAGTCTGATACAAACATAAGTAAATCATCCAATCTTTCTAGTCCCTGTAAAAGTGGTATCATTAGTGATTCAAAGTCTATGGACTATTGTGAGGAAGAAATTAGAGTGAAATTAAATTTGGAAGAAGTTTCACGAAAGAAAAAGCCTGCTATAACTCCTAGAAGAAGTGTTAAAGCAAAGGCAATTAACAATATGACAAATGTTGATTTGAATAATGGTTCAAATACTGGTAAACCTAGTAAGGTAATGCTTTATTCTCCAAAGAAAATTGAAGACAATATAGGAGGTTCTGATAATAAACCCATTGACTGTAATGACTTAGTACGTGAAAACCCTAAAACAGATGAAAGTGCCATTAACTCTGCAAAACTGACAAAATCACAAAAACAAGATGTAACTGGTATTGAACATGACAGAGGGAAGCCAAAATTCCATTCTAAGACATCAGCAAATTCAGTGGACATGATTCCAAGTCCAAAAAAGAAAACCATTCGAGTGAAGTTGAAGAAAGACCCATTGGTACCTCAGATATCCAGAGAAATGTCTTCACCGATTCCTCCACCACCACCTCCACCTCCTCCACCACAGCCTTTGGTGAGCAAAAGTGTTCAGGTACAAGCTCCTAGAAGCAGTATTGCTGATGAACTCAAGTTAAGAGTTGCTAATCGTCAAAGCATTTCAGAGGGAATGCTTAGAAATAACAAGATGTCGAAAAAGCAGAATCCAGGGCCTATTGGAAGAAGTACACTTGTTCCAAAGCCTGTTGAGAGTGGCCCGAAGTTGATGAATATCGCTGAATTAGATGAGACACTCATCCCTCAGCAGTCAGAAGGTTTGCCCTTAATGGTGCAGTCTATGGAACTGCGAGGTCAGAAAGATCAGTTGAGATCAATATCAAAACCTCATCCGCAACAGTTTGATGACTTAAGTAATGCAAGTCAGGAACAACTGTCATCTATAGCTGATATCTTGAAGAAGGTATGGACATTTTTAGAATCTCTTGTCACACAACTTTGTACTGTGTCATTTTTATGCCCCCACTCTGAAAAGGGGGGGGGGGGGGCATATAGATTTGCCCTTGTCCGTCTGTCCGTCCGTCCTTCCGTCCGTCACAAAATCTTGTGTCACTCATATCTCCAAAAGAATATGAGCCAGAGTCATACAACTTTACAGGAATGCACATGGGGTTTCATGTTTGGCTGTGCCCAGTAAATGCACAGTTATGGCCCTTGACTTAGTTAAAACATAGCCTCAGAGTATGAAATCTTGCGTCACTTATATCTCCAAAAGTATATGAGCCAGAGTCATAAAACTTTACATGAATGTTCACCAGCATGTGTAGCTGTGCACCTGGGGTTTCATGTTTGGCTGTGCCCAGTAAATGCACAGTTATGGTCCTTGACTTAGTTAAAACATAGCCTACAGAGTATGCAATCTTGCGTCACTCATATCTCCAAAAATATATGAGCCAGAGTCATAAGACTTTATAGGAATGTTCACCAACCTGTATAGTTGTGCACCTGGGGTTTCATGTATGGTTACGCCCAGTATGTGCAAAGTTATTGCCCTTGACTTATCACCATAATCAGTACAGTAGTTCACTTGGTAATTTTGATATCCATTCACAAACTATGAGCAGAATAATAGCATTTGCTTTTGTGAAAAAGGCTGCAAGTGGGGGCATCTGTGTCCTATGGACGCATTCTAGTTTAACTTTAATTGTGTGTGAGCCAGTTGATTCATGTATCAGCATGATAGGAACTACATTACCTACATACTCCAAATTTAGTGTGGAATAGCTGGCAATAAGCTTGGATGGTCAAGTCAAGTCAAGTAAACTTTATTTAGAAGTCAGGTTTTTTATAACATAATAAACACAAGCTATACTGAGCTTTTGTCCCGACTATTACAAAAAAACATTAAAATAGATATCAACACATTTAACATAACAGAATACATATATAAAACAAGGTAGTATGCATAAATACACGTGAGACAGGCAAGCAAGGCATGAAACAAGGTAGCATGCATAAATACACGTGAGACAGGCAAGCAAGGCATGAAACAAGGTAGCATGCATAAATTCACGTGAGACAGGCAAGCAAGGCATGAAACAAGGTAGCATGCATAAATACATGTGAGACAGGCAAGCAAGGCATGAAACAAGGTAGCATGCATAAATACACGTGAGACAGGCAAGCAAGTCATGAAACAAGGTAGCATGCATAAATACATGTGAGACAGGCAAGCAAGGCATGAAACAAGGTAGCATGCATAAATACATGTGAGACAGGCAAGCAAGGCATGAAACAAGGTAGCATGCATAAATACACGTGAGACAGGCAAGCAAGTCATGAAACAAGGTAGCATGCATAAATACATGTGAGACAGGCAAGCAAGGCATGAAACAAGGTAGCATGCATAAATACACGTGAGACAGGCAAGCAAGTCATGAAACAAGGTAGCATGCATAAATACATGTGAGACAGGCAAGCAAGGCATGGAACAAGGTAGCATGCATAAATACATGTGAGACAGGCAAGCAAGGCATGAAACAAGGTAGCATGCATAAATACATGTGAGACAGGCAAGCAAGGCATGAAACAAGGTAGCATGCATAAATACACGTGAGACAGGCAAGCAAGGCATAAAACAAGGTAGCATGCATAAATACACGTGAGACAGGCAAGCAAGTCATGAAACAAGGTAGCATGCATAAATACATGTGAGACAGGCAAGCAAGGCATGAAACAAGGTAGCATGCATAAATACATGTGAGACAGGCAAGCAAGGCATGAAACAAGGTAGCATGCATAAATACATGTGAGACAGGCAAGCAAGGCATGAAACAAGGTAGCATGCATAAATACACGTGAGACAGGCAAGCAAGGCATGAAACAAGGTAGCATGCATAAATACATGTGAGACAGGCAAGCAAGGCATGAAACAAGGTAGCATGCATAAATACATGTGAGACAGGCAAGCAAGGCATGAAACAAGGTAGCATGCATAAATACACGTGAGACAGGCAAGCAAGGCATGAAACAAGGTAGCATGCATAAATACATGTGAGACAGGCAAGCAAGTCATGAAACAAGGTAGCATGCATACATACATGTGAGACAGGCAAGCAAGTCATGAAACAAGGTAGCATGCATACATACACGTGAGACAGGCAAGCAAGGCATGAAACAAGGTAGCATGCATAAATACACGTGAGACATGCAAGGAAGGCATGAAACAAGGTAGCATGCATAAATACATGTGAGACAGGCAAGCAAGTCATGAAACAAGGTAGCATGCATAAATACATGTGAGACAGGCAAGCAAGGCATGAAACAAGACAGCATGCATAAATACACGTGAGACAGGCAAGCAAGGCATGAAACAAGACAGCATGCATAAATACACGTGAGACAGGCAAGCAAGGCATGAAACAAGACAGCATGCATACATACACGTGAGACAGGCAAGCAAGGCATGAAACAAGACAGCATGCATAAATACATGTGAGACAGGCAAGCAAGTCATGAAACAAGGTAGCATGCATAAATACACGTGAGACAGGCAAGCAAGGCATGAAACAAGACAGCATGCATACATACACGTGAGACAGGCAAGCAAGGCATGAAACAAGACAGCATGCATAAATACACGTGAGACAGGCAAGCAAGGCATGAAACAAGACAGCATGCATAAATACACGTGAGACAGGCAAGCAAGGCATGAAACAAGACAGCATGCATAAATACACGTGAGACAGGCAAGCAAGGCATAAAACAAGGTAGCATGCATAAATACACGTGAGACAGGCAAGCAAGTCATGAAACAAGGTAGCATGCATAAATACATGTGAGACAGGCAAGCAAGGCATAAAACAAGGCAACGAAAAACTACATAAATATAAAGGAGGTTACGTCTAAAATATCAATATCACAGGCAGATATTAAAAGATACAATCAATTAAGACATACATATATGTCATATTTTAGTGAGACATCTACTTACAATAGTTAAGAGTAAGTTCAGTTAAATAGGATTTTAACATTTAACTGAACTTACTCTTAACTATTGTGTTATAATATAAAGTAAAGTAGATCAATGACTGGAAATAGAACTTCATGTCCTGTAATAAAAGTAAACCGTTCCAGTAGCTGTGTGACTAAAAGATAAAGAGTTAAAACTTATGAGTTCTCTGACCAGAATATTGCTTCAGAAATAAAAATGTCATCTAACGTACTGAACCAAATATTCGAAAGATAGACCTTACTGAACACTAGCGTGAGAAAAAAGAACTGAAAGTAATCGAACTTTAGTTAATTGTTGCAGCCTTTTTATTGCTGATTCTTGAAAGAAATGGAAATGTCATTGAAAAAGTTTTTTTCTCGACATGATTCAGTTTATGTGTAGTGAGAATGTTTGCTTATTTGAGATTGTATGCTTGAACATTTATTGAGCCAATGTTACAATTGCTTATTTATTATATTTTGTTCAGGCTGTGATGAACAGACGTCTTGCTATGGGTGAAGATGGTGATAGTGTATCACAGAGTCTGGAGTCTGCTGCTACTGGCTGGTCTATTGATGCTTGAATACAGCTTAATGTTCCTCATGTACTGTCATATTGTGCTAAACACCATCTTGAATGAAAACAACATAATATATTTGTAACAATTAATAAAAATGTTACTGTTTTTGCCATTAAGAGAGTACAGCGCATGTAAAGTGATTAATAGAGAACAGATGAAATCAAAGGCTGTATTGTGTGTATGTAGCCTTTTGGTGTATTTCAATAGAATACACAACAATTAATTGATTTGAATAGATTGAGTTTGGTATAATTATATGAGCGCTGCTGTATGATTTCCAACCTCTTCTTTCAGTGACGTCATTTCCAGAAAACGTCACATGTGACGTCACCATATACTGACAGTAAGCAATATTTGCTTCATATGGGAATATGAAAACAAAGTAACCATATGGAGTAAATATTGTTTCCTGCTTGCGAATAGTGACAACAAATGTTGCATTTTCTTGAAATGATGTCACTTACAGAAGAGGTTGTAAATCCCACAGCAGCGCTCATATAATTATGCTTGTAGTCAATACAGTGCATTAATTTTGCCTTCCTACTACTAAACAATAAATGTCATAAAAATAAGTTAGGAAGTAAATGCGTTGATTCAAGCTTTGATATTAAGTGGATTTCATAGTGAATTATGATATTTTTGAACTAGTCTTATTAGGCATATTGCTAGCATTGCTCTTGGTCTCCAGATTGTAGTTGATATTAGAGATGATGAACTAGTTTTCTACCTAATTTATTTATCTTTGAATATTTATGTTGTTATTTATTTATTTATTAGCTCATATCCAGCTTAAGAGTACTGGTATTCATTCTGTGGAAGTTTTCATTTTAGTGTTAACTTAATGCTCATTGATTACATATCAGAATTCTTTGATGTGATTCTTTCTTGCGGTTGTTGGTATTGTATATTTATCTGTGTTGCCAGTAATTTATTGTTGCAAGTCTGGTGTGCATGTTTGTATAGTTCATGTCCTTATGTTATATTTGCCCTGTGTAGATCAGATAATGATGTACATGTAAAAACTGCACTGAATTATGTAATGTTAAATATATACCATTCTGGTTGTCTATAGAAGCATTGTAATCATATACAACGAACTTTAGCTCATTTCTGGGCTAAGAACACATTCTATTTGATGTTGTATATATTATAATTTATCGTATATGGGTTTTGTATGTTTCGTGGACAACTCAACTGAAAAAGATTTCTATGATGACTTATAAAAGTTTTTTCTACTTTAATCTAAGTACACATCATGATATGGAGTTTTCAGTATCAGACAAAGATAAAAAGTTCAAGTTAAAAGGCAACATCTACAATTTAATACATGAGAATGTTGTCTGCAAGATATATCTATTAAAGTCATGATCTTCAAGAGATCACTTCACCATTTTATTTTTTATGCAGGCTTTTCTTTAGCTATGTGGCAGCCATGACACTATTCACAGTTACCATATGTTGTTTTTTATCTCATCTTACTTTTTTCTCAAGTTTCACTAAATTTAGGTTTCAGAAAATACAACATGCTTTCCATAGTTGGCATAAGTAATATTTTCAGAATTTTATTTTCGGACTATAAATCTGTTAAAAACTAGTATTTGAAAGGATGTATTGGTTACTATGGTGACCCTGACACATTATACTCTCACTTTACTGTTTGTTTTATTGTTTTATGTTAATGATGTGGGAAAGACTTCATGTACTTAAACATACATGTTTAATCATTATTTTTGTGCACTATTTCTTTGGTACAATTGTGGTATTTTTGGCTGTGTTCAAGTCATACTTTTTTGCTTCTGATTTAGTGACATGGACAAATTATTTAATCTTTAGAACTGTCATACCTATATTTACAGTTATGTTTTTCCATGTTTATCATTACTGTTAAGAATATTTTTTGTTATTCCTGAATGAGAACTTGTGTAAACACAGAATGTATTTACAGAAAGTAACTCTAGTTCGATGTTCCTGTATGGTTTGATATTTATACATTTTTGTTGGAAAAACTGATATGTTTTTTTCCCATTAGAACTGCTTACTCTTGCCTGTTTTGATATATTTTAGATTAATCATGCCCCTGCCATTCTTTGATGGTGAAGGGTCTTAAAGTGTTACCCATCCATCTGTCTGCCCTTGTGAAAATTGGTTTCAATAACTCTTAAAAGGATTGATGTATTCAATTCATGTTAGTATAGGATTATAAATTCCATCCATTTTGGAGAGTTATGCCCCTTTTTCGACTTAAAATTTGGTTTCCAATTAATAAGGCTTGAAAGGGGAAATGGATTCAATTCATATTGCTTCAAAATTACATAGCAATTTTAATTACAAACAAAATATTTGCACTGTACTGAAAAGCCCATAGCAGGGGTGTTTGTGTCCTACCGATAGTTTATATTGTTAAACCACATTTCTCGCAACAGAACAATATGAGGTCAGACATTTGGTTGAGGAATTGCACCAAGGGGAGGCATAGTGGTAGAGAGGAAGAGCTTCTGACTTGTTATCCAAAGGTCCTTAGTTCAAACCCCTTGATGAGGTTGTTACGCAATGGGTACTGGGTAGCAATCCAGGTAGTAGTCGAGAGTGATTGATATAAGTTTTTTCACAATTGAGGACTATAAGTGCTACTTGACCTCTTGAGAGACAAACAATATTTTATTACTTGGTGATTACTGGAGGCTTGTCATTGGTATTTATATTTCAATAAATAGCAAAATTAACATAAAATACAGCTCCCCTGTCAGTATGTGTCAGTAAAAGCAGGTAATGCCTTTGAGTTAATAACTAGCAAAGTTAATGTGATGATTGCCTGTTGGGAAGATTCACTTTAGATGCCATATAATTCGAATTTTGCAGTTGTAGAAGAGTATTTTCAAGATTTTACATTTTATCTTAGACATTCCGTCCATTTAGTTATTTTTGTTTGTTTCCTGATCACTTTATATTTGTTTTTATTAAATTTTATTAATGAATATTTTATTTTGGTTCTTTTTATTTAGAACATTCACTTTTGTGCTAGAATAAATGTATGAAATGCTGCTTGTGTTGTTTTATGTCATCTACACCAAATCTTGTGAAAGAGAAACCTACCTATTTACATCTATATGCATACATGTGCATTGTACCATGTAAGTGTGGATCATCCATGAAGCAGAAGTCATATTTCCAGTGGGATCCATTATATAAAAATGTAAGGCAAGGAATTGTGATTAAAGTAGAGGAGAGAGTATACATACATGTAATTCATATTATTGCAAATTTTAAAATTGTTATCTATATAAATATATGATGTTTTACACAAAGAGATATTTAGTTGTTCACAAGATAATGCCTCCCCACAAAGAACCCCCCCCCCCGGAAAACAACAGTCCACAAAACAATCGGGCACTGAGGATGTGCAAGGGTAAACATTTATGAGAATTGGGTTGCAATGAATTGTCAGGCTGACCATAAAGAAAAGGGGGGGGGGAATTTAATGGATGGAATAAAAGTAGCCTAAAAATTATGTAGCTGATGCGTTGCCTATCTAGTTAACGTGATAATTAACTAGAAAATGATGTAGTTAACTAGATATTTAGTGCGGTAACTACTTAACACTTATCTAAAATAGTTTGTCCGTTCTGAAAACCTAGGGGCTTAAGTGGGTTAGCTGACAGCAGTTGTGGGCACTATCGGACAATTTTTCGTTTTAAGATATTTATCTGGTATGAAAATTTATCACGATACTTATCCATTCAGAAACCTCGGCCAACTACGTCCAGTGCCTCGGATGTTCGTATGGTGCTACTTTTGGAAATACCATTCGAATATCATGAAAACTATATGGCGGGGTGAATGCTGGAGTGCTGATGAAACGGGATTAGAATCACATATTTAAGCTATATGAAGACTGAAATATGTGAGTTTTTAAATAGAACCGATAATCCATTTCTTATGTGAATTAATTTATCGAAGTAATTGAAGTTATAAATCCGTTTTACGAGAACTTTTTTTGAAATGTTGAATTTTGCCACATAGTGCTCCGTCTGACATACACTATAGGATGTTCGTAGAGTAACGAAATGGTACGGAAATATAGGAGAGCTGTCGAGAATGGATAATTATCTAGTTAACCACATAATTTTCTAGTTAAATATGTAAGTTAAGTGGTGGCAGAAATATGCCACCATAGATTATATACCGACAATCTCTTTGTAAAATCTGGGGTTACTGATATCAATCAAACGCTGTTATGGGATTATGCCTTTTCAGACTAAAGTAATGCCAGGGGAGATAAGCGATGAAAGGAGTTTGAATTTCCGAAATACCGGAAAACTGATTATAGCAGGTCTCATACAAACAAACCGATTAATGCTTGAGTTGTGAAATACTTGAAGATAGATTTAATAATCTGTTGCATTTACGAAGAGTCATGTCGGAGTCAGAACCCAGCGAAGTCAATATTCTGGGATTTTGCAGTGATCTAGGAAAACCTGGTAAGTTGTCATCCATAGAAACAACTAATATTGTTGTACAATTCGGATTGTAGACATTTCGTCTATCACGGTTTCTTCTACCTTATTTTTTCAAACAGGCATGAAGTCATACATGTAAAACCATGTATTAAATCGTCTCTTGTATCTCTTGTATAGCAAAACGTGACCACACTGACAAGATTTATGTGCAAATGTTAATTAGAGAATCCTCTAGGTGTGTTAATAATTATGCGCTAGTCTGTGTCACATGCTAGTCCAAAATATTAGACGATTAGATCTATACCCATTAATTTTAACCATTAACATTCATTATTTTGTTATTTTACTTTCACTTTGTATGTAACATACCCGGAAAATGTCAAAATGTGAAATAAGGTATATGTAGGGTCTTATATAGGACTTTGTCACAGGCACTTGATTCAGTCAATAAAACATGCGCAACACTAAATAATACTCACCTATACATAAACACAAGGTGCGAAGGTCTGCTGGTTCGAACATTTGAGGTGTGGTGTTCTTGATGATTTTTTATTACAGTACGCATAGAAAAGTAACTGGACCTACTGCGATAGAAAGAGTACACATTTATATATCAATTGACACCAGTACCATTTCCTCACTACTGTTCAACTTCAAGATATAATAATAAATCAATTTTCTTTACCGTATGTTACTAAGCCCTCAATTGTCAAACCTTTCTTGGCATGACATCTGGTGCAGATAGGGAGTTTATAATGTGTTATATATAATCATTGGTGAAAATGAAAAAGAAAGTAGAAAAAGAGTCAATGACTTTTATATAAAAATAAAATGTAACGGGCTAAGGCAGAGTTTGATAAGTAAAGTATTTGGCGATATGCACATTCACATACTGCATTTAAATGTTTGAAGACAATTTATAGGCATCCTTGATATTTGTATTTTCGAGAATTTAAATACCTTTCTAAAATCTATAATCTTCTGTTAACTTTTTGCAAACAAAAATCTGTTAGCTATATAGTTATATTAGGTAAATCATTGGTCTGCCTAATTGAAGACCAACAGAATTGGAAGATCTACGTCATACCAACTAAAATACAAGATATATACATGCACACTTATGTCATACTCAATGTCCAGTAATGTTCACATAATGTTCAACTGGTTTTATTGTTTAGATAACCTAATAGGATAATTTGGAAAACTTATCATTTTCCAATGATTTTGGAATATTTTTTACAGTTCCACTGAAAGCTATCAATGCGTCTATAAAAGTATTGGGTTATGTGGCTGAAGTGACTGCTAATTTAACATATTACAATGAAGAGGAATTGCCCATAAATGCTGTGTTTACATTTCCTGTGGATGATAGCAGTGCTGTGTATATGTTTGAAGCGGACATTGATGGACGCCATATTGTTGCTAAAATTCAAGCAAAGGAGCAGGTTAGTTATTCAAGAAATAAATGTCAGAAAGTCGCCCAAGGCTGTTTTTTTAGTTTCCAAGTTATGTTTAAAATAATTGTATTTATTTAATGAATATAATTGTCCAGTTCTCTTTGTTAATAAATGTAATGTATTTTAGCTGTCGCATGTAAATTGAGTGGGTTTTGGCTGAATTATTGGTGCCCAAATTAGTATGTTAAACTGTCGGGACACAGTGAATGGTATTGACAAATTTGCTCAGTTATCATTTTATGTCTCTTAACAATATTTGTCTTTCATTTCCAGGCAGAGTTGACATATCAAGATGCAATAGATCAAGGGAAAACTGCGATGCTGTTAAAGGAAGACAACTCAGCTGGTGACACATTCTGTTGCAAGTTGGGTAACCTCCCTTGTAAGAGTGAGGCATTGTTGAATTTGAAGTATGTTATAGAATTGCCCCAGGAGCCTGACGGTAGATTGAGATTCACACTTCCTACAATCCTAAATCCAAGATACTCTCCTGGTAACTCACAGTTCTTGCTCTATTTGTTTTTGTTGTGAAATAAAGGCCTGAGTGAATTAATTGGTAGATTTTAATGTATTTCTTGTCTTAAAAATTTATGGATCAGAGAATATTTTATTCTGCATATAGATGGGGTCCCTTTTTTTGTACATGTACATTTATTGTGTCATAGTTATGAGTCTTAGTACAGTAGAAGACAGGATAATTCTTTATTTTAAAGACTATAATTCATCAACATTACTGATGATTTTGTGTTTTAATAAATTGCTGTCATTCATTGATATTTTAGATGTAGGAGGGGAAGTTGCAGCAGAAGGAGCAATGTATGTGCCACCGGCTAAAGTTCCTTATGAATTCAGCATGACTGCAGTAGTTCAGGGTTATTTTAGGGTTAAAAGTGTAACATCGGACGGTCTTCAGATTAGAGTTGATCTTCTTGATAATCAGAAAATAGCAGAGGTAGGTTTATTAGGTTTATATGTAACGCTGATATATTTTTCATTTTGGATCTTAGTCAGAGAGATATTCATTAACACCCATTTCGTTGTTATTTTGTAAAATTGCTAATTTGACAGCCCAACAACTGTTTTAATCTTACAAGATCGTACAAGTAATTCATTGTTTGATACAGATGACAAAAATCAATTTTATAATAAAAGCATTTGTTTTACCTTTCCAGGTTTCTTTGGACGAAGCATTCAAGTTTGACCATGATCTAAGTTTTCTTATTGAATATGAAACATCATTTGAACCACAAGTTATTCTTGAACCTGGCAATCGAGAAGCTGGTTGGTTATATTGTTGTTTTGCCATGTTTGATATGGAAAAAATTGTTATTCTCATGTAATTGAATGTGGATTGTCAGGGGTTCCATTTGACCCTGGAGTTGACCCTTAGACCCCTGGAATTTACAAAAATGCACATTTTGACCCTCAGGATTCTGGTTGAAGGGTCAGTTTTTCTCTGAATTATAGGTTCTTAGGCTATAAAATGGTGAAATCCAGTCAAAAAGTATCAAAATAACCCTTGAGATTCAGCCCCAAGTGGAACCCCTGGATTGTTTTGTCAGTCTTTTTGCTTACATTAGGAACATGTTTGATAAAATGTAAATCCATACCTAGTTATGGTATTTGGCTTCTCTTGGATTGTCATGAGGCCTGTATTCTTTTCCTATATTAGTACTGAATAGCAATGTGGGTCTTTCTAAGTCACAGCCAAATTCCCTTGTTATATAGTTAGGTTAGTGCTGCTAGTCACAGCCAAATTCCCTTGTTATATAGTTAGGTTAGTGCTGCTAGTCACAGCCAAATTCCCTTGTTATATAGTTAGGTTAGTGCTGCTAGTCACAGCCAAATTCCCTTGTTATATAGTTAGGTTAGTGCTGCTAGTCACAGCCAAATTCCTTTGTTATGTAGCCAGGTTAGTGCTGCTAGTCACAGCCAAATTCCCTTGTTATATAGTTAGGTTAGTGCTGCTAGTCACAGCCAAATTCCCTTGTTATATAGTTAGGTTAGTGCTGCTAGTCACAGCCAAATTCCTTTGTTATGTAGCCAGGTTAGTGCTGCTAGTCACAGCCAAATTCCCTTGTTATATAGCCAGGTTAGTGCTGCTAGTCACAGCCAAATTCCCTTGTTATATAGTTAGGTTAGTGCTGCTAGTCACAGCCAAATTCCTTTGTTATGTAGCCAGGTTAGTGCTGCTAGTCACAGCCAAATTCTTTTGTTATGTAGCCAGGTTAGTGCTGCTAGTCACAGCCAAATTCCTTTGTTATGTAGCCAGGTTAGTGCTGCTAGTCACAGCCAAATTCCTTTGTTATGTAGCCAGGTTAGTGCTGCTAGTCACAGCCAAATTCCTTTGTTATGTAGCCAGGTTAGTGCTGCTAGTCACAGCCAAATTCCTTTGTTATGTAGCCAGGTTAGTGCTGCTAGTCACAGCCAAATTCCTTTGTTATGTAGCCAGGTTAGTGCTGCTAGTCACAGCCAAATTCCTTTGTTATGTAGCCAGGTTAGTGCTGCTAGTCACAGCCAAATTCCTTTGTTATGTAGCCAGGTTAGTGCTGCTAGTCACAGCCAAATTCCCTTGTTATATAGCCAGGTTAGTGCTGCTAGTCACAGCCAAATTCCTTTGTTATATAGCCAGGTTAGTGCTGCTAGTCACAGCCAAATTCCTTTGTTATATAGCCAGGTTAGTGCTGCTAGTCACAGCCAAATTCCCTTGTTATATAGCCTGGTTAGTTATGCAGTCTCATGCTTTCACAACTTATCTAAGGCTTCTTTCAGAGCATTGTATGCTGTATTGAGATTATATACATGTGCTTCATAAACAACCAATAAGTCCATCTTAATGCATTTTTATGAATTATAACACTATATGCTAGTTTTGGGTCTATTTTTGTATTTTAAAACATTAGTTGCTTATTTTCTTCAGATGGGCTTCTAAAGGAAGACATACTTATGGTCAGTTTTCATCCAGATTTGAAAGAAATAGCTATGGCATCTAGTGGAGAATTTATTTTCCTAATTGATCGATCAGGTAAGTCTGTGGCTTGTAATTCTTTTTAGTATGTCATCTCTATTATGTTATTCAGACTACTTTCTATTCTTGTTTCCAAACGTTGATAAAGCATCTTTTTAAGTTATTTATGGATTTTGTATTTGTGATAATTTCTCTTTTTATCATACATCTTGTTCTAGAGTTGCATTTGTCAAATGTGTTTCATGATATATTTTTATACGCCCGTTTCAAAAATGGGACGTATTATGGGAACACCCGTGGCGGGCGGGTAACTTCCACATGTTGTCCGCTCTCTAAGTCAAAGAGTTTTCATTCGATCTTTACCAAACCTGATGAAAATGTTTGTTGGCATAATATCTCGGCCAAGTTCAATAACCAGCCACATCGCCCCAGGCACTTTGGAATTATGGCCCTTGAATTATCCAAAATTTGCCAAATTAGCCTTGTCCACTCTCTAAGTCATATCGAAATAACCTAAAATTTGTCTTGTTTTAACTCTGAGCTCTGAATTATGATGGGCGTATTTTGTGGCAGTTTGCCACTCTTGAACACACTGGTTTTTAATTTCATCCCCAGGTTGAGAGCAAAGAACACACTGGTTTTTGCATGCATATATCAACTGACATGAACTTATACAGTGTATTGTTTGATATGTAGACACATGTATTACTGAAGTTATCAATGCTATTTGTTTCAGGTAGTATGATGTATGACAAGATTAATGATGCAAGAGATGCCTTGTTGTTGTTCCTGAAGAGTTTACCTCCAAATTCATGCTTCAATGTTGTCAGCTTTGGGTCCAATTTTAAATGTCTTTTCTCATGGTAAGTCATGCAGTATGTGTGTTATATATATATATATACACGTATACATTGCTGTTATAATTGCTGATATAATATTGTCTTTTGGAAGAACAAGTTGGAACTTATTTGAAAGCTAAGAAAACTCTTTTGGTCTGTCATAAACAACTATATGGTATTGAGCTTTAAGCCATTGTATAGGGTAATATTTCTCCATTTGAACCACACAATAGTGAGATATACTTGCGCAAAAAACAGTTTTACACTTACTGGTTAATTGTTATCAACCGCTGTATATAATGGAAAAAGTTGATGAAAAACATCATTACACCAGATTATAACAAGCAAATTATTGTTATCAGTTATATCTGTTTCACCTTAGACAAAAATGCAGACTGAAGATGTCAAATGTTTAATAAAAAATATGTCATGTTTGACCTTGCCAATTACGTAAATTGCGAATGCGTTTCCATGACTATTCCTGAGTAATCCAAATATTTAGCAGAGCACAAGTATTGATGACATGATACCCGTGTTTTACACAATCATGTGATGTGACACCTCATATTTAAATGCATCTTTTATCATTTAGATAAGGCAATTTGAAACATTAACCGCAAGTTAGTGTTAACAAAAATGCGAGAAAATTGTTTAAATGTACCAAATGACTTGATAAGAAATTACTGATTATTGCATTGATTTTGAATCTTCTGAAATTTGATACACCACCATTAGTACATGTACTACTAAGTTTGAGTGTATTCTTAAGAATAGGTGTGTTCTAAGAAAAGCACATGTTTTGAAACACATTCGCTACACTTGTGGGCTCTTTAATACTAACCAGTGATTGCAAGGATGACAATACAAGCTGAATTCATCTTGTCATTTATCCACCACCTTTGGACCATTGCATATCCCTTAAATACTGTTGTAACCTGCAATAAACAAATAAGAATTACCTCTACATGCTTTCTCTGTTTGAATTTCTACACTGTGCCTTTTACTTTTTATATGTGCAACAACCATGTATCCATGTCTTCTCCTGGACTACAGTCTGTGTAATAGATTGTTTACAATGATTTCAGTGGAAGTAAACCATACCATGAGAAAAGTTTAAAAAAGGCGTTGGATTTATGTGAGAACATGAAGGCTGACATGGGTGGTACAGAGATTTTAAAACCATTACAGCAAATCTTCAAGCAAAAACTGATTCAGGGTCATCCAAAATATGTATGCACATAACTGCTTCTAATTTACTTCAATCTTTTGTAGAATATTTGTGCTAATAATTATTATTTAAGAAATAATAAATCTGTTCCTATATTTGATCAATGTATAAAATATGGGTAGAAGTTTGGATGGATAATTCAACCATGAGTGTGTAGCGACTCTGGGCTGAGTGGACTGCTCTGTATTGATGTATTTATCTAGTCCTTTATATGGTATTACAGTGAATGACTGTTTGTTCAGGAGTATTATGTTGGAATCTCAATTAAACCAGTACTGAGATTATCTGTGCTAGGTTCCCATGTAATGGACTTTTGTATAATCTCTAAAACACTTGTCTTCTTACTTCTTAAAAAACTTACTTAAAAGAAAAGTTTACTTGTTCAGTAGGACATGCAGTTTGAATTGTTTTATATTTAATATTGTCCTCTTCAAATTTAGTATTTACTGAAAAATTAAAAAAAAAAAAAAAACTAGCAGACAAACAGATTTATCAAAAGGATCACTTCAGTAATAGTCCCATTCTTCACTTTGCAAAAAAGCATGTAGTACTGAGGTGAGTGATATAGGCCACCATAGCCCTCTTGTTAAATGCTACATGTCTGTGTCTTTTGCAGTTGGTAAACTGTCTTCATGTACTGTTCCCCTAAAGGTTACAGGATATACATGGAGCTCTTTATGTTTGACTATATACACTGAACAATTCTAAACGTCCATCTGGTATTTCGTCAAAATATAAGAACAGAAACAAATGTACACATTTGCGCCTATTGAACAGACTGGCAACCAGAAATATTAATAAAAAGTGTTCAATAATACAGAAATTATATATTTTATAATTATTTTCCAAATTCACTTTGAATTGTTTAATTGATTTATAAAGTTTTTCAATCCTGTCGAATCGGAGTACCAGCATAAATCATATGGCGCGTTCTTCAGTGGTCATTCTTGTCATATTTTCTGTTTTTTTTATGTTGGACATACAATGTGGATTGCATTGAAATGAAATTTACCACTTAGTACACAGTACCTGTGATTTGTGCCAAAGTTGAAAATCGTACTTGCCTTCATGCATGGTCAACCATGAGAATAAATAGGTATTTTCTTTATGATAGTCGATAGAGTACTATGTATAATAGTAGAATGCCAAATTTTAAGTCGGCATGTAATACCTTTTCATAAATTCGTATTTTATTACATGGACGTTTAGATAATTTGTTCAGTGTAGTTGAAAATAACAGAAACTGCTTATGTTACACTTATTGGACTCTATACTTTTTCTAGGTATTTGTTTTGACTGATGGTGCAGTCAGTAACACCAATGAAGTTACTGCCTTGGTTAAGAAGCAATCTATGGTGACTGGTACCAGGTAAGTGGACTATTGTATTTCATAGAGTTTTGGGTTCATTTTGAACAAAAACTAAATGGTTAAGCTTGGGATGGAGAACTGTTGATCTCCAAAGTTCTCTGTAGGAATACCTTGCACTCATCTTCACATAATTCACTGTTAAGCAGATAGAACTACATGTTGGTACATCTTATACTAATCACTCAACATGACTGTTTCCTAGGCTTCTATCCAGTACTGGCACCAAACGGGGATTGTGAAGTTCTAATCAAACCCCTATAAATGTGGGACTTGAACTCCCGACCTTTGGTTCAGAACTAGATGTTTAAGAAATAGCAGTTGAAAATATACTGATAGGAAATGGTAGACAGACATCAAGACAATTTTCTATGTGTGGTGTAAGTTTCAAGTTTATTCTTTAAAGTTTTCATATTTAGTGAAACTGTACTTCGTGTTAACGATTTATGTGTGTTAACAAATCTTCCTTAAATGCTGCAGTACTTGCGGATTGTGGACGTTATCCGATATGTATAGAGTCTGCTAGACGTTGTATTAAATATTGGTTCAAAATTCTCAAAATGCTAAATACAAGATATGTAAGGAAATGTTACAATATGTTAGTAAGTACGTCGTGCACCAAGTATTTTAACTGGGCAAATGAAATTGAGTATCTTCTATGTAGCAATGGTTTTGGTTATGTCTGGTTAAACCAAGGGGTACAAAATGAAAACTTATTTCTTGAGTCATTTACTCTAAGACTGAAAGATAAATACCTCCAAGGCTGGTATAATACTTTAGAATCTTCAGCGTCTTATAAAGTATATGAAAACATTAAAGCTGACTATGGAAGGGAATCATATCTTTCAATACTAAATGTTAGAATATTTAGACATAGCTATGCTCAGTTTAGAACTGGCTTACCTCACCTAGAAATTGTTAGGAAAAGATACCATAATGCTATACAAGAAAATTGCAACTGTAGAGTGTGTTCAATGAAGTTTTGGAGGATGAATTACATTTTCTTTTAGTTTGCCCCATTTATGTTGACTAACGTAGTTTATACATCCCAAAGAAATATTTTGTTAATAGGTCATGTCATAAGCTACATACATTGCTATCAAGCAGAAATGAGAGTCTTATTAAAAACAAGGCTTTTTATATTCACTTTGCTTCATTGCGTAAAAAGATGATACTGCAATTATAATTAAAAACTGTTTTGTCTCTACTATACTTACCTGTAGTAGATACGATTGTAAAGCTCATACTATATGGACTGTTATTATGTTTATGTTATCGAAATGTTTATATGTACATTGCAATTGTGCAATTATGTTATACGCATTGTATTTACAACCTTTGTTCTTTCCACACTACTTACTTGTGTACGCACAATTGAAAAATAACATATAAATTGTAATATATTATGTTATGGGCTGGAGGCCTAAGTCATCAATAAACTTATTGTATTGTATTGTATATTTGTTTGTCTCTTGCTTAGACAGGGTGATTAAAACATGCTGTTCTATAATATGCCACATATCAAGTGATCTGTTATAAATGCATGATCTTTCAGAGTGTTTTCAGTTGGTATTGGATCTGATGCCTCGACTGCTTTGGTTAAAGGTATAGCTACAAATGGAAATGGCAAAGCTGAATTCATCACCCGTGGAACAAGGGTGCAGTCTAAGGTAGAATGTTTGTTATCATTTTAATTAAATCCTCTTTATTTTAAAGCATTGTTGATGAGGATGCATGACAACAACTAACCACCTTGTGAGTTCGACTCCCAACTAGGGCAAGTTTGAAATGGAAACTTTGCATTTCCCTGATTTAGGCACGAGTACCGGTTAGTAACCCAGAAAGCAGTCTTGGAGAGTGATTAGATTTTAGATTAATGTCAAAATAAAATGTACAATTTTCATGGCAATATAAAATTAAGACATGCATTAGCAAAAACAATATGTATGAATTAATTAAGCCAAAGGAATCAACATTATATGTTACGGATACCACAAAAAAGAATTTTAGTATAAACTGTAGTCTCCCAAACTTTGCCTTGAGAGGCGTTGTATTGTCATGCTGGAAAGTGCCAGGTCCGTTATTTTGCATGAATGGTATCATTGTATTGTTTAAAACATTGATATAACCTTGAGCATTGAGATTTCCTTGGATAATGACCAGATCAGTTTTCAGATTCCCCATTATCCCACCCCAGACTGTAATACTGCCACCACCAAATCTGTCTCTCTCCTGAATACAACAATCTGCAAGTATTTCTACGGCAATAGGAGCGTATTGTGCCATAACAGTAAACCGTGACTCATCGCTAAAAAGTATAGATTGCCACTGGTTGCACGTGAAATGTAAATGACGTCGTGCCCATAACAGTCTGGCAGCTCAGTGACGAGCTGTTAAAAGCTGTTCAGTATATGGACGACGAGCACGAATAGGAACACGGTTCTGTCTCAAACGGTTTATGATTGTCTGTGCATGAACCCCGTAACGCCGAGCAGTAATGGTTGCTGGTAAAAAAACGATTATCTAGGTGAGTCAACGTGATAACGCGATCAGTACATAACGTTATAGCATCTACGCGGCCGGGTCTTGCACGATCTCTGACAGATCCAGTAGTGTTGTACCAGTTCGCAAGATTATGAATAGTCTGTCTGGAGCAGCCAAAATGACCACTACGTTATTTACCATTGACCCCGCCCGGAGCATACCAATAGCCTGGTTTCTCTGATCTTCAGAAAGACGTGGCATCACTAAATGCAATTGATTTTTAAAACAAATTCAATATTTTTTATCTGTGCTAAGCAGCAAATGATTACTTGTCAGTGTAAAACCTGTAAGTGAAACCAATGTTGCTGTGCATGTGCAAAGTAAGGAAAACTTTTTTCCTGTTTGGACTCGTAAATATACTTGCGATTTTTAAAACAACAATTGCATAATCGTTATCCGCAATGGAATCGTGATAAACATGTGTAACACTTACAACAACATATATACAAACAAAACAAATATTCAAAAAAATAAAGTGTAACTTTTTCATTTTTGGGTCAGTGTAGTAGAGCAACCAGCCTTCTTGGGCCTTTTGTTTAGGAATTGTTAAAGCTATGTTAGTTCCATGTTTTAATATGTTTGGTTCTGGTCTCATTTGGATAAGTATTTTTAAGGTGAACCAATGAACTATTTTTGATTCTAATTTAATTATACATGTAGTAATTATGATACAAATATTTTTTAAGGTTGTGTCATTGTTAAAATGTGCAATGCAGCCAGCAGTTATTGAAGTAGACATTAAATGGGATCTACCACCAGATGTCTTATCCACCATGATCCCTGAGCCACCCAGTATAATTACTGCAGGCCACAGACTCACTCTCTTTGTTGTACTAGAAGGTGTAGATATTTATGTATGTATCATGGATTATTATGTTTGTTTGATTTTTTGTGTTTTAAAATTTACACTAACACATTGTTATATGACTATTTTCTAAATTTTATTGTTGGATTGTAATAATGTAATAGCTGGAATTGTCACTACACGACCCTGGATGTTTATGTGACTTAAAGCACCATTTAATACGAAAAAAATATATTGGTAAGGTATATCCCAGGTGTGCCTTCTGTTATTATTTAAGTCATAGTTGAGTAGAACAACCAAACTTTTGCAAGTCAATTGTATGGCTTCCCCACATAGAAGAAGTCTCATCCTGACAAGGCTTGGAACATTCGTGTTGAGAGGCTAAGAGGGTTGCTATGAATAGTCCATCACCCAAGTACATAAATTATCAAAGTATTTGTTGGTTTTGAACTTAATCTACTCAAAACTGATGTTTGAAACTCCTTGAAAAATGCTCTGTTAGTCACTTTGCTTTTAGGAAGGAGTAAAGATATGTTAAGTCGAGAAACAAAGAGTGCTGTATCTATTTTTTTGTGCTTTTACATTACAGTTTTAAAAGGGGATTAAAATCTGTTGGCATGTTTGTTAACTGTTTAGAGAATTGATGGCACAAGTAGTTGTTAAAAACTTGAATAAAGTACTAGAATATTTTCTCAGAAGCTCTGTATGAACGATACTTTGTTATATTTCAATCCAGACTGTGTATGCCCCAAGTACTGTTACTGTGACTGGTAAACAGAATGATAGAGAGATCAGTTTCTCTATGAATTTCACATTATCAGAAGAACAGGAATCCACCTCCTCTGCACCGGTTCATCGCCTAGCAACAAAAAAGAATATCCAGCTACTTCAGACTCAGGAATCTGTAACGGTGAACCTAGGTATTTATTTTTTATTCATAATTATTAACCAGATCATCTTTTTGTTGATGCCCTGTTACTAGCATACACAGTATTGTTTTCCTTGTAGATAGTACAGTATCCATGTGTTTGATATATCTTTATGCTTTATGTACTTAGAGTCATTGGACAAATCTAAACAATAACATGCGGCACTGTAACTATTTCTGTAACCATAACACAAGAAGAATTCACAACTCAAGTCAAACAAACCATATTTACTATTTAAGTATTATGGTATATGCTATCGACTATGTGTTTTTGGGTAACCCTCTTTTTCAAAGACCTGTTTTTAAGCTATGTTTATCATCTTGATAAGACACTTCAAAAAAGTTAATTTAGATTGAATGATCATTGAGAGTATCACTGACATTGCTATGTTTCCTATCACTTTGCATTCTTATCTCTGCATAGTGTTACAATCTGTATTTAATTACTGTGACCACAATCTGTGTGTTCAAATTTTGCTTTGCATGTATGCTGTTATTATCTGACAATGCAGACATTGTTGTATTGTTTCTGTTTTCTGAACATTGTAAAAAGTCAGTTTATGCCTGACCTTGGAAACTGTATAGTGTTCTCTGTTCCTAGGTGATGTGTCTTGACTTAAATGGAACAATCTTTGAAAATCTTCTTCTCCTAAATGGCACGGCCCAGGGTTTTGATATTTTGATATTTGGTATGCAGCATTGTAAATTGGTCTCCTACCAAGATTGCTCAAATTATGCCTCTGTGGTCACGTTTTTCTATAGAGTTAAATAGGGAATAATTTTGAAAAATGTATATCATAGGTCCATGTGCACATTGTACCTACACTGACCCAAAATGAATACTTTACATTGATTTCAAAAGTATATATTTGTTGATAAATGTATATTCGGGATTGATTTTTTTTAATATCAATGTGTTTATGTAATTTACTGGGAAAAAATCAGACAATGCATATTTTTTATGAACAATTAAGTGGAGAGGGGTCGAAATGAAAATTCCAGAAAAATGTGAATTATCACACAACATTTAGAGAAAAGAAAGTACTGACCGAGTGATTTTATAAGAAGCATCGATAACCAGTGTGACCGCCATTTTTACGAATGCATTGCAGAATTACGTCGGCTCATTGAATTTGTATGACAGCATATGGAATATGGAAGTGCATTTCGGAGGTCATTTATGGTATCAATTTGATGCTCGGACCTGGCTCTCTGACCCAATTTATCCCATATGTGTTCTATTGGGTTCAAGTCTGGGGATACAGCAGGCCAAGGCAAGACGAACATTATTTTGAGCAAGGAATAGTGTAGTTATACGCGCCTTGTGAGGCGTTGCCTTGTCATGCTGGAAAGTGCCAGGTCCGTTATTTTGCATGAATGGTATCATTGTATTGTTTAAAACCAAATCTGTCTCTCCTGAATACAACAATCTGCAAGTCTTTCATTTCTACGGCAATAGGAGCGTATTCTGCCAATGCAGATGTTGTTGTATTGTTTCTGTTTTCTGATAAAAAATCAGTTTTTGCCTGACCTTGGAAGCTGTATGTGTTCTCTGTTCCTAGGTAGTGTGTCTGGAAGCTGTCTGGTGTTCTATGTACCTAGGTGGTGTGTCTGGAAGCTGTATAGTGTTCTCTGTTCCTAGGTGGTGTGTCTGGAAGCTGTATTGTGTTCTCTGTTCCTAGGTGGTGTGTCTTGAAGCTGTATTGTGTTCTGTTCCTAGGTGGTGTGTCTGGAAGCTGTATTGTGTTCTCTGTTCCTAGGTGGTGTGTCTGGAATCTGTATTGTGTTCTCTGTTCCTAGGTTGTGTGCCTGGAAGCTGTATTGTGTTCTCTGTTCCTAGGTGGTGTGCCTGGAAGCTGTATTGTGTTCTCTGTTCCTAGGTGGTGTGCCTGGAAGCTGTATTGTGTTCTCTGTTCCTAGGTGGTGTGTCTTGAAGCTGTATTGTGTTCTGTTCCTAGGTGGTGTGTCTTGAAGCTGTATTGTGTTCTCTGTTCCTAGGTGGTGTGTCTGGAAGCTGTATTGTGTTCTCTGTTCCTAGGTGGTGTGTCTGGAAGCTGTATTGTGTTCTCTGTTCCTAGGTGGTGTGCCTGGATGCTGTATGGTGTTCTCTGTTCCTAGGTGGTGTGCCTGGATGCTGTATGGTGTTCTCTGTTCCTAGGTGGTGTGTCTGGAAGCTGTATTGTGTTCTCTGTTCCTAGGTGGTGTGCCTGGAAGCTGTGTGGTGTTCTCTGTTCCTAGGTGATGTGTCTGGAAGCAGTGTGGTGTTCTCTGTTCCTAGGTGGCGTGTCTTGAAGCTGTATTGTGTTCTCTGTTCCTAGGTGGTGTGTCTTGAAGCTGTATTGTGTTCTCTGTTCCTAGGTGGTGTGTATTGAAGCTGTATGGTGTTCTCTGTTCCTAGGTGGTGTGCGTGGAAGCTGTGTGGTGTTCTCTGTTCCTAGGTGATGTGCGTGGAAGCTGTATTGTATTCTCTGTTCCTAGGTGGTGTGTCTGGAAACTGTATTGTGTTCTCTGTTCCTAGGTGATGTGCCTGGAAGCTGTATGGTGTTCTCTGTTCCTAGGTGGTGTGCCTGGAAGCTGTATGGTGTTCTCTGTTCCTAGGTGATGTGCCTGGAAGCTGTATTGTGTTCTCTGTTCCTAGGTGATGTGCCTGGAAGATGTATGGTGTTCTCTGTTCCTAGGTGGTGTGCTGGAAGTTGTGTGGTGTTCTCTGTTCCTAGGTGGTGTGCCTGGAAGCTGTGTGGTGTTCTCTGTTCCTAGGTGGTGTGTCTGGAAGCTGTATCGTGTTCTTTGTTCCTAGGTGGTGTGTCTTGAAGCTGTATTGTGTTCTCTGTTCCTAGGTGGTGTGTCTTGAAGCTGTATGGTGTTCTCTGTTCCTAGGTGGTGTGTCTTGAAGCTGTATGGTGTTCTCTGTTCCTAGGTGGTGTGCCTGGAAGCTGTATTGTGTTCTCTGTTCCTAGGTGGTGTGCCTGGAAGCTGTATGGTGTTCTCTGTACCTAGGTGGTGTGCCTGGATGCTGTATGGTGTTCTCTGTTCCTAGGTGGTGTGTCTGGAAGCTGTATTGTTTTCTCTGTTCCTAGGTGGTGTGTCTTGAAGCTGTATTGTGTTCTCTGTTCCTAGGTGGTGTGTCTTGAAGCTGTATGGTGTTCTCTGTTCCTAGGTGGTGTGTCTTGAAGCTGTATGGTGTTCTCTGTTCCTAGGTGGTGTGCCTGGAAGCTGTATGGTGTTCTCTGTACCTAGGTGGTGTGCCTGGAAGCTGTATTGTGCTCTCTGTTCCTAGGTGGTGTGCCTGCAAGCGGTATGGTGTTCTCTGTTCCTAGGTTGTGTGTCTGATGCCTGATGCCTCAGCAACATTTAAGTTTTGGTATCAGGAATCATAATCTTTATTGTGTGATGTTGGTGGCACTATTACAACCAGTGATTGAGAACCAGTCATGACCTACTCCCCATAAAATATAATTCATATTATATTCTGTATTTCAGATTGTAGATGGTTTTATTTTAGCCTGGTTTCTTGGATAAACTTTTGCCACAATATGTTCTTTCAGATGAGTATCCATATGGCAATCCTGAAGATGTGCAGTCACTGAGAAATAAAATCATTGATCTAAGTTGTCACAGCAACGTTATATCCAAATTTACTTCGTTTGTGGCCGTTGATGAGGATGGAAAAACGGTCGAGACAGAAGCAGTTGAAAGGCCGTGTCCAGTTCCTACAGTATCAAGAAATTTTCTTGAGGGTTTTACACAGTTGTACAAATGTGAAGTATGAATTGATATTGAAGCAATGACTGATGTAAAAAAACAGCCTATGGCATTTTGATCCTATAAACTTTACTGTTTCTAAACACATGATTAAATCTGTTTATTTTGGAAATAATGTGTGATGTTAATGTATGATGGTTTTCTGTTATGTGGAGGGATGTTTTGTGATAGAAGAAATATAAACAGATTAAACTGAACATGTAGATGGGTTTTTTATGCCCCCGCTCTAAAGGGGGCATATAGATTTACAGGAATGTTCACCAGCCAGTGGAGTTGTGCACCTGGGGTTTCATGTTTGGCCTTGCCCAGTAAGTGAAAAGTTATGGTCCTTGACTTAGTTAAAATATAGACTACAGAGCATGCAATCTTGTATCGCACATATCTCAAAAAGTTGTGCACCTGGGGTTTCATGTTTGGCCTTGCCCAATAAGTGCAAAGTTATGGCCCTTGACTTAGTTAAAAGATAGCCTACAGAGCATGCATTCTAAGCGCTTATCTCCCAAAGTTCAGGACCCAGACTCACAAAACTTTACAGGAATGCTCACCGTTATGTGTAGTTGGAGTTTCATGTATGATAATGCCCAGTAGGTGCAAAGTTATGGCCCTTGTCTTATCACCATTATCGGTACAGTTGTTCACTTCGTAATTTTGATACACATTCACAAACTATGAACAGAATAATAGCTTTTGCATTTGTGACATAGGTTGGAAGTGGGGGCATCTGTGTCTTATGGACATATTTCTAGTTATGTATAAATAACATTGGACTCTCTATCTTACAAAGATCTTGATTTATCTGTACTAAACTTGGTTACAATGTTCATGGTTATAATACCTCATTTGAGTTTGATACCCAGCAAAATCGACTCTGGCACTCTGGAGTTGTGGCCCTTGAGTTATCAAAAACTCATGAAATGATCCTTGAGTTATCAAAAACTCATGAAATGACCCTTGAGTTATCAAAAACTCATGAAATGACCCTTGAGTTATCAAAAACTCATGAAATGACCCTTGTGTTATCAAAAACTCATGAAATGACCGTTGTGTTATCAATAACTCATGAAATGACCCTTGAGTTATCAAAAACTCATGAAATGACCCTTGAGTTATCAAAAACTCATGAAATTACCCTTGTGTTATCAAAAACTCATGAAATGACCCTTGTCCGCTTTCTAACTCAAACAATATGTGCTGGATCTTCTCCAAACTTAGTCATTATGTTCATGGGGATATTAACTCGCTCAAAATAGATAACCAGCCAAATCTCCCCAGGCACGCAGAATTCTAAAGTCATGAAATGACCCATGTCCACACTCTGACTCAAAACAGTTTTTGTTGGATCTTCACCAAACTTGGTCACAATGTTTGTGACAGCTTGGCACTCTTGTTATCCATGCACTGATGTTAGAAATGATGCAATTTGTTTTATTTTCATTTAAAGAAGTTGCAAATGTTTTGAGCAAAGTATTGGAACAGCTTTGGTACTGACATATATGCCGATTAAAAATTAATTCCATGATAGATATTGTTTAGTTATGGTGAATAATTCATTTTCAGAGTAACAATAAACAAACATAATAATTTGAAATATTTTACGTTTCCATGGTTTAATTTGTAAGCAAACAAAGTGATTTCATCATTGTAATGCTGAAATTCTTATGCAGTATATTGTTTGCACATTATGTTAGTTAACAATTAATCTTCAGTTTAGTTCAGACAATTTAGTAAATGATTTTTGTCAAGCCTGGTGGCAGTAAGCTTGACATAGTTGCCACAATGGCAGTTTGGTGTATGTGCATGCATGGTCCGGATTTGCTTGGTCTGGACCATTACTCTGTCATTTATTGGATGATTTTCAAATTACTGGGCACAAATGTTCACCATGATGAGACGGAGTACAACACGCAAGACCCATGTCTGTAACTCAAAGGCACTCTTTGAGATCAAAAGTTAAAAAATAGGTATACTCGTTATACAATGTATAGCATTATATAACCATATTCTCTTCAACTCTTAACAATTGGCGGGCTTGACATGTTGCATTTGGGCATCTAGTATTGCAATACAAATATAATTGCGAAGAAAATTGAAATCAAAATGAATATGATGAAATACAAAAAAGATAATTTGCCATTCTTAGGTTCATTTTGAATGTGTGTGGTATATGAAGTAAAAGTATCATCAAATCAAAAGTCTTCAAATTAAATTTGTGATATGACTTAAATTGATAGAATCTTAGTTTTTTTGCATTTGGAGGTACATGTGTGTCTATTAGAGTTTCAATGTCTTAACTTTGGATTGGTTAATCTTCCCACAGAATTTTCCTGACTTTGGTTAACATTCTGCTTTAAAACTAAATTCATTAATGCCACTTCTCCATAGATTGTCAGCTTTAACATTTTTATACTTTGCTTCACAATGTGAAGTGGGGGCTATATAGGAATCACACATGTTGTGCCATCACAGCATGTTCCATGAAACTTCACACAAGTTATTTCTACCAAGCTAAGTTGTGAATATCGTTGGCGACCATCTTGGATTTTCTCAAAAATATGTCTGACAAAGTGGCATTGTGGGTATTAATCACTTTCAATGATAACTCTTGTTTAATCTGAACCATTGTACAACTTCAATTTGCTTTTCATTTCAGTCTAGTATGATAGGTTGTGGTTTTTTCGATGGTCATTGTGGAAACGTAAGTAGCGACTTGTTGTTAATTCCACACATACCTATATATATCATCAGGTCATACTTAGTGTGTTTCTATGTCAGACATCATCACATCATCAGGTCATACTTAGTGTGTGTCTATGTCAGACACCATCACATCATCAGGTCGTACTTAGTGTGTTTCTATGTCAGACACCATCACATCATCAAGTCATACTTAGTGTGTGTCTATGTCAGACACCATCACATCATCAGGTCATACTTAGTGTGTTTCTATGTCAGACACCATCACATCATCAGGTCATACTTAGTGTGTTTCTATGTCAGACACCATCACATCATCAGGTCATACTTAGTGTGTTTCTATGTCAGACACCATCACATCATCAGGTCATACTTAGTGTGTTTCTATGTCAGACACCATCACATCATCAGGTCATACTTAGAGTGTGTCTATGTCAGACACCATCACATCATCAGGTCATACTTAGTGTGTGTCTATGTCAGACACCATCACATCATCAGGTCATACTTAGTGTGTTTCTATGTCAGACACCATCACATCATCAGGTCATACTTAGTGTGTGTCTATGTCAGACACCATCACATCAACAGGTCATACTTAGTGTTTCTATGTCAGACACCATCACATCATCAGGTCATACTTAGTGTGTTTCTATGTCAGACACCATCACATCATCAAGTCATACTTAGTGTGTGTCTATGTTAGACACCATCACATCAACAGATCATACTTAAAGTGTTTCTATGTCAGACACCATCACATCATCAGGTCATACTTAGTGTGTTTCTATGTCAGACACCATCACATCATCAGGTCATACTTAGTGTGTTTCTATGTCAGACATCATCACATCATCAGGTCGTACTGAAAGTGCTTCAGTGACAGCATGAGTTAAATGCCTTATTTATTCCAATTTATGTCGAATTCAGCAAAATAAAAAAGATTTCCACAGGCAGTAATGTAATTCCTTACCAAATATGTAAAAAAGATTATATACATATATTACATAAACAATGTTGTTCCACTTAAAATATTTGTTTGCTACTATACACTCATACCCAATATCTTTATCTGAATATAATACGTATTCATTTCACTGATGTTTAATATCGGTTTACAGCTGTATCTTATATTTCCTGGTTACCATACAGTCCTATCCTGTTCTGCCACAAGCTGCCTCTTCTGAAGTAGCGGTGGTGGACAAATGACTACTTCAGCCAAATTATAACCCAGGGTTCGAACCTATTATTTTCAGATTGGTAGTTGAGTGCCCTACAGACTGAGCTAACTGGGCAGGCATTATACAAATATCATTTTCCTGAAATAGTGATAGCTTCATAACATATAGTTGACATGTTAAAAGGGTATCTTACACAGGCATCATATTTTGTGTATTGTGTTATTTTCAGTTGAAATCGTATGATTCCTTCAGTGCTCCAAAAGGAAAAAAGAAAATGTCGTTGCGTGGACTTTTCTCAAGAAAGTCGAAGTCTGCTAATGCAAAGAAAAGTGCTTCAAGTGAGTAGATGTCAGATAATAATAACAATATATTTCATAGATGTATAGATCAGTTATATAATGATGGTTGGATTATTTGTCTACAAAAGGTTGCATCTTAGAAAATGGTTTGTTTTATTTGGAAAGGCTGGTGTTGCTCAGCTAGTAGAGTGATGTTGTCACCCACATGATCCGGAGTCAATGCCTGGGCACGGCAGGTAATTTTCTTCTCTAACATTCACTGCATTGATTTGTCCTCCACCTCAGATTCATGTGGGGAAGTTGTCAGCTGCATGCAGAAGTTAGTGCTGGCTGATATTTACTTCCAGGAACACTTGTTTCTTGTATTACTGAAACAATGAAAAACGAACACATGGATTGAGAAAGGGTGGGATTGACTTGATGCTGGTTGATATGGGTACATATGTCAGATTTATTAGTTAGTTGATTTAACTTGCTTATTCCAAAGTTGTCATTGAGCTGATGATGCAGTTTTGAGAGGGAAATTGGAAGACATTGGTAGATTAACCAAGCCTTACCATTATAACAGAATAAATAAAGATATTAAAGCAGATGTATGGATGTCGCAATAAAAATTCAAAAAAATATACGACAGTTGACTAGACAGTTCGAGACAATGGTGAAGAAATGATTATATATTCTACAATGATGTACCACTGTTTGATATATATTAGGTTCACCAGTTACCCGAGATGCAGATGAATTTTGTGATTTGGATTCTACAAATAATGAGGTTGAAAGTAGTTTGCTTAAAGAGGGAGCGTCTGATGAAGATATGAATTCACCTACATCAGAAAGAGTAGCATATTCAGGTTCAGGTATGGATAAAAAAGTCAATTTATTTAAAGTGTTCATGGATGTTTCAGTGTTTGTTAGATATTTACTGAAGTATTTTATATTTAATATTTGTTGATAATGTAATTGATACACCAATTAAGAAATATTTTAAATAGTCCTTCAGTCCTAGATTTAGGTAACAGAAGAATAGTTAAAAGAATGTTTGGTCAAATCATGTGTAGTCCTTTCAACCAGATACCATCAGTTGATGTAACAACTCGATTGAAATCATTGTATTACAAGCGTCTATTGCAGATCCTCCATGCAGGAATAAATCAATTTGCTTGAATGTCAAAATGGTGAATGTTATAATTTCACCAACTTCCTCTAACAAATCTGCCATTAGGGTGTTAGACTCAACTTGTTTTCATAGTCAGTAATACTGTCAATTCACATGCATCATACACTTATTTACTTGCAAAGAATAAATATTTAATGGCTGAACGCAAAGAACAAATATTTAATATCTGAACGCAAAGAACAAATATTTAATGGCTGAAAGCAAAGAACAAATATTTAATGGCTGAAAGCATAGAACAAATATTTAATGGCTGAAAGCAAAGAACAAATATTTAATGGCTGAACGCAAAGAACAAATATTTAATATCTGAATTCAAAGAACAAAGATTTAATGGCTGAACGCAAAGAACAAATATTTAATGGCTGAACACAACATCGGAAGAGCTGTTTTACAATTATGTACATTGTTAATATCATATAGGGGAGAACACTTTACATCTTTACTTATTTTTCAGGAGACAAAATGTTGGCTGTGATATCATTACAACAAATAAATGGACAATGGCTACTTTCAGATGCCTTGTTGAATGTTCTGGAAATAACAAAGGAAGATATAGAGAAATTAAATTTTTCTAAAGTATGTATATAGATTCTTGTTATGATTGTCTATTAATTATATATAAATGAACACATTCAGTTTCAGTTCAATATTTTCATTCTAAATCTTGTTTATACAGAGCACTGACAAAAAAACCTTGGATATTTTGTCCTAAATGCACATTTTGTATTCAAATCATTATGAATATAGCAAACAGCTGATATATAAGGAGCAGTTTATAAGGTCCCAAGGGTGTTCCTTATACTTTGTCTTGTAAGTATAGTACAGTATACTTTGAGTCATATCCAGGATCCCCCTGTCTGTTGCACCTTAAACCTGTGAAGGGTTTGAAAATACCTTTCTATACATTTACATCAGCCTGGTAAGATAATTCACTCTGTATGCCTTTATAGGGCGATTTTCATGTGACATATTTATGGTGTCAATTGTTTTTCATGTTACCAAAACCTATGAGCTATAAATGTGTAGTTATATTGTCTAAGTCCTTCTGCTTCCTTTAATTCCCATCTAATGTAAACTATTTAACAAAGTTTGTTTGAATGAATATTGTCGTCATTTCTAGACTTGTGTAATAATTGAGCATCCTGTTCAGATGATATGATGTATATCTTTATGCCTTTGACCACCTTTGCACCTTTTTATGAATAAAACTATAGATCTTCCTATAGTAGGACTGATAGGTATCATTTATTTAAGCATATTTTCCTCTTTAGCTTGTACCGGTATATTGATTCTAATGAACGAATCCTTATTTATTAAAAGTTGGCTCATGATTTGAATAAACAAATTTCGTGATATACATGTATATTATTTTATCATCTAAAACTGTTTGGACATTGTTTTTAGGTACTGATATTTATTACTTAATGCTCATTTTTTGTTCATTTGTTTACCTAAACAAACAGGACAATATATTCCCTATAGTTAAAACATCATCAATAAACATGCATTAACAAAGAATGAACTTGTTGAAGAAGAATACAAGTTTTGTCTGTTAGTAATATGGTAAAAAAGATATCTTCAATCGGTTATACATTCCAATGGTTCTTATTGCACGGCGTGTCAACGCCGTGCATATTGAGTTCTGTTAGCGTCGTTTTGCAATGGACTCGGTTAAGAACAAAATTTGGGGAAAAATCGAACAGACCCTAGGGTGGGACTAAAATCCGGGACTTTAAAAAAATCCGGGACTTTAAAAAAGTCCGGGACTTTGGTGGGAAAATCCGGGATCGATATTTTGGACTATATCGTAGGTATCAACGGTCAATAACGGATAGAGGAACATTCGTTCACACCCTTCAGTTAACATATGTTCCACACGAACAATTTTTAAAAATCGATCCCGGAGAATCACGGATCCCGGATAACGGGTTTCAGTCCCACCCCAGAGCCTATTGTGCGCCTGCGCAGACCGACCGGAATATATGACGGGAAGCGAACGATTGTACGTTGTAACGTCAATATTGATTTTGTATGCTACAAAAGCTAAATTAAGGTATGTGATTTTGTTGTATATTATGATTGATGTCATTAACTAATATTTTCAACTGTGTAATTATTGAATTTTATCGTTTCAACATTGTGGTTGACCCATCGCGTGGTTGACCTACATTTTATTTGTTATTGTTATGATGCAGCCAGCATTCGTCTCTGTGCTCTGTTTAATATTTTGCAGTATTTTCCCTCATTCATAAGTCATGTATCGTTCAAACATGCGTGATAATTAACATGTAAACGTTTAAACTCGCAGGTTGTATTAAATACAAAGATCACATGTTCTAACCTTACAGCGATTTTCCGAAAATGTACTTTCAGTTTCAACTTTCAATTTCATTATTACATGCAGACTGAATGTGTCTAAGTACATAAGCGTCGACTCGATTTAGCATATTCCTGTATGACCTCCAATACTTGGAAATGACCCTGGCCTCGGATATGAAATTGCAATGACTTTCAATTTTAAAAGTCCACGAAAAACACTGCCAATGATAGATGGAGAATCTCAATTAAGATAATTGTCTGATGACATCTTCAAATTGATGTCTTCAGATACACGATCAGCAAATGAATGGCTGTTCTAAAACATTATTTGAGATGAAAGGCAAAATGCATTATTATCCATTGGAAAGTCTAATGCAGTATTTTATTGATTTTCCTTTTATTGCAGGAAGTTCCGAAGAAGCTATATGTGAGGTACTGAGAATGTCAAAATAAAGAACATATATTTTGAAGATGCAACAAACAAATGTTAGGTGGCCTTATGGTGCAAATGTGTGAATGAAACCTTTCAACCTGGAGACTTGTCATAACAGACAGTGTTACAAATACCTACAGAAATGAAGTTTCCCTTTCAACAACATCCCAGACCTTAGTCACGGTATGTCACATGGTTCTCCTACTGTATAATAAACTCACTTTAAACAGATAAAAAATAGTGACTTTGAAAGCCTTGGAAAACTCGCGTTGAAGTGCATGTAACATTTCCTTGTATATAAATTCATAATTTGAAGTTTAATACTTAAATGTTCATGGAAAAAGTTAATTTGAAAGACATGTTGAATGAATAAAATAGCAGTACAAATGCTGTTTTGGTCCTTGAATTTTGTGAAAATACCCTTTGAAGAGTCCTTGAATTTTTTTTGGGAAGGGTGGGAAATCTGATTTGTGTTGTGTCTTGAACAACAGACAAATTGTGAGGTTAATTATTGCAATTATAGGAAATGATACATTGATATTCTGCTATACAAATTTAAATAGCAAGTTCAAATTATTGCAATCCTGTCGCCTGTTACCTTAAGCTAAAATAAGATATTGCAAAAAAATTCTGAATGTACTTTAGTACAGTAGTTATATCATCAAAAAGGCATAAAGTTTTTTTTGTCCATTCAGATAGTTTTAGTTTAATAATTTTAGCAGCTGTCAACTGATACTTTTGAAATATATTGTTATTGGCTAATGCTTTTTAATACCATTAAATTTTACATGGAGACATTAATATGTCATGGTTATAATAAACATGTTACTAAATCCATTGTTAAAGCAGAAAAGTAAAGAAATACACAATTAAAGAACAACAAACCGTCAAAGAGTATATGCAGCAGCAAGATCAAAGTAATACATTTCTTTTATCATAAACACGATTGGGTCACTTATCCTCACACTCCATCAAAAAGAGCTTTAACACTAGGCGAAAGGTTCAACACCTAAATATAGCAAAAATTGTTCAGATATTTCTTAAATATGTTTCATTAATACCCTTACAATATACCTATACTATTGTATTTTAACAGAAAACAGAATTTCCAGTAGAACACGTAATTGATGAGGTGGATAGTGTTTGTCAGGAAGAAGATGAGTTCTCCTTCTTAACAATAGATGACAAAGTAGTTGTGGTACCTGTAGGAATGGTGAAGCAGATGTTCCCAGATATGCAAGATGAACATTAGAGCTTCATATTGTTGCGTTGTGTAAACCTTACATAAGTGTCACTTGCACTTACAAGGACAGTGATCCCTTATCTATTCGGAACAACTGACAATGCAATCAAAGTTATGCGAAAAACTAGATACTTCCATTTCTGATATCATTCGGTATTTATTCATATCCCGGTATTGAATGTGCTAATTTTTTTTAATTTGAAGACATGATTCCCTGTGGCATATTCAAAGTACACACCAATTTTGATAAAAAGCATGACAAATTATGCAATTGCTTACAAGTATAATTTCTTTTGGAATATTTTTGTTGCCAAAATTGAAAACCTGTTGCCAAATTATTGTCTTTTTCACATTTGATGTTATTGGCGAATGACAGAGGGAACCCTAGAAACAAAAAATGTGGATTTTATTCTTGCTTTACAACTGTTTCAGAGAGAGAAAAAAAACTCCCCTCAACAACCTCTAACACACCACTTTATTATTTTCTTCATTGGTGGCTTTTAAAAATTGAAATTTACCATTAGCAGTAACTTTATTTCTGTAGGTAATGGGGTTAATATATTGCATCCTGTGGAGTGCAGTATTTTCTGGCCCTTTATTCTTAAATGTATAAAATCAGCTTGTTAGTGCAATGAAATTTACTTCAGGGACAATATTTATAATATTTGTGCATACGCCTTGGCATGTAACCAGGAAAGTACTGGGTAGATTCCAGGAAAGTACTGGTTAGATGCCAGGAAAATGGTAACTGTACGATGGGTCTCATTGGCACTATGCAGTGACCGTATTTGGCTTCAAAAATTGTCTGTTTGACCTATACTTCTCTACTGGCATCAAAAAAGTATATTTATGGTGTGCGGCAGACATACTGGGTCGACCAAATTACCATAATGTGCATTATAAAATGTGCGCGGCGACGGGCGACCTCATAAACACAGTAATACTATACATACATACCTTTTTACTGTATGGCAAAAGTTAAGTATGTCAAAAAAACACATGTAAAAAAACCCAGTCAGCACTCAAAAGTTTTAAAAAAACCAACCCCTCCCTTATTTTGATTTAATTTTTGCTTGGGCCTCTTATTTGAATATATTGTACTGTGTTTTGATAGTTGACTTTGCTTGTCTTTGATACTTGTAACAGTTCTTACATTAATGTGCTTTTGCAATATTCATGTCTTGCCTCAGTCTACAGGTGTTTTATTGCTGTTTGTTTCACTTTGATATTTTTTAATTATTTAACTCATTCGAGATTTGTTCATTGCATGATTGTCCTCAAATATTGTGTCACACAGCCCCACTCAGCCCCACTCGAATTCCAAAATAGCCACTTGGGCTTCTGATTGCCAGACATTTTTTCTAAAAAAATCTATTTACCCTTTGGCTGATTTGCTATGAACATGGCACATGATTGTACTGTACCAAAATTACATCCAACATCTGATTCGCTGACATATTTTGGATATTATATCTAAAGCTGCTAGAGCAGTTTAAACCAAACCGGGTAAAAATGTTCCTTGAATAGCCCTATGCTGTGTCTGCAGTCTACTTTCAACTTTTGATACAACTGGTCTAACATACTTTTTGTTACTGACTAAGCTCAAAGTAGTTTCCTTTAAAACAAAGCTTGGATGATTTGACCTGGATTCATGTATAAACTATATAAAAGATGATGTTTTTGCAATTAAGCTGCATATGAAGTAAACAGTTTAGTACTAATATTTAACTACAATGTATAATTATATAAACTTTGTTATTGCTTGTACATATGTGTTCATCATCTTGTATTTATTATGTCTCCACATGTTGTATGTTTGTCTGTCCAGTCTGCCTTGTTCTCCCTTTATCTCCAAAATCCAGTGATAAATTTTCATCAACTTGCTGGGAAGTATCAGTATGAAGTCTAGTAGTTCATATTGTAATTGTATTGAAAATACCCCACTGCAACAAGATAACTCATAACCTATGGCAAGCTAGTGTTATCATAACTTTATGCCTGGCCATACTGATTTTACTCTAATTTAGCGAGGATAGAATTTAATATGTCATTTCATAATTAAATATTCACAAACGTTACATAAAGGGTCTAATATCTTTGTATTTCATTTATTTACAATCGTGACAAATATTTCACTTGTTTTACAGTCTTAAGGTTCTACCATTATTACTGACCATTTTTCTTTCTTTTGGATTGAAAATCTAGCATTTCTAGAACAAGTCGGATTGAAGATCTCTTGGAAAAAATGTTTATTCTTTCTTCAATAATTTTTTATTCTTTTTCACATTTATGTCTTATGTTTTTGTTTTATTCCATATTCCATGCAAACCTTCTTACCTAGTTACACAAACTTTGATATTATAAAACTGTTTACAGTCAAACCTGTCTGTAAAGACCACCCATGGGAACAGCAAAATGTGGTCTTTGTTTACAGGTGGTCTCTATTAACATATTAAATATCATTTAAAATGGTCTGATGGGAGATAAAATTTATGGTCTTTGCAGACAGGTTTTGCACTAGTGGTCTTTGTTCGCAGGTGGTCTTTAACACAGGTTTGACTATAGTTACAAACACAGAAACTTATATGCAACGAGTTGCCAGCTTGGCTACATAGACAAGTGGTACTGTCCCACACCCCATTTGTTTGCTTTGATTGTATTGAGTAATCGTTTTTGCTTTTTGGTCATTATTGCATTATTTCTTTCTACTGTTAATATGTATGTGATATATGTAAATACGTTTATATTTCTCTTTGCTATGTTCTTTTTGTTTACTTCCCTAGTCATTCATATACTAAGTCTGCTAAATCCGTCTGTGTACACCTCCTATCACTTTTGTAGATTCAGGTATCATTTACAGTTTTCATTTACATATACAATTTCACCATTATCCAGTCCTCCACAAAGTTTATACTCATTATACATTCACACTGCTTGATAACTTATCCAGTGTGTGATTCTAGCATGCGGTTGTTACATACTGAAGTGATATCATATTTTGACAAGGTGCTATATCATTTAGTGATTAATGTTTTTGTATTGAGTTATTGTGTTGCATTTTGGTCACTTTTGCATTATTTCTTTCCACTGTAAATATGTTTGAGATATAAGTAAATACGGTTTTATTTCTCTTAGCTATGTTCTTTGCCTTATTATAATAGTCATTCATATACTACGGCCTGCTTTCACTTCCTACCACTTGTTCATTCAGGTAGCATTTTATAGTTCTCTCATGTGTCACTTTTTAGCTATCATTTACATTAAATTACACTATTTGTCTAACTTTCAAAATGTCTAAACTCATTTTACATTCACACATTGCTTGATTAATTCAGTGTGTGATGCTGGATGTCTGTTTGTCCACTGACATGTTGTTAATTAAACTGTAGTGCTCTCACATTTTGACATGATATGCAATATCATTTAGTGATTATTGTTCTTCTTTTTAATTTTTAGTAAATACTAATTATGTAAATTTGTCGGTATTTCTTTATTTATTTCTACCGTGATAATGATTGTGATTTATGTTAATATGTTTCAATCAATGTTTTGCATTTTGAGATGTATAATGTTGTCTTAATTTACATGCATGATGTTCATTATCATGAAAGTTTTCCGCACTATCAATTTCTATTTCTGTTTAACTGTCCATACAAAAACTAGTCTGTTCCTTAATAAATTCCTACTACTAAAACTACAAATGTACTTTTTATACATTAATATATAGTTACACATTAAAGCATAATAAACACATACTGTTAGTTCAAATTGCAGTTGTTCTATTTCATTTTGTTTACGCCGTGCACCCACCTTTGCTGCATCAGGCAGCAATTTTTTACTTGTTAGAGGTGTTTTAGCCAATGTTTCAACAATACTGGATGAAGCCAATTCAAACATTTTATGTTCATGATATTATATGTAGTTTATATATAAAAATGTATCTGTATACAGTTAGCTTGATGTTTTAATACACAGTACATAAAATCCTTTTGTCATCATTACAGGATTATTATGTATTACGGTTTCTTGATCAATTAAACGGTTTCTTGATCAATCAAACGTCTGCCATTGTTTTACATGTTAAGTCTTTTAACATGTATCTTTGCACAGTAGACTTGCATTTTAATTCAAAGTATATAGAATTGTTGTGTCATCATTACAGGATTGCAGTGTTGTATGTACGGTTGTTGTTGTATCCTGGTTGCGACATCGTTTTCAAGGCAGACAGGAGGAATGGCAGATGATAGAAGCGAAAGCACTTGCTTGGTTATCATCGAATGATGCTACTGTTCTTGTTGAAGAGAATATAAAACTTGCAGCTGATACTTTGTGGTTGAAATAAGACATTTTGTTTCAGTGAGATTTTGTTAAAGTACTACACATGTATTTGTAATAAGACATACTGCACGAAATATGACACATGCACGCATATTTTTCTACGAAATATTTGCAAGTTTTGTAAACCATTGATAAAACTTTTCACTAAAGACTTTCTATAAGTCATATAAACACCCCATTGTTATTTTGCATCATCATGCATACCTGTCAACCTTTTCATATAAGAATAGTAAGACTTCACGTTAGGAATTATAGCAATGGGTTTCAGCATCGTAATAGGGAAATTGGTGAATACATGTGGAGAATAAATCAGAATGTGTGACCTAATTTGACAGACCCCCCCCCCCATAAAGATGGATGCATTGCAAATGAAGGTCTTACATCAAATGTCCTCAGAAACTTAAGTTGTGTTTTAATCAACTTATGGTTGAAAAGCTAAATAACTACATTCAGTCATAATGGTAAATTAGCAAATTGCTGTCAACACAGTCACAGTTCTTGGAACTAATGAGTGACATTATTTAATCTTACATTACATAATGATATTTATAAATTAAAAACATTAATTAATCGGTTGAGGTTTGACAATATACAGGATAATAAAGTGTCTGACAAAAAATACATGACACAGGAATATGAAATCTTATTAAATTGGCCCTTAATCATAAATTCCTAAGAAGGGGAACAAGATCGTAAAAACGGAAAAAATCGTAAAAGTTGACAGGTATGCATTATGTTTTAATGGGTCTTCCTCTTATGTACCAAAACACTAAAAACTTATCACTAGAAACCTTGCCTCTGCAGAAGTGTTCCTTCTGAATATTCTTGTGTTATAAATACTTGTAATGTTGTATGTTTTAAAACACCATTGTGCCAGAATCTTATGAGAATGATGTTAAAATACATCGAGCGTTGTCGTGTAATACTCTATGACTTTTGTACCATTTCCTGTAGTACTATGATGTGCAATATTATATCTGTAAATGTTACTCTGAAAATGTCTTTATTTTCTATGAAAGTATTTACCTGATTTATTGGTCAATGCAGAAATTTGCATAGAGCTGTTTGAAGTGTGTTTGTTCCTTTGCAGATATTTATTTTTCCTTGCTGATATTTGCAGAGAGTTTGTCTGTTCTAATTATTTTGTCATTGTATTTATTGTTTGTCTAAGTCTGTTATTATTGATGTTTCCATTGTTTTGTTCATTATTTATGTTTATGTAGACATCATGAAATGCATTTAGGCTAGAATTCTTGTGGTGAATGATTTTAATGCCTACCCTGTTAACTTATTTGTTTATGTCTTTCTTTAAACTTTTCCTGTTGAAAGTGTACAATGATTGAAGTGACTGCTCTCCTGAATCAATGAGTTGCTAGATGACTGGACTGTCAGTCTGCATGTTGTAGGTTTAAGCACCGGATGAGACGTATATTCTCTGTGACAGTTTGACTGAAAACAATGCATCCAAAGTTATTTGTCCTCTACCTCGGACTCATGTGGGAAGTTGTACGAAAAGGATACTGGATGGTTACCTAGGAACTTGACTTAGATCGACTGACGGACATCTGTAAATGAAATACTATCAACAATAACATAAAACTGTAACATACAAGTACTGTCAACTTATTTATAATATTCTCTAATGTTGTGTGTAGAAAATCCAACATGAGTCTTTGTGTACTACTTAATTCATGAGAACTTTTTGAGACTATAGACATTTTGTTGAAGCCATCCCCATTTTTAATCAGGTTTTTGAAAAAAACCAGGTTATTAGAATGGTGTGTGTCGTTGGGCGGCTGGGCGGCTGGGCGGCCGGGCAGGCGGGCGTCAATCTGGGAGGTTTCATCACATTGTAACCAAATAGTTAGAACATGTGGAGAGCTAGCTTGGGATTTCTTTTGGGTTCGGTCTGACAAAGGTCAAGGTCACCATTACTAAAAATAGAAATTTGGTTTCCAGGATAACTTGAGCTACATTGATCAGATTGACATCAAACTTGGTGTATTGTAAGAATATGTGGAGAGCTCGCTTGGGATTGCTTTTGGGTTCGGTCCGACAAAGGTCAAGGTCACTGTTACTAAAAATAGAAATTTGGTTTCCGGCGAATAACTTTTGTTTCGTTGATCATATTGACATCAAACGTGGTGTATAGTAAGAAAATGTGGAGAGCTTGCTTGGGGTTGCTTTTGGAATCGTTTCGTCAAAGGTCGAGGTCACCTTTACTAAAAATTGCACTTTGCTCTCCGGCTTACAACTTTAGATTTGTTGGTCATATTGACATCAAACTTGGTGTATAGTAAGAACATGTGAAGATCTCGCATAGGATTGCTTTTGGGTTCGTTCTGTCCAAGGTCATGGTCACTTAAAATTTAAAAATCAGTTTCCACTTAATATCTTCGCTATTCGTGGGTTTTTTGACATCAAAGTTGTTGTATAGTTGTTGCATATATATATAATATATCTAAGTGTGAGTGTTTGTATGCATGTATCACCTCTGGCACCTTTGCAGCATTGATGATCATCATGTATTCATTATACAAATAGGGCCTTGGTTACAAATAATGAGGTTTGAAACCTGATTTGTGGGCATTGCCCATTTCTTGTTAACTATATTTTGCAATGCAAATTGTGTATTATCAAACCTCAGGTGACATCACAATGCAAATTTTCCAAAGGCTGAGTGGGTGTTATTTCGCTCTATCACATTGTGGCATCACCTGCTTTCTAAGGGAGTTCACTACTGACAAATTTGGTAACCTTTATGTGAGAATTACTTCCCCAATGCTTTTATTGCATCATATCAGCAAAACTGCAAACAACATATGAAAGTGAAAGATTTGTATGTAAATAAACTTTACATTTGTGCATAATGAGAACTTAGATCTTCACAATTTGTAACAGTTTTATCATAGATCATTTAGAGTTTTGTTCAGTATAATTAAACTAATACAAAATAGAAGGAAGGGTTTCGTTTTGACTCAAGAAAAATTATATCATTGATAATATTTTCTTTGTTGATAATCTGTACTGTGCCCTCTCTGCAATATTATATTTGTTCTGTTTTCAGTCATCATTTACATAGATAATTCACTGACTGGTTGTGTTTGTTTTTTCTCACAATGTTTGGTTGGTTATGCCTACCGTATTGTGTTATGTGATAACATTATTTGATGCTGTGAGTGGAATGTAAGCTCTTATTCAAATTGTATTGAATTGTACGTAGTTTGCTATGGCTTGCATTTGTTTTTACTACATAAATTGTGATGTTAAGGCATGTACTAAGGGTTGTACATACATATCACACACGCATCGGCTTTACACCAAACCCTTACACCTTACACAGCCATTAATGAACCTCTGTTGTGTGACTGGGTATTTTGTATGTTACATTATTTGCCATATTAAAAGTATGTCTTTATTAATACATATCAAGAAATAAAATTATTGCTATTTCGAAGGCTCCGCATAATACTATTGTAGCTTTTGTACAAAACTGAATTACAACAGTCCTGCAATATTTATACATAAAGTATATTTTTTACATATGCGAATAAATATTAGTACAATTTTGAATAAAGCATATTTTTGTACAAATGTGTGTAATAACTGTTGGCTGTTACTGTATTTAGTCTGTTAGTCACATTGAATTGTATTGTAAATGTTTATTGCATGTAAGTATGGGTAAATTCAGGTTGTTATGTACATGTATCAGCTGCTAACCCTGGAGGTCTTGTGGGTCCAAGCATTACTACGGTAACATGTACACATCCTCATAACAACCGAGTAGTGGTATTTCTAGGAAATGGAACAATTAAGCTTAAATACAATTCTGTTTATGTAATTCTTGTTTCTTAATGTTCACTTATTCTATATTATTTATTAACAAACTTTCGCAAAATCAAAACTGTACAATGTTTGGTTTTATACTCATATTCATCTCTCATGAACCTAGCTGAAATATGTCCACATATGTTTTGTAGGGTGTCAAGGTCTGTCGGAAGTGTATTTCAATAATCTTCCATGATATATTTTTTCATTAACCAAAGCTATGATTATACATTTTTTTAACTTAAGCGCCTCTAAAGAAAACTCTTAATTTTGCTAATGAATTGTAGCTAAAACTAAACTGTTATCATTCTCATTTTAGGTTTTGACTTATACATGTATGAGGTTTTCATAACAAGATAATTTCATATATTTGGAGTTTATAGTTAGTAATTTTTAAAAAAGCAGGAAAAATGTATGGATAAAAGCTGGTATTTTCATTTCATATTTTGGTACAAAACAAGTTAGTGCATATTGCCATATACTGATTGACCAATATACAGGCATTCTAGTGAAACCTTTAAAATCTGTAATAACCTTTAATTTTTGAAAAATACTTGAAAAACTTTATTTTTTCTGAAAACCTATACAACCTGGAATTCACTCTCCATACTTTTTTCACTCAGTTTGCCATGTCTTTTGGGAGCAACGAATGTTATATTGATATTGTACTATTCACTTATAGTGCCCAGTCAGGATCCTGTTGTTCTTATGGCAAATGTCAAATAACAGGGTAAAAAATAGCCTTTATTTGCTCATTATTTGTACAGAATTCACCTTAAAACACTGTATTTTGGTAAAATGCAACCTTTATAAAAAAACCTCTATATTGATTGAGGCCTGCTAGGTGACCTGGGTATATCCTGACATCCCTAATCTTGTGTATTATGAGTTTGAGATGATTCTTTTCAAACTTTAGTCTTCTGTCACTAAATTCGGTGATTTGTCCATATATATGCTCTGTGATATTTCTTCTTGCAATCTCTTGCAGCTATTTTTTTAAAGTAATTGCACTGTGTACATACTTTTCATGTAATTAAATATAATTAATTAAATGTAATTAAATTTAATGTAGTTACGTATTCTCTCTCTTTTGTTTAATGTGCATGTACTTGGCTGTTTCATGTTCACTGTGAGTGAAAGTTTCAATATATTTTTAATGCTGTATCCAAGACAAAAAAATGAAGATTTGTTTCTTGAGTGCATTTTGAAACATTTTTTACAAAACCATTTGTAATGTTTGTATAGTTGATGTATTTTTGCTTATGAAATGCGATGTTACTTGCATTTACCACTGAATATTATGAAATGCGATGTTACTTGCATTTACCACTGAATATTGAACTGTCGATTAATCTTAGTGAAATATTTAAAAAAAGATTGATGTTTTTTAATTGAAAAGTTCTGTGCACTTTTTGCAAAATTGTCGGCATGTTTAGGTTTGATGATCAATCATGTACATAGTTCGGGAGCATTCATCAGTTCTTCCTATAATTTCTTGTTATATAAATTCCAATATCTTCAAACAAGTGGTCAAATTTGAAAAAAAATCAAAATACAGTTTAACTGTTCCTGAAGGACAAAATAGCTGTAGGCTACTTGGTTTAAGATCAATGATACAATGTGGAGACAGACACACTTGCCTTAGCATGACAATAACAACTCTTCAAAACATTTAGGTGTCACCAGTACGGCCATTATGTGCTATTTGTTCTGTCTTGATCTGTTGTCCAACATACTTATGATAAGCAATATATACTTGACACCATCAAAAACGCAACTATTTGCACTAGGCTTCATTTTGTAGTACCAACTGTCAAAAGCGTGTTACATTTATATATGTGTTAATTCTTGTTAAAACTTTATTAAACTCTAGACCAATTATTTTTATTTCATTAATGACTAATTTTACGAAATAATGTTTGAGAAATAGTGACTATTTTTGCCTTTGTAAGGTCACTTTATCTATATGCACACTTTTTGTTTGCGTTTTTAATGGCGTTAATTATATTTATACTTTTCTATTATTTTTCCAATCTCATCCGTGCTTGTTGCTAAAGAGCTAAACGTCCTTTTAACAGAGATAACCACACTTTACAGAACAGTGCAACATCAGCAGAGCGGCCCTCTCTTAGGCAACAACTTTCTTTCTTCAACAACATTATCAATGTTCCCGTGGAAAACAATTGTCAACAAGTTAGCCTATCTTGAACTCTCTCAACAACAAGTGAAATGTGCATCGCCCAAAGGGTGTTGCTCTGGAGAAGTTGCATTGTATATTCACCTTTATGTTATTAATTAAAAAAGTAAAATACTCTATTCACATTACGTCATTGTTTGTTATTTATATCCGATTTGTACAGAGTGAATGTAACTAAAATAATTGTTTCTGATTCCTCCAGCATCCTCCCCACACAAATTGTCTTTATCCAAAATGTATTATTACAAATATGGAAGCATTACTCTTTTGGAGATTGGCTCCTTATTCTAACCGAATCGTAAAACTTCAATGTTGTCATTTTAATGTCTGAATAACTGAAGCTGATTTATGAAGTGACAATTTGCTCTTAGAATAAAATTACATTCATGAACATCTACTTTTTCATTCATTACCCACAAATGTGTGTTGTAATTGTGATGGTAAATCATAACAATGCCCTGCGAACAAGATGGACATATGATGCTTGTGTACTATCCTTTGCTACCTTAAGCTCCCGAAGTATTATTACATCATATCTGTCTCTCTTGTCAATAGTTGTTGTCTTTTTGCCAGTCGCAGTTATTGAATGAAATTCGACCTAGTTCGTCAAGATCTTAGCCAATATTGTATTTCATACTTTAGTATATGAACTGGCTTGCAATGACTTCAATGAAACCAGAAATTGATCATGGAAAGGTCGTAGTGAAATTGTTGAACAACTTTACACCACCATACACACAGGTTGTCATGTCAAAATGATAGAACTAATAGGAGGTAAGAAGCACACTTTATCAGATAGTATTCAACATTATGACACTTAATTTACAATACGCGAGTTTCTAATCATGACAGTGCTATCCAGTCTCGTGGAAAGAAGTCGTCATAGTTATACTCGGTCCTTTCAAATGTTCCCTCTTTCATGGGGTATTTATAGTATATCACAGTACCACGTGACAAAAATCCCGCCCACCAGCCGAATGACCCAACCGTTGTGATAACGTGATCGCAACCGGCCAATAACGCGAAGTCGTGTATTGGTAAATTATGTACGTACTCCACTGATATATTCTTATAACGTAGAGTAACGAAATGGTACGGAAATATCAGAGAGCTGTCGAGAATGGATAATTATCTAGTTAACCACATAATTTTCTAGTTAAATATGTAAGTTAAGTGGTGGAAAAATCTGGCGTTACTGATATCAATCAAACGCTGTTATGGGATTATGCCTTTTCAGACTAAAGTAACGCCAGGGGAGATAAGCGATGAAAGGAATTCGAATTTCCGAAATACCGGAAAACTGATTATAGCAGGTCTCATACAAACAAACCGATTAATGCTTGAGTTGTGAAATACTTGAAGATAGATTTAATAATCTGTTGCATTTACGAAGAGTCATGTCGGTGTCAGAGCCCAGCGAAGTCAATATTCTGGGATTTTGCAGTGATCTAGGAAAACCTGGTAAGTTGTCATCCATAGAAACAACTAATATTGTTGTACAATTCGGATGGTAGACATTTCGTCTATCACGGTTTCTTCTACCTTATTTTTTCAAACAGGCATGAAGTCATACATGTAAAACTATGTATTAAATCGTCTCTTGTATAGCAAAACGTGACCACACTGACAAGATTTATGTGCAAATGTTAATTAGAGAATCCTCTAGGTGTGTTAATAATTATGCGCTAGTCTGTGTCACATCATAGGAGCTTGACTCAATGTTTAGACTAAAATTGAAAAATTGAAAAAAAAAATCCACCAATACTATATGTATAGAAAGGACTACAACTCCGAACTCGCCGAAAACCGGCTAAGCCTACTGTTACCGTCGATTTCTCTAACAATATACAAGATATCTTAACATGTTGTACATCTCTATTTAGCTGAATCCCTAATCTATCCAATGGTATATAACACTTAATCCTTATTAAGCAAACCAACGAGTACTCGAGCCGTTTATTAACCAAATCTAGGTGATTTTGCTTAGTCGAAAAGTAGTGGGACACTTCCGTCAACAATGCCGTAAGAAGGGAAATCGCGTTTAACTACATATAGCAGCCATTTAATTGTCTGAATAGATCGATATCAACTTTATTTAACAATTCCAGTAGCCGTAGATAACCTTTTCAGCGTTTACTATTCAAAATCAGTCGATTTATATCGCCACCGTTGAAAACTTTCTCGCTACAACCATTTTCTATTGCATGCGCACAAAAGACGCAGATCGGTCATCCCGAATCTGATTGGCTCATCGATGGATCTCCGCTGCACTTAAATTGCCCTTGCAAGCCGGGTCAAAGTAAGTTATAAATATGTGGCGATATAAATCGACTGATTTTGCATAGTAAACGCAAAATAGGTTAACTATGGCTGCTGAATTTGTTAAATAATGTTGACACCTATCTATTCAGACCATTAAATGGCTGCTTTGTGTAGTTTAAACATGATTTGCCTTCTTAACGCATTGTTGACGCAAGTGTCCCACTACTTTTCCGACTAAGCAAAAACACCCAGATTTGGTTAACAAATGGCTCGATTTCTCATTGTTTTGCTTAATAAGGGTAAAGTGTTATATACCATTGGATAGGTCAGGGATTCAGCTAAATGGCGATGTACAACATGTTAAGATATCTTGTATATTGTCAGAGAAATCGACAGTAACAGTAGGCTTAGCCGGTTTTCGGCGAGTTCGGAGTTGTAGTCCTTTCTATACATATAGTATTGGTGGAATTTTTTTTTCAATTTTTCAATTTTAGTCTTAACATTGAGTCAAGCTCCTATGTGTCACATGCTAGTCCAAAATATTAGACGTTTAGATACCCATTAATTTTAACCATTAACATTCATTATTTTGTTATTTTACTTTCACTTTGTATGTAACATACCCGGAAAATGTCAAAATGTGAAATAAGGTATATGTAGGGTCTTATATAGGACTTTGTCACAGGCACTTGATTCAGTCAATAAAACATGTGCAACACTAAATAATAACTAAATAATACTCACCTATACATAAACACAAGGTGCGAAGGTCTGCTGGTTCGAACATTTGAGGTGTGGTGTTCTTGATGATTTTTTATTACAGTACGCATAGAAAAGTAACTGGACCTACTGCGATAGAAAGAGTACACATTTATATATCAATTGACACCAGTACCATTTCCTCACTACTGTTCAACTTCAAGATATAATAATAAATCAATTTTCTTTACCGTATGTTACTAAGCCCTCAATTGTCAAACCTTTCTTGGCATGACATCTGGTGCAGATAGGGAGTTTATAATGTGTTATATATAATCATTGGTGAAAATGAAAAAGAAAGTAGAATGAGTCAATGACTTTTATATAAAATGTAACGGGCTAAGGCTGAGTTTGATAAGTAAAGTATTTGGCGATATGTACATTCACATACTGCATTTAAATGTTTGAAGAAAATTTATAGGCATCCTTGATATTTGTATTTTCGAGAATTTAAATACCTTTCTAAAATCTATCTTCTGTTAACTTTTTGCAAACAAAAATCTGTTAGCTATATAGTTATATTAGGTAAATCATTGGTCTGCCTAATTGAAGACCAACAGAATTGGAAGATCTACGTCATACCAACTAAAATACAAGATATATACATGCACACTTATGTCATACTCAATGTCCAGTAATGTTCACATAATGTTCAACTGCTTTTATTGTTTAGATAACCTAATAGGATAATTTGGAAAACTTATCATTTTCCAATGATTTTGGAATATTTTTTACAGTTCCACTGAAAGCTATCAATGCGTCTATAAAAGTATTGGGTTATGTGGCTGAAGTGACTGCTAATTTAACATATTACAATGAAGAGGAATTGCCCATAAATGCTGTGTTTACATTTCCTGTGGATGATAGCAGTGCTGTGTATATGTTTGAAGCGGACATTGATGGACGCCATATTGTTGCTAAAATTCAAGCAAAGGAGCAGGTTAGTTATTCAAGAAATAAATGACAGAAAGTCGCCCAAGGCTGTTTTTTTAGTTTCCAAGTTATGTTTTAAATAATTGTATTTATTTCTTCTTCTTCCAAATATTGTGCAGGGCCCACCCTGGGGCATCGACACACAAGTGAAACTGTACAAGGTCGTTGTGAAGGTAGAAATAGTGCATTTAAAAACGGATAAAAGCAAGATGTGTTGTCACTGATGGTGGGCCGCGAGCCTAGCCTTGAAAGTGTCAAGGGTCTGGGCTGTGGCAATAGACTCTGGCAACTGGTTCCATAGGCGAATACTCGAAGGGAAGAAGGAGTACTTGTATATATCTGTACGGAATAAAATGGCACCAGGTACCTCAGGGTGTGTCCTCTGGTTGACAGTGCTGATGGATGGAGGATTAGGTAGCTGCAGGGATATCAACCAGGAAATGGCTAATCCTGTAAACTGTGATGATTTTGGCATTCATGCGTCTATCTTGCAGGGGAGGCCATTGAAGTTTGGACATGTTTAATGAATATAATTGTCCAGTTCTCTTTGTTAATAAATGTAATGTATTTTAGCTGTCGCATGTAAATTGAGTGGGTTTTGGCTGAATTATTGGTGCCCAAATTAGTATGTTTAACTGTCGGGACACAGTGAATGGTATTGACAAATTTGCTCAGTTATCATTTTATGTCTCTTAACAATATTTGTCCTTCATTTCCAGGCAGAGTTGACATATCAAGATGCAATAGATCGAGGGAAAACTGCGATGCTGTTAAAGGAAGACAACTCAGCTGGTGACACATTCTGTTGCAAGTTGGGTAACCTCCCTTGTAAGAGTGAGGCATTGTTGACTTTGAAGTATGTTATAGAATTGCCCCAGGAGCCTGACGGTAGATTGAGATTCACACTTCCTACAATCCTAAATCCAAGATACTCTCCTGGTAACTCACAGTTCTTGCTCTATTTGTTTTCGTTTTGAAATAAAGGCCTGAGTGAATTAATTGGTAGATTTTAATGTTTTTCTTGTCTTAAAAATTTATGGATCAGCGAATATTTTATTCTGCATATAGATCGGGTCCTTTTCTTTGTACATGTACATTTATTGTGTCATAGTTATGAGTCTTAGTACAGTAGAAGACAGGATAATTCTTTATTTTAAACACTATAATTCATCAACATTACTGATGATTTTGTTTTTTAATAAATTGCTGTCATTCATTGATATTTTAGATGTAGGAGGGGAAGTTGCAGCAGAAGGAGCAATGTATGTGCCACCGGCTAAAGTTCCTTATGAATTCAGCATGACTGCAGTAGTTCAGGGTTATTTTAGGGTTAAAAGTGTAACATCTGACGGTCTACAGATTAGAGTTGATCTTCTTGATAATCAGAAAATAGCAGAGGTAGGTTCATTATGTTTATATTTAACGCTGATATATTTTTCATTTTGGATCTTAGTCAGAGAGATATTTATTAACACCTATTTCGTTATTATTTTGTAAAATTGCTAATTTGACAGCCCAACAATTGTTTTAATCTTACAAGATCAAACAAGTAATTCTAACTTCATTGTTTGATACAGATGACAAAAATCAATTTTATAATAAAAGCATTTGTTTTACCTTTCCAGGTTTCTTTGGACGAAGCATTCCAGTTTGACCATGATCTAAGCTTTCTTATTGAATATGAAACATCATTTGAACCACAAGTTATTCTTGAACCTGGCAATCGAGAAGCTGGTTGGTTATATTGTTGTTTTGCCATGTTTGATATGGAAAAAATTGATATTCTCATGTAATTGAATGTGGATTGTCAGGGGTTCCATTTGACCCTGGAGTTGACCCTTAGACCCCTGGAATTTACAAAAATGCCATTTTGACCCTCAGGATTCTGGTCGAAGGGTCAGTTTTTCTCTGAATTATAGGTTCTTAGGCTATAAAATGGTGAAATCCAGTCAAAAAGTATCAATATGACTCTTGAGGTTCAGCCCCTAGTGGAACCCCTGGATTGTTAGTCTTTTTGCTTACATTAGGAACATTAAAATGTAAATCCATCAATAGTTATGGTAGTTGTCATCTCTTGGATTGTCATGAGGCATGTATTCCTTTCCTATATTAATACTGAATAATATTGCGAGTCTTCCTAAGTCACAGCCAAATTCCCTTGTTATGTAGCCAGGTTAGTTCTACAGTCTCATGCTTTCACAACTTATCTAAGTCTTGTTTCAGAGCATTGTATGCTGTATTGAGATTATATACATGTGCTCCATAAACAACCAATAAGTCCATCTTAATGCATTATTATAAATTATAACAATATATGCTAGTTTTGGATTTATTTTAAAACATTAGTTGCTTATTTTCTTCAGATGGGCTTCTAAAGGAAGACATACTTATGGTCATTTTTCATCCAGATTTGAAAGAAATAGCTATGGCATCTAGTGGAGAATTTATTTTCCTAATTGATCGATCAGGTAAGTCTGTGGCTTGTAATTCTTTGATTTTAGTATGTCCTCTCTATTATGTTATTCAGACTACTTTCTATTCTTGTTTCCAAAAGTTGATAAAGCATCATTTAAATTTATTTATGGATTTTGTATTTGTGATAATTTCTCTTTTTATCATACATCTTGTTCTAGAGTTGCATTTGTCAAATGTGTTTCTTAATATATTTTTATACGCCCGTTTGAAAAACGGGACATATTATGGGAACACCCGTGGCGGGCGGGCAACTTCCACATATTGTCCGCTCTCTAAGTCAAAGAGTTTTCATTCGATCTTTATCAAACCTGGTGAAAATGTTTGTGGGCATAATATCTCGGCCAAGTTCAATAACCAGCCACATCGCCCCAGGTACTTTGGAATTATGGCCCTTGAATTATCCAAAATTGGCCAAATTAGCCTTGTCCACTCTCAAAGTCATATCGACCAAGTCACTCGGGAGTTATCACCCTTTGATTTTAGAAGTAACCTAAAATTTGTCTTGTTTTTACTCTGAGCTCTGACTTATGATGGGTGTATTTTGTGGCAGTTTGCCACTCTTGAACACACTGGTTTTTAATTTCATCCCCAGGTTGAGAGCAAAGAACACACTGGTTTCTGCATGCATATATCAACTGACGTGAACTTATACAGTGTATTGTTTGATATGTAGACACATGTATTACTGAAGTTATCAATGCTATTTGTTTCAGGTAGTATGACGGGTGAAAAGATTAATGATGCAAGAGATGCCTTGTTGTTGTTCCTGAAGAGTTTACCTCCAAATTCATGCTTCAATGTTGTCAGCTTTGGGTCCAATTTTAAATGTCTTTTCTCATCGTAAGTCATGCAGTATGTGTGTTATATATATATATACGTAAGTCATGCAGTATGTGTGTTATATATATATATACACGTATACATTGCTGTTATAATTGCTGATATAATATTGTCTTTTTGAAGAACAAGTTGGAACTTATTTGAAAGCTAAGAAAACTCTTTTGGTCTGTCATAAACAACTATATGGTATTGAGCTTTAAGCCATTATATGGGTAATTTTTCTCCATTTGAACCACACAATTGTGAGATATACTTGCGCAAGAAACAGTTTTACACGTACTAGTTAATTGTTATCAACCGCTGTATATAATGGAAAAAGTTGATGAAAAACATAATTACACCAGATATAACAAGCAAATAATTGTTATCATTTATATCTGTTTCACTTTGGACAAAAATGCAGACTGAAGATGTCAAATGTTTTATAAAAAATATGTCATGTTTGACCTTGCCAATTACGTTTTTTAATATTTAGCAGAGCAAAAGTATTTGTGACATGCTACCCGTGTTTTATACAATCATGTGATGTGACACCTCATATTTTAATGCATCTTTTATCATTTAGATAAGGCAATTTGAAACATTAACCGCAAGTTAGTGTAAACAAAAATGCGAGAAAATATTTTAACTGTACCAAATGACTTGATAAGAAATTACTGATTATTGCATTATTTTGAATCTTCTGAAATTTGATGCATCACCATTAGTACATGTATAACTAAGTTTGAGTGTATTCTTCAGAATAGGTGTGTTCTAAGAAAAGCACATGTTTTGAAACACATTCGCTACACTTCTGGGCTCTTTAATAGTAACCAGTGATTGCAAGGATGACAATACAAGCTGAATTCATCTTGTCATTTATCCACCACCTTTGGACCATTGCATATCCCTTAAATACTGTTGTAACCTGCAATAAACAAATAAGAATTACCTCTACATGCTTTCTCTGTTTGAATTTCTACACTGTGCCTTTTTCTTTTTATATGTGCAACAACCATGGATCCATGTCTTCTCCTGGACTACAGTCTGTGTAATAGATTGTTTACAATGATTTCAGTGGAAGTAAACCATACCATGAGAAAAGTTTAAAAAAGGCCTTGGATTTATGTGAGAACATGAAGGCTAACATGGGTGGTACAGAGATTTTAAAACCATTACAGCAAATCTTCAAGCAAAAACTGATTCAGGGTCATCCAAAATATGTATGCACATAACTTTACTTCTAATTTACTTCAATCTTTTGTAGAATATTTGTGCTAATAATTATTATTTGAGAAATAATAAATCTGTTCCTATATTTGATCAGTTAATAAAATATGGGTAGAAGTTTGGATGGATAATTCAATCATGAGTGTGTAGCGACTCTGGGCTGAGTGGACTGCTCTGTATTGATGTATTTATCTAGTCCTTTATATGGTATTACAGTGAATGACTGTTTGTTCAGGAGTATTATGTTGGAATCTCAATTAAACCAGTACTGAGATTATCTGTGCCAGGTTCCCATGTAATGGGCTTTTGTATAATCTCTAAAACACTTATCTTCTTACTTCTTAAAAAACTTACTTAAAATAAATGGTTTACTTGTTCAGTAGGACATGCAGTTTGAATTTCTTTATATTTAATATTGTCCTCTTCAAATTTAGTATTTACTGAAGTATTAAAAAAACAAAAAAACTAGCACACAAACAGATTTATCAAAAGGATCACTTCAGTAATAGTCCCATTCTTCACTTTGTAATAAAGCATGTAGTACTCAAGTGATTGATATAGGCCACCATAGCCCTCTTGTTAAATGCTACATGTCTGTGTCTTTTGCAGTTGGTAAACTGTCTTCATGTACTGTTCCCCTAAAGGTTACAGGATATACATGAAGCTCTTTATGTTTGACTATTTACACTGAACAATTCTAAACGTCCACTTGGTATTTCGTCAAAATATAAGAACAGAAACAAATGTACACATTTGCTCCTATTGAACAGACTAGCAACCAGAAATATTGATAAAAAGTGGTCAATAATACAGAAATTATATATTTTATAATTATTTTCCAAATTCACTTTGAGTTGTTTAATTAATTTATAAAGTTATTCAATCCTGTCGAATCGGAGTACCAGCATAAATCATACCGACCGCCCTGGCGTGTTCTTCAGTGGTCATTCTTGTCATCTTTTCTGTTTTTTATATTGGACATACAATGTGGATTGCATTGAAATGAAATTTAGTACACAGTACCTGTGATTTGTGCCAAAGTTGAAAATCGTACTTGCCTTCATGCATTGTCAACCATGACAATAAATAGGTATTTTCTTTATGAAAGTCGATAGAGTACTCTGTATAATAGTAGAATGCCAAATTTTAAGTCGGCATGTAATACCTTTTCATAAATTCGTATTTTATTACATGGACGTTTAGATAATTTGTTCAGTGTAGTTGTAAATAACAGAAACTGCTTATGTTACACTTATTGGACTCTATACTTTTTCTAGGTATTTGTTTTGACTGATGGTGCAGTCAGTAACACCAATGAAGTTACTGCCTTGGTTAAGAAGCAATCTATGGTGACTGGTACCAGGTAAGTGGACTATTTCATAGAGTTTTGGGTTCATTTTGAACAAAAACTAAATGGTTAAGCTTGGGATGGAGAACTGTTGATCTCCAAAGTTCTCTGTAGGAATACCTTGCACTCATCTTCAAATAATTCGCTATTAAGCAGATAGAACTACATGTTGGTACATCTTATACTTATCACTCACCATGACTGTTTCCTGGGCTTCTATCCAGTACTGGCACCAAACGGGGATTGCGAAGTTCTAATCAAACCCCTATAAATGTGGGACTTGAACTCACGACCTTTGGTTCAGAACTAGATGTTTAAGAAATAGCAGTTGAAAATATACTGATAGGAAATGGTAGACAGACATCAAAACAATTTTCTATGTGTGGTGTAAGTTTCAAGTTTATTCTTTAAAGTTTTCATATTTAGTGAAACTGTACTTCATTTAGCATGTAAACGATTTATGTGTGTTAACAAATCTTCCTTAAATGCTTCAGTACTTGCGGATTGTGGACGTTATCCGATATGCGTTGTATTAAATATTGGTTCAAAATTCTCAAAATGCTAAATACAAGATATGTAAGGAAATGTTACAATATGTTAGTAAGTACGTCGTGCACCAAGTATTTTAACTGGGCAAATGAAATTGAGTATCTTCTATGTAGCAATGGTTTTGGTTATGTCTGGTTAAACCAAGGGGTACAAATTGAAAACTTATTTCTTGAGTCATTTACTCTAAGACTGAAAGATAAATACCTCCAAGGCTGGTATAATACTTTAGAATCTTCAGCGTCTTATAAAGTATACGAAAACATTAAAGCTGACTATGGAAGGGAATCATATCTTTCAATACTAAATGTTAGAATATTTAGACATAGCTATGCTCAGTTTAGAACTGGCTTACCTCACCTAAAAATTGTTAGGAAAAAATACCATAATGCTATACAAGAAAATTGCAACTGTAGAGTATGTTCAATGAACGTTTTGGAGGATGAATTACATTTTCTTTTAGTTTGCCCCGTTTATGTTTACTTACGTAGTTTATACATCCCAAAGAAATATTTTGTTAATATGTCATGTCATAAGCTACATACATTGCTATCAAGCAGAAATGAGAGTCTTATTAAAAACAAGGCTTTTTATATTCACTTTGCTTCATTGCGTAAAAAGATGATACTGCAATTATAATTAAAAACTGTTTTGTCTCTACTATACTTACCTGTAGTAGATACGATTGTAAAGCTCATACTATATCATATGGACTGTTATTATGTTTATGTTATCGAAATGTTTATATGTACATTGCAATTGTACAATTATGTTATACTAATTGCATTTACAACCTTTGTTCTTTCCACACTACTTACCTGTGTAGGCATAATTGAAAAATAACATATAAATTGTAATATATTATGTAATGGGCTGGAGGCCTAAGTCATCAATAAACTTATTGTATTGTATTGTATAGTTGTTTGTCTCTTGCTTAGACACGGTGATTAAAACATGCTGTTCTATAATATGCTACATATCAAGTGATCTGTTATAAATACATGATCTTTCAGAGTGTTTTCAGTTGGTATTGGATCGGGTGCCTCGACTGCTTTGGTTAAAGGTATAGCTACAAATGGAAATGGCAAAGCTGAATTCATCACCAGTGGAACAAGGGTGCAGTCTAAGGTAGAATGTTTGTTATCATTTTAATTAAATCCTCTTATTTTAAAGCATTGTTGATGAGGATGCATGACAACAGCTAACCACCTTGTGAGTTCGACTCCCGACTAGGGCAAGTTTGAAATGGAAACTTTGCATTTCCTTGATTTAGGCACGAGTATCGGTTAGTAACCCAGAAAGCAGTCTTGGAGAGTGATTAGATTTTAGATTTATTTCAACATAAAATGTACAATTTTCATGGCAATATAAAATTAAGACATGCATTGGCAAAAACAATATGTATGAATTAATAAAGCCATAGCAATCAACATGATATGTTAAGGATACCACAAAAAAGAATTTTAGTATAAACTGTAGTCTCCCAAACTTTGCCTTGTGAGGCGTTGCATTGTCATGCTGGAAAGTGCCAGGTCCGTTATTTTGCATGAATGGTATCATTGTATTGTTTAAAACATTGATATAACCTTGAGCATTGAGATTTCCTTGGATAATGACCAGATCAGTTTTCAGATTCCCCATTATCCCACCCCAGACCATAATACTGCCACCACCAAATCTGTCTCTCTCCTGAATACAACAATCTGCAAGTCTTTCATTTCTACGGCAATAGGAGCGTATTCTGCCATAACAGTAAACCGTGACTCATCGCTAAAAAGTATAGATTGCCACTGGTTGCGCGTGAAATGCAAATGACGTCGTGCCCATAACAGTCTGGCAGCTCGGTGACGAGCTGTTAAAAGCTGTCCAGTATATAGACGACGAGCACGAATAGGAACACGGTTCTGTCTCAAACGGTTTATGATTGTCTGTGCATGAACCCAGTAACGCCGAGCAGTAATGGTTGCTGGTAAAAAAATGATTACGTAGGTGAGTCAACGTGATTACGCGATCAGTACATAACGTTGTAGCACGTACGCGACCGGGTCTTGCACGATCTCTGACAGATCCAGTAGTGTTGTACCAGTTCGCAAGATTATGAATAGTCTGTCTGGAGCAGCCAAAATGACGCACTACGTTATTTACCATTTACCCTACCTGGAGCATACCAATAGCCTGGTTTCTCTGATCTTCAGAAAGACGTGGCATCACTAAATGCAATTGATTTTTAAAACAAATTCAATATTTTTTATCTGTGCTAAGCAGCAAATGATTACTTGTCAGTGTAAAACCTGTAAGTGAAACCAATGTTGCTGTGCATGTGCAAAGTAAGCAAAACTTTTTCCTGTTTGAACTCGTAAATATACTGGCGATTTTTAAAACAATTGCATAATCGTTATCCGCAATGAAATCGTGATAAACATGTGTAACACTTACAACAACATATATACTAACAAAACAAATATTCAAAAAATGTGTAAATTTTTCATTTTGGGTCAGTGTAGTAGAGCAACCAGCCTTCTTGGGCCTCTTGTTTAGGAATTGTTAAAGCTATGTAAGTTCCATGTTTTAATATGTTTGGTTCTGTTCTCATTTGGATAGGTATTTTTAAGGTGAACCAAGGAACTATTTTGATTCTAATTTAATTATACAATGTAGTAATTATGATGCAAATATTTTTTAAGGTTGTGTCATTGTTAAAATGTGCAATGCAGCCAGCAGTTACTGAAGTAGACATTAAATGGGATCTACCTCCATATGTCTTATCCACCATGATCCCTGAACCACCCAGTATAATTACTGCAGGCCACAGGCTCACTCTCTTTGTTGTACTAGAAGGTGTAGATATTTATGTATGTATCATGGATTATTATGTTTGTTTGATTTTTTGTGTTTTAAAATTTACACTAATACATTGTTATATGACTATTTTCTAAATTTTATTGTTGGACTGTAATAATGTAATAGCAGGAATTGTCACAACACGACCCTGGATGTTTATGTGACTTAAAGCACCATTTAATACGAAAAAAATATATTGGTAAGGTATATCCCAGGTGTGCCTTCTGTTATTATTTAAGTCATAGTTGAGTAGAACAACCAAACTTTTGCAAGTCAATTGTATGGCTTCCCCACATAGAAGAAGTCTCATCCTGACAAAGCTTGGAACATTTGTGTTGAGAGGCTAAGAGGGTTGCTATGAATAGTCCATCACCCAAGTACATAAATTATCAAAGTATTTGTTGGTTTTGAACTTAATCTACTCAAAACTGATGTTTGAAACTCCTTGAAAAATGCTCTGTTAGTCACTTTGCTTTTAGGAAGGAGTAAAGATATGTTAAGTCGAGAAACAAAGAGTGCTGTATCTATTTTTTTGTGCTTTTACATTACAGTTTTAAAAGGGGATTACAATCTGTTGGCATGTTTGTTAACTGTTAAGAGAATTGGTGGCACAAGTAGTTGTTAAAAACTTGAATAAAGTACTTGAAAAGTACTAGAATCTTTTCTCAGAAGCTCAATGAACAATACTTTGTTATATTTCAATCCAGACTGTGTATGCCCCAAGTACTGTTACTGTGACTGGTAAACAGAATGATAGAGAGATCAGTTTCTCTATGAATTTCACATTATCAGAAGGAGAGGAATCCACCTCCTCTGCACCGGTTCATCGCCTAGCAACAAAAAAGAATATCCAGCTACTTCAGACTCAGGAATCTGTAATGGTGAACCTAGGTATTTATTTTTTATTCATAATTATTAACCAGATCATCTTTTTGTTCATGCCCTGTTACTAGCATACACAGTATTGTTTTCCTTGTAGATAGTACAGTATCCATGTGTTTGATATATCTGTATGCTTTATGTACTTAGAGTCATTGGAAAAATCTAAACAATAACATGCGGCACTGTAACTATTTCTGTAACCATAACACAAGAAGAATTCACAACTCCAGTCAAACAAACCATAATATTATTTACTATTTAAGTATTATGGTATATGCTATCGACTATGTGTTTTAAGGTAACCCTCTTTTCAAAGACCTGTTTTTAAGCTATGTTTATCATCTTGATAAGACACTTCAAAAAAGTTTAATTAGATTGAATGATCATTGAGAGTATCACTGACATTGCTATGTTTCCTGTCACTTTGCATTCTTATCTCTGCATAGTGTAACAATCTGTATTTAATTACTGTGACCACAATCTGTGTGTTCAAATTTTGCTTTGCATGTATGCTGTTATTATGTGACAATGCAGACCTTGTTGTATTGTTTCTGTTTTCTGAACATGGTAAAAAGTCAGTTTATGCCTGACCTTGGAAGCTGTATAGTGTTCTCTGTTCCTAGGTGATGTGTCTTGAAGCTGTATTATGTGCTGTTCCTAGGTGGTGTGTCTTGAAACTGTATTGTGTTCTGTTCCTAGGTGGTGTGTCTTGAAGCTGTATTGTGTTCTGTTCCTTGGTGGTGTCTTGAAGCTGTATTGTGTTCTGTTCCTAGGTGGTGTGCCTGGAAGCTGTATTGTGTTCTCTGTTCCTAGGTGGTGTGTCTTGAAGCTGTATTGTGTTCCGTTCCTAGGTGGTGTGTATTGAAGCTGTATGGTGTTCTCTGTTCCTAGGTGGTGTGCCTGGAAGCTGTATTGTGTTCTCTGTTCCTATGTGGTGTGCCTGAAAGCTGTATTGTGTTCTCTGTTCCTAGGTGGTGTGCCTGGAAGCTGTATTGTGTTCTCTGTTCCTAGGTGGTGTGTCTTGAAGCTGTATTGTGTTCTCTGTTCCTAGGTGGTGTGTCTTGAAGCTGTATTGTGTTCTCTGTTCCTAGGTGGTGTGCCTGGAAGCTGTGTGGTGTTCTCTGTTCCTAGGTGGTGTGTCTTGAAGCTGTGTGGTGTTCTCTGTTCTTAGGTGGTGTGTCTTGAAGCTGTATTGTGTTCTCTGTTCCTAGGTGGTGTGTCTTGAAGCTGTTTTGTGTTCTCTGTTCCTAGGTGGTGTGTCTTGAAGCTGTTTTGTGTTCTCTGTTCCTAGGTGGTGTGTCTTGAAGCTGTGTGGTGTTCTCTGTTCTTAGGTGGTGTGTTTTGAAGCTTTATTGTGTTCTCTGTTCCTAGGTGGTGTGTCTTGAAGCTGTATTGTGTTCTCTGTTCCTAGGTGGTGTGTCTGGAAGCTGTATGGCGTTCTCTGTTCCTAGGTGGTGTGCCTGGATGATGTATGGTGTTCTCTGTTCCTAGGTGGTTTGTCTGGAAGCTGTATTGTGTTCTCTGTTCCTAGGTGGTTTGTCTGGAAGCTGTATTGTGTTCTCTGTTCCTAGGTGGTTTGTCTGGAAGCTGCATTGTGTCCTCTGTTCCTAGGTAGTGTACCTGGAAGTTGTGTGGTGTTCTCTGTTCCTAGGTGGTGTGCCTGGAAGCTGTATTGTGTTCTCTGTTCCTAGGTGGTGTGCCTGGAAGCTTTATTGTGTTCTCTGTTCCTAGGTGGTGTGTCTGGATGCTGTATGGTGTTCTCTGTTCCTAGGTTGAGTGTCTTGAAGCTGTATTGTTTTCTCTGTTCCTAGGTGGTGTGCCTGAATGATGTGTGGTGTTCTCTGTTCCTTGGTGGTGTGCCTGGATTATGTGTGGTGTTCTCTGTTCCCAGGTGGTGTGCCTGGATGATGTGTGGTGTTCTCTGTTCCTAGGTGGTGTGCCTGGAAGCTGTATTGTGTTCTCTGTTCCTAGGTGGTGTGTCTGGAAGCTGTATTGTGTTCTCTGTTCCTAGGTGGTGTGCCTGGATGATGTGTGGTGCACTATTACAACCAGTGATTGAGAACCAGTCATGACCTACTCCCAATAAAATATAATTCATATTATATTCTGTATTTCAGATTGTAGATGGTTTTATTTTAGCCTGGTTTCTTGGATAAACTTTTGCCACAATTTGTTCTTTCAGATGAGTATCCATATGGCAATCCTGAAGAAGTGCAGTCACAGAGAAATAAAATAATTGATCTAAGTTGTCACAGCAACGTTATATCCAAATTTACTTCGTTTGTGGCCGTTGATGAGGATGGAAAAACGGTCGAGACAGAAGCAGTTGAAAGGCCGTGTCCAGTTCCTACAGTATCAAGAAATTTTATTGAGGGTTTTACACAGGTATGTTAAGTGCATCTTTGTACAAATGTGAAGTATGAATTGATATTGAAGCAATGACTGATGTAAAAAAACAGCCTATGGCATTTTGATCCTATAAGCTTTACTGTTTCTAAACACATGATTAAATCTGTTTATTTTGGAAATAATGTGTGATGTTAATGTATGATGGTTTTCTGTTATGTGGAGGGATGTTTTGTGATAGAAGAAATATAAACAGATTAAACTGAACATGTAGATGGGTTTTTTATGCCCCCACTCTGAAAGGGGGCATATAGATTTACAGGAATGTTCACCAGCCAGTGGAGTTGTGCACCTGGGGTTTCATGTTTGGCCTTGCCCAGTAAGTGAAAAGTTATGGTTCTTGACTTAGTTAAAATATAGACTACAGAGCATGCAATCTTGTATCGCACATATCTCAAAAAAAAAGAATATGAACCAGAGTCATAGAACTTTACAGGAATGTTCACCAGCCTGTGTAGTTGTGCACCTGGGTTATTTGATGTTTGACTGGGCCAAATAAGTGCAAAGTTATGGCCCTTGACTAAGTTAAAATATAGACTGCAGAGCATGCAATCTTGTATCGCACATATCTCAAAAAGTATAGGAGCCAGACTCACAAAACTTTACAGGAATGCTCACCATTATGTGTAGTTGGAGTTTCATGTATATAATGCCCAGTAGGAATAAAGTTATGGCCCTTGTCTTATCACCATTATCGGTACAGTTGTTCACTTCGTAATTTTGATACACATTCACAAACTATGAACAGAATAATAGCTTTTGCATTTGTGACATAGGTTGGAAGTGGGGGCATCTGTGTCTTATGGACATATTTCTAGTTATGTATAAATACCATTGGGCTCTCTATCTTACAAAGATCTTGATTGATCTGTGCTAAACTTGGTTACAATGTTCATGGTCATAATACCTCATTTGAGTTTGATAACCAGCAAAATTGACTCTGGCACTTTGGAGTTGTGGCCCTTGAGTTATCAAAAACTCATGAAATGATCCTTGAGTTATCAAAAACTCATGAAATGACCCTTGAGTTATCAAAAACTCATGAAATTACCCTTGTGTTATAAAAACTCATGAAATGACCCTTGTCCGCTTTCTAACTCAAACAATATGTGCTGGATCTTCTCCAAACTTAGTCATTATGTTCATGGGGATATTAAATCGCTCAAAATCGATAACCAGCCAAATCTCCCCAGGCACGCAGAATTCTAATGTCATGAAATGACCCATGTCCACACTCTGACTGAAAACAGTTTTTGTTGGATCTTCACCAAACTTGGTCACAATGTTTGTGACAGCTGGGCACTCTTTTGTTTATCCATGCACTGATGTTAGAAATGATGCAATTTGTTTTATTTTCATTCAAAGAAGTTAAACACAAAGTTTTGAGCAAAGTATTGGAACAGCTTTGGTAGTTTTTGGTACTGACATATTCCGATTAAAAATTAATTCCATGATAGATATTGTTTAGTTATGGTGAATAATTCATTTTCAGAGTAACAATAAACAAACATTATAATTTGAAATATTTTACGTTTCCATGGTTTAATTTGTAAGCGAACAAAGTGATTTCATCATTGTAATCCTGAAATTCTTATGCGGTTTTTTGTTTGCACATTATGTTAGTTAACAATTAATCTTCAGTTTAGTTCAGACAATTTAGTAAATGATTTTTTGTCAAGCCTGGTGGCAGTAAGCTCGACATAAATTGCCACAATGGCAGTTTGGTGTATGTGCATGCATGGTCCAGATTTGCTTGGTCTGGACCATTACTCTGTCATTTATTGGATGATTTTCAAATTACTGGGCACAAATGTTCACCATGATGAGATGGAGTACAACACGCAAGACCCATGTCTGTAACTCAAAGGCACTCTTTGAGATCAAAATTTAAAAAATAGGTATAATCGTTAGCATTATATAACCATATTCTCTTCATCTCTTAACAATTGACCCTTCCTCATTCGCACTGTAGCCACGCCCACCTTAGCAACAGGTGCTCTTTGTAACTACGTTAGACAAGCGCTTTACAAAATGGCGACCGACAATAATAAACGAAATGTAATTTTGGAGTGTCTTCCAAGCGATTTTGCGTTGAATTATCTTTGTGATCAAACTTTGACTGCATTTTGCGCCTACCTGGTTTCCTGATAAGAAATTAGTACTCAAAACTGTCTGTGACAGACCAAAATTGATAAAAGAAAAGCGTATTATTGGAATGGACATATTTTATACTACAGCGACAACAAATGCACAAATTTGACATCTTTTGGATAATTTAACAAATATTTTTGATATAATCTGACATCAAAAATATTTGTTAAAAGTCCATGTGGTAAAAATTTTGTATTGAAATTTACAAAATATTCTGTTTAATAAATAATTTAGAGAGTGGACAGACATTACACTATTACGATTATTTCTCAAATCATCAATTAATCATTTAACACATATTTCTTAAAATTCCAGAAATTATGCCTTAAAGAAACAAGGCCAGTTTTGGCTTGGACAAATTATATAATGTATCGCAATAAACAATATTGTCCCCTTTGTGCACTATCAAGATATCAATCTTGTCCAGACCCGTAATCAGCATTTCTCTTTGTCTGCCCCAGTTGGAATCAGTGTTTCCTGTCACCATCTGACACATATATACAGTACAGTTGAGAAGTGTCAAATATTTTTATAGACTTAATTAAAAGACCACTGATCAGGTCTGTGTTGAATGTTATAAAATGTTTATTATTTAAGAACTTAATTCAACATAGGTGTGATTTTTAGGGTTTACACATGATATATTACTCATTTCTGACATATCATAAACTGTTAACACCAGTGAAATGAAATAATGAAGAAATCAGAACTTTTCTAACTCCTATAAATTACGTTTAAAAGAAATACTCAACAGTGAGTAACCAATACCAGTAAATCACCTGTATTTTCATTTTTTCACTAGTATTAACAAAAATAAAAAGATTTTTTCTGATATATGTTTATGGCTATACTATTTTTAATCTCAATAATTATTGATGTTATGATGATTCTGGGCATGTTTAGTTTTACAAACTAGGCCTTTTATAACTAATTTATAAAGTAATGTCCACCCTAAGCAAACTAAATATCAAATACTTACATAAATGCTGGTAAAAGTCAAATATTGTAGTTTATCAAAATAATATAATGTTCATTCAACCTGCAGATGTATTGATCATATCAGACATTTATATATATTGCAACTTATTAAAACCAGAAGATGAGAGATAGTTTGGCGAAATAAACCTTCACCGCTTTCTAATTATTGATTCGAATGACATAATTAAGCAAGAATTTAGCAAATCAGTGTAAAAGTGTTTAACAGTATGTTGTTGCTTGCATATGTATGTAAAACAAACATAGTACATGTGTGTCTATTAGAGTTTCAATGTCTTAACTTTGGATTGGTTAATCTTCCCACAGAATTTTCCTGACTTTGGTTAACATTCTGCCTTAATACTATATTCATTAATGCCACTTCTCCATAGATTGTCAGCTTTAACATTTTTATACTTTGCTTCACAATGTGAAGTGGGGGCTATATAGGAATCACACATGTTGTGCCATCACAGCATGTTCCATGAAACTTCACACAAGTTATATCTACCGAGCTAAGTTGTGAATATCGTTGACGACCATCTTGGATTTTCTTAAAACTATGTCTGACACAGTGGCATTGTGGGTATTAGTCACTTTCAATGATAACTCTTGTTTAATCTGAACCATTGTACAACTTCAATTTGCTTTTCATTTCAGTCTAATATGATATGTTGTGGTTTTATCGATGATTGTTCAGTAGCTAGTTCAGAAGCGACTTCTGAAAACGTAAGTAGCAACTTGTTGTTAATTCCAAACATACCTGTGTGTATTACATTTCATTAGTTTTCAACTTTTAAGTGCTTGTACCTTATGATCTTTTGTTTGATGTTAGCGTGGCATGAGATGTTTTTCTTCCTCGCAGATGGCTATATTCAAACCACCCAAACTGCATTTCATGGTTTAAAAAACACTTCTTGTAATTTGACATGTTTGTTAACAGAAAGTAGCCAATTATAGGCATCAAAATGGATTTGCTGTAACCAGAATTAGACACCCCCACTAATTAGAGAGGAATTTCTACTGTATCATTTTGAATTTGAACATTCCATGCTATTAGGTGTTATGACAGGAAAAATGTGTTTCAGAGTGTGTCTATGTCAGACACCATCACATCATCAGGTCATACTTAGTGTGTTTCTATGTCAGACACCATCACATCATCAGGTCATACTTAGTGTGTTTCTATGTCAGACACCATCACATCATCAGGTCATACTTAGTGTGTTTCTATGTCAGACATCATCACATCATCAGGTCATACTTAGTGTGTTTCTATGTCAGACATCATCACATCATCAGGTCATACTTAGTGTGTTTCTATGTCAGACATCATCACATCATCAGGTCATACTTAGTGTGTTTCTATGTCAGACACCATCACATCATCAGGTCATACTTAGTGTGTGTCTATGTCAGACACCATCACATCATCAGGTCATACTTAGTGTGTTTCTATGTCAGACACCATCACATCAACAGGTCATACTTAAAGTGTTTCTATGTCAGACTCCATCACATCATCAGGTCATACTTAGTGTGTGTCTATGTCAGACACCATCACATCATCAGGTCATACTTAGAGTGTGTCTATGTCAGACACCATCACATCATCAGGTCATACTTAGAGTGTGTCTATGTCAGACACCATCACATCATCAGGTCATACTTAGTGTGTTTCTATGTCAGACACCATCACATCATCAGGTCATACTTAGTGTGTGTCTATGTCAGACACCATCACATCATCAGGTCATACTTAGTGTGTTTCTATGTCAGACACCATCACATCATCAGGTCATACTTAGAGTGTGTCTATGTCAGACACCATCACATCATCAGGTCATACTTAGAGTGTGTCTATGTCAGACACCATCACATCATCAGGTCATACTTAGTGTGTTTCTATGTCAGACACCATCACATCATCAGGTCATACTTAGTGTGTGTCTATGTCAGACACCATCACATCATCAGGTCATACTTAGTGTGTTTCTATGTCAGACACCATCACATCATCAGGTCATACTTAGAGAGTTTCTATGTCAGACACCATCACATCATCAGGTCATACTCAGAGAGTTTCTATGTCAGACACCATCACATCATCAAGTCATACTTAAAGTGTTTCTATGTCAGACACCATCACATCATCACCTCATACTTAGTGTGTTTCTATGTCAGACACCATCACATCATCAGGTCATTCTTAGAGTGTTTTTATGTCCGACACCATCACATCATCAGGTCATACTTAGAGTGTGTCTATGTCAGACACCATCACATCATCAGGTCACACTTAGAGTGTGTCTATGTCAGACACCATCACATCATCAGGTCATACTTAGTGTGTTTCTATGTCAGACACCATCACATCATCAGGTCATACTTAGAGTGTGTCTATGTCAGACACCATCACATCATCAGGTCATACTTAGAGTGTGTCTATGTCAGACACCATCAGATCATCAGGTCATACTTAGTGTGTTTCTATGTCAGACACCATCACATCATCAGGTCATACTTAGAGTGTGTCTATGTCAGACACCATCACATCATCAGGTCATACTTCAAGTGTGTCTATGTCAGACACCATCACATCATCAGATCATACTTAGAGTGTGTCTATGTCAGACACCATCACATCATCAGGTCATACTTAGAGTGTGTCTATGTCAGACACCATCACATCATCAGGTCATTCTTAGAGTGTTTTTATGTCCGACACCATCACATCATCAGGTCATACTTAGAGTGTGTCTATGTCAGACACCATCACATCATCAGGTCACACTTAGAGTGTGTCTATGTCAGACACCATCACATCATCAGGTCATACTTAGTGTGTTTCTATGTCAGACACCATCACATCATCAGGTCATACTTAGAGTGTGTCTATGTCAGACACCATCACATCATCAGGTCATACTTAGAGTGTGTCTATGTCAGACACCATCAGATCATCAGGTCATACTTAGTGTGTTTCTATGTCAGACACCATCACATCATCAGGTCATACTTAGAGTGTGTCTATGTCAGACACCATCACATCATCAGGTCATACTTCAAGTGTGTCTATGTCAGACACCATCACATCATCAGATCATACTTAGAGTGTGTCTATGTCAGACACCATCACATCATCAGGTCATACTTAGAGTGTGTCTATGTCAGACACCATCACATCATCAGGTCATACTTAGTGTGTTTCTATGTCAGACACCATCACATCATCAGGTCATACTTAAAGTGTTTCTATGTCAGACACCATCACATCATCAGGTCATACTTAGAGTGTGTCTATGTCAGACATCATCACATGATCAGGTCATACTTAGTGTGTTTCTATGTCAGACATCATCACATGATCAGGTCATACTAAGTGTGTTTCTATGCCAGACATCATCACATGATCAGGTCATACTGAAAGTGCTTCAGTGACAGCATGAGTTAAATGCCTTATTTATTCCAATTTATGTTGAAATTCAGCAAAATTAAAAAGATTTCCACAGGCAGTAATGTAATTCCTTACCAAATATGTAAAAAAGATTATATACATATATTACATAAAAAATGTTGTGCCACTTAAAATATTTGTTTGCTACTATAAACTCATACCCAATATCTTTATCTGAATATAATAAGTATTCATTTCACTGATGTTTAATATCGGTTAACAGCTGTATCTTATATTTCCTGGTTACCATACAGTCCTATCCTGTTCTGCCACAAGCTGCCTCTTCTGAAGTAGCGGTGGTGGACAAATGACTACTTCAGCCAAATTATAACCCAGGGTTCGAACCTATTATTTTCAGATTGGTAGTTGAGTGCCCTACAGACTGAGCTAACTGGGCAGGCATTATACAAATATTATTTTCCTGAAATAGTGATAGATTCACAACATATAGTTGACATGTTCAAAGGGTATCTTACACAGGCATCATATTTTGTGTATTGTGTTATTTTCAGTTGAACTTGTATGATTCCTTCAGTGCTCCAAAACGAAAAAAGAAAATGTCGTTGCGTGGACTTTTCTCAAGAAAGCCGAAGTCTGCTAATGCAAAGAAAAGTGTTTCAAGTGAGTAGATGTCAGATAATAATAACAATATATTTCATAGATGTATAGATCAGTTATATAATGATGATTGGATTATTTGTCTACAAAAGGTTGCATCTTATAAAATGGTTTGTTTTATTTGGAAAGGCTGGTGTTGCTCAGCTAGTAGAGTGATGTTGTCACCCACATGATCCGGAGTCAATTCCTGGGCACGGCAGGTAATGTTCTTCTCTAACATTCACTGCATTGATTTGTCCTCCACCTCAGATTCATGTGGGGAAGTTGTCAGCTGCATGCAGAAGTTAGTGCTGGCTGATATTTACTTCCAGGAACACTTGTTTCTTGTATTACTGAAACAATGAAAAACGAACACATGGATTGAGAAAGGGTGGGATTGACTTGATGCTGGTTGAAATGGGTACATATGTCAGATTTATTAGTTAGTTGATTTAACTTGCTTATTCAAAAGTTGTCATTGAGCTGATGATGCAGTTTTGAGAGGCAAATTGGAAGACATTGGTAGATTAACCAAGCCTTACCATTATAACAGAATAAATAAAGATATTAAAGCAGATGTATGGATGTCGCAATAAAAATTCAAAAAAATATACGACAGTTGACTAGACAGTTGACTAGACAGTTCGAGACAATGGTGAAGAAATGATTATATATTCTACAATGATGTACCACTGTTTGATATATATTAGGTTCACCAGTTACCCGAGATGCAGATGAATTTTGTGATTTGGATTCTACAAATAATGAGGTTGAAAGTAGTTTGCTTAAAGAGGGAGCGTCTGATGAAGATATGAATTCACCTACATCAGAAAGAGTAGCATATTCAGGTTCAGGTATGGATAAAAAAGTCAATTTATTTAAAGTGTTCATGGATGTTTCAGTGTTTGTTAGATATTTACTGAAGTATTTTATATTTAATATTTGTTGATAATGTAATTGATACACCAATTAAGAAATATTTTAAATAGTCCTTCAGTCCTAGATTTAGGTAACAGAAGAATAGTTAAAAGAATGTTTGGTCAAATCATGTGTAGTCCTTTCAACCAGATACCATCAGTTGATGTAACAACTCGATTGAAATCATTGTATTACAAACGTCTATTGCAGATCCTCCATGCAGGAATAAATCAATTTGCTTGAATGTCAAAATGGTGAATGTTATGATTTCACCAACTTCCACTATCAAATCTGCCATTAGGGTGTTAGATTCAACTTGTTTTCATAGTCAGTAATACTGTCAATTCACATGCATCATACACTTATTTACTTGCAAAGAATAAATATTTAATGGCTGAAAGCAAAGAACACATATTTAATGGCTGAAAGCAAAGAACACATATTTAATGGCTGAAAGCAAAGAACACATATTTAATGGCTGAAAGCAAAGAACACATATTTAATGGCTGAAAGCAAAGAACACATATTTAATGGCTGAAAGCAAAGAACAAATATTTAATATCTGAACGCAAAGAACAAATATTTAATGGCTGAACGCAAAGAACAAATATTTAATATCTGAAAGCAAAGAACAAAGATTTAATGGCTGAACGCAAAGAACAAATATTTAATGGCTGAACACAACATAGGAAGAGCTGTTTTACAATTATGTACATTGTTAATATCATATAGGAGAGAACACTTTACATCTTTACTTATGTTTCAGGAGACAAAATGTTGGCTGTGATATCATTACAACAGATAAATGGACAATGGCTACTTTCAGATGCCTTGTTGAATGTTCTGGAAATAACAAAAGAAGATATAGAGAAATTAAAATTTTCTAAAGTATGTATATAGATTTTCAATTCATTATGAATATAGCAAACAGCTGATATATAAGGAGCAGTTTATAAGGTCCCATAGGCGTTCCTTAAAAAAGTTGCATTAACAAAGAATGAACTTTTTGAAGAAAAACACAAGTTTTGTCTGTTAGTAATATGGTAAAAAAAGATATCTTCAATCGGTTATACATTCCAATGGTTCTTATTAGAGGTGTTTTAGCCAATGTTTCAACAATACTGGATGAAGCCAATTCAAACATTTTATGTTCATGATATTATATGTAGTTTATATATAAAAACGTATCTGTATACAATTAGCTTGATGTTTTAATACACAGTACATAAAATCCTTTTGTCATCATTACAGGATTATTATTACAGTGTTTTATGGTTTCTTGATCAATTAAACGTCTGCCATTGTTTTACATGTTAAGTCTTTTAACATGTATCTTTGCACAGTAGACTTGCATTTTAATTCAAAGTATATAGAATTGTTGTGTCATCATTACAGGATTGCAGTGTTGTATGTACGGTTGTTGTTGTATCCTGGTTGCGACATCGTTTTCAAGGCAGACAGGAGGAATGGCAGATGATAGAAGCGAAAGCACTTGCTTGGTTATCATCGAATGATGCTACTGTTCTTGTTGAAGAGAATATAAAACTTGCAGCTGACACTTTGTGGTTGAAATGAGACATTTTGTTTCAGTGAGATTTTGTTAAAGTACTACACATGTATTTGTAATAAGACATACTGCATGAAATATGACACATGCACGCATATTTTACTATGAAATCTTTGCAAGTTTTGTAAACCATTGATAAAACTTTCTATAAGTCATATAAACACCCCATTGTTATTTTGAATCATCATGCATACCTGTCAACCTTTTCATATAAGAATAGTAAGACTTCACGTTAGAAATTATAGCAATGGGTTTCAGCATCGTAATAGGGAAATTGGTGACCCCCCCCCCCATAAAGATGGATGCATTCCAAATGAAGGTCTTACATCAAAATGTCCTCAGAAACTTAAGTTGTGTTTTAATCAACTTATGGTTGAAAAGTTAAATAACTACATTCAGTCATAATGGTAAATTAGCAAATTGCCGTCAACACAGTCACAGTTCTTGGAACTAATGAGTGACATTATTTAATCTTACATTACATAATGATATTTATAAATTAAAACATTAATTAATCGGTTGAGGTTTGACAATATACAGGATAATAACATGATCACAAAGTGTCATATCTTGAAATAAAGTGTCTGACAAAAAATACACGACACAGGAATTTGACATCTTATTAAATTGGCCCTTAATCATAAATTCCTAAGAAGGGAACAAGATCGTAAAAACGGAAAAAATCGTAAAAGTTGACAGGTATGCATTATGTTTTAATGCGTCTTCCTCTTATGTAACAAAACACTAAAAACTTACCACTAGAAACATAACCTCTCTGCAGAAGTGTTCTTCTGAATATTCTTGTGTTATAAATACTTGTAATGTTGTATGTTTTAAAACACCATTGTGCCAGAATCTTATGAGAATGATGTAAAATACATCAATCGTTGTCGTGTAATTACTCTATGACTTTTGTACCATTTCCTGTAGTACTATGATGTGCAATTTTATATCTGTAAATGTTACTCTGAAAATGTCTATATTTTCTATGAAAGTATTTACCTGATTTATTGGTCAATGCAGATATTTGCATAGAGCTGTTTGAAGTGTGTTTGTTCCTTTGCAGATATCGGTATTGTTTATTTTTCCTTGCTGATATTTGCAGAGAGTTTGTCTGTTCTAATTATTTTGTCATTGTATTTATTGTTTGTCTAAGTCTGTTATTATTGATATTTCCATTGTTTTGTTCATTATTTATGTTTATGTAGACATCATGAAATGCATTTAGGCTAGAATTCTTGTGGTGAATGATTTTAATGCCTACCCTGTTAACTTATTTGTTTATGTCTTTCTTTAAACTTTTCCTGTTTAACAAAGTGTACAGTGACTGCTCTCCTGAATCAATGAGTTGCTAGATGACTGGACTGTCAGTCTGCATGTTGTAGGTTTAAGCACCGGATGAGACGTATATTCTCTGTGACAGTTTGACTGAAAACAATGCATCCACAGTTATTTGTCCTCTACCTCGGACTCATGTGGGAAGTTGTACGAAAAGAATACTGGATGGTTACCTAGGAACTTGACTTAGATCGACTGACGGACATCTGTAAATGAAATACTATCAACAATAACATAAAACTGTAACATACAAGTACTGTCAACTTATTTATAATATTCTCTAATGTTGTGTGTAGAAAATCCAACATGAGTCTTTGTGTACTACTTAATTCATGAGAATTTTTTGAGACTATAGACATTTTGTTGAAGCCATCCCCATTTTTAATCAGGTTTTTGAGAAAAACCAGGTTATTAGAATGGTGTGTGTCGTTGGGCGGGCGGCTGGGCGGCCATGCGGGCGGGCGTCAAACTGGGGGGTTTCATCACATTGTAACCAAACTTGGTGTGTAGTAAGAACATGTGGAGAGCTAGCTTGGGATTGCTTTTGGGTTCGGTCTGACAAAGGTCAAGGTCACCATTACTAAAAATAGAAATTTGGTTTCCAGCGAATAACTTGAGCTACATTTATCATATTGACATCAAACTTGGTGTATTGTAAGAACATGTGGAGAGCTCGCTTGAGATTGCTTTTGGGTTCAGTCTGACAAAGGTCAAGGTCACCGTTACTAAAAATAGCAATTTGGTTTCGGGCTAATAACTTGAGTTCTGTTGATCATATTGACATCAAACTTGGTGTACACAGTAAGAACATGTGGAGAGCTCGCTTGGGATTACTTTTGGGTTCGGTCCGTCAAAGGTCAAGGTCGCAGTTACTAAAAATAGAAATTTGGTTTCCGGCGAATAACTTTTGTTTCGTTGATCATATTGACATCAAACTTGGTGTATAGTAAGAAAATGTGGAGAGCTTGCTTGGGGTTGCTTTTGGAATCGTTTCGTCAAAGGTCGAGGTCACCTTTACTAAAAATTGCACTTTGCTCTCCGGCTTACAACTTTAGATTTGTTGGTCATATTGACATCAAACTTGGTGTTCAGTAAGAACATGTGAAGATCTCGCATGGGATTGCTTTTGGGTTCGTTCTGTCCAAGGTCAAGGTCACTTAAAATTTAAAAATCAGTTTCCACTTAATATCTTCGCTATTCGTGGTTTTTTTTACATCCAAGTTGTTGTATAGTTGTTGCATATATATATAATATATCTTAGTGTGAGTGTTTGTATGCATGTATCACCTCTGGCACCTTTGCAGCATTGATGATCATCATGTATTCATTATACAAATAGAGCCTTGGTTACAAATAATTAGGTTTGAAACCTGGTTTGTGGGCATTGCCCATTTCTTGTTAACTCTATTTTGCAATGCAAATTGTGTATTATCAAACCTCAGGTGACATCACAATGCAAATTTTCCAAAGGCTGAGTGGGTGTTATTTCGCTCTAGATATCACATTGTGGCATCACCTGCTTTCTAAGGGAGTTCACTACTGACAAGTTTGGTAACCTTTATGTGAGAATTACTTCCCCAATGCTTTTATTGCATCATATCAGCAAAACTGCAAACAACATATGAAAGTGAAAGATTTGTATGTAGTGCATAATGAGAACTTAGATCTTCACAATTTGTAACAGTTTTATCATAGATGTGGATCATTTAGAGTTTTGTTCAGTATAATAAAACTAATACAAAATAGAAGGGTTTCATTTTGACACAAGAAAAATTATATCATTGATAATATTTTCTTTGTTGATAATCTGTACTGTGCCCTCTCTGCAATATTATATTTGTTCTGTTTTCAGTCATCATTTACATAGATATTTCACTGACTGGTTGTGTTTGTTTTTTCTCACAATGTTTGGTTGGTTATGCCTACCGTATTGTATTATGTGATAACATTACTTGATGCTGAGAGTGGAATGTAAGCTCTTATTTTTGTGAGCTATTCAAATTGTATTGAATTGTACGTAGTTTGTTATGGCTTGCATTTGTTTTTACTACATAAATTGTGATGTTAAGGCATGTACTAAGGGTTGTATATACATATCACGGTCCACCGCTTCACACGCATCGGCTTTACACCAAACCCTTACACCTTACACAGCCATTAATGAACCTCTGTTGTGTGACTGGGTATTTTGTATGTTACATTATTTGCCATATTAAAAGTATGTCTTTATTAATACATATCAAGAAATAAAATTATTGCTATTTCGAAGGCTCCGCATAATACTATTGTAGCTTTTGTACAAAACTGAATTACAACAGTCCTGCAATAGTTATACATAAAGTATATTTTTTACATATGCGAATAAATATTAGTACAATTTTGAATAAAGCATATTTTTGTACAAATGTGTGTAATAACTGTTGGCTGTTACTGTATTTAGTCTGTTAGTCACATTGAATTGTACTGTAAAAGTTTATTTCATGTAAGTATGGGTAAGTTCAGGTTGTTATGTACATGTATCAGCTGCTAACCCTGGAGGTCTGGTGGGTCCAAGCATTACTATGGTAACATGTACACATCCTCATAACAACCGAGTAGTGGTATTTCTAGGAAATGGAACAATTAGGCTTAAATACATTTCTGTTTATATAATTCTTGTTTATTAATGTTTACTAATTCTATATTATGTATAAACAAACTTTCAAAAAAGCAAAACTGTACAATGTTTGGTTTTATAGTCATGTTCATCTCTCACGAACCTAGCTGAAATGACGTCCACGTATCTTTTGTAGGGGTGTCAAGAAGTGTATTGCAATATTCTTCCATGATATATTTTTTCATTAACCTTAGCTGTGATTATATATTTTTCTGACTTAAACACCTCTAAAGAAAACTCTTAACTTTGCAAATGTGTTATCATTCTCATTTTAGGTTTTGACTTATATGAGGTTTTTATAACAAGATATATTTGGAGTTTATAGTTAGTAATTTTAAAGAAAGCAGGAGAAATGAATTGATAAAAGCTGGTTCATTTCATATTGTGGTACAATACAAGTTAGTGCATATTGCAATATACTGATTCGCCAATATACAGGCCTACTAGTGAAACCTTTAAAATCTGTAATAACCTTTAATATTTGCAAAATCCAAACTTTTTTTCACTCAGTCTTTCGGGAGCAACGAATATTATATTGATACATTTGTATTGTACTTTTCACTCGTGCACAGTCAGGATCCTGTTGTCCGTATGGTGGCTTCGATCCATCAAATTAGATGGTCAAAATTAGCCATTAATTGCTCATTTTTTGTACAGAAATCACCTTAAAACACTGTATTGTGTTAAAATGCTACCTTTATAAAAACATATTTGATTGAGGCATGCTAGGGGACCTGGTATATCCTGACACCCCTAATCTTGTGTATTATGAGTTTGAGATGATTCTTTCCAAACTTTAGTATTCTAGCTGTCACTTAATTCAGTGATTTGTCCATATATATGCTCTGTGATATTTCTTCTTGCAATGTCTTGCAGCTATTTTTTTTAAAGTAATTGCTCTGTGTACATACTTTTAATGTCTTGTTTAATGTTCATGTACTTTGCTGTTTCATGTTCACTGTGATTGAAAGTTACAGTACATTTTAATGCTGTATTCAAGACAAATAAAAAAAGACATGTTTCTTGAATGTATTTTAAAACCTTTTTTACAAAACCATTTGTAATATATATACTTGTTGTATTTTTGCTTATGAAATGCGATGCCTTTGCATTTACCACTGAGTATTGAACTGTCGAACAATCTTAGTGAAATATTGAAAAACCGTATTAATGTTTTTTTAAGTGAAAAGTTGTGTGCACTTTTTGCAAACTTGTCGGCATGTTTGGGTTTGATGATCAATCATGTACATATTTCGGGAGCATTCATCAGTTCTTCCTATAATTTCTCGTTATATGAATTACAATATCTTCAAACAAGTGGTCAAATTTGGAAAAAAAATATCAAAATACAGTTTAACTGTTCATGAAGGACAAAATAGCTGTAGGCTATTTGGTTTAAGATCAATGATACAATGTGGAGACAGAAACACATGCCTTAGCATGACAATAACAAATCTGCTAAAACATTTAGGTGTCACCAGTAAGGCCATTATGTGCTTTTTGTTCTGCCTTGATCTGTTGTCCAACATACTTATGATGAGCAATATATTTATACTTTTCTATAATTTTTCAAACTTATCCATGCTTATTGCTAGAGAGCCAGAAGGCCTTTCACAGATACATGTATAACCACACTTTACACAACAGTGTAACATCAGCAGAGCAGCCCTCTCTTGGGCAACAACTTTCTCTCTTCTACAACATTATCAATTTTCCCGTGGAAAACAATTGTTAAGAAGTTAGCCTATCTTGAACTCTCTCAACATCAAATGAATTGTGCATCGCCCAAATGGTGTTGCTCTGGAGAAGTTGCATTGTATTTTCAACTTCATGCAATTAAATAAAAAAAGTAAAATACTCTATTCACATTACGTCATTGTTTGTTATTTATATCCAATTTGTACAGAGTGAATGTAACTAAAATAATTGTTTCTGATTCCTCCAGCTACCTTCCCACAAAAATTGTCTTTATCCAAAATGTTTAATTACAAATACGGAAGCATTATTCCTTTGGAAATTGGCTCCTTATTCTAACCGAATCATAAAACTTCAATGTTGTCATTTTAATGTCACAGTCCTGATACTAGATACTGATAAAAAATGTACCACAGAGCTGAAAAGTGGTGTTACTAAAATTTTGCTTGAGATACAGAGTGACTTAATATCAAACAGTGAATGCATGTAATATAGTAATAAAGGCATGTTAATTGGATGTATGTTAACAAAAAAGAACGGTATCAAAAATGAGAAAAAAACTCCCCACCTGCCTTTGCAAACTTATTGGTAGATGGAGAAGAAACGAAATTATTTGAGGGATTTCCATACAAGCTAGATCAGCTAACTGAAGCTGATTTATGAAGTGACAATTTGCTCTTAGAATAAAATTACATTCATGAACATCAACTTTTCCATTCATAACCCACATATGTGTGTTGTAATTGTGATGGTAAATCAAAACAATGACCTGCGAACAAGATGGACATATGATGCTTGTGTACTACCCTTTGCTACCTTAAGCTCCCAAAGTATTATTACATCCTATCTGTCTCTCTGTCAAAAGTTGTTGTCTTTTTGCCAGTCGCAGTTATTGAATGTTATTCGACCTAGTTCGTCTTAAGAGTTTAGCCAATATTGTATTTCATACTCGAGTATATGAACTGGCTTGCAATGACTTCAATGAAACCAGAAATTGATCATGGAAAGGTCGAAGTGAAAATGTTGAACAACTTTACACCACCATACACACAGTTTGTCATGTCAAAATGATAGACATAATAGACTCTGATAAAGAGGTAAGAAGCACACCTTATCAGATAGTACATGTATTCAACATTATGACACTTAAGATGACGTAAATCTAAAGGTGATAACGTAATTTTACAATACGCGAGTTTCTAATCATGACAGTGCTATCCAGTCTCGTGGAAAGAAGTCGTCATAGTTATACTCGGTCCTTTCAAATGTTCCCTCTTTCATGGGGTATTTATAGTATATCACAGTACCACGTGACAAAAATCCCGCCCACCAGCCGAATGATCCAACCGTTGTGATAACGTGATCGCAACCGGCCAATAACGCGAAGTCGTGTATTGGTAAATTATGTACGTACTCCACTGATATATTCTTATAATCCATTACGAATTTAGCGTATTCCATTCCGTCTGAACAAACAAGGAAAACAACATTTATGAATTTTCGAAGAATATAATCCACAGCATTCAGGATATATTTATCCGGAGCAGGTCTCACACCTCCACCGCCATTAACGAAGGCGCCAGACGCCAAATCTCCACGACGTATATGTACACCAACAACAATGGCTGGTTTACTATACTTTATAGTATAAGTTTCTCTATAATCGTTCACTATGCTCTTTATTCGTTCATTGATATGTTTCTTTATTGTTAATTCTTTGCGAACTTTGTCGAATACATCCTCAAAGTATTTCCAAGATTGCAGATATTCGCCAACAACGTAACTCTGATTTCTTTCCAGATTCATAAAAGTTGGGTCGAACACACAACAATGATCCGCCAATTTTACTTTAAATGTTTGACAAATGCTCCTATCTTGTCTGATTTCCGCCGACTTGAGCTCAAAATACTGAACAATATCGTCATCTTTGCCCAATATGATTGTGAAATTATGTCGCCTTGCAATGCCAAACACTGACGCATACTGGTATATATGATTGGCAAGACGTCCATTGAAAGTTTGACATACGTAGTGACTTCCTGGTGCCTTGTGGTCGAATAAGTTATTTGGTAGGAAAAACAAACTTATTATAACGCAACAGACAAGTGTTCCTACAGAAACAAACACCAGAGCCACTGAAATAAAAGAAAGAATCAGTTTATTTTTATGCTCAAGTTATTGTTATCCTTCTCTATTTTTCAACACTATTTCAGATTTGTAAGAAGGTCAATTGACCTAACCAATGTTCCTAGCTAACCAACCAAAAATCACATATTCTATTGCAAGCAACTGACAAGTTCCACACATGTATCAGAGGTAGGGGCCAAATGTCTGTAGATATATTATCTTCAGTCAAATTGTCACAGAGTACATACACCTCACACAGGGTTCGCACCTGCAACCTTCGGATTGGCAGTAAAGTACTCTACCCATTTGGCTAACCGGACGAACTTGATTGTATTTGGCTCTATAATTGTGTGTACAGTGATAAGTAGAGTAACTGTTATGAATGTGTAATTACTTCCAAAATAATAAGGACGAGAAGTACAAGGAGAGAAAAGGTACAAACTGCCTGGTAACCAGTATTCAGGTAACCAGTATTCAATAATCACATGGTGCTGTGACCATTTGGTACATGTTGAAGTGTCCGGAAAATTTGTTTTAAATGTTGTTTTTGGACGATCAGGTAGCGTCTATAGTAGTGTGGCAATTTGAGAGGCATACACAAATTGGTTCTCGTTTTCAAAACAGAAAAAAGGCTGAAAGCCGGTAACAAGTCAAAAACGTCCACATCCTAATTACTCCGCAACGAAGTACATGTAGTTCCAAAGTTCACCGAAGTATCATAAACGTTTCAATAAAATGAAATGTTGAAAATGTGACCTGCTAAAGTGGTTTGTGAACTAATTAGCTGTTTCTGTTGAGTTCAGATGGGTTTTTAAGCAATGTATACGAGTTTGTTTACAGTTTCGGGTGTGCGCATAATAGAATTTAATGAACGAAATATGTTTGTCTCTTTTATATTTTTTAAAAATGGTTCATTCTTGTACTTCATTCATGAAGTACTTACTAAATGTATATCTTGTTTTATTCCTTATTAATTCCATAAATCGTCATCGTTTTGTAAAGTGCATATTGTAAGAGCGTCGACTGTTTTCGTTTAGTACAGATTCTTACTTTTCGCCGGTTGGTGCAACTGCATGACATAAATCGGCTATCAGACAGGTACCCTACCATACCGGTTCGCAATAGTTAAAATGCCAGGTTAGCGCTATAAACGCGGTAAATACGCTAAGCGAACGCATGTTGAACCGTAATTTCCACACATTCGAATATGTCACACGTGTCACATATTCGTACGAATTCCTCACGCGTGTGTGACAAATTCGTACGAATATGTCACAAGTAGGTGTTATGAAATTCTCGTACCCCCTTTTTCCGCCTCCTCTTAGTACCAACGAAATTTTCACATTTCGTTTATCGCTCGTTTATTAATTTTAGCAAAAAGCCGCCGTATTGTCGTTTGTTTCTTTATTTGCGCTTTTGGGTTTATCAAGTTTTCAACAATATTCATATTTATAGCCCTATAAACGAAGTTTATGGGGGTATATATACGACAGACCGGTGGTGACATTTTGAATTCAATATTTAATTTCACGATTTCAACTTCACGAATTCACGATATCAACTTCACGATTTCATCTTATAAAACGAATTCACTATTTCTTGTTTTCAAGATTTTAAAGTCACGATTTCAACTTCACGAATCGTAAAATTATGAAGGTGAAATCGTGAAGGTGAAATCGTTGAAATCGTGAAATATTGAAAAGAAGAAATCGTGAATTCGTAAAATTTGAAGACACTCGGACCGCAAATATTGGCTGAACGATTCGACTTTGACGTATGACAAAGTAAAATGATTTGACCTTCATAACATTGTGACCTTGACCTTAGATCTAGTGTTCTTTAAACAACACATTTACTTTACTTGTAAATCTAGTCATCATGCGAATTATGAAAACTCTGTGACAAAACAACGCTTTGAGTGTCACCTTTGACATAGACACAAATTAATCGAGTATTATACGAAAGACCGGTGGGGACATTTCGAGTTCAATATTTCACGATTTCAACTTCACGAATTCACGATTTCAACTTCAAGAAATCACGGTTTCACGAATTTAACTCCACGAATTCATGATTTCAACATCAAGATTTCATGATTTCGTGAAATTGAAATCGTATAATTTTTAAATATTATTGAACTTGAAATGTCACCACCGGTCTTTCGTAGTATTGCCATGCAATACAAAGTCCCCTACCGGCTAATATAATCATCTGAAAATTTACTATCTGAGTTCAGATGTCAATGTCGGGTACCATGGTCTCATATTTTAACCATAGAACATGGGTTTTGAATGTTGTCGCAATGAGGTTAAAATTTGATCCAAGTTTCATGGAAATTCTTTTACTGGTAGGACATATGGAACGGAAACGAAACTTCAATGCTCAAACCCAGTAAACATTGACGTTGGGTGGATGTTGTGCCAACTAAGGACCCCAACATTAAAATAACGTTGGATTATAGTTGGTTTTGAAAGTGTTTAGACGTCATATCTCAACGTCGGGGTACGACCATAATCAAATCAAAATATCTTAAGACTTTTATATCCAACGCGAGTCTAATACAATTCAAACCAAAATGACAATTTTATGATATTTCAACGTTGAAAAAACAATTTGGTTTGATTTATAATCAAATTCCAATATCTTAAATTATCAAGTAACTATAGTTTTATATTCACATGCTACTTGGACAGAAATTAGTGTTAATACATTTTAAATGTAATGCATTTAAACATTATCGTACGAGTTAAGAGAATGTTGACATATATTGTATATGTATTTCACGGGACGTAATAAAACAATATGAACACGTTTACGTCGTGTCTGAGCCAATTCAAACGTTGATATAACGTTGGACCTCTATTTCTAGCACACCGGATAGGCATTTCCGGTGAATTCAGCCGAAATGCGTTTTTCTATGTCAATTTTTTCACAAAAAAGTAATTTAAGGTATGCTAGAAAAATATCAATCATGTGTGTCCGGTCCGGATAGAAAAATCCGACCCTCGGGCACGCTGCGTAGCCGGTAATTCGGCATGCCTCGTTTACCTGGCAACGCAGGTACCCTCGGGTCGGATATTCTATCCGGACCGGAAACATGACATATATTATTAGTCCGTAAAACGTCGAGGCTCCGACGTTAACCCGAAGTTAAATTATAGTAGGCGACGATGTGATCAAAATCCAACGTCGTCTCGACGTCGGGTGTTTGCTAGGAACCTGCAGCCAAGGCCATCTTTTGGCCAAATTGTACATTTAAATTGTTTTATTGGTTAATAGTAATTATTGGCTAATCATTTTGGCTAACTTTTACCAAACCAAAGAATTAACCAGTTTTATACAATTGGCTGCTGTCCTTAAATGGTGACCTTGACCTTGAACTAATGCACCTGGAACATTGGTTTAGGATTTAACAAAGGATTTAGGACTTGTTGGGGGCAGACACACAGTCCTGTTACTTTGAACGGTGACCATGACCTTCAGTCGGCGAGGCTAAAAAGTGAGATCTGCGTGTTGCCCGGATGAGGTGACCATTTACCCAGTAGGGAACTAAAATCCGGTTATTATCTTAGAAGTTATGAGTCAACACAAACGGCACCATCACTACACGTTACGTAAAGAAAATGTCCAAAAGTGCATTGTGACCCTGTCGTTGAGCCATGGTCCTGGGTCTTGCACGCCACACATTGTCTTGATGTGGTTAACTCTTGTGGTAAGTTTTTTTTAATGAACTGCGACGGACAGACGGACGGAATCGAGCAATCCTATAGTCACAAAAGCAAAAATGATCGTATATTTATTGAGAACAATCATGATTTGCGTCAAACAGATATTAAGGTGTTTAATGTTAAAGGATTACATGTGTATGACCCCATGTGACCTTTGACCAAGTGACCCATTAAAGCTACATGGAACTTCTACTACGCATATGAAGTATCAGTGTCGAAAGGTTATAAAAAATATTGAGTGCTAAAGAATTTGACATTTTTACCCCCTGTGACCTTGACCTTTGATCCAATGACCAAATATTGTACCTGGGTCATTTACTCAATATGTTCTAGTATCCTGTAAAATATGAGGGCTATATCGGACATAGCAAAAACAATATGACCCCTGATCTATCTATGTGGCATAGACTGTTTTTTGGAATGTGTGACGTATTCGTATGAACAATATTTTTACAGATGTTTTTCTTTTTTTTGACATGTGACGTATACGTTTTTGCTTTGAGGGGGGGGGGGGTAGAGGTACACGCATGAATTTTCACAAATGTGTGACATATTCGTACGAATTTGTCACACACGTGTGAGGAATTCGTACGAATATGTGACACGTGTGACATATTCGTATGTGTGAAAATTACGGTTCAACAAACGCACATAGAAGAGTGTACTCGGGTTCAGACTGCGTTTAAAGGATATATATAAATCGATGACAAGAGATTACTGTTGTTGTTGTTCTTTATTGCTATGTATCGTAGAAATGGTCTTGTTGTGCACGACTACGAAAATTGTCGGTGTCATCTTTCTTTGTACATCTCACTCTGTGCTTGGAAAATTAATTTGAAAATACGCCACTACAACAAGATAACTCATAACCTATGGCAAGCTAGTGTTATCATAACTTTATGCCTGGGCATATTGATTTTACTCTAATTTAAAACTGATATAATTTAATATTTCATTTTATAATTAAATACACATACTTTGATATTATAAAACTGTATAGTTACAAAACGGAACTTGTATGCAACGAGTTGCCAGCTTGGCTACAGAGACGAGTGGTACCGTCCCACAGCACTTTTGTTTAAACTAGTGGCCCTACTTTGCTAAACGCTTGACTATCTGTGCAACTTTCTAGTTGTCAAGACAACAATTGAAATACTTACTGACTCTATTTTCCAATCTAAAGAACGCACCCGTTACACAGCAGTGAGGAAAGCATATGGCAGTGCTAGACACATCGAACGGTGTGTTTATCGAGAAGGATGGTGGAGTACGTTTTTTCGAACTTTGCAACAAGTTCTGCACAAAGCAATCAAAGAAAACAGCACACTGTACAGCGGCAGAAATATCGTGTATCTGTCTAGTGAATGTTAGCCTTCCTAAACAAATATATAATAAGCTTACGAAAGTTATTTAAGACGTTAACTGTCCTGACAATGACGAGTTTTACAATCCAGATAAATGTAACTGGTCAAAAAACAACTTCTAAGTCTACTTTTCGAGGACTTGTATAAATATCATCTTTCTGGTAACCACGATCGAAATTTACTGAGATCTTTAATGATAATATTTTCAAGGAAGCAATTCTCATTTGTTGTAGCATTAAAATCTATAATGACGATGTTTATAAGCAAGGAATAATTACAGACATTGCCGTTGTATAAGGCTTGAGCAAAACCAAAAAAAATACCAAAAGGTTACGCACCAAGCCCCTATTCTAGATCCGTACCTGAACCTGTTTCATTAAACCATTAATATAAATTTCGACCAGACTGAGTACTAGGAAGTTTAAAAAGCGTTCTTTGTAAAAACATGAAATGAAGTTTATAAAGTATTCTTTATAAAACATGAAATGAAGTTTATAAAGTATTCTTTATAAAACATGAAATGAAGTTTATAAAGTATTCTTTATAAAACATGAAATAAAGTTTATAAAGTATTCTTTGTAAAACATTTTATGGGACAGATGGTCCGCCTGGTAGCTTAGTCGGTAGAATGTTCGAGTTGTCAACCCGGTGATGGTCGGTTAGAGCCCAGGCACAGTCGCTAAATTTTCTCTGTGACGATTTGATCTCGAACATCGTGCCATTCATCTTCCACCGCTGATTCGACTGATTGCCAGTTACTTGCGGAAAAATGGCTTAGTACTGGAACTCAGGTTAGGTTAACAGGTCGCCGGTATAAAACACAACCGCCAGTAATAAGCTAACAGTTCACAAAATGCGTACGAAAACTTACGTAATGAAAATATTTTGCTTTGATCCCGAACTTTTGAGAACAAATTTCCCGAGACACTGACTAAATATACACATTCTCACAGAATATCTAATTGGAAACGTTGTTTGTTTTTCAACATAGTTGTAAACAATATTTTGAAGTAACATGAAGCTTAACACTCAAAATCGATTTCAAATTCCACACGTTGTTTTTAAAAACATTTTTAACATGAAAATTGTCATATGGTTTAAAACTAAACACCGAAAAATAAGTGCCCAGATATGGATGTGTCATAAAATTCAATGTCTCCCTTGTTGGTTATTACATAATCTAGCTAACGCTGATTACTGGTGTTAAAATTTCAACCGATGCATTTCGCCTCTAACATATTTTGCCAGCACTAGTATAAAACAGAAATCATTTATCTTAATTGCTTGTCTGTTAATACCGGTACAAATGTAGTGGAAAGCATTAACATGGTTTAATTTACAAGTAGGACAAAATCCCCTTCATGAATTTTACAAGTTCAAAACACCCTCTGATTTTTTTTGTATTAAGTTCTAGGTGGTTTAAAACTTAACAAATAAACAAAGTAATGTTTCAACTTTTATGTATCATGTTTAACCTTTAAACCAAGAAAATTTGATATCAAAAACACTGGATTTACAGTACAATGCATGTCATAACCATAGTTTGTACAGTTTGTATGTAATTGAAAACTTAATAGCATAATACTTGTAGTTATTTGTAGTTAAGAATAAGACGGGGATTTTGTCCTACTTGTAAAATTCATGAAGGGAATTTTGTCCACCTTGTAAATTCATGAAGGAGATTTTGTCCACCTTGTACAAAATGAGCGAAGGGGATTTTGTCCGGAGGGGGTTTTGTCCGTATACCGTTGTGATACATATAAATGTTTTAAGTCCTTATTAAATGTTGAAAGATACCTTAATATCAATCTACCGTTCCCAGTACGGAAATCATTTGCTAGATTTAGAACTTCCAGTCATATAGAAATAGGACGATATTTTAATATTGAAAGAAATGATCGCTTTTGTATGTTCTGCTTATTGAACAAAGATGTTCTAGTTATTGAGGATGAGTATCATGTATTTTTCAAATGTTCTAGATTCAAAGAAATTCGTAAAAAATATTTGTTTACTTGGTATACTGGAAATACAGACATGGTACATTTCTACAATCTTATGGCATCCGAAAATGTAACTCATATTAAATATATTGCTGTACATGTTCATAAACTCATGTTAGTGATCGATAATAGCTAAATTTGAAAATCAGAGGACACAACTCTTTTATATATATCTATATACATGCTTTTTGTAAAAAATCATTTGTTTTGTAATGGTGCAGTCACACTATGACGTGTTAGAGAAACTTATGGGCCTACCTAGCGTATGAAAAATCATTAAATAATGTCAACACGTCGGCATACGCCCAAACAAGCATCGAAAATTCTACAGCATGAATAAATTGGGCGTATGCATAACGTATTGAACGTATACATATCGTACGTCTAACCTATAAGTAACCTATCACTAACCTATATATAACTTATGACGTGTATCACAGCGTATGACCAGCGTATGTCCAGCGTTCTCGACTTATGCCCAACGTAAGAGTAACTTATGATAAACCTATGCGCAGCGCACTCGGCGTATTGCCGACAATCACGTGACGTTCTGCATAAATACGGCGCCGATCTCTAGATTACCGCATTCATACTGTAGTCAGCGAGCTGTCAACATCAACATGGCACCCAATAAAATGAAGAAGACAGCAACAAGGATGTCTGCCAAGAGCTGGGGTAGAGGCAAGAAGAACGCATCTACACCATCATCCTCACCACCATCCTCACCATCATCGTCCAAAGCTGACGATTCACCTGCTCATGATCTCCCTACTGTGCCCCAAACCGGCCGCTCGCAATCACCACGCCATCCATCAGGAGTGGTGGGACAAATCATCACCTCGTCCATGTATCGATGGCTTGACAGACTTCTCGGACAAGGAGTGACTGGGTGTTGTGAGGCACCCTCCAACCGAACTTCATCGAGGCATACTTGCTCCCAGAGGTAAGGTGACGCAACGTCAGGGTAAGCTTCATGCCAGGCTCTAGGGGCTCCCTGTACCAGGTTTGTTGCTTGGTGATCTTGGGCCCCACTCTGGCTAGCAGCTCGTCGAACATCTCGGGGGACATCCACATGAAGTTCTTGAAAGACGCGTGGTCCTCGTTTCTGAGTTCCACCAGAAGCTGGTCGTACAGGCCAAACTGCCGTCGCCTCCCGATCCATGGTCTGACCCAGACCTTCCGCCGTCGTTGACCTCTTCTCCTCCTCATCCTATTGGCACGGATCTGGTGAAATGCCAATTCGATAATGGCATACTGATGTTGGAGAACGACTAGTTGGTATTCTTGTCGAAGCCTCTCAGGTTCCTCCATCTTCTCTGATGACGAGTGGAGAAGTGATGGTGAGCTACTCACAGGCTTATTATACACAGGGGACCGCAAAACGCTGGCAAAACGCCAACAATACGCTAGTTGTACGGTTGAAACACGTTCAATAAGTTACTACATCGTCAGACATACGTCTAATACGTCTGAATACGTCAATATACGTTGCAGATACGTCAGATATAGGTTAGATATAAGTTAGAAGTAAGTTACTCATAGGTTATCAATAAGTTAGCTGTACGGTACACCTTCATGCCAACGAATCTCGACGTATGAGTAACCTACCTCTAACGTACTTAGCGTATGGCTAGAGTATGCCTAACATATGAAGAGGACGTCGGCATACGCCAAAATATTTTGTGCATGCACAAAAAAATATTTCGGCCTCTGCGTATAACAACGTATGCCAGCTTATACCAGCGTGCTTTTAGCGTATACAACTTATACCAAAACTACCCGTAACTTATGTCAACGTACACCAGCGTGTTTTTGAAAATTCACATACGTCGGCATAAGTTACTGCTATACGTTATAGTGTGACTGCGCCATAACATGTATTATGGGCCGGATGCCTTCTATTGAAATAAACGTTTTGTACTATTTCTACTCAGACTGAGTGGTTTTGTGAACGAATTTCATTTTTAGTATTTTATATACAGTAAAACCTCACATAAAGACCACCTCAAAATAAAGAACACAATCTTCAAGTCCGTTTTCAAAGTGTTGCTCTTTATTCAACATCGATACTAAGACAACCTCAATAAGAAGACCAGTTTTCAAGGGTCCCTAAGGTGGTTTTATTGAATGTATATTTGTAACAATCATGTACAAAAGTGAGACATAAATAAACGTATATTATCTCATCTTATTTTATCTTATCTTCCAAATAAATCAGTTTGCACGTGTATTTTATAACTGAACTGAATATCGTTCGCAGCTTTCATAATAATATATCAAAAATAAAAATGTATATTTTACACATTGCATTGTTTCTGAGCTACTGTGGATATATATGGTGTTCAACGTGTTTTTCAGCAAATGACTGTATCACATGTGTGTCGAAACTATCTTGGGTGCCATTCAGAGATATAAGTTGTAGCTGGTGCCCTATTAATGGAAAATGCCATACATTCAGGTCGCAAACCAATCCGTGTACAACCGCTCATTGCTACAAAAAAAACGTACGGTGTTTACGATCCCGAGAACGCCTATATAAATGTTCTTTTGTCAGCAGTAGCCTACTCGGATCATCCACATGAATGTATTGACACGCTCTTGCCAAGAGGTGGTTTTCAATTATTGCAGCTATCGGAATGAAATGCGACAATTTCATCTTTAGATACAAAGAGTGCTACGCTGTGGTTGCAGTGTCAGAGTATTCCCAGCTTATTGTTGTCGCCTATCGAGGGACGACAAGCCTGAAGCAATTGGTACATATGTCTTTCAAAAACCTTTTACCGAAGACAGACTTTAAATCAGGTGGTAGTGTTTAGATATATTTTAACGATGCGTTTGAAAAACTGTACCCTAGTGCAAAAGATTACGTGAAGAAACTGTTCGCATTGAGGCCTGATTATGACGTTATCATAACGGGACACTCCTTGGATGAGCAATGGCGTCACTTACGGCCGTGTCGCTGATTTATGACAATATTATTCCAGAGGACAGAATGTCTCTCTATACGTTCGGCACGCCGAGAGTGGGGGACAAGCACTACGCCCTCGCTTATGACAAACTAGTATACAACAGCTGGCGCGTAGTGCACTGTAAAGATTTTGTTACTCGATTACCGTCGCGATTTTTTAATTTATGGGACAGTGAGCCCTTCCATCATAAAACCGAGATCTACTATCCAGCAGTTAAAATGCTACCACATTCAACATACAAAGTGTGTACCACAATCGAAGATCCTACTTGTGTTAACAGTTTTAATCCTGGGAATTGCATATGGATTGGCATACAGAACATAAAGTATCATGTCAAATACTTCGGGCTAGTTGTTGGGGATGAATGTTCAAATATGGGGGGGGGGGGACGAAGCGAGGGAACCATTCAACAAGATTGTCAGATACTGATTATTTTGCTCGTCTTGGCTTCTCTTATATATGACCGAGTGTGTTACTCTGTCTGAAGTATCACAGAACTATGATTCATTGCCTATGTATCAAGTGTTATTGTATGTTCTTGCGTACGTCAATTTGTGATGGATATATACTCGAAGGGGTATTCAACTCTGTTATTTACTGTCATCATGAATTTTGATCACATTTAATTATAAATCATATATTCAAATCAATAAGTCAATTTTCATATTTCAACAAATTGTTTCATATGAAGTAATCAGTATAATAAATTGTTGTTGAAAAAAACCCATACATATGGCATGTGTCAACAAAAGAGAGAATACGTAACTACAGGGAAAGCCACATACATAAGACAATGCCTCTCCACGCAGATCTCCGAAAAAACAACAATCCACAAAACAAAAGGCACTGAAGGAGGTCAAACGGTAAACATATTAAGGAACTGATGCGCAAGGAATGGCCCAGCAGACCACAAGGAATAACTAGGAGAATCAAAGTGGACAGTAAGGGAAGGGGAGGTGGGAATTAATGGATGGAAAATATCACAGGGCAAGTCAAGACAACTGGTCTTAATAGGCAAAAAATGGGCAGGAAACACTCTGAACACCGAATAAAGTGACATCATTGCATAGGGGAAAGGGAAATACAAAACACATTCATAACATAAACAACACTCATATAGCGAATTACAGCCTTGGAACTGTCAGCAAAAAATACTGGGGGTTTAAATCGATTTAACAGCTAGCTAACCTCACACCTTATCGCTATATGGTCATTGATTTCCAACATATATACATACATTGACTAAGTAGGCAGTAACTAATCATTAACAAGGATATCGGTGGAACCGATGGATGCTCCCCGAAGTATGGTTATAACTTCGAACAAGACTCTAATTGGAAAATCTCACTTTGTTGATGGTTACAATCTGAATGTTATATGCAGCACTGGAAATGTCCTAGATCTCCCAAGAAAATAGGAATACAAAAATGTACAATGAAATTGAGATAGTGAACAATTTAATTACATGCTGGGCTAGGATAATTCTGCTAACTGAAGAAAAACCTGAAAAAAGGAATCTTGCTACAGATATAAGAAGCCTTTATTCACAATTCAAGTGCCCATATCAATGCAATGCGTACCTTTACAACAAAGACTGTAGGTTGATACAAATCCATATCAGCTGATGATCAAATAAGTATGGTGTTGACAGATGTACCAGTGAGTGAATGTCCTTTTTGTTCAATAGTTTTTATCATAATTTAAAAAACAAAACCAAAGCTTATTGTTTGAGGTCTGTCATAAGGTGATCTTGAAAGGTGCAATAAAAACAAGAAAATATATTTGAAATCAAATATATACATGTATATATTATAAACACTACGTAGACAAACATTTACCTACAACAAAAAACTTACTTGAAAAATTAAAAGAATATAATTTTGATTATCTTGCATAGCTGAAAATATTTAATCTATATGTTGCATAATCAAAGGGCCATAACTATATAAAAAACAGTCCCATCATAACTCCTGATAATATGCACTTCTCCTCTTTGTAATACAGCTTCCCATAAAGTTTTGTTGAATTCCTGTCAAAAGTTTCTGAGAATTAGTCCGAACAAGAATGGTACCATTTATGTACTATGTTGCATAATCAAAGGGCCATAACTCTGTGAAAAATAGTCTGACCAAAACCGTGTGATAATATGAGCATCTCTTCTTAATAGTGAAGCTTCCCATTAAGTTTTGTTGAATTCCAGTCAGTGGTTTCTGAGAAGTAGTCTGGACAAGAATGATACCATATATACTATATGTGGCATAATCAAAGGGCCATAACTCTGTAAAAAAAAGTCCAACCAAAATAGTGTGATCAAATGCGCATCTCCTCTTGGTAATGAAGCTTCCCATGAAGTTTTGTTGAATTCCAGTCAGTGGTTTCTAAGAAGTAGTCCGGACAAGAATGATACCATATATACTATATGTGGCATAATCAAAGGGCCATAACTCCGTGGAAAAATAGTCCAACCAAAACCGTGTGATAATATGCGCATCTCCTCTTGGTAATGAAGCTTCCCATGAAGTTTTGTTGAATTCCAGTCAGTAGTTTCTGAGAAGTAGTCCGGACAAGAATGGTACAATATGTACTATGTTTCATAATCAAAGGGCCATAACTCCATGGAAAAATATTCCAACCAAAACCAAGTGATAATATTCGCATTTCCTCTTGGTAGTGAAGCTTCCCACGAAATTTCTTTGAATTCCAGTCAGTGGATTCTGAGAAGTAGTCCGGACAAGAATTGTACCATATGTACTATATGTGGCATAATCAAAGGGCCATAACTCCGTGAAAAATAGTCCAACCCAAACTGTGTGATAATATGCGCATCTTCTCTTGGTAGTGAAGCTTCCCATGAAGTTCTGTTGAATTCCAGCAAGTAGTTTCTGAGAAGTAGTCCGGACAAGAATGGTACCATATATACTATATGTGGCATAATCAAAGGGCCATAACTCCGTGAAAAATAGTCGAACTAAAATCGAGTGATAATATGCGCATCTCCTCTTGGTAGTGAAGCTTCCCATGAAGTTTTGTTTAATTCCAGCCAGTAGTTTCTGAGAAGCAGTCCGGACAAGAATGATACCATATATACTATATGTGGCATAATCAAAGGGCCATAACTCCGTGAAAAATAGTCGAACTAAAATCGAGTGATAATATGCGCATCTCCTCTTGGTAGTGAAGCTTCCCATGAAGTTTTGTTGAATTCCAGCCAGTAGTTTCTGAGAAGTAGTCCGGACAAGAATGGTACCATATATACTATATGTGGAATAATCAAAGGGCCATAACTCCGTGAAAAATAGTCGAACTAAAATCGAGTGATAATGTGCGCATCTCCTCTTGGTAGTGAAGCTTCCCATGAAGTTTTGTTGAATTCCAGCCAGTAGTTTCTGAGAAGTAGTCCGGACAAGAATGGTACCATATATACTATATGTGGCATAATCAAAGGGCCATAACTCCGTGAAAAATAGTCGAACCAAAACCGTGTGATAATATGCGCATCTCCTCTTGGTAGTGAAGCTTCCCATGAAGTTTTGTTGAATTCCAGTTAGTAGTTTCTGAGAAGTAGTCCGGACAAGAAAAGTGGGCCGGACGGAAGGACGGACGGAAGAAGCGGCGACTATATGCTCCCCCCTTCGGGAACGGGGAGCATAACAACAACCAACCATCACGTACATATCAACATACATACAGTAACTATTCCAGCACGGAGGAACAAGCAGCCTTATACTGACCTTGCTCCCCTAAAATAGTAACATCAGAATAGAAGTAACCTTAAAATGTCCAATTAAAAATGCAATTAAAAATAAAGTCAACTTGATAATGTATTTACTAATTAAACAATTCTTAGATATTATTGATAGGGAAATGGAATTTATAACTAAAAGAAACATGTCTAATAAGAAAACTAAAACACAAAAACACGACTGCACCCAACGAATATTAAGAAAAGTTTTCTTGGTATTGTCAAATGACGTCATAAAATGTAAATCGCATTGTAGATAGAAAAATCAAAAATCATTGACGTCATACAATTTTAATGACGTCATAAAAGATAGAGTATACGCGGCCTAAGGGGACGTTATTTACACAAGACTGTGCCTTATAAACTGATAATATACAAGAGAGAAAAAAATAAGTAAGTAGTTACAGAGAACATCACAAAACAACAAGAAACAAGGACAACACCAACGTAAATTCGAAAAAATATATATTAGACGACACAATACAATCACAAATGGGCTGGTCGATAGTTTTAAGATACTCCATGGAACACATCATGTTAGTTCCAGAGCAAAAGTCAATGCCTACAAAGTCAAGCATTGTGTGTCGATGGAATTGTTTTCATGTAAATCATTTACTGTATTATTTGTGTATCTGTTAAGGAATTGTCTGAGTTTGTTTCTCATCAAAGCGATAGATAAAATATAGTTAACTAGCCGTATTAATATAGATTCCAGTTATTCCATGCACATTGGACTTCAAATTTTGAAGAAATAAAATGAAAACAATGAATCTTTGATTGTACAAAATTCAAAACAAATCACTTTACTGTCAAACTCATGATTCTACCCCTTCAATGAATGTTGCCATCCGTTTTCACTTCGATCGGTGTATCAATTTATTTACAAATTTTAAATGTTCTCATGTCAAAATGACTGTCATATCAAGTCAGGAAGTTTTTATAAATCAAATTTCAACTACTGTGATAAAAAACACCGAAATAAATAGGGCATATACTTTCTTTTGCCTACGGGTTTATAAAAAGCAAACCTTAGGTGAAAATCTGGTGATAGGTTGTTGAAGCGTAGTGAAAAAAACATTTAAAATTACATGATTATTTCTGTCGTATTTTTGGTTAAGTTTTTTGTTTAAGTCCACTTTTTCTCAGTAACTATTGAAGGTAGAGCTTTGAAACTTAATTTAGTTGTCTGACATCATAATAGCAAAGTTTCATAACTCTGGACTGCAATTTGGGAAAGTTATGCCCCTTTTTAACTTAAGTTTTTTGTTGAAGTCCACTTTTTCTCAGAAACCGTTCAGGGTATAACTTGTTTTTTAATTTTTTCTTTTTATTTTCATTTCTAAACTCGCAACACAACAAAAGTCTTCAAGGGGTTGGGGGTGGCGATGGGGTTCCATTATTTTTTTGTGGTGGGTGATAACAGACTGCCCTTGTTTTAATATTACCTTGATCTAATTTTATGTATGTGCTTTTGTTTATTTCTTTTATCTTGTCTCTCATAACTCAGATTACGTGGTTTTGTGCATGATATTTGATATATGTATATTTGTGATGTACAAAAGTGAGACATAAATAAACTTATCTTATCTTAAACGATAAAATGTGCGGTCCAATATTACCATGGCCTAGAGCACGTACAAAGAGTGGTCCTTAAAAAAGACGGTGTATACCTATGTAATGGCTATGGGGAAAGTAGTATATTAGTAAATATGTATAGAAAGACATCGTAAAATAACATTTATATTGCAATGTTCGATATTAGAGGCATACCCTTGTATTCTTATACAATGATTCTAAAGTAGTCTTTTACTTCGCAGTTTACATAGTAGTAGGTGTAAAGTGGATGGGGGAATCTTCGTGTAAAGTATTAACCTACAGAGAGAGAGGGGGGAGGGGAGGGGATGGGAAGGAGATGGAGAGGGAGAGAGGGAGAGAGGGGGAGAGGGGGAGAGGGGGAGAGGGGGAGTTGATAACACATACCATTAAACAGTTCTGTAGTTGTTTTACAGTACTTTATTGTTGTTGAACGTAATACAAATTATCAATATTGTATCTTTATAAGAGAGTAACATGACAGTGAAGAAGGTACAAAGAGCATACAAGTTCATGGAGAGTAAACATGTATCATACTGTACCAGATTTAAGTTTGTAAACAAAGCTCTCAATGAACATAGAGTATTAAATGGAGATTAGATAACAACTTTAAGACTGTATGCATTTGCAGTAACAGTTCACACATCTACTACATCGACAGAGATAACACATATTAACATTGTACAAGTATGACTATTAATTAGGTACACAATTTTAACTATACCCCACTGGTAACCCTAACAGGGAAATCAGTGTAGAAACTAAATTGAATTGCCTCCCTTTGTATTGAAATGAGATGACCTCTCTTTTGTACATGTACTAGAAAACCATGACGCCATCATCCGGTATATTTGCTGACATTTCGAAGTAAGATGCGGTTGTTTTCCGCTTGTATTTCACATAATTTCGAACAAATGAATGTTCTTTATATATATTTATTTACATAGCGATATCTTGCCATGCGGGTATTTTGATTTAAGTGCCTGTAACGTCGAAAACTAAAGCTACTTTACTTTTCGTCTGCAACATTTAACAATATAGCTCTAGTTAACATGGCACAGCTATTTTCACGGAAACGTCAATTTCAAACACACGGAATCTAGATCAACGGGACTCTCCCAAATGGTCAACCATTCAAATGTACAAAACCTGAGGTATTATGTATCTGATGAAGCGTAGCCACGCGAAGAAACCCCTCTCGCCAGACCATTCAAGACAGTTCGTGTCATCTCTGACAGTGTCAGTGACGGTTATTCATGTGCAAAACTCGTCAGTTACTACTTGATCAATAGGCGTTTGCGAAACCTATTCTAAGTATGGTGTACATTACGCGCCATTTCGTTCACATGGTATTTTATATATTTCTTTTTCTTTTTTTTCACTTTCTGCATCAAAGATTTATTTAGACTTTTGATATGTTCTTTATACAGTATTATTCTAACGAATGTACTTCAAAACATTTCTGTTGCAATTATTTGAGGGTTAAATTTATATTGACTGGACTATACAGACTGTTTAAAAGCGTTCTCCAGATTTCAAAGTTCTTTGTTAACAAGTTATTTCCATCTGTACGTGTTGTCAATTTCATTTCCAACATGGCGTCCGCTTTGATGATTTATCGATGTGCAATGAATATATTGCTACGCCATAATTTGTTGCATAATTTCGAACAAATATTTTTTTAATTTATAATTTAATGTGAAACAATAATTAAATTGTCTCAATATTCTTATCAAATTGTTGTTTTATCGATGTTTTCAATGCTGTATAGTTTAATAAATTGGTAGAGTTCGCACTATTTTGTCAGCGGTTATGCTCGAAATCTATATGGTTGTAAAGCGGCTACAGAGGCACCGCACAGGGTAGTAAATGAGACGCTAGAGTAGTTATTGGTCAAAATAATGTTTAATTCTTTAAAAAAGCATAAAATAAAAAGAAAATTAGTTGATTTCGATGGAAGATCGAATTTTATTTCACTCGTGGTCAAAAGAAATGTATATTTTCACGAGTGGCGTAGCCACTCGTGAAAATATATATTTCTTTTGACCACATCGAAATCAACGAATATCCTCTATATCTTTGCTACCATTCAACTCATAATTTTAAATGGTCAAAACGATCATATCAAAACGATCTTAGACACCACTGGACATTCTTATGTATGGATAAATCAACCCTACGTAAATGCCAACATTGATACATTAGTAAAGCATGTATTAACTGATCAGTTTATCCAAACTTGGAGATCACATCTTGACTCATCATTCAAAGGACAAATGTATAGTTTATTCAAAGAAAATATATCTCTTGAAAACTACCTGACAAAACTTACACCTACCCAGAGAGTTTCTATGTTTCATTTCCGAACAGGGAATCACAGGTTCCCCATTGAAGTTGGTAGATGGACACCTAACCATAAACCACATAATCTAAGAAAATGTCCATTGGTGACGAATTACATTATCTCCTCACATGCCCATTCTTCATTTGAAATAATGAAAAAATATTTACCGACAAATTACTTTCATCGACCAAATGTACTTAAATTTAAACAACTTTAATCAACGAATGACACTACACTGCTGATTAAATTAAGTTATTTTGTCAAGAAACTCATGCGTCACTTTGCTAGAAATTAAAAGAAATTTATTTTTATAAATCCATGTTGTATTTGTATCAATATACACTCCTATTATATATGTAATGTTCAACTACTAGACACGTATGAATGATATGACATAATTATCAATTATATTTATCTCAGAAAACAAACTATCTTCTTACTAAGAATTTCTAAATTTGTGTACTTGTACAAACTAAGATTCACCTTCGCCAACCTGTAAACTACTCCCAAATCCTAAGCACGATGCATGTTAATCCATAACTGTCTAGACCGTTGACACAAATGCGTGCAGTCCGTGCGACCTTGGGCAAATACACAGTTATATTTGTAAATATTACATGATGTTTGTTCGTGCTACTGTTTATTTGTATCTGTTGTTATTCTTTGTCGTAATGTCCCTGAACTGAAAATTGCCTCCTGATGTCTTTCATTTAAACTTGAAACTTATTTATGTGATTAGATAAACTCTTTAACCAATTTAGTATCACATTATAAATTATGACCTTTACTTTAATATGTTGAAAGCAACACATCAGTACGTCAAACTCGACCTATCATTAACACATATAATATGTAATTATACATTAATCGAAAACGATTCCCCCACAATTTCACCATTATGAGTCATAACTAAACGTTTTTTTCTGAGGAAAATTTACAATAAATACCATTAGTTTTGCGTTACACAATTTCTTTTAATCAAACAAACATGAAGTGAACTGATTAAGCCTACCTTTTAATGATGATGTAGACATATTTCCACTTAAATTCGCAACAAAATCACCAACGCCATCGTATTTGATTCCATCCCAATACTTATTGTACACCCTTAAATATCGTTCTTCCTATTTATGTTTACTATTCCACGACAAACATACAGTCAAAGCAAACGTTCGTCGTGTGTTGTTTGTAGCGATCTTGTCCAAAATCATTTTTGATATATTAACGCATTTCTAGTCGGCAGTCACTCTACGATAGTCGACGTCTTTAATTGTTCAACACTAAATTAGAAATGTAGCCGAAACACGATTTCGTGGATTTTTAATGCAATATTTAAATAAAATATTTAAATTATCTCATGCGGACGTGAGTATGTGTTGCTTATTTTAAACAATGAACGTCTTTAATCTTGCCGAAATAGAATAAACCATATTCGCTGAGAATGTTTACAAACCGAGTCAACAAGTGTTTACATCTTAAGTAAATTTGCTATCAACAAATACAATTTCCTTGTAGAATGTATTGTTCATACAATACGTGTACTTGAAATGTCAGTGAAACGGTCGAGAGTGGTTGATGAAATGTGCATGTTTTGATAGTAACTTTGAAGTAAATCTAATATTTGAGCCCATGTTTACACACGTGATACGCACAACGGCTTTTTCTCAAATATCATACTTTTATGTGACGTTTCAAATTTAATGTCATGTTTCTTTTAAATAAAGATCCTACATTTTGAAAACTGGCATTGATTTAATAGATGCAGAACTAAAATTGGACATCTATTGGTCGAAGGGTACACCTCCTCCTAAATCGAAGATAGCGAGTTCGTGTCCCGTCTCTGACGAGGTTCGATCCCGAACTTTAAATTCCCGAAGACGCGAGAACTTAGTCAGGACCCAAGTAGCATGATTAATATACTATAACTTTATTCTCTGAATGTCACATATAAGACCTTTACAGTAAAGTTAATCAAAATTTACTAAAAATAGCAATTTTGCTTCCGGCGAATGGCTTTCGTTGATCATATTGACATCAAACTTGGTGTATAGTAAGAACATGGGGAACTCGCTTGGGATTGCTATTGGGCTCTTACGTTACTAAAATTTGAATCAGTTTCCGCTAAAATCTTCGCTATGCGTGGGTGTATTGACATCAAACTTGAGTATTATATTGAATACATGCTAATGGTAAAACCACCAAGAAACAAGAATATCCATTATAATTTTCTCCACTCTCTCCGTGCACAATCACTCCACTCTCTGCGTGCACAATCTCTCCACTCCCTCCGTGCACAATCTCTCCACTCTCTCCGTGCACAATCTCTCCACTCTCTCCGTGCACAATCTCTCCACTCCCTCCGTGCACAATCTCTCCACTCCCTCCGTGCACAATCTCTCCATTCCCTCCGTGCACAATCTCTCCACTCCCTCCGTGCACAATCTCTCCACTCTCTCCTTGCACAATCTCTCCACTCTCTCCGTGCACAATCTCTCCACTCCCTCCGTGCACAATCTCTCCACTCCCTCCGTGCACAATCTCTCCACTCCCTCCGTGCACAATCTCTCCACTCCCTCCGTGCACAATCTCTCCACTCCCTCCGTGCAAAATCTCTCCACTCCCTCCGTGCACAATCTCTCCACTCCCTCCGTGCACAATCTCTCCACTCCCTCCGTGCATAATCTCTCCACTCTCTCCGTGCACAATCTCTCCACTCCTTCCGTGCACAATCTCTCCACTCTCTCCGTGCACAATCTCTCCACTCCCTCCGTGAACAATCTATCTACTCCCTCCGTGCACAATCTCTCCACTCCCTCAGGCAAAATATATCCACTCTTTCCGTGCACAATCTCTCCACTCCCTCGATGCACAATATCTCCACTCTCTCCGTGCACAATCTCTCCACTCCCTCAGGCACAATCTCTCTACTCTTTCCGTGCATAATCTCTTCACTCCCTCGGTGCACAATCTCTCCACTCTCTCCGTGCACAATTTCTCCACTCCCTCAGGCACAATCTCTCCACTCTTTCCGTGCATAATCTCTCCACTCGTTCTTGCACAAGCTATCCACTCTCTTCGTGCACAATCTCTCAACTCCCTCTGGCACAATCTCTCCACTCTCTGTGCACAATCTCTCTACTCTCTCCGTGCACAATATCTGCACTCCCTCCGTGCACAATCTCTCCACTCCATCCAGCACAATCTCTCCACTCCCTCCGTGCACAATCTCTCCACTCCCTCCAGCACAATATCTCCACTCCCTCCGTGCACAATCTCTCCACTCCCTCTATCACAATATCTCCACTCTCTCCGTGCACAATCTCTCCACTCCCTCCGTGCACAATCTCTCCACTCCCTCCGTGCACAATCTCTCCATTCCTTTAGTTGACAGGCTCCTTTGCTGAAAGTGTGGTCTGGTGGTCTGGTATCACGGGTGAATAGTCCAGCCTTATCAACTGATGACTGAAAAGGTTGGCCTATGTTTCAGTGATACCTACAAGTGTCTGCAGAAACAAATAACCTATCAACTAAACGATCCAATTGCATTGGAGTATGATAATCAACTAAAACAAATGTCGTGAAATGCAACATATGTCCTTTTAGTAATGTCTACTTTTTATCATTGACTTCCCTTTTCCCCCCACTGTTAGTCTAGATTTCTGTGACTTTCATTCCTAGTTTCTCCTAGTGTTTTTAGTGCTTCAAGAAAATTATGTCCCGCTGTTAATAAAATTAATCTAGTATTTGAACTTTCTGAACTTTCTGAAACTATATAAGCATATAATTGTGTACGGATGCAGAACGGCGGTACTATATGGACGGTTGGGTGGAATAATGGTGCAGTGTTTCAAGACTGCCTTTAAAAATACATATTAAGACTATAAATGTTGAGATAAACAAACTCACTGTAAATATTGTCAATCAATATATTTGTATATAATTCAAATATATTTACATAATTATAATATTTATTTTATGCTACATTGGAAATATTAAATGAAATGATAAAAGTATGTACAAATACGTATTATATACAATACACACAGAGAGACAGGTAACAATATGGCAAAGAACGAAAATCATTCACGGAAATATATCCGATATACTTCGGCTATTTTCGTGAACTACACGCTCAACAATAATTACAATATTGATAACAGGTAGCCTAGATTACTTATATTATTCGGCTAACCTCGGTTATTGACGTAAAAGTCTATTATTTATGTAACTATAATTATTCTGTAACTATTGCATGAGAAAAAGTACAACTGAGACAAATATTGGTTTTCAGAAACAAAACAACCACGCCTGAATGATCTAAACTATCTTTAAAGGTTTAAGAGGAATATCATTCGCCATTAACTTTTATTGTACAAATATTAAATCTGTATGGCACAATTTAATCGCCGAAATTAAAATATGAATATTTACTAGAATGAAGACTATGTGTCAACACTTGGTATGACATATTTCGAACTCGAATGGTATAATTACAATTTACACAATTAAACGCATTTTATTTAAAAAAAGGCTTTTGTAACTCAGTTTGTAATCCTGTTTTCGTAGTAAAACGTCAAAACTATTGAAAATAAACTATACATTTTGGTTTTACAATTCGCACTAGTTTTATCAATATCCTTTAGGACGTTCAAAGAATCGCCAGACAAGTTGAGAGCTTGTGCACGAAGAGAGTGGAGCGCGTGCGAGGAAAACGACATATTTAGCTCCGTCAATTTTCTACAAAATATTTCAACATCCGGCGAGATTCATCAATCTTGGTATATTCCGATAATCTCCGGCAGATTCCGTCATTCTTTGGTGAAAAAATGCGAGGATCTCCGAATATTTTCGGGATATCCATCACTCTCCGGTTAAATGGGAGTAACATGTATATACAAACTCGCTTTCCAATTAATATTAAGCATATTAAAACGTCCTGTTTAGTACTGAATTGTCTTATAAGGAGGTTACATAAATGGAAAGCCGTCTGTAACCTATTACTCTAGCAATCAAGACGGGACCAACTAATTTGTCAGTTCATCTTGAAGCATTGATGTGCCTCTGGTAACTGATAGTAGCCTTTATTTGCATCCACAAGACTATAATACAACCTAGTCCAGCCACGGACGTCACATCTCTCAATCTCATTAAAATCAGCTCCAGTCACACGCTCCTATACTATACGCTAACTGGATCTGATGACTGCCCAATACAGGTCACGTTCTTGTGACCTTTGAGTAGACAATCAAATCGTCGGCTGCAAAATGCTGTGGTATAGAGTTATGAATATTCGTCGATCTCCGACGAGCTCCGTAAATTCTATTTGAGCGTAGATCACCAAGACGTTCCGATTACTTATTTTCGTAAATTTCAATATGACTGCGCCCTTGGACACAACCGCAACTCATACACGGCAACATTCTTTGGTTGATCGGTGTTATTTGTGTGCTGTTTCGTTTTTGGAAATATTTATAACCGGAAGCGGCAGGAAGGACGCTAAATTTAGGGGCTGATTTCAATGAGATTGTCACATCTCTATACTGTTGCTGTACAACTGTTACTGTTACGAAGACGCGTGTAAAAGTCGGAGTACAGAGACACGTATGCGGGGCTAAATAAAACCATACTATGTTGCCAGTAATTGAACCTGTCTCACAACGAAAAAGGAGTACATGTACATCGTGTAAAAAACTTTATAAATGTGCGCTGCTATGGGATTTAAAACCTCTTCTGTAAGTGACGTCATTTCAAGAAAACGCAACATGTGATGGTCACTGTTTGCAAGCAGGCAACACTATTTACTCTAAATGTTCACTTTGTTTCACATTGCCATATACTCGTATGGCAAGTATTGCTTACCGACACAACATGGTAACGTCACATGTGATGTTTTCTGGAAATGACGTCACTTAAAGAAGAGGTTGGAAATCGTTCAGCGGCGCTCAAATGCAGTTATACATATCATATACAACATAATTAAAACTTATAAATTAATGACTGTGTATCAGACATCCATTAAGTCACACTTACCTAGCATCAAAATTAGCAAGGTGACTGAACGAGACTGTTGTGCAATACAGTTCCGTACATTATAGTAAACTCTGAAAACAAATCGGTGATAGCAGACAGTATTAACAGAAATAACAGTACCAACAGTATTTCTGCTTCTATCAAGGTTGTGCTCTTCTGTCAACAGTAAGAGCAGTAATAATTGCCTCAACACTATTGATATATTAGAGTCCTAAATCCTAACATACAGAAATCCAAGTAACATGACAGGCAGTAAGGAACGAAGTAAATCATTACTGTCTCTTTAATTTGTGAATTCTTGGCAAAAATGTAGGAAATTGTAGAAAACGCTATCATTATCCTCACTATTACGCGCTCTGTCTTCCTGCATTATAAATCATGACAGTAGTCAATCTCCTACTGACGGTTTCCCCTGTGATCTCCTCACTGATCAGCATACTGGTTATATCCTGTTGAAACCATACAAGACGTTTACCGATGTGTTACAAGTACAACGTAACGGTAGACATTCTTGGTGCTTGTGCAATCACAGTGTTCCGTGATATTGCGTATTAAAGTATTTTGAATATAACAGCATATTGTCTCAAATGAGAGACATTCAATATGCAACAGATTGAAGTAAACATAATGCACATTGTTCAAAATCGAGACACCAACAAGAAACACTATACTGGTATCTCGTGATAACAAGTACTCAGTTTTTCTGTTGCCATCATTATAAACCAGGTCTGCATTTCCACAGAAGAAGGAACGGATATCCGTTGCGTGTTTAAATACATTCTTGAAGAATATAGCGACTACTAAAATATCGGAAACAAACTAATGTACAAAACATAACTCTTTTAACAATGCCATTTGTCAATAAATCAACATTTCCGCGCCTATCGCAGTCCCTGCAATTGTTTTGTTCACCCGAATGTGCAGTCAGATGAAGTAGAAATGGCACTTCCAGTAGCCGCCGCCATTTTGAATTTATTTTTGGACAATTTTACCTATTAATGAATTAATAAAGCATTGATTCTTATTTTTATCGCCAAATATACGAGAACACAATGATGTGTTTATTACAAATATGAATGTTGCAAGTGCACATTTAATGAAACACTTGGATAACTCTTGTCATTTACAGACATGACACTGTTGTCTCCCTTTATTGAATTCGTTGTAATTATTTGCTCGGCTAATGAGTCTCTTTATGAGAACAATGGGTTTTTGTAAAATGTATCACAATTCCGTCTGTCCCTGTGTAAACTGTTCAAATCCTATACATTGTGGAGCGGACGAATAGTTAAACTGAAAAAAGAAGAAAATGCATATCACTGCAGGGATAAACGTAATTCACTCAGCACAGGAAAAGTCGTGCTCACCAAAGAATGCAATGTTGCACAAATAACTGAATAATAGTTTAAGGTTCTACAATAAAATGTGAAAAGTAAGTTGGCAATACAATAGATTATAGTCTTGGCGCTACCAGTACGAATTACACAGCTGGATTGGTGGTTCCGGGTCGTTGGTGCTATTGTACGTGGTAACTGAACTTACTGACTAACAAAATCATAGCCTTACTTGAATCAATGGTATATAAAACAAACAATTGGCCATTACAATTTCAAGACACATCCAAACAACTTGTTGTGTGATTCCTTATACCAAGAGTTTCATGCATCGTGCTACATAACTCTAGAATATGTTAGAATACATTGTATCAGGTTGTGTGATTCCTTATACCAAGAGTTTCATGCATCGTGCTACATAACTCTAGAATATGTTAGAATACATTGTATCAGGTTGTGGGTTTGTGGTGGGCCATTTACAACAAAGTTCTGTCTATAATTAAATGCACTATGATAACTTACTGTGGATTCCTGTTTATCATTGTAGTTTATTGTATTATTTGAATGATCATTAGCAATATTTCTATGCACTATGATAACTTACTGTGGATTCCTGTTTATCATTGTAGTTTATTGTATTATTTGAATGATCATTAGCAATATTTCCATTTTCACGTTCCATAGCAGCGGCACTCAGTAATGTGGTTACGGTATCTGTGGCCTTGATATATGGTGTCTGAAAGCAGTAATTACTTATTTGAGTGTTGGAGATTTAACGTCGTTTTAGCAACATAATTTTTTCGGCGTAGCCGTACTAACATGGTTTTGCTATTTGCATATCAGTTTTGGGTAAACCAATCAAATCTTACGTTAACCGCCTAGGCAATTTCTCTTCAACCGAACAACGTTTGTAACCTTGACGCGGATTGGTTAACCTTTCGATCAAGGTTACGTTACCTTACCGAAAGCCACTAACATGTACGGCCGTCAATTGTTCGAACAGCGTTCCCGGACTACCAACCAGTACTAACATGTACGGCCGTCAATTGTTCGAACAGCGTTCCCGGACTACCAACTAGTACTAACATGTACGGCCGTTAATTGTTCGAACAGCGTTCCCGGACTTCCAACCCCAGTACTAACATGTACGGCCGTCAATTGTTCGAACAGCGTTCCCGGACTACCAACCAGTACTAACATGTACGGCCGTCAATTGTTCGAACAGCGTTCCCGGACTACCATCCAGTACTAACATGTACGGCCGTCAATTGTTCGAACAGCGTTCCCGGACTACCATCCAGTACTAACATGTACGGCCGTCAATTGTTCGAACAGCGTTCCCGGACTACCAACCAGTACTAACATGTACGGCCGTCAATTGTTCGAACAGTGTTCACGGACTACCATCCAGTACTAACATGTACGGCCGTCAATTGTTCGAACAGCGTTCCCGGACTTCCAACCCCAGTACTAACATGTACTTCCGTAAGCAACTGATGAATTCCCACATGATTCAGAGATGATGGAAAAATGACTTCGTAGTTACAAAATCCATATAAATGTGTATGTAGAACCATGCGTTTAACCCAAGGTTCGAACATACGACCTCAATATTCATATATGAGTTTCTACGTAGTGTAATTAGCTGAAAGCAAATAAAAACACTGCATAGACTGTGTTCCATACGATTAAACAATTCACATCATAATCGCAATATTTGTGACAAGATAGAATACTAAATAATTGCGTCATATTATTCAAGTACATGTAATTTCTACTGGCTGAATTTGGTTAATTAAGTCTCGATATTAGGCGCTTTCTAAAATTAAATTACTAATATTTGTTAAATTAGTAAATTTCTTTTGATTAATGTTTACATATGATTAATTAACTATATCGTACATCAGAAACAATCGTAGCAATCTACAAAACACTAATAACCCAAAATATGTTTTAAATTTCGATGAATGTAATTGACGGAAAGAAACATATCTTTTTGTACTAACCTTTTCTAAGAATTTGGTTTTCGTGCATAGAAACTCAAAACTAGCGATAATCACCGCTATTGCAAGCCCACCAACTAATATATAGAATATTCCAGCTACATTGCTGAGGGATAGTTCTCTCTTTCCTGACGAATCCTGCAGTATAACATTACGGGTGAGATGATACTTATTAAATACAGACGTTCAAATTGTATGGACCGTAATAAACTTGTTACCTAAAGTGATCTGAATCATAGACTGTGTGCATTCCTTGCGTCTTTAATATGAGGATGCATCTTGTCCAAAATTGTACAGATCAGACTTGGCGAAAATGAAAATTCTCTCGTTGAATATCTACAGCTACGGTAAAATACAGTACCGTCTTGATCAACTTAACATATACGGATACGGTAAAATTCAGTACTGTCATGATCAACCTAACATATACAGCTACGGTAAATACAGTACCGTCTTGATCAACATAACATCTACAGCTACGGTAAAATACAGTACCGTCTTGATCAACTTAACATATACGGATACGGTAAAATTCAGTACTGTCGTGATCAACCTAACATATACAGCTACGGTAAATACAGTACCGTCTTGATCAACCTAGCATCTACAGCTACGGTAAATACAGTACCGTCTTGATCAACCTAGCATCTACAGCTACGGTAAATACAGTTCCGTCTTGATCAATCTAGCATCTACAGCTACAGTAAATACAGTACCGTCTTGATCAACCTAGCATCTACAGCTACGGTAAATACAGTACCGTCTTGATCAACCTAGCATCTACAGCTACGGTAAATACAATACCGTCTTGATCAACCTAGCATCTACAGCTACGGTAAATACAGTACCGTCTTAATCAACCTAACATCTACAGCTACGGTAAATACAGTACCGTCTTGATCAACCTAGCATCTACAGCTACGGTAAATACAGTACCGTCTTGATCAACCTAGCATCTACAGCTACGGTAAATACAGTACCGTCTTGATCAACCTAGCATCTACAGCTACGGAAAATACAGTACCGTCTTGATCAACCTAGCATCTACAGCTACGGCAAATTCAGTACCGTCTTGATCAACCTAACATATACAGCTGTGGTAAATATAGTACCGTATTGATCAACATAACATATTCAGCTACGGTGATCTCAGTACCGACTTGATCAACTTAACATATACAGCTAAGGTAAATTCAGCACCGTCTTGATCAACTTAACATATACAGCTACGGTAAATTCAGTACCGTCTTGATCAACTTAATATACGCAGCTACGGTAAATTCAGTACCGTCTTGATCAACCTAACATATACAGCTACGGTAAATACAGTACCGTCTTGATCAACATAACATCTACAGCTACGGTAAATACAGTACCGTCTTGATCAACATAACATACGCAGCTACGGTAAATACAGTACCGTCTTGATCAACCTAGCATCTACAGCTACGGTAAATACAGTACCGTCTTGATCAACCTAGCATCTACAGCTACGGTAAATACAGTACCGTCTTGATCAACATAACATCTACAGCTACGGTAAATACAGTACCGTCTTGATCAACATAACACTCTACAGCTACGGTAAATACAGTATCGTCTTGATCAACATAACATACGCAGCTACGGTAAATTCAGTACCGAGTATTGTGACAACTTTAAGTACGTATGCTCTTATTTCCATGAGAGAAATAGACAATTTACCCCGTCATTCGCCGCACAAAGACCTTTGTCTTTCCACCATTGTCTTTTTAATTTTGGTAATGTACCATCCTCCATTAGCATAAGGACTGCCATATTCATCATATCACTGAAATAGCGGTACCGTTATTGTAAAATACAAGCGAACATAATGTACAGAATACATGTATATTGTAGAGTGCATATGTTCACTTGGTGTCCATATATAGCTATGAAATAGTAGTAGATAGATAGATAGATTTATTTCAACATAAATGTACAATTTACATGGCAATATATAATTAAGACATATATTATGAATCAATAAAGACATATCAATCAACATTATATGTTAAGGATAACACACAAAAAGAGTAAAAACTCTTATTTCTATTGTTGTCCTTAATATATAGTATTGTGCGACATATAAATATAAAAAAAAGTTAGTTTATGACAAGATGTTGTAAGCTGGCAACAAAAAGAAAATCTGCATCCTGAAAACAATTTAGAAGTTCAAGTATTAAATTGCCAACGAGAACAGACACAGACTGCGACTATAAACAGTTCAGAGAACAAATGTCTTACCGAGAAGCTTATTGTTCTAACCGCTGTTCAACGCAAACTATTTACACTAAAATTCCAAAGAACGTAGACAAAAAAACTTTTCAGCACTAAGTAAGCAAAGTCGGCAGCTAATCCTTTTAACGTCCACACTTAAACCCGTCCCAGTGTTCTATGGGTTAAAGAATGGTAAAACCCCTCAGAAAAATATTTAATATTTAACTCCACATGGCAAAACTTACCTGTACTTTGAATTCTTAGGTGTTGCAATACCGTATCCTTTAGAATTCAAATTGTTGCCTACTTTCATTGTATCACATGGTTCCTTGTTGTTGTAGTACTCATTGACAGGGGACTCTAGTAGGTACGCGTACTTGCCCTTTGACTTTTTGACTCTTTCGATTCCTTCCTTATTAGTTTTAACAGACACTGTCGGATTGGACAGCATAAATTGAAACATTCTTTGATATGTAGGTACCCGCGTACTCTGAAAGAATGTAAAGAATACGTTTCAATCCGGACTCTACCGCTTTAGGCTCCTGCGATTTCCAAAGCAATTGCAGAATGTTTATACATCAAATACCTTGTATCGCTTTAATCTCAACTTTTGAGAATCAAACTATAATAATAACATTCATTGAAATGGCATTTTATTAACGTCAATGCCAGACAAAGCGATGTTATCAATTTCTTTCACTTTCATTTACAGACAAACGCCTCTATCTCAATACCACAGATGAATCATGGAAAAATAAAGCTTGCATATTATATAGATGAGAATATGAATGCAAAGCATTTTAAGGTAATATTGCATATGGTATGATACCAGAAATGAGACCGACGCAATCCGCGTGAATCCAATGGACATTGTCAATGCGATACATATACTTCAAATGCAGACCACTGATTGAACGGAGTGGAGTTTGGACTTAGTATTGTTTGTTTTATCACATGTAATCGTTAGCAGGAGTTTGAAATATGTTGGTACTGTCTATGATATATCCGTTATTCTATTTACTGTATAATTTGCTTATTCAATGAGCTCGTAACAATCTTACTTTCTACCGTTAAATGACGTTTGCCAAGAAATGACGTCCTTATTTACCGAGCATACAATCTTCAATACATGTCATACATCATTGTATTTATCTTAATATCAGTTACATTGTGCATGTACTTATCTTTATGAATAACACCTGTATATGTACTTATTATTAATGATATTGTTGATAATATAGATTTTGATACGTTAATGGATAAAGATTTGGAATTATTGTCAATGTATATGATATTATTTGCTTTCACAACTGATCCTAATAGTCTGCAATCTCAAATTGATGATGTATATAGATAATCAGAAAAATGGTTTGAAAATCAATTTGACCAAACAAAAATATGTGTATTTGAAAAATGAAAACAAACTAATTATTCCGTTTTTTATCATAAATGGGGAAAAGGTTGAGCGAGTTGACAATTTCACATATTTAGGATTAAGTTCACTTATGATGGTAATATGTCTACTGCTGTTAACACTCTTACTGAACAAGCTTTAGGGGCATACCGTAAATAATTATCATTATTTGATAAAGTTAAGTTAGGTATGAAGACAAATTTATCTCTGTTGGCACAATGGTAGCTCCAATTTTACTGTATGAGACCTAAGTATGGGGTGTTTATAACTACAAGGATGAAGATAAATTGCATATACGTTTTTGTAAAAAGATACTCGGTATTAAACATCAGACACATAATTACGCTGTATATGGTGAACTTGGAAGGTTCCCATTTATTAAACATCAGACACATAATTACGCTGTATATGGTGAACTGGGAAGGCTCCCATTTATTAAACATCAGACACATAATTACGCTGTATATGGTGAACTGGGAAGGCTCCCATTTATTAAACATCAGACACATAATTACGCTGTATATGGTGAACTGGGAAGGCTCCCATTATCAGTAATTAGTAAAATTAGATATATCATGTTTTTGGTTGAAAATTATGAAAAATAACCAATCTTTTATTAACTTCATGTATTTGAATATATGTGCTAATAGAATAGCAATTCTTGGGCTTCCCGTTTGAACTCAATCATTCATCATCTCGGCTTTATGTATGTCCGTACAAATTTCAATCAAAATAATAACTACCTACCATTGATTAAGAACAGAATATATGATCAATTTATTCAGGACTGGAATGCTTCAACTCAATCGATGTCAAACTTGAACTACTATTGCAGATATAAAAATGATTTCGAGTATGAAAGTTATCTTGACAAAATTGGTAATGATAAATTAAGAAAACAATTAACATGCTTTAGATTAAGTGATCATAAATTAGAAATTGAAGCAGGAAGAATTTTAGTAATTGAAAAGGACAATAGATTAAGTAAAGTATGCAATAGAAACGTGGTCAATTCTGAATACCACTTCTTAATGTGCTGTCCGATATCCAATGACATCAGAAGACAATACTTACCGAAACCCTCATGGCCTTGTATTGAAAAATTTAATTATATACTGTCAACGAAAAATAAAACTTGTCAGATGAATATTGCAAAATTCATTTCAGAGACATTTGAAGTAAGAACAAAAACTCGCGAAAATATATAATTATTTACCGTGTTGCCTCATTTTGACTATGTATACACATTTATATCATGTTACCATTGATTGATTCTCTTTTCTTTGATTTTTTTTGGGTAAATATTCTTATTGCGTTCTGTATGTTTGTGTGTAGGGTATTTGCCATAGTATATTATAAATGGCCAAAGGCTATTAATTGCCGAATGCCAATAAATGTATGTATGTATTAATAATCGCTATCACATGGTTATATTTTCATACAAGTCAAGCATGTGAGTTTTATTATTAAAGTTGATTTGCTTACAAAATCAGAAAAGAATACGGATATACATACAGACAATGTCAAATTAGTATTGACCTATGTAGTTCTCTTACTTTCTTAAAAAATTCGAATGTCGACCCAGACGCCATCGTTCCATATTTGATGTCCGTCTGCATTGCAAGGTCGTCTGCCCCATTAATCGGTGTATTCATTCTTTCTATTGTGAGGAAAGCTGCCAGGTTGGCAGTATAGGAAGAAATGATTATGAGCACAAAGAACCACCACACAGTACCAATCACACGACCAGAAAACGACCTGCATATACGAGACGGAATAAAGTATACATTTGTACAATTACATCGGAAGTATATTAAAAAACGAAATTAATGGAGCCAAATCTACAAACACAGAAATGATTACGTATTTCATTCATACAGAACTATACAATTTCTCAAGAATTAAAACAACATCTAGACACAAACGTGGAACATGGAGACTATTAAGCAGACATAAATCAATTTGTAATAGATACTTTTGTGCTAAATTAGGCAAAGATGGCAGACCCAAGTGAGTGTTCATGTCTCGTTCACATGTCGGAAAAACTAACACTTTTAAGCTCGTGAAATACCTAAATTATATAGGACTGATCAATCAGCTTACAAGGTTTAAATATTCACAATGTTCAATTTACTTATCAATTATGACATGAGTTAGAAAATGAATCTGAATGCATCACATTATTAGTCAAACGTTATTGTTTAAGTCCCATTTAGATTTATTATATTTATTTATAAAGAGCGTCAAACAATTGTAACTTTTAGTATAATTTATTGGCCTATCATAAAATATGGGTTATTTTTACCGTGGACACGCGTCGCTTCCTTGCAACATCAGGGCGCCCATTGCAAACCACAAAGAATTCAGTATACCGAAGTGATTGTCGATTGGTCCATCGCTGGAGTTGTTCCATTCAAATGGGCTAAAGCGTCCAATCAGAAACAAGCCTACACTAACGGTGCTATACGCCACTACAATGCAAATCCATATCTTCGCCTCCAATGGTTCCATGAAGGAAAAAACGCCAGGTTTCATTATTTCTGGTTTCTTGATCATAATACTGATACCGAAATTCATAAACGGTTTGGTAAAATCTACGACCATTTCTCGTGTATAGAGGATTGTTAATGGAGCAATACAAATGTCTGCATCCTACAATAAAGCATAGTATGTCTACTAAACATCAAACAAAGTATCAAGTTGTATGTATTGATTTGTTTTACTTACAAACAGAAAAACATATCTTAAACCATAGACTAACAAAAACGACAATCCGATTTCAAATTAAGGTTTAAGACAATCTTAAAATTTAATCAAGTAACGACCTTAAGTTGTCACTACTATATTGTATATTTCTGAGGAAAGTTCCAATTCACGATGAACTGTAGTTAAAATAGAGAGATACGTTTATTTCCTACAAGTTCGAGAGCAGAACAGTATATAACGTTTTGACAAAACAAAACAAACATTATATTCAAATATCTACGGAACAAATATGAATGTATAGTCAAACGCAAAAGAAAGTGTGCACTTTTGATTTTTTTATTACTTTAATTCTAAAAGGTGTAAACTCGTCAAATTTGTAACATACGAATATCGGTCGTTACGGTTTATAGCAACAACGAAAAACCAGTCAAACTATGGCTAGTTATTACGTAATAGCCCATATTGCGATTGTGCAGGATTTCGACGTGGAACATGTATACACAAGTACAAGTTGGCCAAACTTGTTTTCACTACATTCTTTTACACATGTATAGAGCGAATATCACTGTAGATTTAGAACATTTATAACAGAGCATATACCACAACTATCAGAACGTCAGCGTATTGACGCCTTAATGATGCTGGACAGAGGTGACTCAGTCGCTTCAGTTTCACGGGCACTTACCTATCATAGAAACACTATAATCAAGTTACGTGATAGGTGTATGCTAACGGGTACTGTTGCCTTCCGGCCCCGGTCCGGCAGGCCACACGTGACTGGCGACAGACTGGACTGTCACATTGAGTTGACGCACATGAGACATCGGTACCAAATCGTAATTGGGCGGAATGGCGGTCATACCAGATATTAATGCAACATTAACATCATTTTGCAACAAATTAATGTTAATCAACGCAAGAAAACATCCCTTTGGCTATTTGTGTATTTTTGATTTTGACCCCTACTGCATGTAGCCGCGCCGGACGTTTTAACGGAATTCAAAACAATAAAATAAACACATTGGTTAGAAGGTTAATTGCATAAGCTAAAATGCGATACCACACATGATAATATTCCATCATTGGATTATCAGAAAATAAAAAAATAAAAAGTGCACACTTTCTTTTGAGTTTGAGTATATATATGAGGAATGTACACGTAGTATATTCTTGAGACTAGTGATTACTTATTTCAAACATCAATACATGCATCGATTATAAAAATAATGGTTTAATAGGCACATATTGTCCAAGTTCTAAATAATGTAAAGTCTAGACATTTTTCGAATTAAGAATAACCAAATTAGCTAGAAAAAACAAAATGACGGTGAACACACTTTTGTCTTTCCGAAAACGAAACAAAGACAGTAGTGTGACGTACAACGTGATTAAATTCAAGCTTAAATCAATTAGAGCCTGACTGAAATGGAAAGAAGGGCAGTAGCAAAACACTGTCTAAACCTTAACAAGGTAAGGTACCTTAAGTGCATTGCGCAAAATTAAGTTTAAACATGTAATTGAGATGTTTTAAAATACGGGCCCAGATCGAGGATTGGTACACAACTATTGTAACTGTTTCTCCATTATAACTAAGATATCATAGTACCCTCAAATAGAATTGATCATCTACATCGATGGTATCACGGATTATATATTTCATTTAACATTCATCACCAACTTACACCGTATAGTAGTTCCCCCACCATACCATTCCAACGTCCAGTCTTAGGGACATAGGAACCATATTCTGAGTCATTAACAAGTCGAATCTCATACTCAAATTTATATTTCTTTGCGATTACGTCGGCAAGTGATGAAACATATCCTGAAGTATAAATTTAATGAATGTTATATCATGTATCACAGTGTATATCTTAAAGTCAGGGAGTACCTCCATACAGTGTATACCCAAACGTAATGTTGCATCGTAAACAATGAGATTTTGTGAATTAATTTCAACATAGTAATCTTAGAAGATTTAATTATAAAATCGAATTCGGAAAATTATTTCAATTTACAAGACAATTTATATAGCTTCTTTTGATAAAAACATTCGAATAGTCATTTACATGCCTCGTTCGTAGGCACGGGTACGAATCATAAACTATTCATGTACCTACTTTAAAGCGTTCGTATCAACTATTTATGTACCTACCTTTAAAGCGTTCGTAGGGATTAGTACGAAACATAAACTAGTCATGTACCTACCTTTAAAGCGTTCGTATAAACTATTCATGTACCTACCTTTAAAGCGTTCGTATAAACTATTCATGTACCTACCTTTAAAGCGTTCGTAGGGATGAGTACGAAACATAAACTATTCATGTACCTACCTTTAAAGCGTTCGTATAAACTATTCATGTACCTACATTTAAAGCGTTCGAATAAACTAGTCATGTACCTACCTTTAAAGCGTTCGTATAAACTAGTCATGTACCTACCTTTAAAGCGTTCGTATAAACTAGTCATGTACCTACATTTAAAGCGTTCGTATAAACTAGTCATGTACCTACCTTTAAAGCGTTCGTATAAACTAGTCATGTACCTACATTTAAAGCGTTCGTATAAACTAGTCATGTACCTACCTTTAAAGCGTTCGTATAAACTATCCATGAACCTACCTTTAAAGCGTTCGTATAAACTAGTCATGTACCTACCTTTAAAGCGTTCGTATAAACTATCCATGTACCTACCTTTAAAGCGTTCGTAGGGACGAGTACGAAACATAAACTAGTCATGTACCTACCTTTAAAGCGTTCGTAGGGACGAGTACGAAACATAAACTAGTCATGTACCTACCTTTAAAGCATTCGTAGGGACGGGTAGGAAACATAAAATAGTCATGTACCTACCTTTAAAGCGTTCGTAGGGACGAGTACGAAACATAAATTAGTCATGTACCTACCTTTAAAGCGTTCGTAGGGATGAGTACGAAACATAAACTAGTCATGTACCTACCTTTAAAGCGTTCGTAGGGACGGGTACGAAACATAAACTATTCATGTACCTACCTTTAAAGCGTTCGTAGGGATGAGTACGAAACATAAACTAGTCATGTACCTACCTTTAAAGCGTTCGTAGGGACGAGTACGAAACATAAATTAGTCATGTACCTACCTTTAAAGCGTTCGTAGGGATGAGTACGAAACATAAACTAGTCATGTACCTACCTTTAAAGCGTTCGTAGGGACGGGTACGAAACATAAACTATTCATGTACCTACCTTTAAAGCGTTCGTAGGGATGAGTACGAAACATAAACTAGTCATGTACCTACCTTTAAAGCGTTCGTAGGGATGAGTACGAAACATAAACTAGTCATGTACCTACATTTAAAGCGTTCGTAGGGATGAGTACGAAACATAAACTAGTCATGTACCTACCTTTAAAGCGTTCGTAGGGACGAGTACGAAACATAAACTATTCATGTACCTATCTTTAAAGCGTTCGTAGGGACGGGTACGAAACATAAACTGTTGATGTACCTACCTTTAAAGCGTTCGTAGGGACGGGTACGAAACATAAACTATTCATGTACCTATCTTTAAAGCGTTCGTAGGGACGGGTACGAAACATAAAATATTCATGTATCTACCTTTAAAGCGTTCGTAGGGACGGGTACGAAACATAAACTATTCATGTACCTACCTTTAAAGCGTTCGTAGGGATGAGTACGAAACATAAACTATTCATGTACCTACCTTTAAAGCGTTCGTAGGGACGAGTACGAAACATAAACTAGTCATGTACCTACCTTTAAAGCGTTCGTAGGGATGAGTACGAAACATAAACTATTCATGTACCTACCTTTAAAGCGTTCGTAGGGACGGGTACGAAACATAAACTATTCATGCACCTACCTTTAAAGCGTTCGTAGGGACGAGTACGAAACATAAACTATTCATGCACCTACCTTTAAAGCGTTCGTAGGGACGAGTACGAAACATAAACTATTCATGCACCTACCTTTAAAGCGTTCGTAGGGACGAGTACGAAACATAAACTATTCATGTACCTACCTTTAAAGCGTTCGTTTCCATGGTAAGGCTTCCCGCTCTTGTCTGGTTCTTTCTCCATAAGAAAAGGAGCGGACTGTAAGATAGTATACGACGTTAATGGTATGATTTACAGATTCGTGATGTGAGTATTGTACTCACTTTATATATCTTCCCAAGATGAAATAGTTGTACCATAGTACATAGTAAGAACATATATGTATACTAGTAGCTTAGAAAATGACGTGAACGGAAAACAAACTTCTTACAAAACGTACTCCTTCGCAGATGATACACCGTATATGCATTGCTTTGCATAGTAATTGGATCAGGAACAAGAATGAACATTATCATGTAAAACTAAATAATATAAAGGAAAAACACTCTGTAAGAAAATAGATGGATTTAATATAAATCCTTGGAATTAGAGTGTATGGAATAATATTTGGTAAGGGCAGAAACAGTAGAAGGAAGAAGCAAGGCAATATCTCAATATACTTGTTTGGACAGGTATGTCTTATACAAATATTACACTGCCCGGGAAATAGAACTATTGATTAGAAAGATGTGGAATACCAAAACGAATTATATCAAAAGCTTCCAATGTAATGTATGTGCAGATTATTTCCAAACATGTTATGGCAAGCATTACGAAGTATGCACTTGAAGACAAAGTTGGTGTTCGGCTAAGTATATTCATTTTATAGTTTTAGACTTATGCACATCATGAAAAATAAACAAGACTAGTTGTATCAACTTAGCGAACGAGCTCCCGTCCGGCGTTCGAAATATTGTTGACAACATTTTACACGAAAAAAAGTAAGTTAACTTTGATTATATCATATTATATATTTAGCACATATTCAAGTACGCTCGTATGTCTTATTATAAAAAATAACATTAACAGTGTGTTGTAAGAGCAATATTTATGATGTTGAGTTTTAAAATGAAACATTTGATATACTTTGTCTTTTTAACAACCATCCCTGAACTTGACGCGATCACCAGTTAGTCACACAGGAAGAAGTCTTCGAGGGGGCTTGGTTTAATTTGTAGGTGCTGAGTGTATTTTGTAAGTGCTTAGTGTATTTTGTAAGTGCTTAGTGTACTTTGTAAGCGCTTAGGGAAATTTGTAAGTGTTAAGTTCAATGTGTAAGTGCTTTGTGTAATTAGTAAGTACTTAGTGCAATTTGTAGTGTAATTTGTAAGTGATTAGTGTAATTTGTAAGTGCTTAGTGTACTTTGTAAGCGCTTAGTGTACTTTGTAAGCGCTTAGTGTAATTTGTAAGTGCTTAGTGTATTTTTTAAATGCTTAGTGTACTTTGTAAGTGCTTAGTGTAATTTGTAAGTGCTCAGTGTACTTTGTAAGTGCTTAGTGTAATTTGTAAGTGCTTAGTGTACTTTGTAAGCACTTAGTGTAATTTGTAAGTGATTAGTGTACTTTGTAAGTGCTTAGTGTAATTTGTAAGTGCTTAGTGTACTTTGTAAGCGCTTAGTGTACTTTGTAAGTGCTCAGTGTACTTTGTAAGTGCTTAGTGTAATTTGTAAGTGATTAGTGTAATTTGTAAGTGCTTAGTGTATTTTTTAAATGCTTAGTGTACTTTGTAAGTGATTAATGTAATTTGTAAGTGCTCAGTGTACTTTGTAAGTGCTTAAGATTATCTGTTAGTGCTTAGTGTAACTTGAAAGCGCTTAGTGTAATTTGTAAGTGCTCAGTGTACTTTGTAAGTGCTTAGTGTAATTTGTAAGTGCTTAGTGTACTTTGTAAGTGCTTAGTGTAATTTGTAAGTGCTTAGTGTACTTTGTAAGCGCTTAGTGTAATTTGTAAGTGCTTAGTGTATTTTTTAAATGCTTAGTGTACATCGTTAGTGCTTAGTGTAATTTGTTAGTGCTCAGTGTACTTTGTAAGTGCTTAAGATTATTTGTTAGTGCTTAGTGTAATTTGAAAGCGCTTAGGGTTATTTGTAAGTGCTTAGTGTAAATTGTTACTTTAAACTGATAATAAATTCGGATTGTTGAGTTTGACTCACAAGAATGCTGGTTATTCTCACGGCATGCTGTTCATTTCTGTCCATAAAATTACCAGTTCTGTTTCTGAGATCTGAGTTGATGAAACGATCTCTGGGCGTCCATGAACCTATCTGAAACATGTTTAAAAAGTGATGTAGTTGAACATTCGGCACACATAGACAAAATGAAAGAAAATTGGTATATAATTGCTGAGATTCCAATGTTTTGTCTTTGAATTAAGTTTGATTATCGAACAGTGAAATACTAGCCAAGTAAAACAAACCAAAGCGACACATCATGTTACTTCTAATTTTACGCCTCATAATTTGTCTGTAATACAGTTACACTTAATCATTCATATTGAAGTCTATATATTGTTTTAGTCGGAGGTAGATGCTCACATTCTTCCATAGTTTAATTCGAACATTGACTCCATTTTGCTCTTCACTATGCTCTCGTGAGGCTAGCATTATTAGCAGTAACATAAGTTGCAGGAGTACTACTGATAGCACTAATAATACCAAGCAGCTGTATACTACTATCAGCCGTAACAGAAGTTTCAGGAGTACTACTGATAGCACTAATAATACCAAGCAGCTGTATACTACTATCAGCAGTAACAGAAGTTGCAGGAGTACTACTGATAACACTAATAATACCAAGCAGCTGTATACTACTATCAGCAGTAACAGAAGTTGCAGGAGTACTACTGATAGCACTAATAATACCAAGCAGCTGTATACTACTATCAGCAGTAACAGAAGTTTCAGGAGTACTACTGATAGCACTAATAATACCAAGCAGCTGTATACTACTATCAGCAGTAACAGAAGTTGCAGGAGTACTACTGATATCACTAATAATACCAAGCAGCTGTATACTACTATCAGCAGTAACAGAAGTTGCAGGAGTACTACTGATAGCACTAATAATACCAAGCAGCTGTATACTACTATCAGCAGTAACAGAAGTTGCAGGAGTACTACTGATAGCACTAATAATACCAAGCAGTTGTATACTACATGTACTATCAGCAGTAAATACAATGAAACTGTTCCTTGTGCCAGCACTACAAATTATTCTACACTGTATAAAGTTCAAATACAGAAATTGAAGCAACATTACAGACAGTATCGACGAAAGAAAAGCAAATACTGCAGTAACATTCTGTTAACTTATGGATTTTAAAAAGGCTGTTAGAAATAATAGGACAGGCTATTATATCTCTCATCGCCGAAATGACAGTATGGTGCATAGACCAACAGTAAATGTGCTGTTCTTGTTACTGTCGTAACTGCACAGCTTCAAGCCGGTATTCTCAAACCTTTAAACGTAGTCCTATAGCATCTACTTGATGGTATAAAAGTTCAAACTTCCTGACTAAAAGGTACACGTACCTCGAAAGACATTTTGATAATTTACAATATGTGACAACTATTATGTGCTGTAACAAAACAACGATAAAGTCAAATTATTCATGAAAACAATACATATTGTTGGGCGTATTGGGTGGAAAATACTGATTACGGAAATATATTTCTTATTAAACTAGCACAGACAATGTTTCAGAACACATATTTTTTCAATAGATTTTATCAGGAAGGACAAAATTCAGATTCCCGTTAAAGCATGGCTCCCCTCACACACTTCATAAAGGCTAATAATCCAAGCGTCTCCGTAAAACACTCAAGTCGATGATATTTTTGAAAGGTTTGTCAACCCCTCACTCTAAAAAATAAGACGTGGTAAGCAACAAATGTGTTGATTGTGGAATTAATCGATACAGGTTGAGGGTAGTTTGTCAGTAAGTCTTAGTAGCAGCTTCAGGTTTTATGTTACTCTACTGCTAGAGGTTTAACGCATCAGATGAAATGTCTAAGTGTAATTGATATTGTTATAACTACAACAATCTCAGTCATGTGATAAAAGAAAATACATTCAATCGACGGCAATTATTACCTTAGTTGGACCATTATCAAGACCAACAGTGTACACATCCAGTTTATAATCAGCTCTAAACCCATCATTGTCGAAATTTATACGTCCGGTTAGTCCTTCGAAGTCCAGCTGCCGAACAGAAATGAATAAATGGTGTATTTATGTGAAAATAGCGCTGTTCTAATTGCGTTTATTCAAGAACATTGTGTTGGAGTTGATTCTTATTGGAGTTAAACGCCGTTGTCAGATTCACCCGTGGACAGTTGACCATATGTAACACATTCCTCTGCCACTAACTGACAACTTCCCTACGTGAATACGTGGTGGAGGACACCTGTATTTCAGTGCATAATCTTCAAATTCTCATTGAGTACATACGCCACATATGCGGGTCGATTGCTCTACCAGTACTATTTTACAAACCCTGCAAACCCTGCACATATTCTAAACTGACCTAGTTTAAACGAATTTCTTTCAAAGAAACACACAGACACATATAAGTGTTGCTTCAATTTAACATAATTTTATTGTATCTTTTACGAAGCGTTTGGAGGGGCGGGTTTCTTCACCGTTAGTTGTTTCACTAAATCTAGTACCACTGTAAACAGCACGCAAGGCGGATGTCGTTCTATTCATTTTTATTCCACACAAGTCCAAAATAATAACAATAAGTATAATAACAGTTCACAGTGCACATATGTTTTTATGCACAAAGTTGCCAATAGTTTCGTATAACTCAAAGTAAGTATTTCACAAAGTAAACTTTCACAAAGTATGTTTCACAAAGTAAATTATTCTAAGCTTCCTTTTTTATATTATATTTCTATCCTTTTTTTTATTTAAAGGAGCATGCCTTTATATAGACCTAAAACAAAGATTATAAGGAAGCCAGACATTAAGGGCTTTGATGATAAATAAACATATCAAAGTATCAATTAAAATTGTTCGCACCTAATCACAATTATGCAAACATGGCTTTGCACCTCCATACGGATGAAAGGAAGTTGAGACATGAGAATTATGCCAGATAAATTATGGTTTAATTAGTTTTAAATGAAAATAAATGTAGGTTTCTTAATATCAAAAGAATTGTGCTAAATGACAAAAATGTTAACACCATTATAATCAACTGGTTTATGAAGTTATAATAACTTAAACAAACAATGTCAAAATATAGAGTCTGGTTTTGTCTAACAAAACAATGATGTCATTTCATTTTAAATCAATAATAAGAATATCTTACAAACATTTGTTATGCAATTTTATCATATTTTACGGCATAATAATTCCTCCCTACTTTGAGAACTTTGGTCCCTCAAAGTAAATTACAGATCATGGTAACCAATATCATATATCAAAATTACTTTTCATTGCAAAGTACAGAGAAATGCGTGTTATATTCACATCTAAAACACGGCGCATTTAAAAGATCCACTGGACATTCATTTGGCAAGTGATGTATGTCACTTCCACACCTTAAGCATTCAAATTGAAGCTTCAGAAGGCGCTGCTGTTCCCTTTGACTTCTGACATTTAGTTGTATAAGGGTCCTACACAGATACGAAGATAAATTCATTGTGTCTACTTTGTTATTTCTTTTAATTCTACTTTCCTCCTTCGCCAACTTGTTTGCCTTATCCAGTTCATTTTTCACATCGCAGTACTGATTAGCTAGTTGAAGATTTTGGATGCGTTTGTTCTTCAAGTCTTCAGAAAGTGACTTGAACTTTTCTTCCAGTGCAGTGATTGTGGACAGTTTTTTTTCCATTTCTTGCTTCAGTTCTTCAATTTTATCATTGAGATTACTATTTTCGTTCTTTTTATAACCACTTTTGGCATTATGCATTTGATTTGCCTTGGTTACACACACTTTCACTACTTCATTATTACACAAACTAGAATATGGCAATGCTGCCCACAAAGATTCCTGGTCACAAATATCGTCTGCTTTCTCTTCTACATTTGTTAGGACATTGCAACTTGGATCACTGACATCTGATGAAGACTGGCTAAGCTTTGCAAAAGTTGGTTGACTTTTGTTCATTCTTGGACAATAATTTGCATAATGTCCATAACCTCGACACTGGTAACATCGCCTTGACATTGCCTTGCAAATGTGATAACTGGTGAAAGACTCACCACACCTCCAGCACTCCGTAAATTCTAAATTAAACCTCGAATAATGGTATCTAACCACGTTATTCGTAGGCATAAATTGGAACATATTCTTGATTCCAGTGTAGTCACAGTATCGTCTTCTAATAAATCTCTTCTGAGGAATTCTGTAGACGTTACTCGCAGCATGTGAGGGCAACGGGGATTCGCTACCCAGGGATTCTCCACCAATTTTTACGAAGCGTTTGGAGGGGCGGATTTCTTCACCGTTAGTTGTTTCACTAAATCTAGTACCACTGTAAACAGCACGCAAGGCGGATGTCGTTCTATTCATTTTTATTCCACACAAGTCCAAAATAATAACAATAAGTATAATAACAGTTCACAGTGCACATATGTTTTTATGCACAAAGTTGCCAATAGTTTCGTATAACTCAAAGTAAGTATTTCACAAAGTAAACTTTCACAAAGTATGTTTCACAAAGTAAATTATTCTAAGCTTCCTTTTTTATATTATATTTCTATCCTTTTTTTTATTTAAAGGAGCATGCCTTTATATAGACCTAAAACAAAGATTATAAGGAAGCCAGACATTAAGGGCTTTGATGATAAATAAACATATCAAAGTATCAATTAAAATTGTTCGCACCTAATCACAATTATGCAAACATGGCTTTGCACCTCCATACGGATGAAAGGAAGTTGAGACATGAGAATTATGCCAGATAAATTATGGTTTAATTAGTTTTAAATGAAAATAAATGTAGGTTTCTTAATATCAAAAGAATTGTGCTAAATGACAAAAATGTTAACACCATTATAATCAACTGGTTTATGAAGTTATAATAACTTAAACAAACAATGTCAAAATATAGAGTCTGGTTTTGTCTAACAAAACAATGATGTCATTTCATTTTAAATCAATAATAAGAATATCTTACAAACATTTGTTATGCAATTTTATCATATTTTACGGCATAATATATCTATAAATGGAATGATTATGTTCGCATTGTTGTGATTATATGGAACCTAACTCATTTTTATACCCACATGATGGAAGCAAGTTTCCGGATTTAAAGAAACTTACGGAAGTAAATTAAGTGAAAGAAGCATTAGTGTCGACATTGTGGACGGAATAGCCTAGGAAAACGAACAATAAGTGGGTTAATTCTCAGTACGTGCTACGTAGAACACAAACTACAATTTACTGTCTGTAGCACAAGAGATGTTACGTATGTGACCCTGGAATGCTAAGCTACTTATATCAATTACTCACACAAACTACATCACTGTCATTAGAGAAATTATGGTCGATGACTAATTTCATCATTCGAGAAAAGAGAGATAATTTCATGCTGCGTAGCGAACGGAAGAATCAATTCGAGTTAAAAAAATTAGGACCTTTAGGTGGAGAAAATTGAACTAATGGTTTCTGATCAAGGCTTGAATTCCCAGGAGTTCTTTCGAGAAGCACGTACTTTCTACGAGTCATGTCTCCTAATACAAAGTGTAAATTACATTCGACACTCACAGGTATTAAGACAGATAGGTTGACAAATGTACGTAGGAGAATTAGTCGCGCTCGCCAGAACTGATTTCGCGGCGTTTCGGTAAAGAACGACATCCCATGTCACTAACATTTTAATCATTTAAATCTCAAAAAGTAGGCAAAGAGTCTGTAAGTAGCACTTGTTGATAAATTATTTCCGTCTGAAACCAGATTGACCTGTACAATATGGCATCGAGTATTTTGAAAATAGGTTTGAAAGTTTCAAAGATGTTTGCGTAATACTATCTCGGACATATAATAACTTCAATATTTTTGTTCCACCAATCAATGATAAGAAAAAAGCATATTATAAGCATTCATTTTAAAAACACAATGTTCCCCAAACTGAATTGCAATGACCCCTCCCTCCAAGTGCATTCTTCCTTTTCAGAATATATAGGTGGAATTTCTGATGTGTATCTTGAAGGTGACATTCCCTGCAATGTATAATAATTAACTTGAATAAAATAAATGATCAATGTTTATTTTTTTACCAGTTTGACATGCTTCATTATATCATCTCCGTGCATCCAGGGTTTTGGTGGTGTTGTTGTACAAGGAATGCCTTTTGTTTCATTGTAGTTATAAACCTCTTTCCGACGAAATGTCGCTTGAAATATCTTTGAATTGCTTGACACCATTCCTTTAAGTGCTCTAGTTATGACTGAAACAGCATCAACGGCCAGAGCAGCCTCGTACTGAAAGATGATAATTATATTTGCAATTTGCCACTTTTGAAAATACACCCCTGTGTATAAAAATGATAACGAGGTCGTTATTGACTTCTTGTCAAGATGTTCTCATGGCCTAGGTTATTCAATCAAGTAGGATTAGTTTTAAATGAGAACAAAATCGAGAATGTAAAAACGATAATGTGGGAATCGTTATTGCGAGCAATGATGACAACGCAAGATTGTACAACATACTTGTGTTGATGGGAGTAGTTTTAACTAGATAAAGTATATTTTTCATGATTGTTTAGATAAACAAATGAACAACAAATGAGCATAATATATCTTTAATTAATGTAATCGTTTCAATAGCAAAACTTGGTATTTTTCATTCGGATTCTTTTAAGACTGTCAAAGCAGAGTAGTGTATTTAAATTAAGTATATTAGAAGGTCTGAAAAACAAATGTTTACGCCGCGTCGCACTTTAGTCGGTCGGTTCAACTTTTCAATTTGCAGTGTGAGGTTTGGACAATACATTCCATAAAATGTACTATATAATGGGGTCTAAGTTAAAATCAATCAAAAACGGTTGTAATATTGTAAAGTTCATTAATTGCCTGTTAGTGGATTTCTGAATTGTAAAATATTGTATATTCACCGTTAATGTTGTACCGGAAATAGGATCCCGGGTGTCATTCGGAGGTTTATGGTCTATATCGTTATTCCAATCTTTTATAAACTTTCTTAGAAGAGGACTTTGTAGATCTATAAGCTGAAATCCGGTAATATTCACACCACCGTGCAAGTAGCGTCTCATGTCCAAGTGGGCAAAGTCCTAAATAAAATAAATATAATTTTAACTGTCTACAATCTAATACATGTATACATATAAGTTGTCATTCTTGACAGATAAAGTAATTCTCAGTCGTGTCGATAAGAAGGAACGTAATTAGTTTAACTGTGTTAAAATCTAACGTCATTTTACGATACGATAAGACCAAATGGAATCCAAATGTAACTGCACAGAAATAAGAATGTTTTAATTAACATTATAAACCACTACGGTATGTAGTACGTGGGATCATCCCAAATGAAAAAAGGTTTTTTTACCAAAACTCGGTTAAAAGCGAGTTTTTTCTAGGGTTTTACTTAAAAGTGGTTTTTTTTCTGGTTTTTTTGGACAACAAAGTTGGTTTTAAGCTAGTCTTTTTGGAAACAAGTGAGTTTAAAAAATCAAGAAGTGGGTTTTAAGCTTTTGCTCACTTTAAGTCCATAAAAAACTAACTTCTGGAGAAGTGAGTTAAAAACCCACAATTAACTCAGAAAAAACCCACTAAGTTGGTTAAAACTGTGTTTTTGACCCACCTTTAACCCGGTGCCAATACCACTGCGTTTAACCTGGATTAAACCCAGTTTAAAACCATGTTTTGCTCACTTATTTGCCCTCGACCCACTCATATCTATAGACGAGGAAAATAAACTCTCTCCAAAGAACAACACCATTATAAACCAATTGGTATATTTTCATGACATTTTATAGCATTATATAACATACCAGTGTTGCCATCAGGTAATGGTAACTTTATAGCATTATATAACATACCAGTGTTGCCATCAGGTAATGGTAACTTTATAGCATTATATAACATACCAGTGTTGCCATCAGGTAATGGTAACTTTATAGCATTATATAACATACCAGTGTTGCCATCAGGTAATGGTAACTTTATAGCATTATATAACATACCAGTGTTGCCATCAGGTAATGGTACCTTTATAGCATTATATAACATACCAGTGTTGCCATCAGGTAATGGTAACTTTATAGCATTATATAACATACCAGTGTTGCCATCAGGTAATGGTAACTTTATAGCATTATATAACATACCAGTGTTGCCATCAGGTAATGGTAACTTTATAGCATTATATAACATACCAGTGTTGCCATCAGGTAATGGTAACCGTCTTTGTTCATGCCAACTTCAGGAATCTACAAAAAAACACGTGATGAGTTACTTCTTCGTTAGAAACACATCCATTTTATAACTAGTTTTACCTCGTTAAAAGTAGCCGCACATTATTGTAGCCACCCACTTCCACTTCCGAGCAGAATGGTTTAATGAGTTATAAGTGTTGAAACAGCGTCACTTATCGCTTTTCAGTAGACGAGATAATGTTGACCATGGACTACTCGCCCAAATGATCCATGTATCTGTGTATAATAGTCATAACACGGGAAAATATACTTGGTCTATAATTACACATTTACTTTTAATCGCTTTTTCCATTTTGTTTTAAGATTGTTTTAATGACACATGTACTGTATACATAATGAAGAAAGTCATAATGAAGAAGAACCTGTTGCTGTTGCCGCTGAGGAGAACAAACATGGTTACGTAATTGACTCAAACAATGGGCAATTGTCGAGAATCAAATATAATTTAATCTCTTCAGATTAACTATTTTGCCAGATTATTGTTTCCACTGGTTCAAAAGTCATTCATTGACATTTATTTTGAGTACAAATCTAATGGCCAAAGCGTTAGCACCGGCTAGTATCAACATGCACGTAATTCAATATTGTAGCTTCGTAGCAGCTATGAGTCATGTTTCTCTAGCAAACTCAAGAAGCCAAATACTGAATGCATGTTCATAATGAAAAAACTCTGCTGTAGCCGACCGAAATAATATTTAACATCGCGTGCACAACACGCATACATAGTGTAATGGCTACAGACGGTATTGTTCAAAGACTCCTATGTTATATATTACCACATTTGGGGAGGAAGTCAATATCACAATATTGTCATACACATCTTGCAACTCTCATGTCTAATCATTATTTCCCAAGTGTATTTAATGCATCTCCAAGGTGATATGGCATCGACGTTCGTTTATAACGCAATTGGAGGTTTCCTACTTGATGGGTGTTTCGTCTAATAATAAATGTTTCCTTTTATTATTTTGTTTTTTTCCCTTTCAAAATATTGTCTACGTCTGTTTTAGTGCCACCTATGTTGTTTGTGCGATGTTTGCACTCGGCATATGCTTGTTATTGTGCGATGTTTGCACTCGGCATATGCTTGTTATTGTGCGATGTTTGCACTCGGCATATGCTTGTTATTGTGCGATGTTTGCACTCGACATATGCTTGTTGTTTGTGCGATGTTTGCACTCGGCATATGCTTGTTGTTTGTGTATTCTGTGAGCTATTCATGCGGCATTATGTTGCTTCGGTTAAAGTTACTTATTCTTTAATAATTGTCTCATAGTACATACCAGATAAACAATTTTACATTATACTGTCAAGTTGATTGAATTGGACGCTTAAATTTATCGAACTTCTCCCCACATTATAAATGTTGTTTTATGCCAAATTTGTGAATGTAGATGCTGTTAATATTTCTACATTTTGGTAAATTGTTTTGTCTGTCCATGCTATGATATTGCCTTGTTTGTACATACGACGTTAGTTTCTGTATACATATCATTGGTTCATGTTTTGCGATGTAGTCTTCTTATAAAATAAGTTCGTGAATTTCAGAGAAAAGATGCTTGTATTCAATTAACGCACCAAATAAAAACTTCTCGCATTTACTGATAAATACTTCCTGTGGGTAATAACGTCTCACATTTCTAATTAAGGTTATAAATTGTCGACACAAATGTGCTCATGTATATAAAACAAATACAACACTGTAGTTACTTCTGTTTTTAATGTTCTTGTAGAAAGTTTTATTGATAACGACAATTTACCTAATTCTTGTTTGTTTGTATTTGCGTTTATTTATCGTCGCCACCGGTTTCCCATATGGCGACGCCTCCAGAAGAATGTTAGTCATATTAGATTTTTGGAGGATAGTGCATGATACAGAAGATGCCCCAGTTCCAGAAGCACCCCTGGTTCTTTTACGTGTTCGATGTAAAGCATCATACACGGGACCTCGGTTTTAAAAGTCTCGTCCGACAGACTGTTAGTACGGTCAGTGATGGAGCGGGGAATCGAACCTGCGATCCAAGGATTACAAGGCCAGCGTTTAACCACTGGACCACGGATCCGCTAATTCTTCCCACATACACGTGAGGTATTGAGAACTTAAAGAGAGAAAGTAAGTTTTGGAGAATTGAATGTTCTGCTCCCTCATAAAGGGGGTTGTGTTACTTTCAAGTTTGTCTCTTGACATTCTGGTTGTCTCGTTAATTACACCTCATTACCTGTACAATATTAATCTTTAGAACGCGGTAATGTATATTTTTATGGACGAGTGAAGCTGTCTTTCATCGCATAGCAATCATTACTTATTTTCTGGAAAAAACAACAACAAGAAAGCTTCAATCTAAAAATAGCCCGACTAGTCAGATAAAAATACTCGCAACACCTATCATAATCTATAAATAAACGCTCTCTGATTGGTCCAGGCGTAAATGTTATCGGGTCTGTAATATGCTATCACTGATATGTACTGCTTTATTAATAGCAAAGGGGAATCCCAATAAGCTTTCCTCAATGCATGTCAGTCGGTTTCTAACGAACGCTATGGAAATACCTTTTATGTTGTTGAATTTTTCACTGCTTGTTAAATAAACAATTAAATGTCGAAAACTGATAGTAACTGTCAAATTATGTTTGTAAAGTGGAAATTATCTGATTAAACTACTCTGCTCATCGATTAAATGGCCCGTTAAAAATTTCAGGAAGAAGTGACAAAATATATGTAATGAAAATGGACTTTTTCAGCTGTTGTACATGAAGTGATATGCATCGAAAAATCATTATTGACCGAGACATCAGTCCGAGATATCAGTCCGAGATATAAAGACAATGATTCTAGTGCATGTTTCAAAATAGGACATATCGTGCACTATCAAAAGTGTGTAAATGAATTAAAGCATCACGAGTTGTGATTCTGATTCCGAATACAACACATGAGCTCCTATTTTAGAATGAAATATTACAGAAATTGTGCTCAAAGTCGTTTCAACTCGGGCTTAACTAAATAAAACAGCTACTGTTTTACAAGTATCAAACATAATTCATATTGAACATAACAGAACAGAAATTGTATTTAGACTTGTACATAGTACATCATCTTATTTACATACAGTTCAAAATACATAAATGTCACACTGAAAATACATGGTATAATACAGAAATTACTTATTAAACCACAAGACAAGTATATGTTATGACTTGTTCTATTATATTGGAATATAACAAATAAACATGTCAATTGCGAAAAGGAACTGAATATAGTAATTTAATAACTATATTCAATGGAAGAGGAACAAAATGTAACTAGCGTTCAACGTTCATAATTGATTTTCTGGAAACAAGAGCTAATTTAATTTGTTATACAAAGATAGTTTTATGATATCACATTTATCATTAGTTAAACCAACCCACACATTCCCTGCATAAGATCTTGCTAAACGAATAGACCCTTTGGCTATAGTTATCCGACACAACTCGCTGTGTTCAGATGTTAATACGATAATATTTCTGTCAAGATTATTGAATAAATGCTCCTGCCTAACCCAGGTTCTGTCAGTTTATTGCAATATAGTGTAGCTGTAATCTAATTCTAGAACTCGATGTTTCAGTCGCTCATGTAATTGGTTTAATGTTGTCTTGTCGTCTTCTCGTTTTATATTTGTATCGACTGTTTGTCTATAGAGTGATGGACAATTGATATATAACTAATACAATCAGCGTATGTAACATTTCACCATTAGGACTTTAAAACGATTTCGATTACCCAGAATGCTGAGCTGTCCTCAGGCCCTTTTAAAGTTAACATTAAAATATCATGGTATAAATGTCGTTTAAAATACATGACAATGTCTATAATAATTATTGATTCAGTTGATGTGGCAGAATTTCTCGAGTCTATATAACGTGTGTTTATTATTATTCCATGACAAAGAAATCGAGTTCAACAGGCCTCATTACTGACTCATTTACCGGTGTATAGCTGTAAAAACGACGTATGAATTAAATTAATCCTGGATCGTCATCATTCCAATGTTCAATTTTATTCAAGTCTGATTGGATTAGTTTGTGTTGCAGACTTGCACTATTCGACATTATTAAATTGTTTTCTATAGCTGAAGACAGAAAACATTCTGGTTAATGTAGTTATATTGAGGCTACCCACTTATCTTGGCGAATGAAAGTGTCAATTTGCCTACACATATAATACAAACTATATTAAGTGCGCAATTCAACAGGCACGAAGGTCTATTTTTAAATTTGCAAATTGCCTCTGTAAAAGGTTGTGGCATGTAATCAGGATGTGTGATATAATCATATTTGATTTGTTCATAATACTTATTGAATTATTTACCATGCTTAAGGTTCTAATTTGTTATCAAAGGTTGTGTCATCTGCACTATGTGGAATGACCTAGTCCAATATGGCTGTAATCAAAGCAGGCAATATTCATAGAGGCACTTCTTCGTACTGCAGCCAGGCATTGTCACCGACACTGAAATGCCGCCTTGAACAAGTCCAGAGCATTTCGTTTACATTATTGCAACTTATTTCTTACTGAATATAAACTTCTCAGCAAATATATGAAGTTAAAACTATTATTTTCCTTTGATATAAAGTACATACTTTTGTGTTATAAACGTTTGTCGGTATTGCGTACAGTGTAATTAAACAGGGAGAACTTAAGATGAAAGTTTGGAATGATACTTCATATATACGTAAATTTGTTGCGTATTTACGTGATGGATGCTTTATTGTGTGGTATTTGTTGTTTATACATGCAATATACGGATACCATATGTGTACCAATGTCGTGAAAAGTAATTTATGTCAAAGTAGCAATTCATTTAAAGTGAATTAGACACTAATACATGTTTGCAATCTACACATGTACTCATTCGTTATATAAATCTACACACTACCGTCGTTATATTAGACATGGTAACATGGTTTGCAGTCATGTATCCGTAATTATTACTTATTCTAACCAGAAACATAGACTTGCCGAGACATATTATAAATTTTCAATGAGAAATCAAGTAAGTGATGATTTAATAATACAACAAATGTCTGGCTTGAAAATTCGTGCTGAGTAACAAATTTAGAAATTCTATCTTTTTGATTTACCGGCTGTTTTTTATGTTTGGCTAATGGTTGGAGCAATGAAATAACAAAATGATGTTTTACTCTTACGAAATTGCTGAGTTAGTTCGAGTAAGTGTGGATACAAATTTATCTAAAGAAGAATCAATGAACATTGTGAGTTGTATAACATTGAGTGGCTATTGGCTGAACTTCTTTGAACATCATTGTTCAACTGCTTTTTTTTCAAGATTATTATTAGTTGATGTGATGTTGTTGGGTTTCCGAACGCTGCAAACATTTTGCTGCACATTATTCTCTACATGAATCAGTGAAGAATAACGAACTGTTATAACATAGACCAAAATGGACGTACTGTTTCACTCTTACACTATTAGGTTAATCGCGTTTATACCGATAGTTGTAAGGTTGTTAAGCCGCTGTGTTGATCATTCTGTCTTCACATTCCTTGTAATGTTTATCTATCTTGGAGTCCTGTGTTGATCATTTTGTCTTCACATTTCTTGTAATGTTTATCTATCTTGGAGTCCTGTGTTGATCATTTTGTCTTCACATTTCTTGTAATGTTTATCTATCTTGGAGTCCTGTGTTGATCATTTTGTCTTCACATTCCTTGTAATGTTTATCTATCTTGGAGTCCTGTGTTGATCATTTTGTCTTCACATTTCTTGTAATGTTTATCTATCTTGGAGTCCTGTGTTGATCATTTTGTCTTCACATTCCTTGTAATGTTTATCTATCTTGGAGTCCTGTGTTGATCATTTTGTCTTCACATTTCTTGTAATGTTTATCTATCTTGGAGTCCTGTGTTGATCATTTTGTCTTCACATTTCTTGTAATGTTTATCTATCTTGGAGTCCTGTGTTGATCATTTTGTCTTCACATTTCTTGTAATGTTTAACTATCTTGGAGTCATGTGTTGATCATTTTGTCTTCACATTCCTTGTAATGTTTAACTATCTTGGAGTCCTGTGTTGATCATTTTGTCTTCACATTCCTTGTAATGTTCATCTGTCTTGGAGTCCTGTGTTGATCATTTTGTCTTCACATTCCTTGTAATGTTTAACTATCTTGGAGTCCTGTGTTGATCATTTTGTCTTCACATTCCTTGTAATGTTTAACTATCTTGGAGTCCTGTGTTGATCATTTTGTCTTCACATTCCTTGTAATGTTTAACTATCTTGGAGTCCTGTGTTGATCATTTTGTCTTCACATTCCTTGTAATGTTTAACTATCTTGGAGTCCTGTGTTGATCATTTTGTCTTCACATTCCTTGTAATGTTTAACTATCTTGGAGTCCTGTGTTGATCATTTTGTCTTCACATACCTTGTAATGTTTATCTATCTTGGAGTCCTGTGTTGATCATTTTGTCTTCACATTTCTTGTAATGTTTATCTATCTTGGAGTCCTGTGTTGATCATTTTGTCTTCACATTTCTTGTAATGTTTATCTATCTTGGAGTCCTGTGTTGATCATTTTGTCTTCACATAGCTTGTAATGTTTAACTATCTTGGAGTCCTGTGTTGATCATTTTGTCTTCACATTTCTTGTAATGTTTAACTATCTTGGAGTCATGTGTTGATCATTTGTCTTCACATTCCTTGTAATGTTTATCTATCTTGGAGTCATGTGTTGGTCATTTTGTCTTCACATAGCTTGTAATGTTTATCTGTCTTGGAGTCCTGTGTTGATCATTTTGTCTTCACATTTCTTGTAATGTTTATCTGTCTTGGAGTCCTGTGTTGATCATCTTGTCTTCACATTCCTTGTAATGTTTAACTATCTTGGAGTCCAGTGTTGATCATCTTGTCTTCACATAGCTTGTAATGTTTAACTATCTTGGAGTCATGTGTTGATCATTTTGTCTTCACATTTCTTGTAATGTTTAACTATCTTGGAGTCCTGTGTTGGTCATTTTGTCTTCACATACCTTGTAATGTTTAACTATCTTGAGTCATGTGTTGATCATTTTGTCTTCACATACCTTGTAATGTTTAACTGTCTTGGAGTCATGTGTTGATCATTTTGTCTTCACATACCTTGTAATGTTTAACTGTCTTGGAGTCATGTGTTGATCATTTTGTCTTCACATACCTTGTAATGTTTAACTATCTTGAGTCCTGTGTTGATCATTTTGTCTTCACATTTCTTGTAATGTTTAACTATCTTGGAGTCATGTGTTGATCATTTTGTCTTCACATACCTTGTAATGTTTAACTATCTTGGAGTCATGTGTTGATCATTTTGTCTTCACATACCTTGTAATGTTTAACTATCTTGGAGTCCTGTGTTGATCATTTTGTCTTCACATTTCTTGTAATGTTTAACTATCTTGGAGTTAAAATTTATATCTTTATTTTTTTAACATCGCAGTTACACAAAATGCAACATTTAAACATATACACTATTCAATTTTCACCTATCATTCCCATTACATTTTAAACATTTCACAAAAATAATTCACTAAACTTCAACATTTCTCGCATTACATAAATATTATATAAACTCACATTTTATAAACTCATTACATATAGCGGTACATTACCCTCACATGACATAAATACTTTAAATAGTTTAAAAAGTCATTACATAAGCGGTAAAAAAGAATTTCAGTATTTCAATCACATACACTTGTTGCATCTTACAATTGTCTTATAAGAGAGGTAAGCAAAAAGAACAGAATATGACAATTGTGTATGCTTTTATTTATCTTTGCTGATGTAATTATGAAACTTCTGTATAGAAGTGGACGCCTTCTTTTGTGTTTTAAGGATGTATATTGCCAGCTGTAATTCTTTCATAAACAGGTTTATAATGCTTCCTTGTTTTGTTCTCCTTTCAGTGACAAAATATGACTTATAAATGCAGGAACTAATTAAGTTTATGATACTATTGATATCAGTGTATTCTTTCAGTCCAGATTTGTAACCTAAGACAATGTACTTTAATTGCTCGAGTTTTGGTTGTACCCTATTTTCTTAAAAGCGATATTGACTTGCGTCCAGAGCGAAGATATGTAAGGACATTCAATAAAAAAGTGTGCATAATGTTCAATTATGCCACAGCGGTCACATAGAGGTGAGTTACGAATTCTCCATCTTGTAAGATTTTCATTAGTGGCTATGATGTTGAGAATTATTTTGTATTTAAATTGTTTAACTCTATTATCTAGACAGGTCGATTTCCATCCATTGTAGGAGAGAGTCCAATAGAAAATGTGGTTTGTTTAATTTAACTTCCCAATACTTGTGAATATACGGGGTTTCCACTCTTTGTTGAATAAGTATATTATAAAAGTCTTTGTTTTTGCATGCTTTTGAAAGGACGTTTTAATTCATTGAGTTGTAAATCTAAGATTTTTTTACTTTTGTTTTGTAGGATTCTGTAGTTTGCAATAGTCTCTTCCATTCGGAGGCTATCACTTGTTTAAGAATGTTTATTTCCTATATCCAATTAAATTTATTGATTAACTATTTTAGTATGATAATATCATTTATCTGTACTTTATTATCTAAAATGTCTTTTAAAAAGTAGACAGTTCTGATACATTAAAGTAGTGTTCGGATTTGATTTTATGTATTTAAATTCGAACCATACTGTTAGGATATCTCTATAAAAGGTGGACAGTTTGTGTGTAATTGTCGGTAAGCTTTTAAACAGTCAGGTTTAGTGTAGAAAATGAGCAGTTTCTTCCCATATTGGTTGAGATAGAAATTAGGTATTAATTTCCAATTTGCTGTTTCATCGTTCGTTATGAATTGTTCGACCCAAATTATTCTTAATGCTTTAATATATGAAGATAAATCTATCATACCCAGGCCTCCGTTGAGGACAGTATTATTTAGTATTGTTCTAATTATTTTCTCTCTGCGGCTGTTCCATAGAAAATCATTAATTTAGTTTTGCTGCTACATCGTTATGATTTTCCCATAAAATGTTAAATGTCGCATTTTTAAATTATTAACGGTCTTAATGCAATTTTCTATTCGATTGCTCCAATTGAGTGTTTCACATTTTTCTTTATCGTGACCAAAATATACTTCAAGTGCTTTGATTTCGTTAGTCCAGTTTAGTTCACCAGTGGTATCATGATTATTCTTGAGGGATCCCAATCCTAGTACACGTAGTTCGGTTTTATTTTTATTTAGCCGAAGACCGCAATGCCTTCCAAATTCATCAACAATTTGTAATGCCTGAGCGATATCACTCATATCTTTTACGAATAAGGTGGTTTCGTCTGCTAGTTGACTAATTTTTAAGGAAGTTGACCCGTTCGTTATTTTGATACCTGATATATTTTCTGCGGTTCTAATTCTAGTTGCAAGTATTTCCGCTACGATAATAAATATGATGGAACTACAAGGGCTACCTTGTCGAAGAGATATTTCTTATGTGAAGTTATCAGAATGCCAACCGTAGTTGTAGATACAGGAGGTGAAATTACTATACAATGTTTTTTATAATCAACGGATAGCAAAGAAATTGGTCTCCAATTTTCTATGTTTTCGGGATCCCCTTTCTTATATAATAAAGATATGATGCCATGTTTTTGTGAGCAGGATAATTCGCTTTTAGTATAGCCATAATTTAAAGAAGCAACGACGTGGTTTTCTAGAATCGGCCAGAATGTTTGATAGAATTCGACAGTCAGACCATCATTACCAGGGCTTTTATTGTTTTTCATTTGGAAGATTGCATTCTTACATTCTTCATTGGATAATAGACCGTCACATTGGGAAGAATTATCTTTATTTAAAGTGTTTTCTATGCTTGTATTTGAAAGGTATAAAGATATTTTACCATCATCGTTAAGGTCAGAAGTGTACACTGTTTTATAGAATTTAACTTCTTCTTGTAAAATAGCATGCACGTTTGTTATTTGTTTATTGTTAACTGTTATTGAGGACATGACCTTTCTGGATTGTCTGAAAAATTTATGCTGTTTTGTTCATTTTCTAAATTTTGAATTCGTGATATTATATTTTAGCTCCTGTCGCATTTTGATCGAATGTATCTTGTATTTCTGTTGTGATTGTGTTTATTCGCCATTTTGTGACATCAGAATGATTTTGCTCGCTTTCTAGGAGCGTGAGTTCTTTCTCTAGTTTATTTAGTTTATCTTTATTTTGTTTAGAAACATTTTTTGAGAAATCAATAATTGATTATTTGATTTCATATTCAATTAGTTCCCATGTTATTTGAGGATTAAAATTGTGTTTATTGCAATCTTTGGCGATAGTGTCTATAAGTTGTGTTATTTTTGCTATTTAATGTTCATTTAGCAAAAACGAATTGTTGAATTTCCAATAGCAAGAACCTATCTTGTTTGGAAACCTTAGTTTTAGTGATACAGCCATATGGTCAGTAAATGGTATTTGTGCAGGTCTTATATCACAACTAAAAACCATAGGACATGCATTTTTTTATCGATTAGCCAAAAATCGATTCTACTTTTTTTGAATCCCGTTTAACCTTCTCCACGTGAACTGATTGATTAGCAGTGTTTGACTCTCCAAATATCAGTGAGATCGAACACTTTTATTAGGTCAGTGAGACTGTTCGTGTCATTTCTTTTTTTATTCTTTATGTGTGTTATTCTATCATTATGTGAGAGAGTCTCGTTGAAGTCTCATGCAATAAGCTTGATTCCCAGACAATTACTATTAATGATATCATTAAGAGACGTATAGGGATCTGGACTTGATGTCATTATTGCCATATACATTTATTCGCGTATAGGTAGAATCAGATATTTCTATATTTAGAAATATGTATCTGCCTTTTGAATCTTTTATCTCGTTCAAAACAGAGTACTCGTTCTTTTGGTTAATAAAAATTGAAATCCACAACTGTTTGTCGTGCCAAAAACGTGAAGAGAGTCCCAGTTAGTGAATTGCTGGTTTATAAAAGGTTACCACACAATCAGAAAAGTGGGTTTCTTGTTCAAATACGATGCAAATGCGTTGTTGTATCACCCATTGGTTTAATCTTTCACGTTTCGCTGAATCACGTAAACCCTGTGCGTTCAGAGACGCTGAATGCAGGATAGTGGTTTCATGTTTTAACTCGGGTGCCATTAATCAATGTAGTTACAAGTATATTCATATTATCGGTTCATAAAACATCAATTTGCAAAAATGACATCATGCAAAGGAAAGTATGGGTGTTATTATATACATCTCTATGTCAATCAGTGTGACAATTACTTCAAGGTAAGACAATAATTCAGTTTTCATGCATTGTACAATTGGTATATCATATATATATATATTGAGCCAAAAAAGAAAGTACCCACTTTATATATAAGTATACATTCGGATTTAATTTTTGAATTGAAGTAAAGAACAATTTATTCATGAAGTCCTGTGAAAAGAAGCAGCTGGGATATGTCTTTCATCGACAAAAATGGACCGATATGACGTAGGGGTCGATTTCCGAAGTAACAACTGTTTTGATAAATCTGCACTTGTAATCTGTCTGTACACTGATTCCATGCCGTCGCCCTGTTGCTGATGCCGACAGACGTCGGTTACGTAAGTGTTGAACCGTGATGTACCGATCATCGGCCGCAGTCGTCACACGTGGCCGACCGCTTCGGGGACGGTCCCGAACGTTTCCCCTGATCTGGAAACGTCTTCGCAAACGCTCAATTGTCATCTTCGTGCAGCCGAACAGCCGGGATACTTCGGCTACTGTAGAGCCAGCATTCAGCATCCCGATCGCCTGAATTCTTTGGTCATTATTTAGTCTTGGCATTGCAAATTGACTTGATTTTATTTGATCTTTTTGTATTGTGCCTAATTTCTGGTCAATAAGTGCAGTCAGATACCACCACCGGATATCGACCGTCGCTGCATGGAGCGCACGTGCATAACAAGTTAATCGGGCCTCTCGGCTAAGCGCTTGGCTGATTATTGATAAAATTAACTTTGACAGGTACTCCAACGAATACATGTACATTATTTATAGCTTATTTTGACAAATTATTAATATTGAGGAAATAATTCAAAAAATAAAAGTGGGTACTTTCTTTTTTTGCTCAGTATATAACACTTATTCTAATATTGATCATTGTACTACAGTAAGCTTCATAAAGCGTAACGTATGTAATTGTGTGTCCGTTATTACAATATCGCAGTCCATTAATCGAGACAATGGTCGATTGTAAAACATTTATAGAAAGCATAATTTATTAAAATTACTTCTTTCTCTTTAGGCCGTGGCCGTGGTCCAGTGGTTTAGTGCGCTGGACTTGTAACCCGGCGATCCGGGTTCGATTCCCGGTCGCGGCAGGTCATACCATTCCATGAAAATTTGATGAAAATGTCGATATTCCTCCTCATGTGGAGAAGTTGCCGGCTCCTTGTGGGAAGGGTAAGTTAGTACTGCTTAGATTTCAGTCCAGGAAAAACTGGTTAGGTGAACCGGCCGCCGTATATAACTGAAATATCGTTGAGAAACGGCGTTAAACCCGATGAAACAAACAAACCATTTCTCTTTACTGAGGTCATTTTGTGTCTCCGTTGTAGCAGACCTTGTTTTCTTATTGTCAGTTGATGTTGGGCTGGTGTTATTCGCCGGTGACATGAATTTGGTTAAAGTATTTTGTCCCGAGACACTTGGTTTGATTGATTTCGCTCGTTTCGGAGTTGCACGAGTTAGTTTACGTGCACGAGACTTTTTTGTGTTAGGAGTTGGAATGTTGTTTTCACTTTCCGTGTCACTGCCTGTGTTGTCCTCGTTCTGTGAGTGGGGCCTCGAGTAATGTTGTCAAAGTTCTGTGATTGGGGTCCCTGAGGGGTGTTGTCCTCGTTCTGTGAGTGGGGACCCTGAGGGGCGTTGTCAGAGTTCTGTGAGTGGGGACCCTGAGTAATGTTGTCAAAGTTCTGTGATTGGGGTCCCTGAGGGGTGTTGTCCTAGTTCTGTGACTGAGGACCCTGAGCGGTGTTGCCTTCGTTCTGTGAGTGGGGACCCTGAGGGGTGTTGTCTTCGTTCTGTGAGTGGGGACCCTGAGGGGTGTTGCCTTCGTTCTGTGAGTGGGGACCCTGAGGGTGTTGTCCTCGTTCTATGAGTGGGGACCCTGAGGGGTGTTGTCCTAGTTCTGTGATTGGGGACCCTGAGGGGTGTTGTCCTCGTTCTGTGAGTGGGGACCCTGAGGGTGTTGTCCTCGTTCTGTGATTGGGGACCCTGAGGGGTGTTGTCCTCGTTCTGTGAGTGGGGACCCTGAGGGTGTTGTCTTCGTTCTGTGATTGGGGACCCTGAGGGGTGTTGTCCTCGTTCTGTGAGTGGGGACCCTGAGGGTGTTGTCCTCGTTCTGTGGATGGGGACCCTGAGGGGTGTTGTCCTCGTTCTGTGAGTGGGGACCCTGAGGGGTGTTGTCCTCGTTCTGTGAGTGGGGACCCTGAGGGGTGTTGTCCTAGTTCTGTGAGTGGGGACCCTGAGGGGTGTTGTCCTCGTTCTGTGAGTGGGGACCCTGAGGGTGTTGTCCTCGTTCTATGAATGGGGACCCTGAGGGGTGTTGTCCTCGTTCTATGAATGGGGACCCTGAGGGTGTTGTCCTCATTCTGTGAGTGGGGACACTGAGGGGTGTTGTCAGAGTTCTGTGATTGGGGACCCTGAGGGGTGTTGTCTTCGTTCTGTGAGTGGAGACCCTGATGGGTGTTGTCCTCGTTCTGTGAGTGGGGACACTGAGGGGTGTTGTCTTCGTTCTAAGAGTTGGGACCCTGAGGGGTCTTGTCCTCGTTCTGTGAGTGGGACCCTGAGGGGTGTTGTCCTCGTTCTGTGAGTGGGGACCCTGAGGGGTGTTGTCCTCGTTCTGTGGGTGGGGACCCTGAGGGGTGTTGTCCTCATTCTGTGAGTGGGGACCCTGAGGGGTGTTGTCCTCGTTCTGTGAGTGGGGACCCTGAGGGAAGTTGTCCTCGTTCTGTGAGTGGGGACCCTGAGGGGCGTTGTCAGAGTTCTGTGATTGGGGACACTGAGGGGTGTTGTCCTCGTTCTGTGAGTGGGGACCCTGAGGGGTGTTGTCCTCGTTCTGAGTGGGGACCCTGAGGGGTGTTGTCCTAGTTCTGTGATTGGGGACCCTGAGGGGTGTTGTCCTCGTTCTGTGAGTGGGGACCCTGAGGGGTGTTGTCCTCGTTCTGTGAGTGGGGACCCTGAGGGGTGTTGTCCTAGTTCTGTGATTGGGGACCCTGAGGGGTGTTGTCCTCGTTCTGTGAGTGGGGACCCTGAGGGGTGTTGTCCTCGTTCTGTGAGTGGGGACCCTGAGGGGTGTTGTCCTAGTTCTGTGATTGGGGACCCTGAGGGGTGTTGTCCTCGTTCTGTGAGTGGGGACCCTGAGGGGTGTTGTCCTAGTTCTGTGATTGGGGACCCTGAGGGGTGTTGTCCTAGTTCTGTGATTGGGGACCCTGAGGGGTGTTGTCCTCGTTCTGTGAGTGGGGATCCTGAGGGGTGTTGTCCTAGTTCTGTGAGTGGGGACCCTGAGGGGTGTTGTCCTAGTTCTGTGAGTGGGGACCCTGAGGGGTGTTGTCCTAGTTCTGTGAGTGGGGATCCTGAGGGGTGTTGTCCTAGTTCTGTGATTGGGGACCCTGAGGGGTGTTGTCCTAGTTCTGTGATTGGGGACCCTGAGGGGTGTTGTCCTAGTTCTGTGATTGGGGACCCTGAGGGGTGTTGTCCTCGTTCTGTGAGTGGGGACCCTGAGGGGTGTTGTCCTAGTTCTGTGAGTGGGGACCCTGAGGGGTGTTGTCCTAGTTCTGTGAGTGGGGACCCTGAGGGGTGTTGTCCTCGTTCTGTGAGTGGGGACCCTGAGGGGTGTTGTCCTAGTTCTGTGATTGGGGACACTGATGGGTGTTGTCCTCGTTCTGTGAGTGGGGACCCTGAGGGGTGTTGTCCTCGTTCTGTGAGTGGGGACCCTGAGGGTGTTGTCCTCGTTCTGTGGATGGGGACCCTGAGGGGTGTTGTCCTCGTTCTGTGAGGTGGGATCCTGATGGGTGTTGTCCTCGTTCTGTGAGTGGGGACCCTGAGGTGTGTTGTCAGAGTCCAAAAGTAGGAACTTTGTAGGAATCATGTCGTCTCGTCACGTCACATTATGTCTCAATACGTCCTGACCTTTTATAATCTATCTCTCTCATAATACACGGGGATGATTTCAATGGAAGATCACAAAAATGATATTTACGTCTACGTGTGCATATCGTCAGCGCGTTCCATTTGTTTTTGACAGAGTAATTGCCGTTTTAATAAAGAAAATGATATACAATTACATTTTGGAGCGAACTTCGTCTACCGCTTTTTGAGGATTTCTCACAAATATTCTACATGGTGTATTGTAGAGTGTGACATTATTTTTTCTGATCACGTTCTAGACGGCCGATTGACGGCCATCTTGGATTCTCCCTATAAACCATCGTGTAGCGAACAACGTCTACATTTTGTTGAGGATTTTATGAAACTTCACACAAATAATTTAGATGATGAGTTGTAATGCGTGGCGTTTCCGGTAGCATTCAAGATGGGCGCCAGTTTCTCAAAACTATGTTCGACAAATCGGTATTGTGTGGGTATTAGTCACCTTCAGTGACAGCTCTAGTTTCTTTTTCTTCCGTGCTCTATTGCTTCAGTCTAAAACTTTAACAAAACATGACCATATCCATAAAACATAAAACACACTTTTTGGAAAACATATTACTGATCAGAAGAAATCTGTATCGGTGTAGTTATCGCAAATATTGTACAATTTAAATTCAACAACACTGTGCTCTGGCTCGCAGCATAATGAGAAATCGTTATATCTAATTGCTGGAGGTTAAACACATGCAGAACACGCATTAATTGTATGTCCGTATAAAACAGTTGCAATGAACTGAGTTTCTTCGAACACATAATGGATCATAAGCGGCTGGAATGTACATATACATTGCATTAAATACAATACCGATGTGTCACTAAACAAAAACACTTGTTAAGCCAAAAACGTTGTGATATTTCAGGATAATTTCAACGTGTCTCTTACTTGGCCATAGTTCCAACTAATTATCAACAAGAATATTCACGCCGTCTGTCGGTGTGTTGGCGCATTTTGAATGTCTGCCTGACAACTGTATTACCGAATGGAATGAATTGTTCATGCATCTATTTGGATTTGAACTCTTTGTAATTATTTGTAACATTTTTTTTTGCCTTGTAGCAATGTGCCTCATAAACACTTCGCATCAAATGAAACATAAAGTAGGGTAATGTCGTATTACAATAAATTAAGGTTATGAATTGCTGAAAGCAACATACTCACATAATTTTATAAACATTTTTGTTGTTATCTGAAAGCTTCTGTAAGAAACAGTTGTTTCGACTTTTCCAGCAGAACGAATCGAAGGTTAAATTTAAATTATCGAATTCCGCACAAATGGATGCGAGATAGGAACCATTATATGATTTCAAACCAAATTCATCAACCGGATGAAGCTTAATTTCCAAGATAATGTATGTTTTAAAATAGGAGAGTTGATGATCAAAATTATATGAATGAATTTAAAAAGGACGAACACACTTATTAAATAAGTTGCAATGACTGTTATTTACTTGGAAATGCTAGTGCATTCGACGTGCAGACGCTCAGTCGTTCGTATTGGGTTGGTCAGCCGTCAATATAGGATTGGTCAAACAGTGGGCATACTGAATTTGTTCAGTTCAATTTAACGCAGACGACTCCTTCTTTTTAATCAGTGATGTACCGGATATCGTTGTGTATAATTATTTTTTTCAAGAATAAAATAGACGTTTAAGTACAATTGTCGCTATTTTGAAAATATGAAATAGATAAAAATTCACAAAGATAAATAAGTTATAAGACAGTTCTACATAAATTGTACATGTATATGTCGTTCATAAGTAAATGGAAGCCAAGTTATTGTCCGCCTTTTCATCTTCTTAGATCATTAAGTGGCACAATTAACACACGTTATATAGACTCGAGAAATTCTGCCACATCAACTGAATCAATAACTATAGACATTGTCTTGCATTTTATACGTCATTTATACCATGACATTTTAATGTTAACTTTAAAAGGGCATGAGGACAGCTCAGCAGTCGCGGTAATCGAAATCGTTTTAAAGTTATAATGGTGAAATGTTACATACGCTGATTATATTAGTTATATATCAATTGTCCATCACTCTATAGACAAACAGTCGATACAAATATAAAACGAGAAGACGACAAGACAACATTAAACCAATTACATGACCGACTGAAACATCGAGTTCTAGAATTAGATTACAGCTACACTATATTGCAATAAACTGGCAGAACCTGGCTAAGGCGAGTTTTGTAGGATAACTGTAGCCAAATGGTCTATCAAATTAGTGAGATTTGTGACATGGAAACGTGTTATGTCTGATGTAACAGCTGCTGAGGAATGTTAAACCCTGATTTATTGAAATAATCAAGTCGGCCTTGAAGTTAAGGCAGCGTCCGGACGGAAACAGTCGAATGGCAATGTATTATAGACGAGCTTAGTGTAGTGTCATACTTATGTCTGACTTGACGTATATATAAAGCAATCGCAATATAACTCGGAGTGGACCTTTTTAATTTTGGTAAGCATTGCATTAGCCAGTGATACATTGCGTATCTATTAATGTATCGAGCAAAAACGTAATTTCATTCACGTACGTAACCTTTATACTACTAATATTTGACTCAAAACATTATAGAACAGGGACTCTGTATTTACTCCAATGATTTAATTGTGTTTCATAAGTTTTCAAATTATTGAATGTAAAACTTGGTGGGTGGTTCTGGTGTTCTGTACTTGCTGTTTTGGCCGCAATGTGTATGCATACACCATAATTAGAACTATCGATGATGAGGTGGAGCATGAAATGCCACAAAGGGCTGCATTAAGGGTGCACCTCTAACCTCACACAAGGTTATATATCTTTATCTCTATAAGTTTATTTCATTTAAACTGAATAAAATACATGTGTACTTTCATAACATCTCTGTGAAATCTTTGTTTTAATGTACTCACCATCGTCGTTATACTATGTTACATTGTTTTATGTTTGAGTATCTCTATTCATCATGTTATACTATGTTACATTGTTTTCATGTTTGAGTATCTCTATTCATCATGTTATACTATGTTACGTTGTGTTTATGTTTGAGTATCTCTATTCATCATGTTATACTATGTTACGTTGTGTTTATGTTTGAGTATCTCTATTCATCATGTTATACTATGTTACATTGTTTTCATGTTTGAGTATCTCTATTCATCATGTTATACTATGTTACATTGTTTTTATGTTTGAGTATCTCTATTCATCATGTTATACTATGTTACATTGTGTTTATGTTTGAGTATCTCTATTCATCATGTTATACTATGTTACATTGTTTTTATGTTTGAGTATCTCTATTCATCATGTTATCCTATGTTACGTTGTGTTTATGTTTGAGTATCTCTATTCATCATGTTATACTATGTTACATTGTTTTTATGTTTGAGTATCTCTATTCATCATGTTATCCTATGTTACGTTGTGTTTATGTTTGAGTATCTCTATTCATCATGTTATACTATGTTACATTGTTTTTATGTTTGAGTATCTCTATTCATCATGTTATCCTATGTTACGTTGTGTTTATGTTTGAGTATCTCTATTCATCATGTTATACTATGTTACATTGTTTTTATGTTTGAGTATCTCTATTCATCATGTTATCCTATGTTACGTTGTGTTTATGTTTGAGTATCTCTATTCATCATGTTATCCTATGTTACGTTGTGTTTATGTTTGAGTATCTCTATTCATCATGTTATACTATGCTACATTGTTTTCATGTTTGAGTATCTCTATTCATCATGTTATACTATGCTACATTGTTTTCATGTTTGAGTATCTCTATTCATCATGTTATACTATGCTACATTGTTTTTATGTTTGAGTATCTCTATTCATCATGTTATACTATGCTACATTGTGTTTATGTTTGAGTATCTCTATTCATCATGTTATACTATGCTACATTGTGTTTATGTTTGAGTATCTCTATTCATCATGTTATACTATGCTACATTGTTTTCATGTTTGAGTATCTCTATTCATCATGTTATACTATGCTACATTGTTTTTATGTTTGAGTATCTCTATTCATCATGTTATACTATGTTACATTGTTTTTATGTTTGAGTATCTCTATTCATCATGTTATACTATGTTACATTGTTTTCATGTTTGAGTATCTCTATTCATCATGTTATACTATGCTACATTGTTTTCATGTTTGAGTATCTCTATTCATCATGTTATACTATGCTACATTGTTTTCATGTTTGAGTATCTCTATTCATCATGTTATACTATGTTACATTGTTTTCATGTTTGAGTATCTCTATTCATCATGTTATACTATGTTACATTGTTTTCATGTTTGAGTATCTCTATTCATCATGTTATACTATGTTACATTGTTTTCATGTTTGAGTATCTCTATTCATCATGTTATACTATGTTACATTGTTTTCATGTTTGAGTATCTCTATTCATCATGTTATACTATGTTACATTGTTTTCATGTTTGAGTATCTCTATTCATCATGTTATACTATGTTACATTGTTTTCATGTTTGAGTATCTCTATTCATCATGTTATACTATGTTACATTGCTTCTATGTTTGAGTATCTCTATTCATCATGTATTCTTAAGGGAACATCGCGAAACTCATTTTCAATTTCAAATGAGGAATAAGATAAATGAGAACATAATAATAACGTAAATGTCTGGATTGGAATATCTGACTGTGTGACTTGAAATCTACTATGTGTTAATTCCATGGCTTAAAGTTTACCAAATAATAAAATGGAGAGAGAACAGCAGGGAGGAGGCGATAGTTACAAAACAGCACCATCAACTCAGATCAACATATTATGTTGACTCTGTAATTAGATGAGCAATTCCTGTTAAGTTTGAAAGTGATCTGTATTATATCAAATAAGTTATTAGTGTAACAAATGTTGGAATATCTCAGGGACTGCCAACCATCGAGGTGTTTGCAAACAACGCATTCTCATTTTCATCAACTTACTAAATCAGCCCAATAAGCACTAAATTTGTCTTTGAGTTCTACGATCTGTGTGGGAGACCCCTTTGTGCATGTGGCCTTTTATGTGTCACTTTTTGTCAATTCTTAGATTATAATTTATCAATACAATTTCAGTGTGCTTGTATGTGTACCCTTTTGATTAATCAATTCTAGCAAAATATGCGTGGTTTGATGTTTTGTTGAAGTGCTCTTTGTGGGAAAAACATGATGCATTAAAATTTTGTTAAATGTATGACGATATTGGCACTAGTAAACTACACAACAACACTAGATCCCTAACTTTATACATACTACTTTTCATAATACCAGCGTATTACAAGAAGTCACATTTTTCATCATCACGATCTGCCAAACAAACATAAAGTAAAAACATCCATACTACTTTAAACTTAACTACCTCTTCACTTTGGAAAACCGAGATATTACCAAACTCACGATCCATGAGTTTGGTGTATTTATTGAGAAAAACTTAAAATCCAGTAGTTACACTGTATGGGGAGCGGAACAAGACATTCCATTATACGTTGGTGTTCGAACGCATTACAATAAGGCATTATAGCCCTGAAAGAGGTTTGAATGCATATTCATTGAACTGAAGAAGATTATATTGTATCACTTTCTCTGGTGTCCCCATCGATATTATTATGTTTCACTTCAACAATATTCATGTTAACTTAGTGCAACTATACAACCATCAAATAGACATGACAAAGGTCAAAGATACCCCAAAACACCCGACTGGAGTGTGTTTGTAAAATAGGAAGGAAGAAAGTGAACTGTCTGAACACTGTTACAAGTCATCGAAATTGTAATAAGTATTGCCTTTATGTAAAACTGAAGTTATTTTAATACGTTGATACAGTGTTTAAGGTTGCGTGCTCATGCGATGTACTAACATATCGTTTACCTGTCTTAGTATATTCCTATACGCTTGTTCCGAGGACAAATCGAACACAATGAATCTTTGCACGTCTTTGTCAGTTTCCATTCGGTCTAACTGACGAAGTTCGTCATGCGCATGCGTCACATTGTATATCCGGCGAGCAATGACTTTTGGATTGAAAGATGCTCCTGGTGGATCATTCTCCATAACCTCTCGTAATGCCGAATATACCATCTGGATATGCTGAAGACCTGCACAAGTAAACACAAATTTAACATTAATTTTGTAATATTAAACAGTTTCAATGCTCTGCAGAATTAGTTTTAAACGCAAAGTTTCAACAGAATATTCGTTACTAAGTATATACACGTGGGCGGTCGGTTCACTTTACAAGACATGCATACAGTCCAAACCGGTACAGTTTGTTTTATTTTATGAATTAGCTTAATCAAAAGCATGTCCCTGTATACACGCCTCTTCCAGGTTTCCAGACAGACATTTATGCGGTCTTCTGACTGAGCAATCCGGTCTAGCTGCTTGATAAGTTCATTAAGGGAAGTAGTATTTATCAAAATTGGCACTGTTAAACAATGTTATTACTACCAAGATATATGTAATACAGCACCAGTCCATATTGTGGATTTCGAAAAAACGAATAACTGCAATGCATTAGAGAAAAGACAATATCCTTAACGAATCTAAACTGGAGGTTACGTTACATCAAAAGTATAATAATTATGGTTTTACGTTCTATCCTATAGTGTTCCTGCATGGCTGTTTACTTGTCTATCACGAGATTGTTCCAGGTTTGCATTCTAGAATAGACTCGTTCTCGGAAAGTGACAACTATCTCAAAAATCAGTTTCGGTAGAAGAATAGGTTTTAATGTATTCTCTAAATACAGATAATGCGCTGGAGGAATCTGGGGATAATCTGTTTGTTTCTTATCATCTTTCTGTCTTAAAAATGGTGTTTATTACAGGCATCGTAAGTAAGGTCCCGCAGAGAGTACAGCATACTTCGATTATAGTTCTCATTCGCTTCAACTGTTATTTTGTTCTTAATAAATATAATATGGAAGTTTTCCTTAAATGGGTAAAGTTCCCTGTAATATTTTATTCCCCAGATAAATGTCCATTTACAACGGAAAGCAAGCGGAATGCAAGGAACTACTTTATGTCAGTTGGGGCTATTTTCCAATAAACGGTTAATCGGCAAAAGAATTAGTTCTGACAGTTTTACTACTTATCCTATAATTGAGTGTGGCTGGCGTGAACAAACACTGGCGTTTATATCGAGCGCTCATCTGTGTGCAAGTTGTAATCATGAATACAAAAGATGAAATCGATAAGAAAACTTGTACAGATACGTGAGTTGTTTACAGTAACAATTGCAACGATGATAAGGATGATTATTGATAAAAATATAAATAACGCGAACTTCGAACTCTGCGCCTGTAGTTTTTATCTATCATAAAAAATAACGATTTTCCCCAGGAAAACCCGAGAGAAAACGTGGTGTTCAAATATTTGTCAGTTGATGTAAAAAGGGAAACAAACAGTTCACACACAATCAAGCAAACAATCGTAGGAAATGTGTCTTGTGACCTTAAGGAAACTTAAAAAAAATCTACCGTACGTTTAACAGAATGCTTAGAGAAAATCGGAAGTGAATCAAGGTGTACGCTGGGTGTCTCCCGCCACCGCCTGTTAGCAGGCATAGGCGCTGCGTGACGTTGGCTGTCTATGTGACTGAACGACACGTTACAGTTAACAGAATGCGCCGTGTCTAGCAAGAGCATTACCCTTCACTGACCTTGTTTAGAATTCGGAGAAAGACCCGCACCAAACTTCATGTTAATTTCCCCCCTATATTTGGCAAGTGGGATTGGTAATTTTTATCATTAGACCGGCTAATTGTGAGCTATGGATTTCCTCATATTATAAATACATTGTTAGTATCCCCCTATGACAGAAGGAGCATACTTTATCAGTCCCATAGCACTAATACATGTGTGAAGCATGGACGAAAGTGTAAAAGTTACTAGAATTATTTTGATCATGACAAAACCACACTTTTCTAAATCCCCCATTTTTATGGGAACCGTGAGTACTATAGAAGTTTCTATTTCATCAATAAAAGGTACTTAGTGTATATAAACGTGCGATTAGACATAACGATAGTATTGTCACTATATTCCGGAGCCTTTATACTAGGATAAAATTTAAAAAATGTTATATTGTAAATATGAAGCTGACTAATATAGAGCGTGAAATGGTTGCCTTATGAATAATGTGTCGACCGGCTTACACCAAGCCATGACAGCACTCATGCATATTGCGTCAGAGCTTTTTTGCCGAATTCTGCGAAGTGAAGATTCAAATAATAACAAGCCATTATCAACGACATCTAGACAATCACGTGTTTTTCACAAACTTACCTTCATCTGAATCATATACGTAATGTATTTTTCCAGACCATTCAAAATAAAGTATCATATCAATGATAGCAAATGTAAAATCTGGCTTCATGTGTACTTCAAATCCAGAATCAGCGTTTTCTGTCCACACTGGTGTGCTTGGTGACATGTAAGGCATGTGAAATGTCCTTGTAAAAGACCGAACTATGTCCAAAGAGTTCGTATCCTTGACACCAAAAAATAGAAATACGCCATCAGCCATCTTTTCACAAACTGAAAATATAAAAATAACAATTTAAACGAACAATATTAAATGATAGAAAAGTGTTACTAAATGTATTACACATCGTCCTTGTTTTCTATTGAACAGAAACTATCATTTGATTCTCACAAACATATCATGTTCGTATATAACATACATAACATACAAACACACATGTACATTAGTCCATGATATCCAAGAAAATGTACTTTATATCATACTTTTTTTGTATTAGTGAATTTGTAAACCTAGCATCCAATAACAATGTCATTTGCAAGCAAGCATTTTGTGACAGAGCGACTGATAAGCACTCACCATTCCTATCTTTCTATAAAGGTTTTACCTTTAGGTGGTTAGATTAAAGCAATGGTATAAACGATAATTAGATGTCATGCTATACAAATGGGAGTGTGGCTTGAAAGCTTAAGGGCAAACAATACTGACAAGAAAACATGAACCAACAGGTGCATACAGCGCCATATTAGACCGTACTCATACCGTAGGCAGCAAACATCGATTTGCTTATCTGGTGTTATTTCGTTATCTGGGTTTCAATTCAGACAAAAATGTTTTAATTATTTTATTATCTGGATTGCAATTCAGACAAAAATGTTTAAATGGCTTTATTAAAAACCTAGTCTGGAATTACCAACCATATCACGTACAATTGTGTATTTCAATTTGTTTAATAAAATCTAAAAATTCCATTCAGACTGTAGGAGATACATATAACAGTAGGACTTCTCAGCCAAATGTTTCCAATTATACATCTAAAAATGTATCAATCATTTTTATGTCTTCTTCGACAAGTTTGCTTGGAGATAGAATCTGTATTATTCTTGTCTACTCAGTTATGATTTTCGTGTTTTTAATCAATACGCAAGTAGGTGTGGGTGTATTCATTGCACAATGTAATTTGCTTCCTTGTAAACTAGAATATGTCCTGGAGAGAACTAAAGTCCATTTATAATACCACGCACACTTATTGTACTTAATGATTATTTCATAATAATTGCAGCAAATATAAATCTTAATTGTATATGACAAAAAACAAACTGTTTCCAATATGTTAACTTCAGCAGGATTTATAAAAAAAGGCTTCATTCAGTCCGCTGTAACACCAACATATACATATCTATTTATAAAAGCTGCATTTAACAAGCCCCTTAATGTATAGTTTATATAGTTTATTGTTGTGTCATTCACATCCTCATACTTTCATCAATTCACATCTACAAGTATTGCGATTAAATGTCATTTGTACGCGTTATCATATCTCCGTTACATGTCCGTATTTTTCTTAAGTGTACCCACGTGGTAAAACCATCATCAGATCGGTATTAAATGTCATTTGTACGCGTTATCATATCTCCGTTACATGTCCGTATTATTCTTAAGTGTACCCACGTGGTAAAACCATCATCAGATCGGTATTAAATGTCATTTGTACGCGTTATCATATCTCCGTTACATGTCCGTATTATTCTTAAGTGTACCCACGTGGTAAAACCATCATCAGATCGGTATTAAATGTTATTTCATTATTATTTGAATAAAATGTGAAGACCATTCATTGATTTTAAACAACGTCTAAATAATAATAGTACTGCGCATGAAATCTATATATCTGTTAACATTTCTAAATCTAGATAAAATGGTAATGTAACATTGTCTGATATGCCAATAACATCTACAAAATGAATTTTCCCCAGGCATGTTGGCTGGGATAAATAACTCAAACGTCTGTATTTGCATTTAAACGATTTAAAGAAATGCATTTCTCTGGAAAAAAACACACAACTGAATTTCCTCAAAATAACATATCTCGGACACTAAAGATGAAAGGTGAACTAAATGTGGAAATAAAGCGGAAATCAAAACGCGTTACGGGATATGTTTGTATAGAATGCACGAAGACCATATTTTACCAACAATTAATATATTTCACAATCTAAATCACTGCTTACACGCGAGATAATCTTATTTTTATTACTCAAGTAATTAAGTACAGCACGTTAAGTAAAAGTCCATGAATTGTTTCAAAATCATTCAATTTCAGAATGAAAAATACAGTTTTGTGGCACGTACGCTATATGAAAAAAAATAAAGAATGTTTTTAACAAAGAAAACATAATTTGACCGGATTGCTGTCAATATCTTTAAGCCAAAAGTACATACGTTCCACATAAATTAGAATTACGAAACAATATTATGTGGTGTTCTGATAACCTCTTTAAACATTCGGCAAAATGTAGTTTATAGAAATAATACACAGGTTTTCAGTTCTTGCCTCTCCTGTAACATTCCACTCGACAACTCCCAGACAAAGATGGTAAAACATGTTTCTCCTGTAACATTCCACTCGACAACTCTCAGACATAGATGGTAAAACATGTTTCTCCAGTAACATTCCACTCGACAACTCTCAGTCATAAATGGTAAAACATGTTTCTCCTGTAACATTCCGCTCGACAACTCTCAGACATAGATGGTAAAACATGTTTCTCCAGTAACATTCCACTCGACAACTCTCAGACATAAATGGTAAAACATGTTTCTCCAGTAACATTCCACTCGACAACTCTCAGACATAAATGGTAAAACATGTTTCTCCTGTAACATTCCACTCGACAACTCTCAGACATAGATGGTAAAACATGTTTCTCCTGTAACATTCCACTCGACAACTCCCAGACATAGATGGTAAAACATGTTTCTCCTGTAACATTCCACTCGACAACTCTCAGACATAGATGGTAAAACATGTTTCTCCTGTAACATTCCACTCGACAACTCTCAGACATAAATGGTAAAACATGTTTCTCCTGTCACATTACAATCGACAACTCCCAGACATAGATGGTAAAACATGTTTCTCCTGTCACATTACAATCGACAACTCCCAGACATAGATGGTAAAACATGTTTCTCCTGTAACATTACAATCGACAACTCCCAGACATAGATGGTAAAACATGTTTCTCCTGTAACATTACAATCGACAACTCCCAGACATAGATGGTAAAACATGTTTCCTCTGTAACATTACACTCGACAACTCCCAGACATAGATGGTAAAACATGTTTCTCCTGTAACATTACAATCGACAACTCCCAGACATAGGTGGTAAAACATGTTTATCTTGTAACAATACAATCGACAACTCCCAGACATAGATGGTAAAACATGTTTCTCCTGTCACATTACAATCGACAACTCCCAGACATAGATGATAAAACATTTAATGCAAATGCAACAGATAGAATTTTGTGCACAGAGAAACTTTAGGGTAATTTTTAGGCAATTATTTAGAAAATCAATTTACATTAAAGACTTTGCAGTTGTACTTCTTCTGCAAAGATGAAGGCAATCCTGATCCTTCACATGCATTTATCATTTAGTGTGTTGATGCGATGCATGTTTTAAGCAAATTATTTAAACATGCAACAACAGTATCGCAACTGATATATTGCAAACTAAACATATAGTTCATTACTGTATGTATTCTGCATCATTTTAGTTTTCAGACGTTGATACAATCGCAGGATGCTAGATAGTTTTGGGACACAGCCTGCCTAGCGCATTTCATGTCCTTCGCCGTCGGATTTGACATTTGTACAGTGCATGCTTCGTAAGATGCAATGATTACCTAAGTACACGCTTGGCTTGGACATCATTGTCGCCGCACTATATGGAATGGGATATTTTTTTGTACGTGGAGGGGCACGTGACTTAATTTTTTTCCCAAGATTATTCGATTCAAGATAATTTTACCCACTGACAATAAAGTTTTACAGAAAAAGTATTTGTAATATTTTTTTATCGTTTTATTTTATTTCATTTTAAAATCTTTTAATTTATTCCCTCATATGTGGTGCACGATTTCAAATGGTCAAGGTCTATTTTGACTCATAAAATATTTGAAACCAGTCTACGGAAAGTTTATTTTTTTGTTTATTATCATCCGCAAATGGCAGAATATGTTCCCAGCAACGTCTACCGCGTTATCATGTCGCTAGACTGTCTTGCAGACCTGTAGCAGACCGATGAAATATCTGTTTTTGTCGGACACATTGTCAGGTGAAAATGTTCAGTTACCACCGTTTATTTTCGGAAATTGCTCAAGAAAAATCAAATAGTGGAAAAGCGGTCCCGTCGAAAATTATGACTTTCTAATTTGAGCGAAAAATTTACCGTTTGCGAATGTTTTATTCCACTCAATTTCGATGATAAATGCGGTTAAAAGCGGCTGAGATCAATGTATGTGATAACCAGGCAATCACTTTCGTTTTCGGGTCTAGTATTTGTGTTTGGGAGTATACATTGTCTTCATCTTTCAATTTGAATAATTAATAATTGATAGTGAGATGTTTGTTTAAACTTGAATAACAAGAATAAAATAGACAATAAATAAGATAACAGTGCTACATTGAATCATCCCACAAGCTCAATTAGGAATGATTTGTAGACTATTAAAAGCAATTTCAAAGAAACATTAAAAAGGATTACATTGAAATAACAAAGTCCTATGCTATAGAATATTAGGGATTGAGGTAACAAACTGCACTAAATATTTGTTGATTGCGTGCTGTAATGTAGCCCCCGAATGACTGAAACCGACTGGTTCCAAAATTGGCTTAAGAAAAAAAGCCAGCGCAAGCCAAGATTGCCCAATTCATATAGTGAGCAAAAGAGACTTCCAGTTGATCGGAAGTTGATTAGTACGTGGAAGAAGGTAGGCCATGGCTAGTATTTAATGATGATGAGATAGTCATGACCTTTACTTGAACAATAAAACTGAGAAATCTTGCTTAATTATAATGGTTATACATGTAATAAAACAACATTTAAATAAGGATTTTAAGTTGTTAATCCTGTTCAAAACATTGCGACAGGTAAGAAATTGTTGTGACAGGTAAAACATTGTTGCAACAGGTAAAACATTGTTGCGACAGGTAAAAAATGTGTCTTTGCCTGTCGTTATGTCCTGTAGAGGAGAAAAAGTATTCGCGTTGACTGTTTTACCTTTATTTCACATGTGCTATTGAAATTTTCTTGAAGTGGGCAGTTCATAATTATAATATTATATGATATAGTCATCGCTGATAATTCCTCTTGCATGTACTAACGGAGGAGAAACTGCAGTAAGAAGGAATTTGTTACGGTGACACGCTGTTTATTCATAGTTTAGGGTGGTGCCAGCAACTACAGTTTTCAGCTTCATACTGATACCATAATATACTCTTTTTTGCTCGCTCGCTTTAATAAATGACAGTTTGAAAAAAAAATCCGCTCTCTCGCCCCATTTTGGGGGGGGGGGGAATCCGATGAACAAAAAAATAATTTGGTGTGGCCTAATAATATTTAAAATTGCATTCTTTGAATCTTTTACATAACAAATTATAACAAGTAGAAGTGATGCGTTAACTGTATGAAATAAATATTTAGATAAAAGTAGAGCTTATTCTAAGCTTATTTTTTACGTACGTATGGATCAGAAAAGAAAATGTGTTCCGGTGATAAATTTTGAGTGTCATGATAGTCTGAGATAATTATTTAGAAACTTAATGAGAATTTATGTAAAAGATTCAAAGAATGTAATTTTAAATATTATTATTTTTGTGAACAAAGACCTTGCTATATACAGAGAAGTTGGAACTGGGTCTGTTAACAGATTAATATTTTTTGTTTACGTGTTTGATACTACTAAAATGGAGTGTAATGCTTTAGTTACATGTTTTTTGTACAAAAGCATGTAAATAACAAAATATCATTCAATTCTTTAGCGGCGACCTTTGATGCTTTGCATCAATGATTTTCTTGTAAATAAATCGTATACTACTTTACAAGATACACCATTGCATTTAAAACACAATATGTTTACAAGCCATCAAGAACGCTGAGCCACGTGTTACTGATACCAGAGGTGATATTGTGGAGCCTGTACCCATACCGTAAATATTTAAACAATTCAATGGAATTGCGTGCTTAGTTGCCAGTTTTATCTAAACCGTAACACAATTACTTATAATATTTAATCAAAAAGCAGCCCACGTGTTGTAAAATACAATTTGTTTGACTTAATAATTCAATGATATCTCGAAACTGTTCCATTGTTTATCACCGCAAGTAATAGAAACAATCTCACAAGCGATATATTTGCTATATTTAGGTATGCAATTTCACTGACAGTATTTATTAACAAAATAAAGGTGAATTCCGTGAGGAGAATTGAAACATAATTCAATTTCTGAATGTATAAAGTAATGATTCTGAAAATGGAAGTGTACGTACATGATTAATTTGTCTCATAATAACAATGGAGTTACATGTTCTATGCATAACAAATACCAAACATAGCAAAAGCGTTGTGAATGTTCAATATTAAATGTGCAGAGTAGACGCAAGAAGTATAAAAAACGTCCTTAGCAAGGAAACGGGCTTGTAAATGTACCAAAATTGCAGATTCCAATTCCTATAAAGGCGTACGAGAGGTGATAAAGTACTTGAAGACTTGTACGTGAATTGTAAGTTCTGTTTTATTCAAATTTCAACACAAGATATTTCAATATGTCTGCACAGTTAAATGGACCTATCACTAGTCGGTAAAACGTTCAACATGACTCAGTACAGTTATCACTCGGGGCATTACGACGACGTTCGTGACGTCGGACGAAGTGGCCATATCTAGAAAACCGTTGACACGTCATGATTTCAGACAGTAGTTATCCTGATCTTGCTTACACGGATCATACAACCCCCCATACTAACGTGTATGACACTGTACCAGTCATTGTTTGTACTTGCTTACACGGATCATACAACCCCCCATACTAACGTGTATGACACTGTACCAGTCATTGTTTGTACTTGCTTACACGGATCATACAACCCCTCATACTAACGTGTATGACACTGTACCAGTCATTGTTTGTACTTGCTTACACGGATCATACAACCCCCATACTAACGTGTATGACACTGTACCAGTCATTGTTTGTACTTGCTTACACGGATCATACAACCCCCCATACTAACGTGTATGACACTGTACCAGTCATTGTTTGTACTTGCTTACACGGATCATACAACGCCCATACTAACGTGTATGACACAGGACCAGTCATGGTTTGTTCTTGCTTACACGGATCATACAACCCCCCTACTAACGTGTATGACACTGTACCAGTCATGGTTTGTACTTGCTTACACGGATCATACAACCCCCCTACTAACGTGTATGACACTGTACCAGTCATGGTTTGTACTTGCTTACACGGATCATACAACCCCCCCTACTAACGTGTATGACACTGAACCAGTCATTGTTTGTACTTGCTTACGCGGATCATACAACCCCCCTACTAACGTGTATGACACTGTACCAGTCATGGTTTGTACTTGCTTACACGGATCATACAATCCCCATACAAACGTGTATGACACTGTACCAGTCATTGTTTGTACTTGCTTACACGGATCATACAACCCCCCATACTAACGTGTATGACACTGTACCAGTCATTGTTGTATTTCTTGAGGAGTATGTGTGATATATCCCAGCTTCGATATATTTCAATGTTACATAATACGAACTATATTGCGGTCGTACTATGTTTGCAAAATAGGGATATTTGAAGATCTTATTTGTGAACTTGTTGTTAAATATTTATAGGGACAAATATCGAAAATTAAGCGTTTAAAGGTGATTTTCATTAATTTGTTAGTACAAAACGAAATTCTACAGTGCATTTAACTGTTTCTACGTCAATAAATGATATAATTCGCGGATTCGAAAATATTCGAAAATGCTACATCACATTACATAGGGCCCGTTTAGACGTTACATTCAAAGTGAAAGTAAAATGTTAAATAACAAAATAATGAATGTTAATGGGTATGTAAACGTCTTATATTTTGGACTAAAGAAATAAGCAACTTAATTTCCCGAAGCGTAAATATATCAAAAAGCTCGTAGAAATCACAATGATTCAATTTGCACGAGCTTAAACTATAATGTTCTTGTAATATTGAAAACAAATACTGTCTATCTTTAGAAAAATACCCCTCAAAATCCCATCTAGATTAGGCCTAATGACGTCGGTACTTTGACAGCACTAACAATCACGCTAAACGAAACGGAACGCAGATGACAGTGTATGATATGAAGCAGATAAACAGGGGGTTTCGGGAAATAATGCGCATTAAGTTTAGGGAATCGAATTTAGGAGCGATTTCAGCCTACAAACTTGGAATACTTTAGATTGCGAAGGAAATTAAATGCATCAATATTAACTCAATACAAGCCATTAATTCGTTACAAGATAAATGCATATGAAAAGGTGATCGAATAATATTGGGTGACTAGTCAGTCTTTTCAGCATATCCGACACTTTACGCTCTCTGCTTTTATTTGTGAAAATACATTTTCTTTTTACTTGTACACACACACATTTTAATCTAGTTAAATCTGTAGCATTTGTTTAAAGATCTGTACCATAATACAAATGTATAGAAAACTGTCCTATTAAAAAAAAATCATTTTCCTTTGGCTAATCAATTAATTCAATAACATTGGATACATATTTGTTCGGATTTATAATTTAAAGCGGAAATGTGGCAAATAATTTCTATTAGGGAATCAGAGAAAAGTTATACTTTCTGTCGGTACATTTAACATGTATCCTGAGATCCGGCATCATATCAACCAGCAACATTCAATAGTATGTACACATACGATGTATACAATTTGAAGAAATAAAACGACTGACAGATAGAAAATAGGACAGCAAGGACCGATGAAAACATTATGTCTTAATGTCTTGCGCCTCTGTTCCCTAAAGTATGTACCCTTTAACCTCATCAAGTGCCTTATGCTTTATGGAATGTTGTTTTCCCAGAGGCCTGTGTTGGGAGGCACTGTCTTATGTATGTGGTGTTTCCTGTTACAACTTATTCCTTCTCATTTACACTCCGGACATACAATCAGGCAGTAGAGCTTTCCAGGAATAAATTATCAACCACTACTAACTTGCCTCTAGCAGCTTACAGCTCCCCTAAATGACGTCCCAGTACTTTACCAGCTGAGCCAACCAGCCGGAGAATTAGTAAGTAGAGAACATGCAACATACAGTAGTATGATTCTATTATAAATATAAATTACCTGATAGAAGAAGAAGTTTTATTTCACAACATAGTTATATACAATACACATTTGAAATAGACTGTAATAGTCCATGTTCAAAATAAACATATGTACAACATAGTAAGCGACAGTCAGTTTAACATGGATAATTAGATATACTTTAATTCAAATTTGCTCATCGGAGGATGACAGAGAGGAAATAAAGAAAATAGTAAAAAATGATCGTTTTAAAATACAGATATCAATATACCTTGTTGAAAGAAGCTTTATGCTATAAATGCACATGCTTGTTTAGTATAATATGCTAAAATGCAAGTTCTACAATATTTCAGTTATAACACATTATAAATTTTAACCCTAACGCCGATTCCTTATCGAAACGAAATACAAGGACATCAGCAGGGTTATATTTCACAATAGCAACAATAGCGAAAATCCAAATTATCTTATACGCGATATTATATAAATACCGCAACTAAAAACATTCTACTTAATATATTTTACTACATTGATTAATTAATTAAAACATATTTTTTCCTGACATCAAAACTTTTCTCCACATAAACCGCAAGATTCCGAAGTACTTGACAATTGTTAGTGGTTAAAAGTTCAATGGTTTAAAAAATATTTGGCTTCACACGATAGTAAGGTTTGATACATGGACATATACGGGCAATGGAAGCTAAAGCTGATTTAAAATCAGTTGAGAACGAAGGTTATTGTGTACACAATGTACATTGGTCTTTTTTCACAACATGTTTTCATCAGCTGACCACCTCACATTTATTTGCAACTCTCAAATAAATAAACCTTAATCTAAATGTCTTTGTAGAGAAACATCTTGGCTTTATTCTAAGTTCAAATCTATCAATGAATGCATGTATTATAACGAGTACCATTTGACATGTTCGGATCTTCTGGTACACACGACTCCAGGGGCAATGTCCACGGACATGTACAGTCTTTCTGTGTACACACGACTCCAGGGACAATGTCCACGGACATGTACAGCGTTCCTGTGTACACACGCATCCAGGGACAATGTCCACGGACATGTGCGGTCTTTCTGTGTACACACGACTCCATGGGCAATGTCCACGGACATGTGCGGTCTTTCTGTGTACACACGACTCCATGGGCAATGTCCACGGACACGTACAGTCTTTCTGTGTACACACGACTCCGGGGACAATGTCCACGGATATGTACAGTCTTTCTGTGTACACACGCATCCAGGGACAATGTCCACGGATATGTACAGTCGTTCTGTGTACACACGACTCCAGGGGCAATGTCAACGGATATGTACAGTCTTTCTGTGTACACACGCATCCAGGGACAATGTCCACGGATATGTACAGTCGTTCTGTGTACACACGACTCCAGGGACAATGTCCATGGATATGTACAGTCTTTCTGTGTACACACGACTCCAGGGGCAATGTCCATGGATATATACAGTCTTTCTGTGTACACACGACTCCAGGGGCAATGTCCACGGACATGTACAGTCTTTCTGTGTACACACGCATCCAGGGACAATGTCAACGGACATGTGCGGTCTTTCTGTGTACACACGCATCCAGGGACAATGTCCACGGATATGTACAGTCTTTCTGTGTACACACGACTCCGGGGACAATGTCCACGGATATGTACAGTCTTTCTGTGTACACACGCATCCAGGGACAATGTCCACGGATATGTACAGTCGTTCTGTGTACACACGACTCCAGGGACAATGTCCACGGACATGTACAGTCTTTCTGTGTACACACGCATCCAGGGACAATGTCAACGGACATGTGCGGTCTTTCTGTGTACACACGCATCCAGGGACAATGTCCACGGATATGTACAGTCTTTCTTTGTACACACGACTCCAGGGACAATGTCCATGGATATGTACTGTCTTTCTGTGTACACACGACTCCAGGGACAATGTCCATGGATATATACAGTCTTTCTGTGTACACACGACTCCAGGGACAATGTCAACGGATATGTACAGTCTTTCTGTGTACACACGACTCCAGGGGCAATGTCCACGGACATGTACAGTCTTTCTGTGTACACACGCATCCAGGGACAATGTCAACGGACATGTGCGGTCTTTCTGTGTACACACGCATCCAGGGACAATGTCCACGGATATGTACAGTCTTTCTGTGTACACACGACTCCAGGGACAATGTCCATGGATATGTACAGTCTTTCTGTGTACACACGACTCCAGGGACAATGTCCATGGATATGTACAGTCTTTCTGTGTACACACGACTCCAGGGACAATGTCAACGGATATGTACAGTCTTTCTGTGTACACACGCATCCAGGGGCAATGTCCACGGATATGTACAGTCTTTCTGTGTACACACGCATCCAGGGACAATGTCCACGGACATGTGCGGTCTTTCTGTGTACACACGCATCCAGGGACAATGTCCACGGACATGTACAGTCTTTCTGTGTACACACGCATCCAGGGACAATGTCCACGGACATGTACAGTCTTTCTGTGTACACACGACTCCAGTGGCAATGTCCACGGACATGTACTGTCTTTCTCTGTACACTCGACTCCGGGGACAATGTCCATGGACATGTACGGTATTTCTGTGTACACACGACTCCGGGGACAATGTCCACGGATATGTACGGTCTTTCTGTGTACACACGACTCCGGGGACAATGTCCATGGACATGTACGGTGTTTCTGTGTACACACGCATCCAGGGACAATGTCCACGGACATGTACAGTCTTTCTGTGTACACACGCATCCAGGGACAATGTCCATGGACATGTACAGTCTTTCTGTGTACACACGACTCCATGGGCAATGTCCACGGACATGTACAGTCTTTCTGTGTACACCCCACTCCAGGGGCAATGTCCATGGATATGTACAGTATTTCTGTGTACACACCACTCCAGGGGCAATGTCCATGGATATGTACAGTCTTTCTGTGTACACACGACTCCAGGGGCAATGTCCATGGATATGTACAGTCTTTCTGTGTACACACGACTCCAGGGGCAATGTCCATGGATATATACAGTCTTTCTGTGTACACACGACTCCAGGGGCAATGTCCATGGATATGTACAGTCTTTCTGTGTACACACGACTCCAGGGGCAATGTCCATGGATATGTACAGTCTTTCTAATTGAATCGACTAAAGCGTGTACTTACATTATATTTAATCGTGTTCTACAAAGAAACACTTTCGCATGCAACTTGCAGCCGTAACTTGATAAACGTAATTGCATCAGAGATAAATGACATGGAAAGGATCGACCAGGAAATATCTTTGCTAATCATGCCATTCATTTTGGGCATCGACCAATATGTATTCGTCCATCAAATCAACATCAAATTAATGGACTCCAGTCTTTAAGATCTAGTTGAAACATTTGCCTAATGCTCCATGATATTTCTTTGTTATGACTTGTGATCAAAGAATGTATTACGACATGTGCAACATATGGACAGTTTGAGCAGATACACTATCTCTTACAGATTTCTTATAATTGGTAATGTAATAATTACATAATGATAGAATTTATTCCTCAGAGGCTTCATCAGTAAAAAACCAAAATAAGCTACGTTCGATAAAATGGCCATTATATGGGTCTTAAGAAAAACAGAGAATGCAGAGTCACACGGAAACATTTTGACTAAGAAAGAGATTAAATTTACGTCGTTTGAAAATAGTGAATATTTTCCAGAATAAGGGTGGTTCTTTGAGTACACAATAATTGCGCACTCAGTCCACGCCAAGGTCATTCATCTGACGATAAGATGTTATTTATTCAGTGACTGAAATCAATTTAAAGAAAAGCTAACAACGGCTTACAGGTATACCCTGTTAGATAACTAAGAGAGTGAAAATGATGGTGATTTAAATGGTATCAATATAAAGTACTTATATGTGAAATATGATACATGGATTGTTGGATTAAAGAGAGTGAGATATATGATTCGCAGTAAGTCGTTATACCTACCGGCTTACAAATCTACACCGAAAAGGCACAGTGTTATTATTTATGTTTACGTAATGGAGGTGACGTAAATCAAGGGGAAATGCAATTCCGATTCACCAAATGGAATTGCTATGTGCGTGACGCATAATTGTGTGAGAAAATGAAATGTGACAATTCTGAGACTGTTTAAATGCGATATTAAAACACGCAAAGGACAAGACAACACAGTACATTTTGCTGACAAATAAAGAACATGTTTATATAAAGGAATCATGCTTAGCAAAAGGTTTCTAACTTTTTCAGTAGACATAAAGTTTCGCCACTTTTTATCGAAACATATTGACAAATAGATAAATTTGGCATAGTGTCATATTCATCCAACGTTTGGATAAATTTACGTTCAAATTATTTCGAGAATGATGTAAATACCGGATTCCAGCGGGGGTGTTAAGGGGGGCCTGCCCCAAGTCGGCTGTTGAGTGACTTTTTTCTATGCCTAAAATAACATTATTTCCACTGATTAGCACTAAAGATTGCAATTCGTTTAGCACTTCAAGTGCAACGACTTATTATCGATGTTCTCTTTACTACCAGTAAAGCGGAAGCAAATGCAATACATTGTGTGCCTCTTGGCCCTCTGACCGTCTGGTAGGATCGTATGCTTCTCACTCTACATCAGCCAGGGGCTTTCAATTTCCTTATAATGTAAACATGTATATTGAAAGCGTCTGTAAAACACAGATTATTAAGCATATATACGAAACAGAGCTATGTTGTGGTGTCGTTAAAGTGATAAACAGTTGAAGGAGAAGTATGAAAAGTTGACACCTGATATTACTGAATTCATTAACAAAAAACGTAAAGTAGTTTTTAAAAATTCAATAATTTATGGAAGGGAATGTGAAAGATAGGCCTAAAGTTTTGCTAATAAAAGCATTTTGACAGATAAAGCCTACTTTCATATTTTCACAGTTTCCTTAAAATTTGTTTCAAAAATAAATCTTTATATTGAAAGTACAAGAAATGATAATTTGACATCAGATGAATGTGCACACACTTTACGGGTAAATTCCATGTGACGATGGCAACTCAAAATAAATACTAACAATGTTCAATCAAACTAAACTGAAGAGGTGATGACATGTAAATGTTTTGTTCTTAGATATTTGAAAAGAAATGACATGATATATAATATTTTCATGCTAGTCACTTTAGGGCTTATTCTACTGCGTCACCGGAAATCACATGGCGAGCGTGCATTCTCGTACATTAAGGGTTACTAACCAGTACTTCGTATTAAATGTAACTGCTTACTTTTCCACATGGATGGGAGATAACTATCAGTTGCAATGCCGTAAATTACAGTCATGAAAATCATGTGTTTGCCTCTAGCAGTGTTCGAATCTTAACCTCCTGTTCTGGAGGCCGATGCTTTACCATGTCGACAATTGTTTTATGGCGGAGATGACCAACACATTTATTGTATTTCAGGGAGTACATCTAAACCTGCTTGTAGTTACGGCGGTAAATCGTTAATACAGTGTATAGGTAATATCCCTGATCATGTTCATCATAAAGTTGAACCGCTATGACAATATGGAACAATAGAAAAAACGAATACATTAGGTGTGCAGGAATCATAGAGTTGAACCGCTATGACAGTATGGAACAACAGAACAAACGAATACATTAGGTGTGCAGGAATCATAGAGTTGAACCGCTATGAGAGTATGGAACAATAGAACAAACGAATACATTAGGTGTGCAGGAATCATAGAGTTGAACCGCTATGAGAGTATGGAACAATAGAACAAACGAATACATTAGGTGTGCAGGAATCATAGAGTTGAACCGCTATGAGAGTATGGAACAATAGAACAAACGAATACATAACGTGTGCATGAATGGCTCCTAACATTGAGAAAGAGAACAATGTAATTACTAACAATATACATAATTATCATATTGGGAGATCTTCAATGAAACTCATTTTACTTCAACATCACAGATCTTCGTGTCATGAAGTACCCAAACGAAAACGGTACTGGATTTGTACATTTTTATGCACAATTTCGACGAATAAACATTTGCTATACTTACTATGAGTTGCCAATGTGTAGCTATCTGACACGTCAATATCATCTATATAAGACACCAACGCAAACGGATTTGTAGTGATTTCGTTGTGTTTCCCCATAGCATACCGGAATGCCTTCTGCATTAGTCTGTCTCTCGGAGTAAATATGGCACCTGAAATAACATTCCATATTGTGTTAATTAATTGCTAATCAGTCAGAGGTTTTATTTCGTATAAGCACTGGATTCATATTACCAAGAACACTGTCATAAACAGGGACATCCGGATTAAGATTATTCGTATTCTTTAGTTAAAACAGTAAAACAAATCTTGAAAACGTTTATGTATTGTACTCCTGACTCGGCGAATATTCTCCGGGACAATTTGATTGAAGATACTACACTCAAACCCATTTTGCTGCCCCCTGATGCATCTGGAGATGTGTATGTTGTTGGTGAAAATACTAATTGTAACCTCTGGACTCATGCTCGGTCAATTGTAACCTCTGGAATCATGCTCGGTCAATAGTAACCTCTGGACTCATGCTCGGTCAATTGTAACCTCTGGACTCATGCTCGGTCAATTGTAACCTCTGGACTCATGCTCGGTCAAGTGTAACCTCTGGACTCATGCTCGGTCAATTGTAACCTCTGGACTCATGCTCGGTCAATTGTAACCTCTGGACTCATGCTCGGTCAAGTGTAACCTCTGGACTCATGCTCGGTCAATTGAACGTCATTCAACACTGAAATACTCTTGAAACTTCAACCCAACAACTCAGCGAATCGGTTTACAAACATTGTTCGTTATATACAGCAGTTAAAATGATGGTTATATATCTGAGGCAATAAAGACACACTCGTTAACTAAGTAAAGCACGTATCTTACAGTCACTACAAGGGTTACTAGCTTATACTGAATGATTTCAACGAAATATTATAAATCAGAATAGACGACAGAAGCAGGTGTATCACGCCATCTTTTATGCCTACAAATTGGATTTGCGCAAATTGCGAGGCACGTTTTTGTTTTGTAGCAGTCGTAATTTAGACCAATAACGTCAACATCAATAATTCGTATCTTAACAAATTGTCGTAAGTATGTACAAAAACGTGCAATTCAGCATCTGCATTTGACAAATGTTGCAATGTTCAGAAGAGGTAATTGAGCTCAGATAATCATCTTTCTTAAACAAGTCACATTTTTGTAGCAGGGAACAGCGCGCTTTCTATGAAGCTCTTCACGTTTGCTGTTTCTATGATACAAATGCCATGTGTTCAAATGAAACCTTCAACGAAAAATGCCCTACTTTCACACTTAATAAGATATTCATAAAAACAAATATTCTCGATTATTTCACTATAATATGACTATAATTCGTACATGATCACGACATTTGTTCAGTTCATATTGCTTATTTCTTGTGCTATGATATGATTACATGACCGTTTTTATACTTGCCTAAATTAAGGAACTCCAAAATTGAGTGCTTTTCTGGATATTGAACAAGACAGACAAAAAGTTATTTAAACAACATGAGTTTGCCAATATTTTCAATCGATAGATCCGAGCAACATTATGTGATAACTTCGCTCTCGTTTGCACTGAGATCAATCCAATTATTATTATACTTTGAATGTCTATGCATCGGTATTTATGTTCACCGAGCAGCGAAAACACTCATTGTTTTATTAAACTCTGTGCTAAATCAAACTAAGTACATATAAAACGCACATATTTTGACCAGCAATATTCTTTACTCGTCAGTTTCTAGCACATTGAAACTCATTTTTCATATGAAAATGTTGTTGAAAGTAACGAAATTTAGCATTCATTTTGCCTGTACATGAAATAATATCGTGTAACGCCAGTAGATCCATGAATTTGCAAAACTCTAATGTGCGTTATTATAAAAAACGGATCGCATTTTAAACTAACAACATATAAATTGTTAAGTATTTTGAAGACAACATTGTTTTAATATTTCTTAACATTATTGAGAAAACAGTGGTTTATTAAAAAGTACACTAATATAACAGTTGTTCATGTATTGATGTAAGTAAGACATGATGGAATCCACAGTACTAAATACACTACGTTCAAAGTATGTCGTTCGCTAATGGACGAGTTCCATTTCGTTCGAAGAAATGTACGACGTACTTAAATTATATGAACCAGTTTCCGAACCTGGGAGTCCTCTTGGTAAAACATAAGTTTCTCTTTCCGTAGCAAGAAGACATCTAACTTGAAGCTAGCCTTCATTATAAGCCGAGTTTCATGTGTTCTATATACATAAAATCCTTACCCAGCGGTACGATAATTCCTTCCGGTAAGTAATGTTGGCAACATCCATACCTTATACTATACATAAGTGAAGCCAAAACAATTAGAGACACATTCCCGACATCCATGATATTGTATTAAATAATTTAAACAATATAGCATAAACAATATTAGTTTCCTCTTCTACGAGACAAACGCAACACTTCTTGGGTAATTGAATTTCTTTCCATAACAAATATTGTGATAAAATATAAACAAGCGTTCTTTACAGCAGGTATGTCAAAATCAATTTCACTCATGAACGAACAGTCTCAAAACCTAAAGTATCCGAAATCCTTAGCAATGCAATCAATCACACTTGGTATTAATATTTCGTTTTTAACTACTGGTTCTTATTTTTCAGCACTTTAGCACAATGCGTCTATCAACTACTATATTTGAACAAAACGAAAACCGCACAGCCCCACTTGGCAATCGGTCAATGAATAAATTGCTTTCACAAGGGTGCTTGTGTTTTTGGAAAGAAATTAGGAGCCATGCATCAAATAATGAGACTGTTCTGACACGAGTAATAGTAAATAAGTTTTGTACATCCCCTGGTGAGTATATTTGGACGTGTCCGGCGTGTAGAGCAGCGGTATATTGATCTTCCTATATGGATCTGGTTGTCAAAACATCTCTTGTTTATTACCGCAGACCAGGGTTTTTCAAAACTATTCCCAAGTAAACGTATCTGTCTAAGAGAACAAATTGCAAGCTATAGACCGGGTTTATTACTTGTGTCAAATAATTTCGAGAGAATGGTACCGTACATATAAATGCTTTTAGAAAACCTGATAGGGGTTGTCAGGACTTGACTGCTCTATGTTCCACAATAAACGATGAGAAATTATGTTCTAATTGCTTGCTGGGTATTAACAATTCTTCTTCGTCTAAAACTAATTTTGTCGTCGAGAGGAGCACGATGTAACCTTAGCTGAAATGTGCTGTACTCACTAACTTTTCCATAATGGTCTCGTTGTCAATAATACACTAGCAAAGATACCGATAGCACCATGTGGCAGTAATACCATGTTAAATTTAAGAATGTGGTGAAACCTGAACGACATGTGCTGACATTGTATAAGTACTTGCTTCAGACCATGTTTTGTAGTTTTACAGGCTCATTATGATATTAAACATTGATCTTAACGCAATAGTTTTTTGAATGATTTGACGCTTTCACTACAGAAAAGACTCGAGGTAGCTTTGTTAATGCTGTATTGAAGACCGAACGTTTTCCAACAGTATTATGGCGGTCAGCTGTTCTAACAATGCTCCGCTTTTGCAACAAGTACCAACCTTTTATACCACACGGAACTGTCGGCCATCATAATTGCATTAAAACTGGGACTGCGCGACCCTCTCCTGTCTTATTTTATCATAAAGAACTGTACTAAAGTGATTGTTCCAACCACTAGCCAACATGGTCTGACCAAACAGGAAGAAACGGCGGTGAAACTGATTTTAATTCTAATTCACATAGCAACTCACAGACAATATCCACAATTTTAAGAGTTGGCTGATTATTGAATATTTAGAAAAGTGACATTTTGGATAAGGAAATGATGATATTCCCAAAAAAGACGAAAATCGATTTACAAAGCTAATTTCATTTTTTTGTTTCTGCGTCAGTGCTTGTTCATTCAATATTCTGTGTGTTCTCTCAAGGGATGATCCGTTATGTGTTTGGCTTGTTGTTTTCTCAATGCCTTATCAAATATCATTACTACGACTTACAGAGAAAATAACACGGGCATGCTCCTTATAAGGTTAACGTCCCATCGCTCATAAGCCGTCCAGTTAGTTTTTTTTGTGAGGATGCAATCAACATTTGAAACACAAAACTGCATGTCTCTAGGTTCTAAGTTTGATGATTGACTAGCAAAAGTACCACTATGATAACCACAATCAATGAGAGTATTTTTGCACTACAGTCACGATCCATGAACAGTTGCTTTATACTACAACATCAATCAGGAAGTTTTGGTGCCGATATAGAAACTGCCTTCATAGTATAACCACCGTTTCAGTAAAATAAACAACAATTACAACAAACAAAGGGGAATTTGGAACAAAATGGTGATCTTCTACGGAATATTGGATAGCAATGACACTATTGGAGAATGATATAAATAAACTCATGAATCAAATATTATTTAAATATATACCACAATTAATTTGAATGTCTAACGTATAAGCGACACTCGGTTCAGAGAACGACATTGTAATCATAACATTACCACACTAAGATGATACACTAAGATGATACACGTATTTGGTGAATATAAGATGTTTCTTGTGCTTGTCCACAACCTAGGACGTTTACAGACTAATATGTAGAATAAGATTTGAAGGCACGATACCCGTTAGAAAATGCCATCAGAGGGGTCCAATTGTAAGATTATTACAATAATCATGGTCATTTTTGTTTTGTCGAGTTTCAGATATGAGGTGTAAGTGCAAGAGATTGACTGTCACGTGACGCTTACGGCTCAGTTTTAAATCCCGACAGTGATACAATATTTTAATTGAACTACTTTCAGCGCGGAAATAGAATGTGCGAGTCAAAGCAGATAATAAATGGGTGTCACCTCATTGAAATGTAGGCAAAAACACTGAGAATGGTTGCTTTTAGATAACAAATAATGCAGGTAAAACAAAACCTGAGGTCCAAGGATGAATGCTTAACGAATACCTGATGTAGCTACTGAGTTACTTCAAGATGTACCTGATATAGCTACTGAGTTACTTCAAGATGTACCTGATATAGCTACTGAGTTACTTCAATATGTACCTGATATAGCTACTGAGTTACTTCAATATGTACCTGATATAGCTACTGAGTTACTTCAAGATGTACCAGATATAGCTACTGAGTTACTTCAATATGTACCTGATATAGCTACTGAGTTACTTCAAGATGTACCTGATATAGCTACTGAGTTACTTCAAGATGTACCTGATATAGCTACTGAGTTACTTCAAGATGTACCTGATATAGCTACTGAGTTACTTCAAGATGTACCTGATATAGCTACTGAGTTACTTCAAGATGTACCTGATATAGCTACTGAGTTACTTCAAGATGTACCTGATATAGGTACTGAGTTACTTCAAGATGTACCTGATATAGCTACTGAGTTACTTCAAGATGTACCTGATATAGGTACTGAGTTACTTCAAGATGTACCTGATATAGGTACTGAGTTACTTCAAGATGTACCTGATATAGGTACTGAGTTACTTCAAGATGTACCTGATATAGCTACTGAGTTACTTCAAGATGTACCGGATATAGCTACTGAGTTACTTCAAGATGTACCTGATATAGCTACTGAGTTACTTCAAGATGTACCTGATATAGCTACTGAGTTACTTCAAGATGTACCTGATATAGCTACTGAGTTACTTCAAGATGTACCTGATATAGCTACTGAGTTACTTCAAGATGTACCTGATATAGGTACTGAGTTACTTCAAGATGTACCTGATATAGCTACTGCGTTACTTCAAGATGTACCTGATATAGGTACTGAGTTACTTCAAGATGTACCTGATATAGCTACTGAGTTACTTCAAGATGTACCTGATATAGCTACTGAGTTACTTCAAGATGTACCTGATATAGCTACTGAGTTACTTCAAGATGTATCTGATATAGCTACTGAGTTACTTCAAGATGTACCTGATATAGCTACTGAGTTACTTCAAGATGTATCTGATATAGCTACTGAGTTACTTCAAGATGTACCTGATATAGCTACTGAGTTACTTCAAGATGTACCTGATATAGCTACTGAGTTACTTCAAGATGTACCTGATATAGCTACTGAGTTACTTCAATATGTACCTGATATAGCTACTGAGTTACTTCAAGATGTACCTGATATAGCTACTGAGTTACTTCAAGATGTACCTGATATAGCTACTGAGTTACTTCAAGATGTACCTGATATAGCTACTGAGTTACTTCAAGATGTACCTGATATAGCTACTGAGTTACTTCAAGGTGTACCTGATATAGCTACTGAGTTACTTCAAGATGTACCTGATATAGCTACTGAGTTACTTCAAGATGTACCTGATATAGCTACTGAGTTACTTCAAGATGTACCTGATATAGCTACTGAGTTACTTCAAGATGTACCTGATATAGCTACGGAGTTACTTCAAGATGTACCTGATATAGCTACTGAGTTACTTCAAGATGTACCTGATATAGCTACTGAGTTACTTCAAGATGTACCTGATATAGCTACTGAGTTACTTCAAGATGTACCTGATATAGCTACGGAGTTACTTCAAGATGTACCTCACCCATCTGAACAGCACATTTACGAACGGTACATTTACGAACGGCACATTTACGAACGGTACATTTACGAACGGTACATTTACGAACGGCACATTTACGAAAGGTACATTTACGAACAGCACATTTACGAACGGTACATTTACGAACAGCACATTTACGAACGGTACATTTACGAACAGCACATTTACGAACGGTACATTTACGAATGGGTTGTTGCAACATTGGCTTAGATATCTTTAACACGAGTTAGGAACGGACGAAACTTGGATGCTTTTTTGGATTTAAAATATTAAAAACTTCTTTTTTCGATACATATAGAGGTATACATTACTAGTGTATAATTTGGCAACGCATATTTATTGATGTTTAACTATGTGCAATATTTTTTTCAGTTTTGTAGTGGTAAAATGAAAAAAAGTGAGCATACTACTACTTTAGAGAGCTTTTGAACTGTCAATGGAATGTTTTTAGTAATATTTCATGACCTATTTGTTTATGTAGGATAGACTAGAAATGAACACCCCCTCAGACTGGAAGTGTAAAAATCATTTATAAACATAGGTATATATTTTTGTTCCGTCAGATGCTGGTCCTTAAATGCCATCTTTGTAAAAGACGTATACGATATCAGGTCGGTGATCGATAATGAATTACTACAAAAGGTTTACATAAATATTTACATACAATTGAAAACATATAAGATTTAACATATTCACTCTCTCTTACAACATACATGATAAGATCATACGCGATGTTCCGCATAAATGTAATTGTATCGCTCTAAGCTTCAACAAATTAGAATGTGCACTGCTTCCATAAATATAAAATCTCTGAAACAAATGAGTTCTTCACATAAATTGTCATTTATTGTGCTTATTTAACTATCCCTGTCATCAATACTTATTTACAAAAATCCGATTTCAGTGTTCTCTGTCACTCAAGATAACCCAAATGTCAGTTAAGATAAATTCCAAATTGTTTTCATTTTGGAAAGCAACCTATTTATAAACCTAAAAATAAACACCAGACGGTAACCGTGACGTATTGCAAAATAATACTGATAGCGAAAACAATTTATTTAAAGTAACTAGACACTTTAGGTTATATAGTCACTTAGACAGAGATTGAGAGACGTTGAACTTTTATTACCGAGAACGACTGCCAAGATAAATCAGGGGAAATGTCGTTCATGAATTGAAATGGCTTCTTCAGGCCGTTTAAACATCTGTCTTTGACGTGTGTTCGACTTGTAATGTTCATCTAAGTTGACACATGTATAATTAGTAGACGGAATCTAGAAATAGAAATGTTGTGATTATATTAAATGAAGTATATAGTTTGTATGTACATGTATCCTTTTTAACTGGTTACTCGCTTTGACCGACAATTTGTTGCTAACAGCGCCTCCAAAGTTATTTACAAACAGAATTCACGTTATTCCATTATGCACGCCTGTCTTATTGCCATCTGTAGTCACATCCTTAAGTGGCATTCATTTTCTCTATTGAAATGCCACAGAAAAGGTAAACGATTTAATATAAACAAAATTATACATAATTTCATATTTCACTATATAAACTTTACACATCACAACCATACAAAGCAAAATATGTACACATGTTGAATATGTCATATAAGGTTCTTGATAGCAATGGATTTAAGTTTTGAAATGATTTACCTTGTTTAGTTCCCGCATATTCGACCGATTCGGTCATACTCGTCAAATAATCATGTTCATTGTTTCATTGTTTTGTTTTAAGAATATGAAACTAAAGTCGTAGTTATGCAATTTTGGTCAAAGGGAGATTGACAATATTTTCTACGTGAAAAACATTCCATACTGTTTATCCGGTGGTAGTTATTCATTCTGCTTGGTGTTTAATGTTGTAATAAACCAACAGCAATTGGATTCCAATATCTCATGATATGTTCATATTTGGGCGTCTACATTGAATAACGATTCGGTAGAATTATAAAATGTTTCTTTTGGACTTCTGTGTTAGAAGTATTTTCAATGACAGTATTGTTTGCATTGAGACAAAAATAGCATTGTTTCTTTATTTAAATAGTTCTACATTATTCATTTAGTGTTGATGCCAGTAATACCAAAATAAAGTGATGAATATATCACAACTTACAGTTAAGACGGTCAAACGGATCCAAACCTTAGGGGTGAAAAGTAAGATTCAAAATATTGAATGATGATTACTTCACATGAAACCAAGAACACAAACCTCCTGGTAAACAAATCATGCGACAGCAATCTATCTTATAAGAAACGAATACATGCTTTTAGAAATGACTGGTTTACTTCAGTTGCCTTATGAGCATTTTTACTGTCAAACTGCCATGTATACATGTAGAGTGTTTTTTTTTCAGAATACGACCAGCCCTGTGTTCAGTAACTGATAACTGTCGCTCACGTTATGTTTTGTATCACTGGCCCCCCGTATCACATTGACTGCACACGGGGAACCAAATTGCAAAACATTACGAATCGTGAAACGCAAATACCGTTTCTGAACGCAGGGCAGATCCGACAACCAGAGGATGAGGACAATGAATAAGGAAATACCACAGGTAATGTAACATACATACAAAGTGTACAGCTACAGCGCAGACAGTGATAACAAATAATACGTTAATTACAAATGGTAAAGGACCAACGAAATATTTAAAAAAAAGATGGTCGGCGCAATCTGAAAAGCAAGCGCATTTGTTGCAATCTTAAGGTTTAGAATGAAGACAAAACATAAACATACCAAGACAACATAATATCAAAGTTCAATTTTTGTTATTCCTGTTATTTTCGTCTACGTTCAAACCACGAGTAACGACGAACTTATTCGATTCCATCCCAACGTTTACAACGTGCGAATTTAAACAAATCAGTTAGCGTCAAGTTTGCAAACGAAATTCGGCTCATGCTCCGCTGTGACTCATGTAACAAAAGCGAGCACAATACGACTGCGCCGGAAAACATTCATGATGGGTGAAAATAGTAGTAACGCTTTGGAATTGCTAGTGACAAATACACCACAGTAACTGCCTGACTGGGAACCTTGTTAGTTTCATCGTCTCTACATAATACACGCAAGTCTGAACTTGAATATTATTAAAAACTATGACTCCAGTAGTAAATGGGATTACAGACTATCCATACGTTGTAGTTGAATACGGTTGCTGATGATTAGTCGTATTTCTCTTCATTTATTGTAAGTTTTTATTACATTTAATTACATAAGGAAGAATATTAATGTAGCAGATAAGAGCCTTACGGATATACTTCAATTTCACAATTGGACATTCGTCTGACATAATCTGTATTCAGCTTTCATGATCTATGTTCTTGTCTATTTTGTTGTCGACAGTGCAATGAATCACCGTTCTCAAGAACACCATGTTTGGTTGTGGTTTGCTTTCTTTTACGTAGATAAAGCCTCGAGTGTTATGTATTTTAATCAATCATTTTAACTGGAAATGTATTTATTTAAATTGACGAGAAGCAAGCAAACGTAGGGGTTACTTTTTGAAACACATTTAAAAAAGATATGTTTAAACTATATTAACATCCTGTCTTAGGTATTTAATAAAAACATGAAACGAACATTCATTTAGTGGTCCAGCGCCTGACTCCTGAGTCGAAGGTCGTGAGTTCGAATCCGGGTTTGTGAAATAAGCCAGTTTAAACAATTTTATTAAAAAGGTAATGTCGAATACCAATATGCCCAAGTTCATGCACGGACTGATTTAACATTCCTTTTGGGTTATTTTACTCTGGGTCATATATTTTACTCTGTGTCTAATTTTTTACTCTGGGTCATATATTTTACTCTGGGTCATATCATTTACTCTGGGTCATATATTTATCGAAGTATGTATGAGACAAACTTTCAGTGTCAACAAGCTATTTCCTTTTACGAAATATGGTATATCTAAATGCTCCAACACGCGAGGGTATAACATGTATAGACATTGCATTGCGGTATAGCACACGTATTATGATTTGGGAAATACTATTGGAAATACCCAAATTATAATGATAAATACGGTGCTAAATAGTTTATTTTATAATCAAGTTTTCCTAAGCGCAATTCATTTATTTTGTTGGCTGTCTCTTATCCGGGCCGTGTCTGCAACAATAATAACCTCTTACAGTAAATTCGAGGGGCATTACATATATTATGTCACTAATGGCCTTCCATAGAAACTACGTTGCGTAAGAGCATTGCATTTCATGTAGTTGATTGTGGATGTTTATTTAATACACTTGTGAAATTTTGATTTAATCCGCTTAAAATTGACCATGATATTGTTGAATTATACACACTCATTTATAGTGGATATATTTCAATTCTATAACGAAAGCCCGAGTTTCCTTGCGGGTATCTCCAAAAGAGATTTTTTCGCATATATGGTAGTTCTACGGTGACGTTCAGAACAGCTTTTTGTAACAGTCAGTTTCTGAAATAGTTTTCACAATAAACTGTCATACTGTTCGTTTCGTCCAAGGCAACCTTAGTGTTTACTGTATAGCATGTGCTAATTATTTAATCGTCGTGAACTGTGGATAAAGACAACTGTGCTGCTCGGGTATTATTACACATAAAGCTCCGTATTTCATCAATGAAGTGTAATGTGCTGATTTGACTTGTCTGTGATACATCATGAGCAGATTATTATAAAGAATTCTTTTTACATATTTTGTCAATAGAAAATACATCGTAGTTTATGTATATACATATGTATGTATGTGTGTGTATACATGTGTATATGTGTGTTCATGTATATATATATGTATATGTATGCATATATATCTTGGTTAATGACATGTATACAGTATACTGATATGTTGTGCAATTTTGATGATGTTGTTTTTGTTAATGATTACTTGAAATGTTAAAATATTCATTATATCCATCTATATAGTATCATAATGTTCTAGTGATGTTCGTGCATATCATATCTTCGATGTGTGTATATATCTTGTATACTTATCTGCATATATGTTAATCTCTTCACTTATGGGGGAATAGAAGTATATATCTATCTATAGCTGGGTTAAAATGGATAAAGGGGGTCTATATAGCCTGCACGACAGTAACCGTCCTGGTAGGCCTAGTGTTGTAGCAACAAAGGGAAACATTGCTGCTGTTAGATCTATAGTAGATAAAGATGGCCGATATACTATTTCCCAGATAGCTAATAGTCTAGGCATTTCAGAAGGGACCGTCCATCATATTCTGACTGACTGTTTGAAATTAAAGAAGCTTTGTGCTAGATGGATCCCCCCCCCCACTTGTTGACACCAGACGAGACGGCAAAGCGTTTCGATTGCGCCAAAAAACTTTTGACACTATATAAACTTGTAATCCTAGTAACATTTCTGAGTTGATCACTTGGATGTTTTATTTTTGAGCCCCAGCGACGCATAAATAACAAACAATGGCTTAGTAAAAGTCAGACAAGGCCGGTCATTGCAAAGAGGACAATAAGCGCCAAGAACGTTTTATATGCCATTTTCTTCAATTCTAGTGGCCCTGTTGTACAAACTCCTTGCGAAGAGGGTAGAACCATCACAGGCAACTTTTACAAAAATAAAGTACTTAGATCTGTCAAAAACGTCTATCAAAATAAACGCCCAAGTAAAGGTTTGAAAGGCATACAGCTTATGCATGACAATGCTTCAGCCCACAAAAGTAAAATTGTACATTCTTAGAAAAAGAAAAGGTTATTTAGGTTGAAACTCTACTTATTCGCCTGACCAAAGCCCCTGTGACTTTTTCATATTCCCATGCTAAAACAATGTTCTCGGGTAAGCGCTATGCTACTAGAAGTGTCCTTAGTTCTTGAATTGTTCAGTGTCTCAACAGTATACCAAGGAGAGACTACTTTGCAGCATTTAGGTGTTGGATAGCTAGACTTCATAAGTGTGTATCTGTGCCAGGGGAATACTTTGTAGGGTTGACGTGAACAAATGTCCGATGCAGAGAAAATTTTAAACATACGAAGACATGTGACATCATTTATTAAATGTCCCTCGCGTAAAGAAGGCAACACACGTTTATTGCTTCTGAATGGGCTATGAATCTTCATCGGATTTTAACTCAGTTGGGGCTTTAAGTCACATTAGCAGCCTATGCCACGGAGTGATTCTTCCAGCTATCAAGGTGGAGGAACACTCACAAATCTCTGCTGGGATTTGAACCCGCAGTGGTGAAGGGTAAAATTTACAAGTCGGTGACCGTAACTATTCGGCCGTGGAGGCGGCGAGTTTCAACCCCGAGTAAACTATGGTTGTCGTAATATATAACAAAACACAATAACATATGAATATATAATCTAGGCAGACAATAATGAAACGCATAAGAAACATAACACAGCATACGAGGGAAGTTTTGGGATAGGTTTCGTAACTACGTTATGCGTCGGGATTGGCTGGTGAGATTCGGACGTTACTGAAACATGACAGACGACTAACCATTTGAGAGTAGTTACGGTTATGCTTCTGTTCATGAGAGTGTCATCTAAGATCTGGTGATGCGCCCGTTGTTTTCCCCACATTCTAACTGATGAACATAAGCAAAGACGTGTATTAGAGAATAAAGCTTTTTCCAAGATTGTAACCGATTTCTGGAATTACTGCTGATGAAACCTGGATAAGTGTTTATGATCTAGTGAGACTAAGCAAGATTCCACTGTATGGAAGACACCGAGTGCTCCATCCTCTACGAAAGCTTAAGTGAGGACGTCTGCGAAGAAACTGGTGTTTATCATATTGTTCGATGTCAGTGGTGTCGTTTGTGTCATGCGGTTCCAGCGGGGTGGACAGTTACAACACAGTATAACACATGGACACAGAACCACTTTAAATACAATGTTCACAAATATCTAGATTATGTAACAACATTTTAATAAGCTTGCACAAGTAGAAAAGGTCGTCGCCAAACTGCAATTTTACTCCGATTTAAGTGCTGAAACGATACCTTTTGAGATCGAAACTGGATGGGAAATTCTTCTTAGACCTTGAAGACAATATTCCGCATTCATCAATTATCAACACGACAGCTCTAACCAAGTTAGAAGTTGAGACAGTATCTCATCCACCATACTCCCCAGACGTAGCACTATGCGATGATGTTTCCGACGAAAATATGAGAATTGAGTGGAACTCACTTGGGCGTCGTCAATGACCTGTCTGTCGTTGTTCGGAAATGCTTTAGGCGTATAAATGGTTTCATTAACTGCTTCAGGTCATGTTTTCATAGACATAAAAGTGTATAAAATACTCTGGTGAATATTTTGAGAAAATTGTACTGCTGTATTCTTATAATGGATTATCAATTATGTAGGTATACGTTGTTGCCCCACTCGCATCTACATGACGTTGCTATGTGGACGCTACACGGCATTGTAGTAAGACCATTTCATTATAAATGTAATAAGTCGTCTTAAGATAAAGTACGTGAGTAGATGAATGTAAAATAATGTATAGAAAAAAGACAAAAGTGACGAAGTTATAGAACCTCTTGTACAATAGCCTATCGAGTTATAATTAAAAATGTTGCTTTTATAGTTGTTGCAAACTCTTGTTGGATCAGGCGGACTATTCTACTATCAACTTGAAGGTCTATAACATCAAATATCGGTTAAACATTGGACGCTGGACAGGACACTGACTGCACATGAGACTGACAGTCTGATTGCATGCGAATTATTCAAGACAATAAGCAATATGACTTGATATGTCGTGGTCATTTCTCTGGACGAATCTTCTGAAATTAATACTTCACAAATCCTCCTAGTACTCAGTGTTGTTATCCATATCTATCCTTTCTCGATGTGTAGATTTTGACACCAGGATAGGTAGGTCAGAGAATAGTTCACACACCTTTATTACTACATTACTGGTGAATACTTAATTGAAAGTCAATATGCATGTTTTAACATAATACAAAACAAAGAGTACAACGCTTTATAACAATTACATTCACACGGGATTTAACAACGCGACCTCATACGGCATACGACAAGTGATGTATTGGAAGAGACAACTCACGCAGCGTGATGGGGTTACATTATCAGTCATAGTTAACGATGTTAACGCGGACATCTGAATACTTTAAGTCAACATTTCCATACAGTTGAAGAATTTTTTTTTTTGATAATGTATATTGCATAACAAATACATTTACAAGACATGGCTGTACAATACCATGTCCTTGTGTTCACCCTAATGACACACTATTTATTAAGACAAAACATTGAGTGACAAGGGGGCTAAGGTGGCATCTATGAAGTTCATAAAAACGAATACAGACCAATGATTATTTCATTTTGAAGTCGCATTCCATAATATCGAGTTTGAATTGTATTTTCTTATGCATTAGTAAATTAAATTATTGTCATCAGAGACTTCCGAATTCGGAAAACGTATTCTAATCAAAATGATACCGAATGCATTTAAGATATCTGAGAGAATACAGATGCATTTGCAGAGCTCGCGAACATTATCTTTTCATTAGACGTGACTTATCTGGAAATGTTGACGTTGAAATCATTAATTATTGTGACTAAAACAAAATGGAGGCGTACAAAGCACGCAGTTGTGTTAAATTAAGAATGAGTCAATATTAAATACGATATCGATGTCATAAACAAGCATTTCATATTGCGATAAAATGATAGTATTGTTTTTTTATTACAATTAAAATGCTCATTAATTCAGCTTAACATTGCTTTCTAGCATTTATGGATCGGATTGACTTGTGTAACAATCATATGATATACATCGATAAGGTTATGTTACAGGCTGTAGAGATGTGGAAATAGATAATCAAAGTTCTCACATGTTCAATCTGATAAATTTGTGCCGTGATAAGTAACGAACATGTTGTGTTATCTGCTCGGTATGAACTGTCATCATTATCATATCCTTACTTAAGTTACCAAGGAGTACACAACAGCTATTGCATGGAAGAGTGTTGGTACCAGAGTGTATGAGAGGTACCACATAGTCTCAACGTAAAATTTAAAACAATCTAAACAAAATGACCTACGTTTAATTAAGCCTTCCAGATCGCAGGAATAGACCCATATGATTATGTTTGAACCAAATATATGGACATGGGTTGATTAAACTTACACTGCAGCTGATGTATTGACTTAATGTCAACATGTATTCTCTCTTTTCGGGAACTTCATCAATGAGTTTAGTCGATCAAGAAAACATGCTCATACACATCGAGGATGCATATTAAGTACAAATATGTCATGGAAGCCTTTGAAATTCTCATACATGTACTTTCAGATGAACAAGTGACAACTAAACATGTATAGCAACAAGTCTTACAAATATGGAGCGGGCAAAACGGAAACTCTTGAAATTCTGACACTTAGGTTTACAAAACCAGAATTCCAGCCGTGATATTGATGTTGCAACTGACAAGTGGATAAAGCTGTCGCCTGGTATACAATACGTGTGTTAATTTACAATAAAGTGTTGTCTGTCTCCGTGCAAGAGACGGTGCCACTACAAGATCTATACATTATGCAGTATAAACATTACCCAATGCACATTGCTGGAAATAATTTTTCTCTAATTATGTACCTAATAAATTGGATTGTACGGTGTATATAAGTATAATATTGTTTAACTCATAACCTTCCATTCCGTGTATGCTACAAAACAGGGAAGCCAAAAAAGTGGTAGAATTGAATAAACGTGAGAACGAATAGCCCAGGGAGCCACATTCACCAACACTGCCTCCCTACATAGATCTCCCTGTTGTGGAATTGAGAGAGATAATAAAATGAAAGCAGAGAGATATAGGGAACACTTTAAGACTGCACACTAATTACACATGAAGAAAACATTGGCAAAACAGCAGCCTAACAGCCTTAGCACTGTGAGTACAAAATACTGTTTTCTTGCTATTTTGATGGTACCAAAACAACCTACATTAAACATACCAGATATTTAACTAAGCAGGTATTGATTGTCCTGATCGGCAAACACCTAATTTAACAATAAAGCAATTGACATTAACTAAACCAAAATAAATTTTCAAGAAGCATGCATGTTTTGCAATCTGACACTTTCTTAACGACACTATGTATTATAGATACATGTGCACAGGGGCTGTCAGCTGCATTTGAATAGTGATTGTCTTGTCGTCTTCCTTCACTGCCATCACACACACAAACAGAACCAAATGACATTAAATTACCGATTATACAAACCAAAGTGGTAGAATTTGCTCATTATGGACAATGTGCTAGACGATGAAATTGTATTAGTTTGTTGATTACTTCTGGACAGAGTGCTAATGCAGGTGTATGTGTATGTGTATAATTTGCAAGACAAACCTGGAAGTAACGTTCTTGTTTCATGCGATTGGTTTGCCTTTTCACGAAATAAGTGTGTTCCCGTGGTCTGATCAAGGTAATAATAATACAACGGAAATATAAATAGGGTTGACGTGTGTTCAGCAAACGAATCATCAATCTTTCCGCTACATATGAACGCAGATTAATAGCACATCAAATACAACAAAACAGCGACAATAGAGTTCAACGTAAAATGGTGCAGGATCTTTTTAATTTCTGATTGATTTAGTTCGACAAATACTTTTGCCTTTCATCCCAGTAGTCATATATTGAATACAAATTAGTCTCTGTCACAGTTAGAACATATGATGCAGCTAAATGAAATCTGACATCAACTTGACGATGGAGTTGAATAAGCATTGGTATTTTTACAAACTTTCACATTTCATATTCTCGACATGTTCATATAGTGGATTCGTTTTCTGGTATGCACAGACCTAACTTAGTTTCTCGCTTATCTTGTCTTCAGACAAATAAATAATGATGTATTCCAACTGTCAATAATAAATTGAGAGAAGCTTGACTGATGTATTGACGCAATCGGTGCGATATCACGCAAACAGGACCTCGCCGAATTTCAAAGAACATGTCATTAACTTTCTTTCAGAATTGGGAGTTAAAACAGATCACAACACGATTGGTACTTTACAATGTTCCATTTTGTAGTCATAAATTATTTTGAAAAAACGATAACAGTCCACTAAACGTCAACACGAAGTGTTTTTACTTGTTTCATATTAAAATCTCTACAAAGGAACTCGGTTTTCTGAATTGTAATTTTGGAGGTTTTACTGATTAAGTTTTGTACGACGGTCATTTGAATTAACTAGTGTTATGGAGTTGCCAACCAGTACTAACTTGTTCTTCAGCAAACAAGACTGATATTTCGCACATGAATCAGTGGCGGGGCCAAAACCACATCAGGTGTATTATTTTGGTCAAACTGTCGCTGGAATATACCTGCCCATCCGGGGTACTCGCCTACGATCTGTATAGTGACAGTCGCTTGCTCTTACTAACTGAGCTTACGGGGTGACCATGATAACCTAAACAGTGGTTAATTGATATGTTGGTCATTTCATTCTCATATAGTGATAAAAATGGAAAGACAAGGCCAACAAATTCACCATAATACTAGTACTGTCCTAATGGAAGAATCTGTGGCACTGAATGCTAAAGAAAATCCATTACAGTTTTATATGATGCAAACAATGTTTTGTAAACCACGAGGATTTGTAATGGTGACTTCACATTAAGTAATATTATTAACCATAGCGTATATATACAATATACATTTAAGTTTGACATAAACCATACGAACTGAACTTAAAGAGAGGTTGATATTTAAAAGTCATTATCATTTCGTATTGTCCTCGGCATTTGGTGCGGTGCGAATTGATGAAATGTTAGAAAACGTCTGGGAGAGAGACAATGTGTGCATGTTAAGGTATGAAGTAATTCGAAAACCGAATGGAGGCAAATAATAATGGAGTTTGAATGATATATTGACATCGCTTGTATTGTTAAGAACTATACATATATCATATTGTACAAATAAAATGATCGATGATTATACATATATTACATATATGCGAAGCTCCAATCAGCTATGTAGGAACGCACTATGGTATCAACTCAACTATGTGCTGAACACCAAACATTGAACGCTTTGTGGAGTTATCATTTTCAACACCATAGTGCGTTGCAATGGTACAAATCATTGCTGAAGTGGAACGCACTTCGATGTTCAACACGATAGTTGGGTTGATACAATAGTGCGTTCCTACACAGCGTAGGCCATTTTCTTTAGCTGTCTTAAAGTTGTTCATATTGTTATCATAATCAATAAATACCAATCAGTGATGACTTATTTAAGCGCAATTTCAGAGCGAAGCACATCGTCACTTTCCCTACGAACATAGAATGTCCTGTCAGCAGATCAGTAGGAATATTAACAAATATTTTACGAAACATATTCAATCAAGTATATTAGACTATTGGCAACACATACAGAGGGCATACACTTTAATTATGTCTCGTGTATAAGTTTATTATGCGACTTCATAGTAAGATAAACTAACGTTCACATTTTGATATAATAACGTACCAATAAAGCTAACCTATTGAGCATGTATGAGTGACTGCTATTATAATCGTCAAAATATTCCGTTTATTAACGCTTCCGAAAAGTACATCAATTGATACGCGGATTCGGAAAGGTCTAATATAACTGACATACATGAATAAACTAGAACAATTATAGTTTTGACCAGGATATATAAACCAGAACAATTATAGTTTTGACCAGGATATATAAACCAGAACAATTATAGTTTTAACCAGGATATATAAACCAGAACAATTATAGTTTTGACCAGGATATATGAACTAGAACAATTATAGTTTTGACCAGGATATATAAACCAGAACAATTATAGTTTTGACCAGGATATATAAACCAGAACAATTATAGTTTTAACCAGGATATATAAACCAGAACAATTATAGTTTTGACCAGGATATATAAACCAGAACAATTATAGCTTTGACCAGGATATATAAACCAGAACAATTACAGTTTTGACCAGGATATATAAACCAGAACAATTATAGTTTTGACCAGGATATATAAACCAGAACAATTATAGTTTTGACCAGGATATAAACCAGAATAAATATAGTTTTGACCAGGATATATAAACCAGAACAATTATAGTTTTATCCAGGATATATAAACCAGAACAATTATAGTTTTGACCAGGATATAAACCAGAATAAATATAGTTTTGACCAGGATATATAAACCAGAACAATTATAGTTTTAACCAGGATATATAAACCAGAACAATTATAGTTTTGACCAGGATATATAAACCAGAACAATTATAGTTTTGACCAGGATATAAACCAGAATAAATATAGTTTTGACCAGGATATATAAACCAGAACAATTATAGTTTTGACCAGGATATATAAACCAGAACTATTATAGTTTTGACCTGACACTATTCCATCGTCAGACTTCGATGCTATCTATATATCTAACTATATATCTATACTGTCAGACTCCCCTTACGGGATATGCTCCGATTATTGTTCGTGTTTGTGACTTTTCAGATTTGATCACATTTGTACACAGCAATGACAATCATAAACGTTTTAAGTGATAGGAGATAAACGCGGCTCATTCAATGAGATCTGATTTTACAACATTTTATTACCAAGAAAACATGGATTTGAAGAGAACGATAACCATCATCATTGTATTCGACGTGTGATAACTAGAACGTTACAACGATATCAGGATTTATTCAATCACGTACATGCACTCGATGATGAAATCAGAATCTAAATATCAATTAAGTACAACTTCGACATCGAGCAATATCAATTATATCGACGATAATACAGTGGTAATCTTTTTCACACATCGTTCACTCCGCATTAACCTCACATTATCTTAAATGGTTTGAACATGAGAAGAGAATTGTTCCTGTAATAATCGAATAGAAAATCCATTATGGTTATATACAGAGAAAGGAGAACAAAGGCATTCATGAGTATTCAAAACAAAACATTAAGTATGAATAATATACATGGATAGCAATCCTTAGTTTCATTCTACCATTCTGGGATTTTTGTTCACTTCAACTACACTGAAGAAAGTTTCCAGCATTTTTATTCATTGGCAAATATTTCGATGCAATGTTCTCAAAATTTAAACTGCCAGGCTGTTTGTGTTGGTAAAACGTGATATAACACAATCGATGTTAAGTAAATAACTGGTATATATACTGCAGTTTATACTTGAATTAATAAATATTTCGTTACTATAAATAAAAGGCAAGTTTAAGAGCGTTTAGGTGGTGGCGTCGTCATTGTTTAAAGGACCTCCAAGATATAGGACATTACAAATTAACGATGACATTTAGACTGTCACGGGAAACTTCCAACAAATTAGTGTATTTAAAATAATCACCCACTTACGCATCTATTTATTTTTATAAAGGTCACGACATAACTTACATATTTACGTTTCTAAAATGCCAATAATGCTTCTTAATATGATGCTTCGAGCGACATATTGTACGAATCCGGGACACATCTGAGTATCTATATTTCTTTTTGCTTTAACACATTAGGTGCAGATGACATCTGTACATGGGAGCCATTTATCTCATATTCAAAATGACAACATTGTATCGATTTCAATATGCGTTACAGTTAAGATACATTTGTAAACTTACGACAATCTGACAGGAATATTTCTGAAGCATGAATTACAGGTCACAGTGTGAAGTTGTAGATAAATTATACTGATATGGCAACCGATTTCGTCGGAAACATGAACCAGTGAAACAAGAGGAATCTAAGTTTTATATAGTGTGAAATACTTGAAACTGGCACAAAACTAAACTGTATTGACTATGAATTGTAAACAAGTTGCAGAAGTCTCCGTGGTAGCCTCTCTGAGGTTATTAAGGTACGTTAAACTCACTATCAGTGCAAGTAGCTTGGTAGTATGTGTGCTAGACGTGTGTTAAACTCATTATCAGTGCAAGTAGCATGGTAGTATGTGTGCTAGACGTGTGTTAAACTCACTATCAGTGCAAGTAGCATGGTAGTATGTGTGCTAGACGTGTGTTAAACTCACTATCAGTGCAAGTAGCATGGTAGTATGTGTGATAGACGTGTGTTAAACTCACTATCAGTGGAAGTAGCATGGTAGTATGTGTGCTAGACGTGTGTTAAACTCACTATCAGTGCAAGTAGCATGGTAGTATGTGTGCTAGACGTGTGTTAAACTCACTATCAGTGCAAGTAGCTTGGTAGTATGTGTGCTAGACGTGTGTTAAACTCACTATCAGTGCAAGTAGTATGGTAGTATGTGTGCTAGACGTGTGTTAAACTCACTATCAGTGCAAGTTGAATGGTAGTATGTGTGCTAGACGTGTGTTAAACTCACTATCAGTGCAAGTAGCATGGTAGTATGTGTGCTAGACGTGTGTTAAACTCACTATCAGTGCAAGTAGCTTGGTAGTATGTGTGATAGACGTGTGTTAAACTGCGATGCATGACCGGCAAAAAATACAACGACTCTACTAAGAAATCAAATGAATACTTTTTAACTAAAGGTATTTTGACATAACCATTTTAGTCTCCAGTTTTCTATGATATTGTCCTATCATCTGCTGACTACAAACAAAAACTGGGATCATCTACTGATCAAAGGCACAAAGATTTGCTGTTTGACGACTATACGTTTTCAAATAATTGGTTAGAATAATATGATTATTATGAATTCCCGTGGCGATACACATAAGCGTGATTTTCCACCGTCTGGACAGGTTCCGAGGCTATTGAAATATTATAATTTAGTATGAAAGCGATAATAAAACATACTATTCGAGTTAGGTATGCTACGGAATTGATTATCGTGAGAACACCTATATGACATATGCGGAATGAACGATGGATGTAACATTGATTAAGAAATTAAAATCTGATTCAACAAACGCTAAATTATATAGTTTGTTTAAAAGCAATTGCATTGTGTAGGTACCGAATTTGCCACCTACATGTATATTTTGGTCACGATCGATCGATCCGTCATTTTTCACTCATACAAAGAGCCAGATCACATTTCATCTATTTTAGATATGAAATAAAGAGTCGAACAGGATATACAAAATGTGGCTGAATATTCACATTGTTGACAATGTGGCAGACGATAAAATTGTAGTATCGAGAAATGTGTCACCGGTTCAATTGCTTATACACAATGTATTAGAAGGACAGATGGGGAAATATTCATCGTTTCCATACATTTTATATGCATATTTACTTATTATGATTTCTCTATGATTCTGTGCAATGGCTAACGTCACTTTAATATCCACCTTGTGATATAGTGTTGTTCAATTACTTCATTGTACAAACTAGTCATTCAATGTTATAACATAACAAGTTTTCAAGTTTCAAATTTACAATAAGTACAGGTTACCTTCACATGTATAAACATTTAGATGTGTGAAGAAGGTGTCAATAACAGTAAACAAATGTTTTTTCTACAAGCAGTAATAATTGATATACTTTACAGGTTTTCAAAGATACTTCTATGATACATGTGGCATTTCAGACATAAATTGCAAGGTGTTGCTCTCGTTCCTTTGTAGCATAAAACATGTACATAGCTAGGTTACGTAATACATGTGTATTTTGTGAAGACATTAAAATAAAATGAAACATTTCTATAGATGCACTAGCTTCATTTATATTAGCAATATATCTTGATTGTTTGTACAAGGGACATAAAAGCAAGAAATGTAGTTCGTCTTCAACGCAACCTTCACAATACGGATAAGTACGATACACTTCCAATATGTACGAACAGGTCTACACTTTTCAATCATAAGATTATGTGCAGAACCTCTGAAATTAGCCATACAACGTCTTAAGTTGTCAATTTCAACAAGAGCTACAGTTTCTGAATATGTTAACGGTACTTATTCGTCCTCAGCTAAGTGGTCATAATATATGGATCAGTCCCCGTCAAATAAGAATCATGAGATAAATACTTCTACTGATTTCCCAAGCTTACTTCCAGATTCTGCGGATTCAGTATGCACAAACATAACATGTTTCTCACTCATCTTGTCTTCAGACAGACGCTTGATGAAATCGACAATGGCATTTGATTCACCGAGTATGAGTACAGAACTACCACAATAACGAAGGTCTCGACATAATCAGCGTTATATCAAACAATTGGGTCGTTCGAGAATTTAAAGGGAATATGACATTGAAAACCGATTGTCTTTAATATATTTGTCTCAACTACCATTGAACTGCCGCAAATTCTAGATACAATCTGAGTACCCAGAAGGAACGGTTATATCACCGATAGCTTGTAGGCAATATTTAGAAAGAAACTATGATACTGTATTGAACTGTATAAGCACGTTTCGCACATGGTTTTATCATTCTATACACTCAGTAACACATGTAATTCAATTCTTATGTATTGATTAAAACAAACAAAATCATGTAGCACAAGAAATATAGTGAGTTATAGGGAATGTAAGTGAACTGTAAGAACACAAACTAGGTCTGTGAAGTTGACTGTTAGTTGTTAATTCAGATGTTCGTCCCCGAATACATAGCTATTAGTTGTTAGTTCAGATGTTTATACGAAAAAACATAGCCAGAAGTTAGATGTGAGTTCGGATATGATGGAATGAATACACAGCTATTAGTTGTGAGTTCAGATATTTATTCGCATATGATGTAGCGAATACACAGCTAGTAGTTGTTAGTTCAGATGTTTATTCGTAAAACATTGCCAGAAGTTAGATGTGAGTTCGGATATGATGTAGTGGATACACAGCTATTAGTTGTTAGTTCAAATGTTGATTCGCATATGATCTAGCGAATACACAGCAAGTAGTTGTTAGTTCAGATGTTTATTCGAAAAAACATAGCCAGAAGTTGGATGTGAGTTCGGATATGATGGAATGAATACCCAGCTATTAGTTGTTAGTTCAGATGTTTATTCGCGTTATAAAAAGAAACGCAAACGGAAGGACTTTGTGAATCTTTGCTAACGCTCACTACAATCCATACGCATGCAGACATTCTACAGAAACTACTTCATAAAAGTTATCCTAGAAATGTTTTAGCTGTCACACGCTCTGCGCTCTGTTAAAGTCGCCATCCTGTGCTGTCGCTATTACAGTCGTTATGAGTTTAAACTTATTTATTTTACATTTTTTGTGAAACAAGTTCTTACCACTTATATTAATCACTCTCGATGACTGCTTCCTGGTTACCAACCAGTACTCGCATTATCAAACATCAAATGCGTTGCGAATTAACAATAAACGCTTATATTTACATGTACTGATATCATAGGAACGATCAAACATATGGTTTACTTAATTAATGTAATTTATGTACTGTTGATATACGTAATTAATGACATTTCCATAATATCGACACGATAAATTGAACTTTGCAAACACTAAGGATATAATAGTCGTAATAAGATGTAATTATCGTTATGTGGCTAAAGGAGCCTATTTATATTGTATAATGATGTAGAAAGGTCATATATCAAATAATATAATACTTGTAATTAATACTTGTGGTGTGACATTCAAAGCAGGCGACATGACGAACTTTTCCGTACATTTGCTTGGATTATCGGTGAAATAATCTCCCTTATTAACCAGTTGTTGGTCGACTCGATAGCGGCAATAGGTACAATTTACTATAGAAATATATAGGAAAGACATTTTGATCGATTACAAATACATTTATAATAAATAAACTAATAAACATCTAATAACTGTGAATTCACAACATCATATCCAAACTCAAACCCTACTTCTGGCTATTAATTTTTGAATTAACTTCTGAACTAAACACTAACAGCTGTGAATTGGGTAACGAACATCTGAACTAACAGCTGATAACTGTGGATTTACTTCATCGTAAACGAAATTCTGAATATGCATTTTCGAATTAACACCTCAACTAACAACTAACAGCTGAGTATTCGCTCCATCATATCTAAATTCTGGCAATGCATAGTCGAATAAACATCTCAACCAACAACTACTTGCTGTGTATGCGCTACATCATATGCGAATAAACATCTGAACTATTAACTAATAGCTGTTTTTTCGCTACATCATATGCGATTAAACATCTTATCTAACTTCTAATAGCTGTGTATTCGCTCCATCATAATATTATGCGAACAAATATCTGAACTCACAACTTACAGCTGTGTATTCGCTACATCATATCCGAACTCACATCTAACGTCAGGCAATGTATTTTCGAATAAACATCTGAACTAACAACTACTAGCTGTGTATTTGCTCCTTCATATGCAAATAAACATCTGAACTCACAACTAATAGCTGTGTATTCATTCCATTATATCCGAACTCACATCTAACGTCAGGCAATGTATTTTCGAATAAACATCTGAACTAACAACTACTAGCTGTGTATTGGGGAACGAACATCTGAATTAACAACTAACAGCTAATAGCCAACTTCTCAGACCTAGATAAACTCCTCATGGCCCGCCATCTGTACGCGCTAATCTATCTATAGTGTGCCACAATAACGTACTGTACGTAATTTTGAGTCCATGTCAAGTGCTCAAAATTCAGGAATGAAATACGTACTAAGTAACACAGAATCTGGATTTGATTCTTGTTGCAGACCACTAAATATTTCGGTGGATGTGCACTAATGTTGACTGATAATTCTGTAACGCAACCAAAGTAAAACGGCAGAGTCACAGATTATAACTTGCACATACAGATATTAACAAAAGAAAAGTGGAGGCTCACGCAGGAATGGACACAAAAACTATACATAACCGACCGGGGTCCGATTTCATGAAATTGTCAGTAACTGTTAAATATTTTATCAATTATTTCAGCATGTGCTATCGAAAGGTTTGGCAGTTTTGACCTCCACGCGAGAAATATCAGGTATTTGTTCTGTTTCTATAAAATAATCACCAGTATCTAGAGGCTAACGAGCTATAGAGAAACAATATACTTGATAAAATTCCTATTTAACTTTTATCAGACATCTATATCAGATATTATAAAGTAATGATTAAAAAGGAGAAATATTGTAAAATTGTACTCTTTTTATAATTTTAGACCATAAATGTCTAATATCATGACATAAGTTTTAAGAAAAATTCTTTTGATAGCAACTTAATTTTTTTAAAGTTTGTGCTTAAGTAAAATCTTAAATTGTTCGTGAAATCGAGACCGGGAGTCACACACAGAGATGGAAAACGGAACATATAAGACCGAATTGATAACGACAAGGAAACTTAATATCACAATAAGTCAAAAACGGCACAGGAATCAACCACAAAGCAACAAGGGGATTAACTCAATACGAGTCACAGCAACAACAACAATATATATAATGCATTTTAACTCATAAACAATTGAAACAAATCACATGGGAACTTCTTTTCAGCGAAGTTTGTCTAAGTAACAGCACTCAGAATACTGGAGTATAAGTAATTGAATCTCATTTGGGCATGGAATGCAATATGGTTAAAGTAAACATTTCCAGTTAACATTCTGCTTTGATTTAACGTAACTATTTTAGGTGTTTATTGATATTGCAGACACATAACCAATGTATTTTGGTACACTCAGACGTTCTTGAACATGTTCATTACCACACAAAATAGGAAAAAGAAAGTTACAGAGTCATTAACGTAATGATAGCTTACACCAGACTTGCCAAATTGTAAACCGCAGTTGGTTATTCTTTTGTCATAGTTGTTATAGTGCTTTCGTGTAGAATGAGTCAATGTCCTGCCCTCTTATTGTGTCGACACTTCTCAGACAGGATTTCCAAGTTTAATTAAGAAATGTTAATAACTCTTGCCTCAAGTAAAGTGATAGCTTGTAGGGTGAATGTTTGCAATTACTGAACTTATTTTGGAGCAAATACCCTAATGCGATATTCCTTATGAACATTCTAAGACCTGTTTCAATTTAGTTACACTTTTATATCGAATTGAAATACTTTAAGACTATCGTTGGGATACTTAAAGTATGATCGTGACATTCAATAAATACAATATGTTTCTTAACACTATAGCCAGACATTCGTCGTGTAGGTGTATGGCGCAGCAATACACGACTCATATACGCTGCATTAACATTTCCTCTACGTACAATAGCGACAGATACAGATGTTTTATAAACCTTATTTCACCACTTTGTTGTAACACGGCATTTAACAGCTGAGACAGTCTGGATAACAATACGGACACAGACGATATAACAAGTCGGATCAACTGAAAAATTATCAATTGTAGAAACACACAAAATGGCTGGAACTGATTTGGGTTCATTGAATTGCATATTAATTCTCTTGTTAAAATTAATAATTGGCACTCGTTAGACACAGTTATTTGCAGTCCTTTTCTGAATGCATACTAGTGACGAAATTGACTGGTATTTAAACTGGAGCTTCAAATAAACAGCAATACTACAAAGTTACATGAAACAATAAAAACTTGGCTTATGTGTACAGTGTATTGTAACAATGTAATCTACTATAAGTTCAAATGCTTATGGGCTAATATATAGAACGTAATTACAATTGTTAACACTCCATTGATGCCAGTTACACCGTCGTGTGAGGGAACATATGCATAATGAATGAAGAATGTATTAGATCAACGTTACATTGTCAGTGATAATGTGATTAGTGCACCCTGGCATAACCAATTTCCTCTAAATCGAATGATCGCGCCTACTGTGGAACAGTATTGTTTAATACAATTGTGTTGTGATATTAAAGGTAACCCAAGGGTTGATGAAAATAACGGACGAAGTAATCACATATATGTGTAATGTTGGTAACATTCCTGTTGCTAGTCAAACACAAACAAACCGTCTAAATATCAACATTCAATTCATATCGTAACATAACTTACTGTATTTGTTTATGTAAAGAAGTACCATATACTAATCAATGCGGTGCAACATCTGACTCATATATACATATACATGTACGTACATAAATATAAACAGATACTACATGACGTACGAGGAAACTTTGAGACTAAAATTCCCTGTATGGCATAGTTTCGTATACTTCATAACCGATGATAAAACATTGATAGTTAACCTACACTTGGGGGAGATGAAACAAATAGCTAAACCTAATGTCTATCAGCCATGGTACATCTCTAGCGATCTATGACTTGTTGTCGTAGAATCCACTCATGGATACAATAAAAGAAGCAATAATGTATGTTGGATCAGTAGTAGACGACTGATTAACTTAATGCTATAATGTGGATACCCGTTATTTGACAACTGAAATGTTTAAACAATTTTATCAAATTCAAAATGTTGTCCGTAGTCTTCCTATATGCTGCTTTAGACAAAACATCCAGACAAGTATATTCACTCTGATCTTACATAGACAAACTGTAAGTGACAATGTGAAAAATGCTGAATTCATTCTCCAATACTGCGGTGGTATACTCGTGTACAGTAGCCACTGCTCGATAACCAACGATTCCGCTAGAATAATGGATATTACGCAATGGCAAGATATAAGTAATTATTTTAATCCAGCATCATATGCAATCTGAGTTTCGCAATTACTTTCTGACAAAACGAATCGTTTACATAAATTATTTCACAGTGGTTTAAATATGTATCTGGCTCATCTGAACCTAAAATGTTTTAATGGGCTTCATCCAGAATTGTTGTTACATGGTCTAAAACATCATTAATAAGAACCATTGCCATGTATAACCGTTTAAAAAATATTGTTTAATTATATTACTAACTGACACAACTAGTAAAAAACCACACACTTGTTAAACAAACTGGAAGTTTTATTATTTATTCTTTTTCCGACAAAACAGAGAAATACATTATAATTGTATTCTGTGATAATGCATAGTTTTAACTAGATAAAGCATATTTTTCATGTTTGTTTAGATAAACAAATGAACAAAAAAGGAGCATGATATATCTTTAAGAAAGGTTTGTAGCTTATTTCAATCACTATCGATGACTGCTGTCTTAGTTACTAACCAGTACTAGCGTGTCTAATACAGGAATATTAAAGTTTGCAATGCAATGTTCGAACTCCAAACCTCCTGCACATGAGTCGGCTGCTCTACCTTTCAACCGCTTTTGAGCCCGACTACGTGTACAATCAATACGGGTAGTTATTTACCATCATCGAAATTACAAATTTGTAGTTAGGCTGTGCTGGCTTAATTAACCTTTCTGAAGCACTTGATATCCCAGTGTTTAAAAACTACCGACTAGTTTGTTTTAACGTTGTGAATGGGATGACTATAGATGATAAAGAACGGATGCTAAAATTCATATAGAATAAGAGCAATTATAAGAAACTAAGAGATAATGAATCAAGTAAAATACCAAATACAAAGCACAAGCGCTTATTAAAGATTAATTTGTGTTTAAATCGTAATTAACTCATTACAAGCAAGTGCATGGCACCCACAACGAGATGACTGTGTGGGATAGAGATAATAGTAAATAGTTAGTCTTTTCTTAAGATGCCCAACCCTTTACACACACATATCTATTTTAGTTTGCTTTAAATGTGGACAAGGTAAATTATGTTATTTATGATTTATGGACATTCATTTATAAGGTATATGCTGGGCATTAAAGATGTATCTGGCTCATCTGAACATAAAATGTTTGAATTGGCTTCATCCAGTATCGTTGTTACATTGCCTAAAACATCTTTAATAAGAATAATTGCAATGTTTGAAAATACATTTTTAACATATATCTTACAGACAAAACTTGTAAAATAGCCTGATTGTTAAAAAAATGGAATTATTTTTAAAATTTTATGATGAACAAACATCTTTCTTCAACAAATACAGATAAATACATTGTGAGTTCATTCTTTGTTAATGCATGTTTATTGATGTTTTAACTATAGGAATATTTATTTGTCATGTTTGTTTAGGTAAAAAAATAAACAAGGAATAAGCATAATATTACTTTAATGTTAATTTAAAGGATTAACACAGTTTTGCATTCTAGTATACTTAATGTAACAAATAAAGCCAGGTAAATCAACCCAAAAGAAATGAGTAAGGTTCCGTTGTGTTTGTATATTATGTAGATGGGGAAAGATATACGGATGTTCAAAATAGAATTCGACCTGAATACCGTTATTGACAATGGAATCTAAATGCTCCAATGCATGGTTAAATCTCAAATTCCGTGTCAATGACTTTTGAAATAAAATATAATGTATATACTCTAACAACCTCTTGGAGACTCTCGTTTTAGACAATTGCTGTTACTGACATATATAATATACAGCAGATGTGTCGATTACACATGACAAAAACTGAAAGGTGTCTGCTCTATGTTCACCCATATATGTATCTCTAAAACGAAGTCTAATTACTGCACGTGCTGTTCTCTTCCCAGTACACAGGTGCCTTATGAATAAAACACAGTAACTTCAGAGGAAAGCATTGACAACCAGACAAAATTGATGATATTTCTTCACAGCAAAATCTGTCTTTAGAACTAATTTGTGACCTTTGACTAATCCACGAAGCCACGATGCTCATCAACAATGTCCCCATTTAACATGAATAGTATATACACATATAATAATTCATAATCTTATATTCAACCTTCCACTGGGCATTACGTTCACCGTTAGTATCAAGCTGCCATTGTCCGAATTACAGGACAACGAGTGTAAGCTTGATGACAACATCAATATCTTACTCGATATTACCTAACACATTTCTTTTCCTCCCTGTCTTGTTTGGAGTATTGGTTGACATTATATTGGGTGACCGTCTAGTAAAAAGATAAGATTCTGTGCAATGTTCAGGTCATCTCTCTACAGACAATGTATCACTTAAAATAACCGGAAGTATCAGAACTATAAGGTTGAAACGCTTGGAAAAAATACATGTATCAATATTGACAAAGAGATTCATTGGGTTTAAGATGCATTAGCTGTCTATTGTTTATGTCATTTACATAATTATTCAGAATACATAACAAACAATATGTTACCCTCCAAACGATGGTAGAAACTGCTACATTATATAAAACAAGACATAACTTTAAAAAAAGAGAAACCGTTAACGGCGTAGATAGAATGATGTTAAATGAAATAATGCTTTTATAACATGTTGAAAAAAATTAAATCCTTACAAAAAATTAACTCGGATCTCTGTATACTATAAAAATGGACCTGTCTTATCAGGGTCATTTTATATATGCTGTTGTCTCGTAGATTCGTGCCCCTAAGCAGAAAAGTCAATGCAAGTTCATTCAGTACACAGTTTACTTACGTATTTTCATTTTAAACTAAAACAAACATTAAATGTAAACCATTATATAGTCCGAAGCAACATTTGTTTAAGTTTGCAATGAAATATGCGCTTTAAACCAATAGGTCAATGATCTGGATCGCCTGGAAGCTTTCTCATTAGATTCTAGCCCCTGGGAAATCTGCCTCGTTCTGGTTTGTAGACAATTTGATGACGTAAAAAGAACATGCAATATCATGACGAAATATATCCTGGTCAACTAGTGCAATAAATGTGACACCACTTTTTTTCTCCGATTTTGTTATTTTCCGACAAAGCTACGTTTGACAATAAATGAAAAATTTGCAATACCAGATGATTAATATAAAATGGTGTAAATATCTGGACTACGTGCTAACCTGGCTATTTATTATGTCTTATGACTGTAATTATGTCAAATGTAGCATGCAGGCAGTGGGAAAACATTATTTATGAGGAGCACGAATTTGATGAGAAGGCTCGAATCGATGAAAAAGAGGCATACATGCTTAAACATATTGACAACTTCCGGCAAAATTCGAACTGCTAACGAACGCATATCTTTCGTTTGGTACCTCTTGGGTGAACGAAAACCCGGTTTGTTGCCTCTTGGGTGAAAATATTATTGGTCAGATTTTAAAAAGCCCGCTTCGAGGACATTTGGTTGGTCAACAATATAGGTCAAAATTAATGACTGGAAAAACAGAACGTTATTCAACTTAATTTCCTACATACACGTATCAACAAACTTTACAGACTGTTCAGATCGTGTCTACTAATATTGGCAGTTTGTATAGTTTGTATAATTATGCTTGTGAATGGTTGTAAATTGTAATGTGGTCAAGCAATGAAAACACGTTCTGGAAAATATTGACCAATACATATCGTGTACACAATAACGGTAGTCTCAACTAATTTTGAAACCATTGTAAGTACAGTGAACTTTGAAACCATTGTAAGTACAGTGAACTTTGAAACCATTGTAAGTACAGTGAACTTTGAATAGAACAGAATGTTCACGACTTTAGTTTCTCTGAATGTCGCCAACGTTCCACAATGTGTTCTCAATGTTGTTGGAAGTGATATTCCACTGTGGGCAATGTGCAAAACAACGACAGTCACATCTGTTGTATTAGCAGTATTTCCACATATAGCTGTTAGGTATTAGCAATTACGGCAGTGATGTACAACAATTACAAACACAAAGTTCAATAACATCTGGGTCAAGCACTTTTAGATAACATTAATTGCAAATAAGAAGAAACCTAGACTGTAGAAAACTGAACTGGTTAATCTGTTCCACTGTTTGCGATGATGATCATGTCTAATTAAATCCAGATCTCTGGAAACATACTATCAAATAGAAATCCAGAAGGGACAATTTTTGAACTATGTCGCATAAAGAAGTGGCATAAATTCGAAAATGGATGATGCAGATATCTGACATTAACATTAATCTAAAAACGATGTTATTTGATTGTTAACGACAATTGTATCATACATTGGGGAATTTCAAATGCTTTGTCTGTTGACATTCTGTGCTGCAAATAAGTTCCATATGCAAATGAAAGAACATAGTTTGTACAAACATAGTTTTGGTCGGACTGAGCAGTCTATGTAAATGCAACATCACTAAATAAGCACTTTACTGATGCTTTACTTACATACTTGAACGTTATCTTTAGCATGAAGTCATTTGTTTTACTAAGATTTGTCATAAAGCTTAATGTAAATGAACCTAACATAACATATACATATTCAGGTTGAATGAACAGACACATTAATGCAAATATTCATAATGATTTGACTGAACACAACACATACGAGTTAATAAAACTCTGCCTATGACTCCTTACTTGCGAACTATTATGCCCGAGGATGCACCAGTGATCATACCTTGCCATTAATACCAGCAAGTCGCCATATCCCCAACAATGTTTTAGTGCGATTTACACAACTAACTGTGTAACAAACAATCCTCGTCGCATTCCTCTGACTCGTTTTGTAATGGTATCATATGGCAGATATTAAGTTAATATTGATCAACAATGTAGGATCGTCTAATCATTCCTCACTTTGTACAGCTATGAACGTGCCAAAATATGTTTAAACGTCCGATTAGTCACTCATATACACAGCCTAGCTGTTAATGCTCCATTACTATGATAAACAACGTACGCTCCATAAGATAAAGTTACAACTTGTATGACTGTACGTGTTAGACCACCCAGATATATTCCCGACTTACTGACCAATGCAAGAATTTATATGTTGAAATTTATTCCCTGTGGGCCTGATGTTAGTACATGCTATGATTACGTTCTAATCATCGACATCACTATGCGGATTTATGCTGACTTCTCTATTAACACATGTTTGTTCAATCACTTCTGTAATACGATACATTTTGGTAATATGTTTATTTAATAAATTTGGTATCAGAAATTGCAAGTTATATTTCACTGATTCTGACTTAGATAACTCACATTAAATGTACACGCACACACACATGATAAATCGAACTCAATTTATTAAGATGAAGTAAGATGAGGTATGACACATTATTGACCTAATCATGTATCTCTTCACTATTAAAACATTCAATCTATCGGTAAAATTTTCATTTATGCCCAGGCTCGATATTGTTTATGCGTTGATAAGTCTGCCGATACTTCCTATTTTTCTAGCTTTAGTCCTAAATTAGATATTGATGGTGGATGTGATGTCCCACCGATACAAAATAAATCACCGCTGTTGACATGTTAGACTGTAATTACGTCGGTTATCCGTGCTTATTGTAGACACATAAACATACTGAAGACAAAATAACGTCTAATTGTTATGCTATTTGCTTCAACAAATGGCTCTATCATACCATTGCGTCCTTTCATTATCATTATTATTTACTTTGACGTAGACGTTTTTAACTTAATGTGGCGCTCCCTGCACCAACTTAATCCTTCATTTAAGAGAATGATAGCTGGCATTGCAATACTCAAGTTATTTTCGTGGAATTAATTGTGTTAACAAAACATGACTAGACAACGTTGGACACTGGCACTCATCAATACTCGCCATTCGCTTTTGGCACAATTGCCTTTCATGTCGTGTGGACAAGTGTTAATTTGTCATACACAGAATGTCGCTATTTAAATGTTGTCTATTAACGAAATTTCCATGTAAACTAAGTGTACAACACCTTTTAACAAGATCGAAGTGGGCACTAGCGATATAATGTGTCCATGATTTACAAGTAATAGATACACATTTCTCAACATTATCAAGAAATTCGGAATACACGGAATGAATATCAAATCGTAATATGAATATATGAAGACATATTTGTATAATCCTGAACTTTAAGACTCGGTCAATTCCCTTGACTACACATAAATAATGTACTTCTGTACTATCTGTGACATATTAAGTCCATTGAAAATACTAATTTCCGGATTAACTTGGCTTTACTGGCGTCTGGTATAAGAAATTTATATATAAATTCAATAGCACAAGTAAGTTTACAACTTGGACATTCAAGATTTCTATTATAATGATTACATTGTCATTACAATTCAACTATTTGACATTATTATATTTCAATGGTCTCTGCTCAGTTTCAGCATTAGTGTGGCGTCAACTGATGACCAATACAATATGAAATATTAGTCACACATGGTTACGCAACTTATCAATTGATTTTAGACAGCATTGATCAGGCAACGTTCCTTATGTGACCCACCTCCATCACTGTTACACAATATTCCAATATGCGTAATCACTTGCCATATACATATATATAGTGCGAAATTAGATCTAATATAACCCTCTTATTGTTGTTGTAATTGAAATACAATGTATGTGTTCGCGCATTGTTGTGGACAATAAGTACACTGTTCATTGGCACAAACTGTTGTTACAGGCTACATTTATGTATTTTTCAGACTTGTTATGACTGCATATCGCTGAATATCGTGATACTTCTTTGCCAGTCAACATTTGTCAATATCAACATAGTTTAGTCATATCAAACACAATTTGTCCAATTTTCTTCAAACAAATGTGTAGTTATGTAGCTAATATGATACGGATGTTCAGTCAATATGTGTAGAATTTCCTCGTTATTTGTCAGACTGTTGCATTGTAAAAAAACGCTCATCTTCAACATTACTTGTACATAGTTTTTACTCGTCGAGTAAAGAGGATGCTGAGACGATGCAAATTGATATTATTCGATCGCAGTCTATCAATGTCAGATGGTATAAACGAAATAAATACAGGAATTACAAAATTATACGGAAATTGCAGATGTCTAGCTAGTTATTGAATTGTCCATTTCGGACATTTCTATTTATGTAGTATGTAATGCTGTTTGCAGACAGCATTGATCGGTTCAGATTAAAAGATTAAAAACGAACACAGAAGATTACAAGACATATATTGAATTGCTTGTTGTGAGCGCCTCGTCGTTCCGAAATATTACCAAAACCATTGTGAAAGTTTCAAGTTATTTATATACGCCAGGCAAAAACAACATCTTCGTAACATATTGAACAACTAATATGATTAACGTACATTTTATCCCTGGAATTAACATCTACATCGTAAACACTTCTTGCAACGAGTTAGCGCCTATAAGCATAATATTCAATCAATTTCAAACGATTTTGTAATTTTATCTCTTTCTAGAATAACAGTGTGAGCATCGCCAGGTGCCCTGTTCGTAGTGTTTCGTTATAATTCAATTGTGATCACATAGACATACACGGTGTTATAATCTGGATGCAGACGCTCTTTATAAAGGTGGTTGTTTTTCATGTAATTCGGAGATCGGACAGCATTCTCCCACCAATAAGTTGGAACTCTAGCTGCAGGAGTTATCACTTTGTCAAACATCATTTATCACTCTGCTATCAGTAGGTGGCATTTGTTCCAACAGAAGTACGCTTTTAGCTCTTTTGTGCGCCAACAGACTATGCCTTAGAAAAGGGGTATGTCACATTTATGTCAATACTAGCTGTTATAATCCTGAAGCGATGTATTAATCTCCAAGATCAATGGGTTCCTGTCAAATTGTACATCAGACAATGGATCAGATTTCGAAGGTGTTATACATTTCCCTAGGTATATTTCATCACAAAATACGAAGAAATGAAACTGCAGTTATATCGAGATAATATTTTTTAAAGCAATGAGAACATTAGAACTGAATAAGAAATGAATGAAGGCAATATTTCAATTATTTAAAAAAAAAATTCAAACAAAAATATAAAGTACATGTATATGAAAACAACCAGGTATTTTTGCTGTAAATACAGTTTATACATGATGAAAGAGGTCGAACAGAAATGATAAATGAACACAGCCATTACCAAACGAGCCAAAGGAGACATGGACATATTCACAAACCGGCAAACAAATACTAAAGCACAAGGGCCATGACAATGAGTTTTTAAACTTGGTTTAATATTGCAAGCAACTTTCAACTTATCCTACAACTTACGGGCATAGAAATAACTATGCATATATAACACATGAACTATTGAGTGATTCGTACAACTACTGGGTACTGCCGACAGCAGACAACGTGTCAAACTAGCACGACTGTCAGATGTGCTGAGTATAACATCATCAAGCATGGTTTCAAAATAAAAACATCTAAGCTCATAAAAGATTTATCAGAACAGAACAGAATATTTATTTCGACGTGTACAATGTACACTGTCATCATTTACATATAAATACACAATATAAACACACATATATTGTAATTATGTATACGCATATATCATAAGTCTAAATATATCATAATTACATAAAATACACAAAACAAACACAAATATATATACCATTAACATTCAAAGTTTCTTATCAATCGGGTTGTACATGGTAAATTTTGGCTTTATATAATAGTTGTGAGATACAAATTTGGCATCATCGTCTTATCATTCGACGAAAATACAATGATAAATCGATTCACCATCTTATGGATGATCATAAGAAGGACTATACAAGGGCACGGCCATAAACGATCCGCTAATTTGTTACAGCAGTGTCTTATCCTTATTTGTCTCACAGGTTCTCATTAAGCTACGTATGAATTAATATATATGTCCCAGCAGGGCAGTAGAACGATCGCTTATGCCAAGTAGTTTTGTGATGTAAGTTTTGGTGTGGACATATAGGATCCAAAAACATTATACTACCTGTAAATAACACCAGCGGTAATGTATCGTGCGTTCCATCTTCGAATTGATAAGTATTCTCTTTTCTAATATTAATGCATTGATTGTGGTTTGATTTATGTAATATATATTTCTCTAGTTTCAAATAACGTTAACTTCACAGTCATTTTCTAGTGTTTATATAAAGTCAAGTAAAGAGAGGTCGCTGGATTCCAACATGAAACATAAAAATGTAAAACACGGCAGCAAATGCATTTTGGTGAATTATTTGGAAATTTGATATTTGAGTATTTGAGTACCAGAAGTATATAATGACTCGTGAACAGTAGTGACAGGTGACCTAGATACTGAATGCGCACCAGAAGTATATAATGACTCGTGAACAGTAGTGATAGGTGACGTAGATACTGAATGCGCACCAGAAGTATATAATGACTCGTGAACAGTAGTGATAGGTGACGTAGATACTGAATGCGCACCAGAAGTATATAATGACTCGTGAACAGTAGTGATAGGTGACGTAGATACTGAATGCGCACCAGAAGTATATAATGACTCGTGAACAGTAGTGATAGGTGACGTAGATACTGAATGCGCACCAGAAGTATATAATGACTCGTGAACAGTAGTGATAGGTGACGTAGATACTGAATGCGCACCAGAAGTATATAATGACTCGTGAACAGTAGTGATAGGTGACGTAGATACTGAATGCGCACCAGAAGTATATAATGACTCGTGAACAGTAGTGATAGGTGACGTAGATACTGAATGCGCACCAGAAGTATATAATGACTCGTGAACAGTAGTGACAGGTGACGTAGATACTGAATGCGCACCAGAAGTATATAATGACTCGTGAACAGTAGTGATAGGTGACGTAGATACTGAATGCGCACCAGAAGTATATAATGACTCGTGAACAGTAGTGACAGGTGACGTAGATACTGAATGCGCACCAGAAGTATATAATGACTCCTGAACAGTAGTGAGAACACTTCTATAATTTATAAAATAATTAGTACCAAAGAGAATTGGGAGATGTCAATTGAACAGTATGTGCACAGTATATCTAAAGTAAGTCTTCGTAGGAAGAGAAATGAGAAGGAATGATCCTGGAACATTGCGAGCTCATAGAGTTAGCATTTATGATAGGAAGGTGTAGATAGGAAAACATATAATGCAATAATAGATAACACAAATAAGGTGCAATAAAAGATACGCGGTAGTATCTAGTGAGTGTGTCATAAATGCATCTGGTAACGGGCAATTTCTATACTATAAAATATTAAGTTTGCATTTTTTGCCACACATTTGTTACCGAAACCCAAACAAACAATACGTGTATTTCTGGATATAAGTGAAGGCCAAACTGTTGTAAGCATGTAATGACCAATACTTCTTAACTTTTGCAGAATGCAAATTGAGTCAACAACATGTTCGCAAAGCAGTTTGTGAAACAATAGAAAGTTAACTAAATAAATATACATAAATAAATATAATTGAATGACCAGTGCCCATGACAAGACCTCTTATTCTTGAAGTTGCCGATCATAGTCACACCCACCTAAATGTCAACAGAATTGCAATCACAGATACCACGATATGTTTACAAAATGTGTTACAGAAAAGCTTTGCTTACCACAATATAACTTATAAAACCGCACAAGATGTATCAACAATTGTATTTGTTACGTCTACAGTGCCTTCAATAATCTGATAGGAACGTGGTTTTATTATGTTATTGCATACAGTAACGTCTGTAAAAAATTTCTACCAATCTCTCTCATCGAATACGATATTTTTTTCCGACAGTGTCCAATAATGCATTTGTTATGTGCCTTCAAATGGTATTTCTATCAGATCATATGTTAAATTACTTTCTAATCATTACGCATCTAGTATTTTATCAAACGTTCAACGAGAAATAATTACTCTTTTGTTTGAGATAGTGTCTGAGGGTGGAAGACAGTATGTCCTATTCTACTTTGTACAAAGCAGCATTAACAAAGGATCAGATAAAATGGCTCCACAGATACTTGCTGTCAATCAACGTATTATCTCAGCCTACGTAACAAATCCTTTGCGTACTATCAAATGTTCATGTCCCACTGAAGATTTACTGCGCAAGTATTCACTGAAATGAATTTATGAACGCTATCGAATGAGGTTTTTCGATCTTGCTTATGAACAATTCTCTGAAGGCATCCTTGTATAGAACTAAGGATTATAGACATGTCTTGGCAATAAATCATGAAACAAAATAAGTTCCGTCAAGTATTTCATAATAGTTGGTAGCGTTATGCAAATACCAAGAAGAAGAAAATTTAAGACCGATAACAGTATGTGTTATACTCAGTCCTATAGTAAATATACGTATCTAATGAAAGGCCATAATGTGACAGAATCTCCTTGTAAAACCAAGCATGTTTTTTGTTCGGTAAAGGAATTATATGCAATAGCGAGAAGAGTTAAATCCATTACATGGTGCATTCCATTTTGACCCGTGCAAAGTATTGAACTATGAGAAAAAGATATATTCCGGAATATTATACAAAAAGACCAAATATGATGAAATGTGTAGAGCTGTTGAACTCAAGAAATGTACCTCTTTTAATAAATATGTCTAAGTTTGTTCACTGTGCCTATAAAATTGCTTACTAGATTATACTAATCAATTCTATGTAATGTTCTACGAGGGGCATTCAATCAATTATGTCACTAATGGCCTTCCGTAGAAACCACGTTGAATAAGAGCATGGGAATGCGGATGTTTATTTAATACACCTGTGAATTTTTTATTTAATCCGCTTAAAATTGACCAAGATATTTATTGTTCAATAATACACACTCATATAAAGTGGCTATATTTCAATGCTTTAATGAAACCGGGGCTTACATTAAAGCCCGAGTTTCTTTGCGGGTATCTCCAAAGAGATGTTTTCGGAATTGTGTCGCATACATGGTAGTTGTACGCGTTAATTTTTTTAAACGGGGCCTATATAGCCTACAAGATAGTAACCGTCCTGGTAGGCATGCTGCTGCAGCAACACAGGGAATTATTGCTGCTGTTAGAGCTATGGCAGATAAAGATGGCCGATATACTTTTTCCCGGATAGATAATAGTCTAGGCATTTCAGAAGGGACAGTCCATCATATTCTGACTGACTGTTTGAAATTAAGGAAGCTTTGTGCTAGATGGATCCCCGCTTGTTGACACCAGACCAGAAGGTCAAAAACCTTTTGAAAAATATAACTTGGGTGTATTATTTTGAGCCACAGCGACACATAAATAAGAAACAATGGCTTAGTAAAAGTCAGACAAGACCGGTCATTGCAAAGAGGACAAGAAGCGCCTAGAAGGTTTTATATGCCATTTTCTTCAATTCTAGTGGCCCTGTTGCACAAATTACTTGCGAAGAGGGTAGAACCATCACAGACAAGTTTTACAAAAAAAAAGTACTTACATCTGTCAGACAATTATATCAAAATAAACGCACAAGTAAAGGTTTGAAATGCATACAGCTTATTCATGACATGCTTCAGTCCACAAAAGTAAAATTGTACAATCTTTCTTAGAACAAGAAAAGGTTATTAAGGTTGAACACCCACCTTATTCCCCTGATCTAAGCCCCTGTGACTTTTTCCTATTTCCCTTGCTAAAACAATGTTCTCGGGTAAGCGCTGTGCTACTAGAAGTGCCCTTGGTTCTGCATTTTTTCAGTGTCTCAACAGTATACCAAGGGAAGACTACTTTGCAGCATTTAGGTCGAGGACAGCAAGACTTCAATACTGTGTATCTGTGCAGGGGGAATACTTTGAAGGGTTGACGTGGACAAATTTCCGATGCAATGAAAACTTTAAACATACGAAGACCAGTGTCTACAATTTGTGTCCGTAACAACTTTATATGTTGAATTTGTTTAATGTGTACAATCACTTTCCTTGATTGTTTACAATGTAAATTTGACTTTGACTGTATTTGACTGGTGTGTATTTGTGTGTATTTGTATGTATTTGTATGTATTTATATGTAATTGTATGTATTCGTATGTATATGTATGCATTTATATATATTTGTATGTAATTGTATATATTTGTATGTATTTGTATGCATTTATATGTATTTGTATGTATTTATTTATGTAATGGATGAGAAACACACTATTAAAATCCTAAAAAAATTGTATGTTCTGTTCTCTTCATAAAATGACATCCAAATCAGGTTGAAAACTTCTATGCATGGAAGTGATAATTGACAAACTAATTGTGATCATAAATTTAATACAATGCGTGCATCTGATAATAACATTTTAAACAGAGAAATGAAGCGTGATAAGGCTCACAAATATTGCAGCGCTAATTAATGTTTGTCTTACGAGGATAGTTTTTGCCGAACTAAGTAGGTAACATGGAATAAATGGAACGATATCAACATCTCAACAGACGAAAAGCTTAACTCTAATTATGTACCACTCATTAATTTAGTTCTAATTCAAAACTTAGGATAACAATTCGTCTTAGTTTAATTTTTTGCGATAACTCTGCTCATTCAATTTTAAATTCTAATTCTTTTTGTGGAAGAATAAATGATCATTTTGTGGTATGCTTTTTTGCATTCTGTAGAAGTACAAATTTATCTCCAAGATTTACTGAAACGAAGATTATGTGTCCCATCTAAGCATAATAACATAATTCCTCTGGATTGCTCTGTTTTATCAATCGTGCGATTCTGGGTTTTTATGTCTTGTTTCGAAATAAAAGTTGTGAAATTACAGTTATTTGGGTGAAAATGTGCCGTAAATTTTGCATTGAAATTGCGATACATTTTACCTTTTCTACGATTTTCTTTGAGAGATATGCTGCGTGTTCCGTTTATAATTTCAAAGATTACATTTAATTTCAATTTGTTACAAACATGTAGATACATCATATGTTTTTGGAGTATTTTACACCCCACAAATGCAAACATGCAGTATTGTCCTATTTGATATAAACGCAAACATTATCTAACTAGCGACTAATCACACTTTCTCATTTTAAATCGACTGTAAAGGGAATTAAACAATTCAATGTAACATGGACACATTAATTAATCACGAAGCTCATTGCTCGTTTGCGGTATCTAAATTTTAATTGGTTATATGCCGTAATCAATAAATTAATTTAGTTGTTAACATTTATCAATTTCAACTCGTTCAGAAATATACACCCAGCTTCGATTAAATTCGTCAAATCCTGTAAAAGGAGATTTAGATAAACGGCAGAGAAACTATCAAGAAGAGTCTAGTGTTACTTAGATTGCTAACAAATAATTGTATTATATGCCATGCTAGACTCATTATAATCTAAGTAGTTTTTTTACGGTCTGTGTGACATAAATATTTCCAATACATTTCACAGACACAAACTACATTTAGTCGGTCTAATATGGATTTATACGGCTGTCATGTGAAGTATTTATGACATCGGAATATCAAACAATACTTCTTATCATTAATTTTCACCATCGCTTATTCCATCCGTCTTGTGTTACATATCAAATAGCAATCAGCAAGACACGAGTACGGTATTGTCTGGAAAATCATACGGATAAAAAACGCAAGAATGTCCACATTTAGTGTGTAAGTACTTTCAAATGTCTCGCGGATTTTTTCTAACTTTCTCGTTTAATTTTGCAGACATTAAATGAGTATTTATTACAAAGTTGTAATTTCATGTAAAAGTCTTACTGGCAATAACTTGACACACAAATCTTTCCTGAAACAAGGATTTAAAAACTGGATGTATATTTGATTATCGTATAGAATAAAAGAGATGGCAGTTAAGAGCCAACTTAATTAAGAATGTACAAAAGCTAGTTAATATTATTTGCAGTTGTTTAACAATACTTGGAGATGAATAATTAGAGTTCATGATGATTATTCATAGGTTATGGCTGAAAAAAGAGCCAGTAGCTTATAAAAGAATAGAATATGAACCCGATTTATTTTACCACAACATATAGTACGATATAAACACACACTGTTTTGTTAATCTAGTCTTCCAACGATCGACAACATCAACCAAACGTTGACAGAACTCGCCAAAAGATGTAATTTCCCACATATGTTCCATCCCTATCATTCTTCCTTTTTCATTGTAAATAAATAAAAACGTTTTTTCGTTTAAACGGAAAAAATGGTTTCAGTCCTTGTAACAGATAAACATAAGGTGGAATATGTTATTCTGTCGAATTCCGAATGTAACGTTGTAATAACAACTGTCCTGAACATGTCTAACAGACAGTTTGTACATCACAGAAAGATGTGCTAAATATATTTTCAGTGAATAGTAGTGCAGCAGGTGACTGGATAAACATCGACACTCTGACATATTTTGATAAGCTTACGAATACGGTAATGTAGGGAACCACGGTTTGCTGATCACTACCATTAAATAAAGCATACTCCAAGTTTGACCCGTTAAAGTGATGATCTAAATAATTCCACTTGGGAACTAAAGTATGACAGATTGTTGCATATTTACCTACAAGATTTAAGTGCAAACCAAAGCATAAGAACGAAACGAGAATTCCGAGGGGTTGTCATGTTGGAATTGTCTGAGACAAAACGTTACATTGTGTTTGCATAGATATAAGTAGGTTTTCTTTAGACATGACATTGACGAAACAAAATAGGTTTTGTTGCGGTTCTGATGTCCTACATATAATATAAAATCGTTTCCCTTTTCTCAAAGCCTTGCCACTCGGTCCACGATTTTGCACGATAACCAGAATAGAACGAGATTAAGGCATAGCGAGACCACCAGAATAGAACGAGATTAAGGCATAGCGAGACCACCAGAATAGAACAAGATAAATGCATAGCGAGACCACCAGATTAGAACGAGATAAAGACATAGCGAGACCACCAGAATAGAACGAGATAAAGCATAGCGAGACTACCCGAATAGAACGAGATAAAGGATAGCGAGACCACCCGAATATAACGAGATAAAGGGATAGCGAGACTACCCGAATAGAACGAGATAAAGGCATAGCGAGACCACCAGATTAGAACGAGATAAAGGCATAGCGAGACCACCAGAATAGAACGAGATAAATGCATAGCGAGACCACCGGAATATAACGAGATAAAGGCATAGCGAGACCACCAGAATATAACGAGATAAAGGCATAGCGAGACCACCAGAATATAACGAGATAAAGGCATAGCGAGACCACCAGAATATAACGAGATAAAGGCATAGCGAGACCACCATAGTAGAACGAGATAAAGGCATAGCGAGACCACCAGAATATAACGAGATAAAGGCATAGCGAGACCACCAGAATAGAACGAGATAAAGGCATAGCGAGACCACCGGAATATAACGAGATAAAGGCATAGCGAGACCACCGCAATATAACGAGATAAAGGCATAGCGAGACCACCAGAATAGAATGAGATAAAGCATATCGAGACCACCGCAATATAACGAGATAAAGGCATAGCGAGACCACCAGAATATTACGAGATAAAGGCATAGCGAGACCACCAGAATATAACGAGATAAAGGCATAGCGAGACCACCAGAATATAACGAGATAAAGGCATAGCGAGACCACCAGAATATAACGAGATAAAGGCATAGCGAGACCACCGGAATATAACGAGATAAAGGCATAGCGAGACCACCAGAATAGAACGAGATAAAGCATAGCGAGACCACCAGATTAGTCAATTTGTTACAGAGAAGGCGAGTTGAATGATCTTAGTTGTCTCTCGAGGTGGCCGACACGTTATTATTAAACTACGTATAAATTAATCTATGTGTCCCTAATGGGCAAACGAACAATCGCTCACGTGATCTATTTGGTGTGATAGAAGTTGGATAGTGACAGTGTGCGACCTCTAGCACTCCACTACGGGCAAATTATGTCTCCCTTGTATATTGTAAACCATGATTAAGCCGACAAGAGAGAGGTGTGCATGTTTGATAAACTCGAATTGTCTTTGGAAACAATTGGTTTATATATTGTTCTGTTCAGCACTACTCGAACACGTCTTCGATTTCTATTTGCTTATAATAACTTTAAACTTAGAATATTGATTTGACTTATTGTAATGCATAAAATGTGAATCGCTATATACGAGTATTTATTATTATCTTTGAAATATGGTTCAAATCTTTTAAATTTTATTAATCACACATGGAATGGTAAAACTATTCGAACAAATACAAGATATTAGAATGTATGCGCAACGCTCATGTTTTGATGCTAGTCTTTGTTTTAATAGCACCGTCTCTACTGCATGATTACCATTGAATTCGGCGTATCGTGTTGCTTACATTGTATGTTTCAAATGTCCTATCCCAAAAGTCTTTGATATATATCGCGTGCATTTGAATATGTCTAGAATATGTTGTTTTATCATAGTGGAATGATTATTTTGCGTGACCAAAATTCTGCATACTGTGTCAATATGAACAGGTCTGAGGAAAAAGCAAAGTGCGGATGCGAAAGCTATGTACAGACTATATTACTCAGTTAACTGAATTAACTGCACACATATAATTTTATTTTGTTAATTTATTTCCATTATATTACACTTCTCCTATTCTTGTTTTATTTTATATTCTGAAAATCTGTGTGTGGGGGGGGGGGGGGGGCACTAGGAACCTACACGTTATCACTGTTTTAGTTACGCATTTCTTCTGTTCTTTGGACTTCTTTAAGCGTAACGATGCGAAAGCCTCTCTACAATTATAGGATAGGAAGTGACATAACAACATTTCCAAGTTAATCTCCTTTGACTAGCGGTCTGTAAACAGTTAACGACGTTATTACAGTTCACAAAGTATAAAAAATGCAACGTTAAAGCTTCATGTATGTTGACAGATGTTTTCACACGTCGTATTATTTCTAAAACCCCATAACTTGGTTTTCGTCTTTTGAGAAAACAACTTTAAAGTTTTACACTCATGTAGTTTTGTTAGATACGGTGGTTATGCGATAGCATTTTATTTAAGTTATGTGCATTCCAGAACAATACATGTAGTACAGATAATAAGAGCTTGGAAAGACGGTTTCAACGATACCAAATACCCGCCAAAAGTTGAGATACGGGGTTCTGTAAATAAGGCGACGAAGTGGTTTGTATACTCTTGCATATTGTTAAAGTCAAGATATTGGAAGTGATACATGATCAAACAGTATTGAACTATTTCGCCAAAATAAATCTGATGGAATATACCTGCCACATTTGCCAAGCAGTAACACTGAAATCGCTTCGGATTCAAAAACAGTTTATGTTGTGGTATGAACACACGTTTAGCCGGGCCATGTCAATATCTGTAGTGTGTACTTCTGCATGCGTACATTTCAATTGAGGGCTGCACCACGATATTTGTTGATACATACGGTATGTCATAAAAGTATACATTAGACACTTTTTAGCAATAAAATGCTTGTATTCACCTCGACAATTATTTGAAATTTGTCACGACAAATAGCATAAAGCATGGCGATAGTGGACAAGCAACGCCTGGTGCATCTTTTGTCATCCCAGGAATATAGGTAATCTGATGTTTGCTAGTTTCATTATAATTTGGATTAGGTGACAACGCGTATGTCAAATCGAGTCATTCAACGCACTTGTCTAGTTAGCTGTTCTTTTCATTTGCGTCATATCCAAATGTTAATGGATTTATGAAGATTACTTCGCGAGTTTTGAAAATGTGTTCATTAACACAAGCTGTGAGTCATTTTGATTTTGAATAATAATGATTGTCTATTTCAATGGAGATGTTTCTGGCAGCAGGGAATGAACAAACGTTCCAGTAATATATGTTTATAGGTATATTAAGATACGCATAAATACTTAACACCGATGGCGGCGCCTTCAGTCATCATTTCCAATCATACCAACGTAAGACCTAGTTTTGATTCCGAGATTCAAAACAAAGATTGGAAATTGTTAAATCATGAACTCTAGTGGAGTTTATAATTTCAATATTCATTATTTCACATTTTTGCGATACGAGTTGCAGAATAAAGAGTATTTCCTACTGGTAAATGCACATGACTTTAGTCTTAACATCATGAAATGGAACAATAGGACATTTTGTGTTGTAAAATAGCTTATGTTGCTTCACGGAGAGTTACAACGGTTGATCAAACATGCATCCATAATATCAGTTTTTTTCGGCGTAGCTGTATAACATTGATTTGGACCCAGAGGTACCAAACTTGGTATTCGCAAGATGTGCGCTCGTTAGCAGTTCGAATTCTGCCGGAAGTGATAAATATTTTTTATATAAAATGACCCTAATAAGACACCATAATAATAGTATAATATAGATCCGAGTTAATTTTTTGGAAGGATTTATTTTTCAACTTGTTTCAAAAAACCTTAATTCATTAAACATACCGGAATACATCATTCTATGTACGCCTTTTATCTTTTTTAAAATATATTTCTTGTTTATACAGAGGAGCATCTATTTCCGAACAATATGTTGTAATGAAAGAAAAGAGAAACATCCCGAAATTACAGTTAAAGCAGAACAGACGATCTCATTAATATTGTAGCCTGATTTATTTAGGTATATTCCATTGTGTCTACGGAACTAAGCAGAAAAAACCTATAACATTGAAATATGTCTGCTGGAAGCAATATGTACCAAATTGTCTGAATGTATTTCTTTTATCAAATAACTTAAGAGAGATTTCATGCAGATTTATCGCACTGGTGTTCCAGGAGTCTGTCAGAAACGGGGGATATCGAATACAGCCAACGATGCATTATAATGCGGAAAGCAATTAACGGACCAAATGAAAGGAGTAGAGCCACGAAGGGTCAATATTGGCCCAATTTCAAAAAATCATAAAATTGTTCCAGTCAAGTGTGCAATACCTCCCAGTAATGGAAATATGATATTTAGTTATATACTTCGACTTGGTGTGTTTTCTTAGTGATTTTTTGTAACCTAGTGTATTACTAAATGTTTTAGTTATTTTTTTAACTGTTTTGATCTTTATTCAACCTCAATATTAAGACCACCCCAATAAGAAGACCATTTTTTCTAGGGTCACAATGATGGTCTTATTATTGATGTTTTATTGTATATGCATGTATATTCTTCGTTTTTACAGTGATAAACATCAACATCATCAATATATATATGCCTAATAATGTTAACACTTTCACAGTATTAATGTTTCACTAAAAATGGCTGCAGTGAATAGAAATTCAGTTTGAGTTGTTCATTTCATGTTACTCTTCAAAAACACTGGCGTCAGTGTCTGAATCTGACTCATCAATTATGACAGGTATATGAGCAGCGTCATGTAAGCTCTCTCCCCAATCTCTAACACCGTAGTTGTCACACTGAATATGTCTAGCATAACTGAGATACCACACAACTGCAGCTATATGGGAGCACATGCCCACAACTCTCGCCCCTGCTCTACACTTACAGTACCATGCCAAAACATCAGTTGGGCTGAACTTTAACCACATCATGTATCTCTTTGAAGAGATATGGCGACTTTGTATGCTGACACGAATGATGATATCTTTTGACTCTCTCAGTATTTGCACCACACAGTTACCAGCCATGTGTTCTTGAATATAACTAGTGCTCATCCTTAGTTGGTATACACCACATGTAAGTGTACGTAGTTGGTCTTCAGTAAGCTTTGGAAAACTGTCTGTCTCAAGGGTGTCAATTACTATCCATGAAGATTTATTCTTCTTCTCATGGTTATTGTCTTCAACAAATACTTTCAAAGAGTTTATACTAGCTGCCATTGTATGCATTCTCTCTGCCATTTTTGCGTTCTCATCCCTATTGTCAGGGGAGCTAAGATTGTACAGGCTATACGAACATAGTCTCCCACATATGGCATTTGGTTTGTTGGTAAAACATTTGTGAGGTATCTCCAACTTTTAATTCTAGCATTTAGCTGATTCCACAACCCATCGTATCTACAAAGCAGAGAAAATAATCATATTTATTTGGAAATAATTTTTAAAAGCAGGACAAGCATACCATACACCAGGCTACAACATTATTATAATGGACTCAATTTCATATACATGTATAATATATAATATGAACAGTTGTTATATACAACTAATCACTATAATTCCATAATATCGGGTAGATTTAACACTCAATTTTGACCCCGTTGAAAAATGAGCTCTATGGTGAATTTCAGTGACTGTTCACCTTACCATCATTCATATGAATGACCCGTACAAGGCTTTGATATTCAGTAAGAAAATACAAACTTTATAACTTAAAGAGACAGGTCGATACTGGGACTCGAACCCTAAAACGGTGAAATATTTGGTAAGTAGAAGCCAGTGATCTCAACAACTAGACCAATAAAGCGGTGTCATAAGATAGAAAAAAAAATCAAAACCTGACTCTGATAGTCATGGCTTAGAGTCATTGCAGTACCGATCTGTCTTTTCATGTGATAAAGTTGACATTGTCTGTGTCAATTATCAACGTCGAAGTTTAGAAAAGTTTAGCCTTAGAAAACCATGCAACACACATGCGGATGTCAATGCGTGTCTGGTAATCAGGGTTTTATTTCTTTCTGAGAATATACAGTGACGATAAGATAGACGGACGGACGAACCGAGTGACAGATAGACATATAGACTTTCTGTTTATAAGATAAGTCTATTGATATTGAAGATACAAATGTATTTATGATGAGTTTTTGCACGCAGATGAAGATCCCAAAAATATGAATGACCGGTGGCGACATTCGCCCATTCGATATATCTCTCCGGGTAAATACTATTGAATTTTGAAGTTAAAATATTGAATTCATGAATACTTGAATCGCGCATTCATGAAGTTGAAATAATGAAGTTGTTAAGTTGAAATATTGAATTCGTGGAGTTAAAATCGTGAGTTCGATTCACGATTTCAAATTCTCAAACTAACGTTATAAACTTTCAGAATTCAATATTTCATAGGAGAGAAATAATGAAGTTTGAATGTCACCATCGTGTACATAACGATATGTGTCAACAGAAATACAATACCAGAATATTTTCCTGAACGAAACAATATGACTTAAACGATGTTCTAAGTCAAACATGTATTAATGTAGTTTAAAGTATTTCATCGCTTACCTTTGTAACAAATCTGCTACGGTTGGCATCTTCACATGTCACTTGTTTCTGTCATTTTTCTAAAAGGCTGACATCTCTGCCCTAATACCGAGATCTTCTAGCATTGACAGCGAGTCTCTAAATCCTCGGTCCACCACTAAGATGTCATCCGCATGCAGAAAGTCTTTAATCTCTTCAGTATTTGTGAGCAGCATGTGGTTTAGTATAGCTGCATCATTGTTTTTGTAATCAGCTAAATACGGCCTCATGATTGTTACAAAATATCCTGTTGTTGTCACCAGATGCCTGGCTTTATGCATGGAGTACGATCTTCTTTGAAAGCTAAAGTTATTACTTTTTTGGATGTATATATATGTCCCATCAATCACTAAGATCATTTGATTCTCTGTGGCATTCAACAAAGTTTTAGCAATTGGTCTTCTGTAGTTATTGATGATGTCTTCCCTTGTTACACTATCAATCCCAAGATATAATTGAACGAAACCCCTCATCAAAGCTTGCCTTACCGATGTGATTGCTCTTCGTGCACTCGACTTGCTGATGCCAAACACAGTTGAAATAATCTTGTTAGATAATCCTGATTTCATTTTTAAAAAGAAAATACCAATAGTGGTTCGAACTGATCTTACATGTGAATTTCGTATTTTGTCCTCCACATGTCTAAATACATCATCAAAGGCTGCCTTACTCAGACCAGTTAAGTTCTGACAATCTGTTGGATTTATGTTGTCAAAGTTCAGGCTGCTTTTTCTCTGAGAAATTTTTGTCCTCATTGCTGCTATGAGTTTTATAATTGATGACCTGTTTAAGCATGACTGGTCAAGCACTGAAACAGCATTCAGTACGCCCTTTTCAAGAAAATCATCGGTGGTATGGACAGGGCAACATCTGGCTCCTGCAGGAATGAGTATGTTTTCTTCAATAAATGCATTAAGCCGGGCGGCAAAGGACAGTGCAATGAGGTTTGAGCCAGGTCGCTTACAAACAAGACAACGAGCGAGTGTCCTTGTTGTTCCTTTTATGGCTAGTTGTACCGAGGGCGGACTACTTTGAAGCACTGTGTTAGACATGCAGACACTCGAAACAGTTGGTGCCAAATAGTCTGAATCATTTTTCTTGTCTGTCTCTCTCTCTATCAGGACAGTTTCTGACAGGTAGTATTGATGCCGACATTTATTGCAAATTATGTCCTTTTCTTTTACATATCGATAAAAAGTGTGTTTTTCTTAAATACGTTTTGATTCTGCTATTCACTGATCTTCTTTCCTTTGGCTTTGTTCAGTTGTTACAAACCAAGCAGTTTGCTCCATTTCCAGGCATTCTGAAAAAAAATTTTTGGGAAATAACTTAGTATTACTCACTATAAGGCTTCCTCAGAAAAAAAGCTTAAACTGACAAAAACTTTCTTTTAAATTGTTTATCTGTTGTTGATTTTTTTTTAAATACATTAACAAATAAACAGTTGCTATAAAATGCCATTAATAACTTTATTTTAATCAATTAAATATAAAGAAATATAAACATAAAACAGCAACCAATAGTTCACTGTTATGGCGCAGCCACTTAAACCGCTCCACTGTCGAGGCATATCATATTAAATGAGCAAATGTAATATATATTGATTTCTATTTTTAGAACTGTGCAGTTCGATTGACGCGCTGTATTTAACAAACAAGAAAACATTTCATAAATCACTAAGAACGCAACAATTAGGCGAAAGTCAGTTTAAACATGTATTTCAATACAAATACAAGGTTACATATCTAACTTCATCAGAGTGGATTTTCAACAATCGACCGTAATCAGTGGTACACCAACTAGCAGACGTCAGAAGAATATTAATAAACAAAAACATTATTAGGTTAAAATCAACTTACGTGTCAAATCCGTTGCAGAAATATGAAAAAAAATCACAATCTATGCAGTGAAGTAAACGGCAAAAACACGCATACGGTTATTTTATTCCATGGATGAAAATCAATCTGGGGAATCTGCGTCCGAGACGTGGTGTGATAATTAGTCCGTACCATTGTTGCTAGGAGGAGGTAAACAAACTTTTCGTAGCATCAATTACAGGACAAAAATGCTGATATTTTAATATGCAAAGCATGTTTGTGCTACAAAATGCATATAATATAATAAACATCAATAATCAAAGTAACGACTTATTTATTCTTTTGTTGATATATAATTAAACATATTGGTGATTTCCTTGTTAAAACCACATTAAAGCGTTGGCAAGAGAATAACACCGCTGGATCAGTTATTAAAATCTTAAAATTCATTGTGGGCACAGCCCTCGACCATCCTAATTCTTTCCCTAAACAACACATTATGATGTACAATTTCATATTTGTTGATCATATTTTGATCGACGAGTGTGCCCATTCTGAAAATATCAAGTTTACTGGGGGACATCGATACCAAATGGTGCACAAATAAACCATTAACTTCACTCGTTGATGAAATATGCTTCCATGTTTAAAAGCACAAAGGTTACCAGATAACAAAACTACAAAAAATATCGCACAAATGTAATTGTTGAGATAATTAGAAATTTTAGGCCAATATTGACCATTCGTGCCTCTACTCCTTGAAATATAACCACAGCAACCACTGGATATAATGTAAACCCTCGCAATACTACTATTAACATCTCAACATTATACAATATATATATATGCACAGTTTCACATGTTCATTATATAACATACAACATAATAGTAATGATAAATGAGATTATTAAAGGCTACAAAAGTTAAGATGATCTGAAAAAAAACAACAGACACCTCACATACATGCAAGAATGAAATATTTTTTATTCGGCATTATTTAGGTCCTATAATTATTTTTGAATGTATCTATATTAGATATACAACGTATATTTACAGTTTCGTTATGTAATTGAGACATTGTGTTGGTATATAGAAACTTGTTTAAATCAACTTCCTTTATTCATATAATGAATATACCATGAACTAATCATATATAACAAAACAACTGTTTTACGAAATATAAACCTGTAACCAACTTATTACATAGCTATATGGGATTGATCATGCCTCATAGAAATTGACAAAGACTCATAGATGTTCACGTTCAATGCATCATTTAAACACATCATACTGAATGTGTTGTATTTGATTGGTTTCTTCCCTCGAACAACGTCATTAATGTGAAATATAAATCTGTACCACCAGCATAATCTGGAAGACACATCTGTGTCACCCGCATATCCATAACAACACCATTGTTTCAGCCATGAACAACTCTACAATACTTTAATTAAAGGCAATAACACTACAACGATAGCATAGTTTTAGATTTAAAACTTATTTAAAGTGTGCAATGATATTCATGATAGAGGCAACTTTTGTGGGTAGAAATCAGGAAGGGAAACTATTATGAGTTCAGTCCTGCACTATACAGCTTTCCAATAATACATAGTATATGGTTACGTTTACCATGCATCAAACTTAACTCCATTGCTATGTAGACGGTGTATTAAGTCGCCATGTGTTTATCAATATACAATATATAGTAAAGTTGTACATGTAGTATGACTTTTGATGATAGTTTGCATTCCGGAAAATGCACACAAGTATTCTTTAATATGAAAAGTATTTTTGGAAAGGAGAGAAAAATAAAAACTTAATTTTATGGGCTTTTATTAAATCTCGATAGCATGAGGTATATTTGATTATTATCGTTGTATACATGTGTTTCTTTTTTAAAATTAACGCTTTTGCACTTAGCTTGATTTATCGGACCAACATGTACAATTTGACAGTACCAAAAGTTAAAAAAACATCATTATTTTTCAACTTGTTTACAAAATTATAGCAGTATTAGTTGAAGGACGGTATATCGATAAAACAGTGTTTCAACTTGATATAATATGTATATGTAGTATAAAAAATATTGCTAAAAAGAAAAATTTAATATGGCTATTTTCTAGGGTATATATCGCCTTAAAGTCTTATTATATACATTTAAGAGCCGTCAAGTTAGTCACGCCATCCCATTCAGTGTCTGTAACCGTCATTTCTATACCTCCGGGGGTTTCTTTATTTATTAAGATGATTAAACTTTCCATTCATTAATAATTAAAACTTAATCTCAGCCATCTTCCGACAATGTTATCAGCATGCATTCATTGATCAACCTCAGTGACTCCCAGCCGTCTTCCGACAATTTTAACAGCATGTAGTCAATGATCAACCTCAGTGACTCCCAGCCATCTTCCGACAATGTTAACAGCATGTAGTCATTGATCAACCTCAGTGACTCCCAGCCACCTTCCGACAATGTTAACGGCATGTATTCATTGATCAACCTCAGTGACTCCCAGCCATCTTCCGACAATGTTAACAGCATGTAGTCATTGATCAACCTCAGTGACTCCCAGCCATCTTCCGACAATGTTAACAGCATGTATTCATTGATCAACCTCAGTGACTCCCAGCCATCTTCCGACAATGTTAACAGCATGTAGTCATTGATCAACCTCAGTGACTCCCAGCCATCTTCCGACAATGTTAACAGCATGTATTCATTGATCAACCTCAGTGACTCCCAGCCATCTTCCGACAATGTTAACGGCATGTAGTCATTGATCAACCTCAGTGACTCCCAGCCACCTTCCGACAATGTTAACAGCATGTATTCATTGATCAACCTCAGTGACTCCCAGCCGTCTTCCGACAATGTTAACGGCATGTATTCATTGATCAACCTCAGTGACTCCCAGCCATCTTCCGACAATGTTAACAGCATGTATTCATTGATCAACCTCATTGACTCACAGTCATCTTCCAACAATGTTAACAGCATGTATTCATTGATCAACCTCAGTGACTCCCAGTCATCTTCCGACAATGTTAACAGCATGTATTCATTGATCAACCTCAGTGACTCCCAGCCATCTTCCGACAATGTTAACAGCATGTATTCATTGATCAACCTCAGTGACTCCCAGCCATCTTCCGACAATGTTAACAGCATGTATTCATTGATCAACCTCAGTGACAAACAAGCGTGTTAGGTTCCAGCCATATTCCGACAATGTTAACAGCATGTATTCATTGATCAACCTCAGCGACAAACAAGCGTGTTAGGTGCCAGCCATCTTCCGACAATGTTAACAGCATGTATTCATTGATCAACGTCAGTGACAAACAAGCGTGTTAGGTGCCAGCCATCTTCCGATAATGTTAACAGCATGTAGTCATTGATCAACCGCAGTGCAGCATGTAGTCATTGATCAACCGCAGTGCAGCATGTAGTCATTGATCAACCTTAGTGCAGCATGTAGTCATTGATCAACCGCAGTGCAGCATGTAGTCATTGATCAACCTCAGTGCAGCATGTAGTCATTGATCAACCTTAGTGCAGCATGTAGTCATTGATCAACCTCAGTGCAGCATGTAGTCATTGATCAACCTCAGTGCAGCATGTAGTCATCGATCAACCTAAATGCAGCATGTATTCATTGATCAACCTCAGTGCAGCATGTATTCATTGATCAACCTCAGTGCAGCATGTATTCATTGATCGACCTCAGTGCAGCATGTAGTCATTGACCAACATCAGTGCAGCATGTAGTCATTGATCAACCTCAGTGCAGCATGTATTCATTGATCAACCTCAGTGCAGCATGTAGTCATTGATCAACATCAGTGCAGCATGTATTCATTGATCAACCTCAGTGCAGCATGTATTCATTGATCAACCTCAGTGCAGCATGTAGTCATTGATCAACATCAGTGCAGCATGTATTCATTGATCAACCTCAGTGCAGCATGTATTCATTGATCAACCTCAGTGCAGCATGTATTCATTGATCAACCTCAGTGCAGCATGTATTCATTGATCAACATCAGTGCAGCATGTAGTCATCGATCAACCTCAGTGCAGCATGTATTCATTGATCAACCTCAGTGCAGCATGTATTCATTGATCTACATCAGTGCAGCATGTAGTCATTGATCAACCTCAGTGCAGCATGTAGTCATTGATCAACATCAGTGCAGCAGGTATTCATTGATCAACCTCAGTGCAGCATGTATTCATTGATCAACCTCAGTGCAGCATGTAGTCATTGATCAACCTCAGTGCAGCATGTAGTCATTGATCAACCTCAGTGCAGCATGTAGTCATTGATCAACCTCAGTGCAGCATGTATTCATTGATCAACCTCAGTGCAGCATGTAGTCATTGATCAACCTCAGTGCAGCATGTAGTCATTGATCAACCTCAGTGCAGCATGTATTCATTGATCGACCTCAGTGCAGCATGTAGTCATTGATCAACATCAGTGCAGCATGTAGTCATTGATCAACCTCAGTGCAGCATGTATTCATTGATCAACCTCAGTGCAGCATGTAGTCATTGATCAACATCAGTGCAGCATGTATTCATTGATCAACCTCAGTGCAGCATGTATTCATTGATCAACCTCAGTGCAGCATGTAGTCATTGATCAACATCAGTGCAGCATGTATTCATTGATCAACCTCAGTGCAGCATGTATTCATTGATCAACCTCAGTGCAGCATGTATTCATTGATCAACCTCAGTGCAGCATGTATTCATTGATCAACATCAGTGCAGCATGTAGTCATCGATCAACCTCAGTGCAGCATGTATTCATTGATCAACCTCAGTGCAGCATGTATTCGTTGATCAACATCAGTGCAGCATCAAGTCATTGATCAACCTCAGTGCAGTATGTAGTCATTGATCAACCTCAGTGCAGCATGTAGTCATTGATCAACCTCAGTGCAGCATGTAGTCATTGATCAACCTCAGTGCAGCATGTAGTCATTGATCAACCTCAGTGCAGCATGTAGTCATTGATCAACCTCAGTGCAGCATGTAGTCATTGATCAACCTCAGTGCAGCATGTAGTCATCGATCAACCTCAGTGCAGCATGTAGTCATTGATCAACATCAGTGCAGCATCAAGTCATTGATCAACCTCAGTGCAGCATGTAGTCATTGATCAACCTCAGTGCAGCATGTAGTCATTGATCAACCTCAGTGCAGCATGTATTCATTGATCAACCTCAGTGCAGCATGTAGTCATTGATCAACCTCAGTGCAGCATGTAGTCATTGATCAACCTCAGTGTAGCATCAAGTCATTGATCAACCTCAGTGCAGGATGTAGTCATTGATCAACATCAGTGCAGCATCAAGTCATTGATCAACATCAGTGCAGCATGTAGTCATTGATCAACATCAGTGCAGCATGTAGTCATTGATCAACATCAGTGCAGCATGTAGTCATCGATCAACCTCAGTGCAGCATGTAGTCATTGATCAACATCAGTGCAGCATGTAGTCATTGATCAACGTCAGTGACAAACAAGCGTGTTTGGTGCCAGCCATCCTCCGACAATGTTAACAGCATGTATTCATTGATCAACTTCAGTGACAAACAAGCGTGTTAGGTGCCAGCCATCTTCCGATAATGTTAATAGCATGTATTCATGGATCAGCCTCAGTGACAAACAAGCGTGTTAGGTGTCCACATAAATACAGACGTCAGTATTTTGATGCAGCGGTTGTGACGAAATGCTAGTCTACCTATTGAATCATGAAATATTATCAAAACATGTATTTGTTGTTACATTTGAATATAGTATTATATCATTAGGTGTGCAGTGATATATCTGATGTTGCTAATACAATGGTCGTACTTTGGCGCTCCAAATTGAGTGTCTCACAGTGCCTGAATTTGGCGCGAGGACTTAGCAACACAGAACGCATTCGTCAAAAGTTATTAACTAAGTTTTTAGAACTTGTTTTACAAGAGAAGTAAAGTAAATAACTTCAACTTAAAATGAAAATTAAACTAAAATTAGTAAAACAGATATTATCGCACAAAGTTCATTTGTATGTACCATATCAACTACATAGAATATCGGTGAAATAGCTGTATTTTGACGTTGGACATGCAAACTACTTGGTTTACAGAATGTGCTATGGCAAGGCATGCACTGATTATTGCACTGAGCTTTCCATTATCCGACGTAGAACAAAATCAATTACTACGCAGTGTACAAAACAAGACCATATGCATAGTGCTTTAGACGGATCCTTTTATTAGATTCATTGTTTAATTACTTTGACAATAATTGCGCATCCTGCATTTTATCCCTGACGTCTAATTTAATGAGTAATAATTGTTCTTTTGTATCAGATAAAATCTGGATAAGGACGACCATTTTGTGCTTTGATTTATAACTGCATAGTATGGATCCACAGACACTTGCTGTCAATCAACACAAGTCTATAATGGATGTGCAATGTCTTTGCGTACATCTCACTTCAACTGAACGTTTCGTTTTTATGAGATGTACACTGATACAGAATGTACAAAATAAATAAGAACAACATACACTATTCTGTTGTCTATGTACGAACAATGCAAACAATGCATTGAACGTTGATTTGGTACACAATGCTCTCCATCGTCTCAAAAATGATGTACGACTTTTAAGTAAACATTTAGAGCTGAGTTTAGTGTTTTCGTACGTTTATTAGTCACTCGGGACAACGTTGCGTGCGTGTTAATCACATTCTAAACAGAGGAGATGCGATCCAAGACGCCAAGTCGTTGGCCTGTTATTGTCTGTCTGACAAGGTCGTGATCACCGTAGGACAAAAATTATGTTGTCTTGGGTCAAGACAGAAATAGTAGTTGAGATATTGATAAGTCGGTATTGTATGATATATGCACAATACTAAAGGCAAACAGAATGACCGATGTTTGTAACATTCTACCAAAAATATAATAAGGAACAATCACGCAGTTTACTCTCACAGGAAATCTCCATGAATGCCTAGGAAACTGCTAACATAGACTTTATATTAACATTGTCGCTAATACCACACTAAATCAAAGAAGTAGCAATGTGTCTAGAGCCATTCAACTAACCTTACAGCTCTATTTATAGAATGGTATTTTCTATTTTCTTGTTGTTAATTCTGTAAACTTCAGCTATCACACCTTAGTTGCTGTACGGTATTGATATTTAGAACGCGATTTTATATAAGTGAACGAATGGTTGACTCTGCCAGAGGTTGAATGAACTCGTTTGATTAGTACCGAAATGGATTGCTCCTACCTAAAATGAAACTAACAAGTTAAAACAAATATACCCAATTTGCCCGTGGTGATCAATATAATTTTATTCGTTTGAAACATCAATAAATGTTAGACAATTAAGGAAACTTAGTTGCGAATATAATTATTCCTGAACAATTTATTTTTTTCATTTTTCTTATCCTTCGGCTGTTAATTATATCTGTTGGTTATTTATGGTAGAAACTGTTCGATAATGACACAGTTGTGTAATTTAAATGGCAAACTGCGTGATGAAAATATGTCATTAATTCTTGAAATACAGAATTACACCCGATATTCACTGAAGGCGTGATATAGTTTCCCGTAAAATACTGTGATAAAATTGCATTGCTAACTCTTTCGTGTTTTGTTTGTTTTAATGGTATATTAATTTGGTGAAACTCTGCTGAAATTTTAAGTCTAAATTTTAATGGAGGCGTAATTCTAGGACTTGTTGTAGACTTTGGTATAAAATTATGTACGAAGAAATACATTCTTCCTGTCAGATTTATGTAACTTCGTAGTGAATGAATAAGACCAGCGTTTATATATTGGTGCTCTTAGATGGGCAAAGTATGTCATCTGCATATATGGACAAATTGTATTGATCTCTCCGAGTTACATTGGTAATGGTATGTTCTGTTTCATTACGCCAGAGTGTTTGCTTAATGTGAGTGATTTCGATGTTTGAACCAGAAAATTTCGGCGATATCTTATAAGTTGATGGATGAGTGACACTATCTGACTAACATCGAGAATCTTTGTCAGAAATGTTATAATGTAATCTGAAAATAATAGCAACAAGCTAAATCAACTCGTAATACCTTCAAGTCAATGTATTTGTTCATTGTATGACTAATCATTTAATGCTTTTTTCGGCGCAGCTGTACTAACATGGTTTTGCTATTTGCATATCAGTGTTGTGTAAAACAATTAAATATTACGTTAACCACCAAGGCACTTTCCCTTCAAACGAACAACGTTTGCAACCTTGACGCGGATTGGTTAACCTTTCGATAAAGGGTACGTTACCTTACCGAAATCCACTGAATTTGGTGACCAGCAATCGTAACAGCTCGGAATTGTTTATGTTGCACAACACATGTTTACCTGCATGTTTAGTTTTGGTTTGATGGTATTACAAAACGAAACATTAAATACATACGGTATGCACGCATTAAACAGACTGAGAGGACATGTTGTCTGCCAAAGCGTTCGTGTTTTTTACTAAAACACACTCTTTGTGTTGGTGTTTTAATGAGTTTGTAAGAAACAGATGGTGCTTTGTTGTTTTCCTGAGACATTTAAAAGACGAACGACGTGTACGGAACGCTCCGAAATGAGTATCGTAGTAAACTTGATGCTCGCAATTACGGTAGTGTGTTTGAACATGTTATGTTTCAACATTTTACCTTGGATCGACGAGGAAATACATTTATTGTAAACAAATATGGATGCATCATTGAGGGATGTGAAAGTTCTGGGAGGCTCTACTCTTGACGCTATCAGATACACATTGGAAAAGAGAAAGCACACTCATTATGCTGAGCATTAAATGTTATCATAAACGGATTATTCGGTAATCTTTAAAATGTCCCTTTTATTGGTTATCCGTTAGACACGGGTATGAAAAAGCGTCCATTCTTACACCAGGATTGATTCTGATATTTTACTAATTGTGTCGACCTGAAGAAGATGAACTTTAAGCAATGAAAGTCTCTTAAATGTCAACACTCTCAGTATGTAACCCCTGAATAGATTGTGTAATCAATACAAACATGATGTCTGAGGAAGGGAACTGTATTCTTCATATAAGTCGCTTCTGATTGCAGTAACTATATTATTTTATTCAATGAAACACATTACACAGGGAAATGTGATGCAACATTGCCGTCTAATTCCAATACACACTTTCTCTATAACTCTAGCCAACCCCCGTAGTTATACAACTACCCATTCCTTATTTCATGGACGAATTAATACCGGGTGCAAATCCCCGTCGTCGTCTGTCATTTATATCTCCACATCAACAATAGTTTGCCTGTTTCTCAAGACTGTTTTGTCGCTCTCCACATCCTTTGTTACCATTCATACCATATGATATTTGCAAGAAGGCGGTCTTTAATGTGCTCCCCTTGTTATGGATCATTCAATCGGTCGTTTTTCGGGATACACGCGACACTGAAACATGTTTACCCTATCCAGTTAGTACTTGCTTGAAACTTTAAATAACTGACGATATCAACTGGTTGCAATATATGATAGACTTACTGTTAAGATACCATCTCTACAGAGTAGACTAGAAACGTTTTAATGTAAACGATTGCTGTGAGTATTTTGACGCGAAGAAATATAATCTGGTGATTCAAAATAATGGCCGAGCAATACAGCACATAATTGTGTTATCAAAGTAAATCATTTCCTTGCAGCACCTAATACAAAAAACGAAATTTAACTTTGTTAAATCTACAAAACGAATTTAAACATGAGGGTCAATTATTGAATTTTTTACGTTAGCATGAGAAATGCGGGATGATGCATCACGAAAACTAATTATATTAACAAATTGCATTACAGTTTGGAATAATTGAACAAAATAGAAAGGGTAATATTTGCACTTGGTTTTAAGTATGTGGTAAAAAATAGTAAACATAAAGCAGAGGCTCGGAAATTGTCCTGTCCAGGTGACCAGGGTAGATCGCTCTGGTTTGCGAGAATACAACTCATTCTTCAGCCTCAGTTTGTAAAGAAATGTTGATATTTATTCAACCTGTCTATATTTCATTCATGTACCATGGCTAGGTATCGCAGGTAGTGTTTCCGTAAGTAATGTAACTTAGCACATCCCTCAAATGAACCAAAAGTGAAACATACAGAAATGTTCGTTTAAAGAAGAGAAGAAATCCGTCCCGTGGGTGATATTCTATAGACTAGTATTGATTTCTTCCAGTTGCCCATTAATTATGTGTTAATGTTCAATTACAATATTCTATTTTAATTAAGTCTCGCATGAAGCAATGCAATGGTTGTGTTTCAGGGTTATTGCATTATTGCTGTTGTGTCAAATGAACAGTAAGTAAACTATTGTATAAGAATAAAGACAACACTACCATTCTTGATGTTTAATAAGTACGTTGCTTGTCCTTATTTATGTATGAAGTCAGAGTGATGTATGACTCATCAGGAAACAATTGTATAAAACCGAGCTACGTTAAGTACACTTGTCTTCATTTAAAACATTAACCCCTGCAAATGTCTCGTTTCACTAGTTGTTTACTTCTGAGAATATTTTAAATGATAAATCCAAACATATTTTCTTAAATAAATTGAATTATTTCGTTGGAATATCTGGGATAATAACACAGCTGCGTGCCTTAAATTGGATTTTATCCGATGACAATGTATCATTAATTCCTTAAAATATCAAAATCTGGCTTGTTTTATAGAATGACTGTAATGGGATTGTCTGAAGTAGCTTGGATCAATGCGCCTTCTTATTTTCCTCTGTTTCGATTTTGTTCAACTGTGATTTGAAACCATATGCATTCTTAAACTTTCTATAATTTGATAGCGGTAGAATGTGGAGGTTCGCGTGTGGGATCTGTGGCATTCTTTGTAGAAACAGTTCACGAATTGATTCATTCCAGTACTTTCTTTTAATTGAATTGCAGATACCGAAACAATATCAAAAATAGTAGTTATACATTATCTTGAATGATAATTTACTTTGGGGATCATTTTACTCTGTATAAGGACTACTGCTTGGCAATCTAACATCGTACACTCTTTTCTAGAAAACAGAGAAAATACGTAACTACGGGGAACGCCACATACATAAGACAATGCCTCCCCACGAATATCTCCGGAAAAACAACAATCCACAAAACATAAGGCACTAAAGGAGGTCAAACGGTACACATATTAAGGAACTGAGGCGCAAGGAATGGCCCAGCAGACCACAAGGAATAACTAGGAGAATCAAAGTGGACAGTAAGGGAACGGGAGGTGGGAATTAATGGATGGAAAAGATCACAGGACAAGTCAAAACAACTGGCCTTAATAGGCCAAAAATGGGCAGGAAACAATCTGAACACTGTATTAAGTGACATAATTGCACAGGGGAAAGGGAAACATAAAACATTCATAACACAAACAGAAACAACAATCATATAGCGAATTACAGCCTTGGAACTGTCAGTAAAAAATACTGGGGGTTTAAATCGATTTAACAGCTAGCTAACCTCACACCTTATCGCTATATGGTCATTGATTTCCAACATATATACATAAATTGACTAAGTAGGCAGTAACTAATCATTAAAATAAACCAACCATCACGTACATGTCAACAGACATACAGTAACTAATCGAGCACGGAGGAACAAGAGGAACATTTCTTTAATACAATACTCTTGAGTAAATCATGCCTTGTTAAACCATAACGATGAGATCGGTAATATAAACCGAGGCATCCATGTTTTACAGATACATACAACTGAACGACAACAGCATGGAACCGTCAAAGATATACCTGGCCCATCTGAACCCTAAACATTTAATGGGCTTCATCCAGTATTGTTGTTACATTGGCTAAAACATCCTAAATAAGAACCATTGCAATGTATAACCGATTAAAACGATCTTGTTTCATCTTTTTACTAAGAGACAAAACCTGTAGAAGACCCGCTTGTTAAAAAAAGTTATGATACAAACTTCTTTTATGACAAATACAGAGGAATACATTATAAGTATATTCTTGAATTTGCATATTTACTGATTTTCTTTAACTATCAACAGTATATTTTCATGTTTGTTTAGGTAAACAAATGAACACAAAAATGAGCTTAATATAACTTTAAGAAGCACCGTAACGTACACAGACTGGGAAGTAATTTCAATATTCCCATCGATATGGAGTGCCATCATATTCCCATGGGAACAAACTCAGTGCTAATTTAATGTTTCTTATATGTCTACAGTGAAACATCTTATTTTATCGGATTTTCATTTACTGTCAGAAAGCATTAGTATAAATCTGGAGTTTTCAGAAATAAACTGCAGAAAGTTATTTCAAGTCGAAAGCACATAGTTCGGTGGCATGAACACTTAGACTAGAAAATTCAGTTTCAAGATGTGAACCGAGTTTCTATATAATGATATTACACTATTGCTCACAATATGAATTGTTATCCGATGTTGATCATTATCACATTCGTATTCAGTTTTTATAACAATACAAAACAAACGGGCCCACCCCATTGTTATGGTGAGATGATTTTTTGTCTAGAGAGGACAGACCCTGTTACCGGTACAAAAAAAATGTATTACACTTTTGACAGTAGAGCCGGAAGTAATAAAGCGATTATTTAATATTTACCCAAAATGTAATCTAGTCAGATCAAGTGTTTTGTATTGAGTCTGCGTAATTAGTCTGACTGGAAAATATTAACAGTTCTATTTCATCACAATTTTCCTAATTTGTCTACACAGTATGGTGATTCCATTCTATAAGCTGGAAGCCTAAACATACTTTGAATACTAGATAATATAAAGGCTGAATTGACTGAAATTATATGCGGTTATATTTTGAAGTGTGCATTGTGTATATAGTTAATGGTACCAAATTGCAGTATGTGATTAAAGTAAAATAGGATAATTACGATTGACAAATGCACAGTGATTAGTATTTACAACTCTGCTAGCAACGAGGTCCATGGTGAAATACGCGCTCTACCTTTCCAGTGTTAGAAACGTGCAAATACAGTTGCTTTTGTTTTTGTCCCAATGACTAATGCCCCCTTTACACACACGGAGATCGTTGGGCAACAATTGAGCGATACAAAATTGGCCCGATCTCTCGACGATCTTTCAAAGCCCCGAAAAAGTCGTTTCAATGTGTCAATGCTTGGGAGATCCTTGTGCGCTCGTTGTGCGATCAAAATACTATTTTTGGCCAACTTTCGTGGCGATCTATAGAGATATTGGAGCCCTTATTGAAAGACCCTTGATAGATCAATGGATACTAAGCCTCCTGCAGCTACCACAAGGAGTGCTTGTTTTGCGACAATGAGCGATCACGGGGAGATCTACGGAGATCACTGAAAGATCAGGTGCGACCAAGAGAGATCAATAAGAGACCGGAAGAGATCGCTGAGGGATCATCGAGAGTTCCTTGGGCGACCAAGGAGATTGCGTCCAATGAAAAAATCCCTGAGAGATCATTGGGAGATCAATGAGACTGTTAAGCGCTCCTTTGGCGCTCCTTGACAGACCGTTGAGAGATTGCTTTCCTCGGCGACCGTTGAGAGATTGATTTGGACCGAGTCTAAACGTCGAGGAGACCGTGGCGACCATGGAATTCACCGGAAGATCATTGAGAGACCATGGCGATTGCAGGGCGCTCATTGAAAGATCGTTGAGAGATCTGGCCATTTTTCATCGCTCAACGGCCTCTCAACGGTCGGTGGCTCTGTGTAAAGGGGGGTTTAAGGGGGGGGGGGGGGGGTTTAACGAACAACAAGAATTCTGGTTTAGAATTCAAAACTATTGCTACAGTGGTAAAATTCAGACACATCAGCATCGATGTCGAGTATATCATACATCCATATCATAGTGGTTATAATTTGTTTCTTCAGGTACAGACGGTCGTGGGTTTGATTCCAAGTCGCCACATAACAAAGTCGTATATCGTTTAGGAAAAAGTATTGATACTCTCAAGAAAGTGTCGATAACAAAAATACAATAAATATTGTAAAATGCTAAGAACTAGATTGACTTTGTCATAAAGATAATTTGTTTTATATTTGATTAACAATACACAGAATGACTGAGTAAATTATTACAAAACATTACACTATGCGATATAAATGTTTAAGGCCAGGTGTGTATATAATGCAATGAAAATGTTGTAAATGCATCTAAAATCTAAGATTATACACATATAAGGAGGAAGGTTATCCATTTCAACACACTTGGTCGAATCCGGACCTACACCTAAGTAGAGTTCCGTTTACTATTACAGTACAAAACAGAAAAGCAATGCTTATGTCATTTATATAAAAATATCAACTGTATACTGAACGTAGACTCGTATGTGGAAATTTATATAAAATCCGTTTATTACTTCTATAAAACTGGACTATTTGTTTAGTATAAGCAATACATGTATAAACGTCTACATGATTCATACAAGCACAATAACTGTGGTTATTAAGCAAGAGGGCCAAGATGGCACCAAATCCATACGATCGAAAAGAAGAAACAGTAAACAATAAAAACATACAAAATATAATCAACATGAGTTAAAAAAAATGTCTTTAACTGTTGACACATGAAGAAATACGACACCGTTTGTCTGATCAAGTGCCTATAGCTCTACATGTATCGATTCATTCGGAAATCCTCGGCCAACTACGTCTAGATGTTCGTAGAGTAATGAAGTGGTACGGAAATATCCGAGAGCTGCCGAGAATGGTATCGATCCTTACTGATCTATGATATAACTTGACAACATTTTATTGATATACACATTTGCACAGCTTCACATTCCTATGTACTAATATACCTATGTTCTACAGGCATTATCATGTGCTCACCGTTTCATGTATAGTGGATCTGTCCAGTGTTAGTCTGTTCGTTTTGTTTGGATATTGATAGGTTAAGTGCAAAGTAAAATGACATTGCAATAGTGCTAAAAGGTGAAATGCCCAATTTTTCCGTACTAAAGTATGCCAAACGGTCAATTTTACGTCAAGAATTGACAAAAAACACCTTCATGTGAATTACATGGTATTTACCAAGTTAAAGAAGAACTTAACGTCTTATTTAGCGATATAGAAAGAGACAGAGGGCAATCAAGCTGAATGAGGCGGATATTTATTGTGTCACAGTGCAAAGTTCATGTTTTATTAAAGTATTTGAACTGAACAACCGGAATCTGTCGCACGAATAATCGGAATGTAGAGTGTATGCACACATGTAAATGAGCAGCCTAGTTGAATGATGCTTTCTGTAAACTAACCTTTTATGATAAGTCCTATAAACATTTAGACTGGAACTAAACAGCATCACAATAGACAAGTATGTCAAAGTCTGTTACTTTGCATTCACCAAGTCATAAATACAAGTAAAGCATCTCAAGACGCTTGTCTTAGACAATTGTGCTTGATCTGTCGTTAAGAAGACTCATAAATATATAATACTTCTCCACGAAAGACATAAAATGACAAAACAGTAGCCTCATAAATCTGAAAAAAAATAATTTCGGACGAAATTATTCACCATCCTGCAATATAAATGTCTAGAGAATTCCATGTTGTACACAAATGATAGCAGCGTGCGGTTGTAATTTATCGAACAACTTAAAACTCTGTTTTTTTGTAGAAAAAGAAACAATGGCGCGTGTTTATGTACTCCCATACATACATCTATCACGGATTTAACGCATTCAATCACATGTAACAGACACTTCTGACTCCAATATTCTGTTTTGTTCCAGAAAACAATATTCTGAATTATAGTATAAAGTTCGAAAATAATGCTGTAAAGGATGTTTTAAATAAGACTTAATAAGGCGATTATACGCACGTTTATTTGGTTTAACATGCACATTCAGGCATTTTCCATTGAATTTCAGCATTTGAATGCACAAGATGGAAAAACAAAAGAAATATAGAGAGTCACGTGGTTCATACCGAACTATGTAAAGTGTACACTGTGTTTTACGCCCAATCTACAAGTTAGAGTCATTCGGAGACATAGTCTGCTTGTGGCAGATACAGTGCTTGCCGCACTCCGGTACCACGCCATAGATCATGCCCTATCACACAACCATTATACCGGACCGACCAGTTCTAGCACTACCCTTGTAGAGCAGGGTAGATAACTACTAGTGGCATATTTACTACCTTTGTAAGTTTTGACCGTTGTCCGATCTAGTGACATTCCAAATTGGCGGCGAAAAACTTTACCATTGAGCCACCAGACCAGTCGATCTTTATTGAATTATTGAACTATTCTATGGAAAGATACGAACTGAATTTAATTTGCATACTACCGTATAAATAATCTCTTGTATAGCAAAACGTCAGCGAATTTGCGCATCAAAAAGTTAAACATGAACATAGGCTATATAGGGAATGTGTAAGACAAATCCCGAGAGAAGCATATTTTTAAAGCTTAAATTTAATATTACAATTTAGTGCAAATGGAGTTCCCCTATGACAATGGTAATGCATACAGCGTTGCTCATTCTCTTTGATAATTCGTGGAGGATATAAAAATAATATAAAGAGTTATCAGGTGTTCCACTAGGTGCTGAACCTCAGGGTCATTGTGACATGTTTGGACTGGATTTTACCATTTTATAGTCAAATTAGCTATAGTTAAGAGAAAAAATTACCATTCAGCCAGAATTCTGAGGGTCAAATTGTTGCTTTTGGGAAGTTGTAGCGGACAAAGATATAAGATCCGTAGACTGCACTCATCCAACCATGCCATGTATATCAAACTTTACTATAAACGCCTATATACGCCTTAGCTTCATATAAACATTTCTACACATTGCAGGATCTGTACTCCCGCGTCCATTCAACCTCTAATGATCCATGTGATAAAAGTAACACTATGATACAGATGAATTCCATTACCAATCGGTTAACAGATGACAATATGATAGAATATCCGTATTGTAATGTTTTGGTTTTGTAAATGGTTAATGGACAAAAACAGAGATATGAATTCTCGTTTTGTTAATGGTTAATGGACAATAACAGAGATATGAATTCTCGTTTTGTTAATGGTTTGATAAGACATTCCTGGAAAAACATTTAGTTTCTCGTTTATCAAATTTGCAAATATGAAATATGTGTTACCAAAATGTAAAGTGGATCTACCAAGATAGCATATTGCTATAACGGTGTTAATAAGGAAACCTATGTTTGTAGAACGTGAAACAACACTTCAGTGTTTCAAAAGACTAGCACGACATTTGAAAAAACATTAGGGACATACATAAGGTCATTTCTTAATGATAACATTTATATAATACTGTGAACATATGCCTGCGAAAACGATTCGACATGAACTATTTCTGTCTTTTCCGAATCCCTTGTAACGAATTATTGGTGACATTGTGATGTATATGATAAGTTTAGCACTGAAGACATTATGACTTTAACGCAGTGTAAAACATTGAGTTCAAATCTTGAGATTAACGCCCGGACAACAAAGTTGTTTTCTGTCATGAAATAGTACATATCAACAACAAAGTAATGGACGGAGCCACAGTTTATAAGCGGTGTGTCAAAACAGTTCGGACAAAATGACGACAACATTCCCTATAACGTAGCAAAACAGTATCAGATCAATCCACAAATACGAACAAGTCTTGCTTCCAAGCTAGTGTACAGAACTACATGAACACGTACACGTTAAATGGTGTGTAACGATCTCGACAGCTAGATTTCAGTGAGATGTAACTGAGATACATCCGTCAGGTACTTCCGGTAGAGCAGGTAGACAATGGGTTGTAACATCAACTGATCGACCAATATGACTGAAATACATTGACACTCATAAAACAACCATTACCCCTTTACAGCGGAGTCGATATTGAAATCTACTTGTCTTTTTTACATGAGCGTTTATTGTATGATCAAGCATATCATAATTGAGTTTATGTATTCATTTTATAGAAACAACAGTCAACTGACGTATGTGAACCTTTGATTATTATAATTGATGATTAAATGGAAACGACCTTTCCCCATTGTCCATGTGAAGTAGCGACCTGCTCTCATGTGTGCCTTCTTGTTCTTCGTAGGAAGGAATATAAAACAAATGTACTGATATATTGGTAGGTATAGAACAGAACAGAACATACCATAACTTATATTTTTTCAAACACAGATTGCAGAACAATATGTTTTGCAATTACACGTGAACAAATGATATTATATTTATAAATGTATTTTACAATGACGTACATTTGTAAACACAAGGATTTGGAGGTGGGGATGGTGATCACACTTTATTATAGTCAGTTGAACGAATGATTTGCTCTGTGTATGAGTGCGATACCATGCCAATACAATAATGCGATTAATACTCTGACCTCTTGATGTCCTCCCATTAAAATAAACGGACTGTTTTCCCCAGAGGAATATCAAATGGTAAACGTTAACTCGGAACCAGTCAGATTTTTAGTTATCGTTGCTTTATTATAAAGCTGGTTAATATCTTATTCCTATGGGTACCAGCTGGTCGCTGGATTTCCGATTCTTAGATAAAATATAATCTACTTATTGACTATCAAATAAATGACAGAAGGCATTTGTGTATGAATGTAATAGAAAGTGACTGAAAGCAAAAAAGTGCATGGTTTACAGAAATATTTCATATTGCGGAAAGATAATGAAATTTAGATCCAATAAATTGTATAAGAATGCTATTTTCATCATTTTCATGCAAAGCGATTGAAATTGTGCATGTTTCATTATTTTCTAGCAAAGCGATTTAAATTGTACATGTTTCATTATTTTCTAGCAAAGCGATTTAAATTGTACATGTTTCATTATTTACTACTTTGTTTAAACTAAGTCCTGTCCAATTTATATATCAAACATGTTCCATTTCAATTATTCTATTGATGTTCTACACATGTCTGAATAAAAGTATCGGTAACACCTTACACACAGATTTACAAACACGTAGCTGCTAATTCACAAGTCGCAGGAACATTCAAAATGATCATGGAATATTTGAAAAGCCGCACACCGTCAGTTATTTTCAGCGTAGTTTTTACGCATCGTTACGATTGTACGAACCCCGACGACACAATCATGTGTTCAGTTAATATTGATATTACAATTCTGCTTTTTACTTATACGTTTTCGTTTGGTAATATTTTTCGACGCAGTCGTACTAACATGGTTTTGCTATTTGCATATCAGTGTTGTGTAAACCAATCAAATCTTACGTTAACCACCAAGGCAATTTCTCTTCACCCGAACAACGTTAGTAACCTTGACGCGGATTGGTTAAACTTTCGATAAAGGGTACGTTTACCTTACCGAAATCCACTGAAATTTGGTGAGTTTACCGAAATCCAGGTTGGATCTGGAGTGACCAGCAATCGTAACATCTCGGCATTTCTTTTATGCTGTACAACAAATCTTAAGCTTCAAATTGCCCCGACCACCTTTTTCAAGATATTTCTTCAGTTTATTGTTTGTCAATTTGCATTACATGCAATACTGAAACCCTACAATATATTTGTCATACAAGTGTGCGGGGAAAAGTCTAGAATACAGTCATAGGAAAATCAGTTTTCTGTATGTAGCATGTTTGATGAATCACCGATCATCTCTTTCCCGTAGTGTTTTATGATTAATACAAGTATTAACAAGTTTCATTCTTTAGTCATCTACATATATTGTATACATACTTGGTGTGGTTTTGTAATACATTTGCTTAAGTTGCCTTAACATACTAAGTTGTTTTAAAATCTCTCTGAATCAATACAGTCAAGTCTCAAATTGAATAATTTCAAATCCATCACTTTTACGTACAAAATATATTTTGTTGCATTTAAAGTTATAAAAGTACTGAAATTAAGTGATTTAGGTGTACAAAATCTCAGAAACATTTCACGTTTTATTATTTAATCGATACTAAATATCTGTATTTTTTGTATGAAGTTATATGTAGTAGACGACAAGAAACGGTAAACATCGAAAATGTGTATTGTGTGAAAAAATCATGATGGATGTTAATGAGGGCATTGCTGTAGATTTGTATTGTAGTACGCTGGTACCAGTGGTATTAACATCTGCAGTTACAATAGATACCACGGGTTGTTATATGACTCTGTAGTACGCTGGTACCAGTGGTATTAACATCTGCAATTACAATAAATACCACGGGTTGTTATATTACTCTGTAGTACGCTGGTACCAGTGGTATTAACATCGGCAATTACAATAGATACCACGGGTTGTTATATTACTCTGTAGTACGCTGGTACCAGTGGTATTAACATCTGCAGTTACAATAGATACCACGGGTTGTTATATGACTCTGTAGTACGCTGGTACCAGTGGTATTAACATCTGCAATTACAATAGATACCACGGGTTGTTATATTACTCTGTAGTACGCTGGTACCAGTGGTATTAACATCGGCAATTACAAAAGATACCACGGGTTGTTATATTACTCTGTAGTACGCTGGTACCAGTGGTATTAACATCGGCAATTACAATAGATACCACGAGTTGTTATATTACTCTGTAGTACGCTGGTACCAGTGGTATTAACATCTGCAATTACAATAGATACCACGAGTTGTTATATTACTCTGTAGTACGCTGGTACCAGTGGTATTAACATCTGCAATTACAATAGATACCACGAGTTGTTATATTACTCTGTAGTACGCTGGTACCAGTGGTATTAACATCTGCAATAACAATAGATACCACGAGTTGTTATATTACTCTGTAGTACGCTGGTACCAGTGGTATTAACATCGGCAATTACAATAGATACCACGAGTTGTTATATTACTCTGTAGTACGCTGGTACCAGTGGTATTAACATCTGCAATTACAATAGATACCACGAGTTGTTATATTACTCTGTAGTACGCTGGTACCAGTGGTATTAACATCTGCAATTACAATAGATACCACGAGTTGTTATATTACTCTGTAGTACGCTGGTACCAGTGGTATTAACATCGGCAATTACAATAGATACCACGAGTTGTTATATTACTCTGTAGTACGCTGGTACCAGTGGTATTAACATCGGCAATTACAATAGATACCACGGGTTGTTATATTACTCTGTAGTACGCTGGTACCAGAGGTATTAACATCTGCAATTACAATAGATACCACGGGTTGTTATATTACTCTGTAGTACGCTGGTACCAGTGGTATTAACATCGGCAATTACAATAGATACCACGGGTTGTTATATTACTCTGTAGTACGCTGGTACCAGAGGTATTAACATCTGCAATTACAATAGATACCACGGGTTGTTATATTACTCTGTAGTACGCTGGTACCAGAGGTATTAACATCTGCAATTACAATAGATACCACGGGTTGTTATATTACTCTGTAGTACGCTGGTACCAGTGGTATTAACATCGGCAATTACAATAGATACCACGGGTTGTTATATTACTCTGTAGTACGCTGGTACCAGAGGTATTAACATCTGCAATTACAATAGATACCACGGGTTGTTATATTACTCTGTAGTACGCTGGTACCAGAGGTATTAACATCTGCAATTACAATAGATACCACGGGTTGTTATATTACTCTGTAGTACGCTGGTACCAGAGGTATTAACATCTGCAATTACAATAGATACCACGGGTTGTTATATTACTCTGTAGTACGCTGGTACCAGAGGTATTAACATCTGCAATTACAATAGATACCACGGGTTGTTATATTACTCTGTTGTTTTCTAGTCCTATACTGTTCCCCTTTTTGTTATTTATTTTTATTTCAAGTTCACGGCGCTATTCCTTGACACGTTTACTCTCTAGGGAACTGAGTGGAGTCTTAGAAGTTTTAACTTCCTACGCTGCACTTACTCACACCTTGGCTATTTTACATTTGAAGTATTTCTGTGTTTGTTTTGAAATAGAATGTACACATTCTTTTCCTAGTAAATTGTGTAAATGTATCATTTTCATAGACAAGTACATCATTCTGTACTGTAGCATTGTCGCATATTGGTGCGCGTTTGCCGGGTTTGTTTGCTTCTTTAAGTTAAGCATTCTCTGTAGATAAAGATTTACAAGTCTGTTTTACAATGTATTCACTAAACCATAAACACAAATTAAGTTTCACTAGGCGCCTGTCTAAGCCAAAACTGCCTGTTCTGTCGTAAAGTAGAATCATAAATATATAATATTTCCCTACGAAAGACGTAAAATGACAAAACTGTAGCCTCATAAATCTGAGGAATTGTCTTGTCAGAAATTAATCACAATTCGCGTAATATGAATGTCTCGATATGTTCAACTTATACTCAAATAATGGTTGCGTGTGGAAATAAATCGTATAATTACTGAAATGTGTTCATTGTCAGATAAGTTAGTTAAGACTGGAAAATGTAGTACCACTGTCATGTTCACTAAATATCTTTCATGCTTTTAACCATCATTTTAACCGATTAAAGCGCAAGTTAAGTGATAGTTACGCATTGTAAGTTCTGATCATAAACAATACTCTCGAGCAGATTCCTGCCAAACCATGTCGCTGTGAGCCTGTCTGGCCAGAACCATGTCGCTGTGAGCCTGTCTGGCCAGAACCATGTCGCTGTGAGCCTGTCTGGCCAGAACCATGTCGCTGTGAGCCTGTCTGGCCAGAACCATGTCGCTGTGAGCCTGTCTGGCCAGAACCATGTCGCTGTGAGCCTGTCTGGCCAGAACCATGTCGCTGTGAGCCTGTCTGGCCAGAACCATGTCGCTGTGAGCCTGTCTGGCCAGAACCATGTCGCTGTGAGCCTGTCTGGCCAGAACCATGTCGCTGTGAGCCTGTCTGGCCAGAACCATGTCGCTGTGAGCCTGTCTGGCCAGAACCATGTCGCTGTGAGCCTGTCTGGCCAGAACCATGTCGCTGTGAGCCTGTCTGGCCAGAACCATGTCGCTGTGAGCCTGTCTGGCCAGAACCATGTCGCTGTGAGCCTGTCTGGCCAGAACCATGTCGCTGTGAGCCTGTCTGGCCAGAACCATGTCGCTGTGAGCCTGTCTGGCCAGAACCATGTCGCTGTGAGCCTGTCTGGCCAGAACCATGTCGCTGTGAGCCTGTCTGGCCAGAACCATGTCGCTGTGAGCCTGTCTGGCCAGAACCATGTCGCTGTGAGCCTGTCTGGCCAGAACCATGTCGCTGTGAGCCTGTCTGGCCAGAACCATGTCGCTGTGAGCCTGTCTGGCCAGAACCATGTCGCTGTGAGTCTACCTGGCCAGAACCATGTCGCTGTGAGTCTACCTGGCCAGAACCATGTCGCTGTGAGTCTACCTGGCCAGAACCATGTCGCTGTGAGTCTACCTGGCCAGAACCATGTCGCTGTGAGTCTACCTGGCCAGAACCATGTCGCTGTGAGTCTACCTGGCCAGAACCATGTCGCTGTGAGCCTGTCTGGCCAGAACCATGTCGCTGTGAGCCTGTCTGGCCAGAACCATGTCGCTGTGAGCCTGTCTGGCCAGAAAATGGTAGAACATTCGACCGAATTTGAAGTACATGCACATTGTGCAATCATTTCTGTAATGGCAGCAACGTGCGAAAATTAAGCTTACCTATTATACACCTGCTTCAAAGAGTGAAATGAGGGGTTATAAGGGAATCAGACGAGTTGTCCCGTCACTTGGTTTTCCATGATAGTTTTTGCAGATTTTATGAAACTTCACACAAATAATCTACGTGATGAGTTGTAGTGCGTGACATGATGTATCCGCTAATATTCAAGGTGGCCATCTTGGATTATGTTTTCGGCGTAGCTGTATAACATTGATTTTGACATACATTTTTACCAACCAAATATTGTACTCGAAGCGGGCTATTTAAAATCCGACTTATCAAATTTTCATCCAAGAGGCACCAAACGGGGATTTCGTTCACCCTCCTGGTTAACTTTTGGTAAGCATTTATTTTTGTATCTGACAAAGCGGTAGTACGGGGGAATTAATCACCTTCAGTGAGGCTCTTGTTTCAAATGTAATATTTCATTTCAGTAAAAAGAATTGTTCACCTTTATTTTGTAAATAACAATTTATCTTTTATTGACATTGCTAATTCTAGCTTTACACATTATGTACATTTTTATCATTATTACCGTCGGTTCTTGAAAAAGAATGACAACGAAAAGAATATATTTGTTTGTCCCATACATGTGCTTGTTTCATTGCAGTTTTGCACAGCGTTCAATTTCGTCTGAAGTACCAAACCGAAAATTCAGTTGCATTCTGTAATTGAAAAAGGTATTCATCTGTTAATCTAACAAGTGTTTTTGTAAACACGAAACAAAGACAAAACACATTACAATGAGACCAAATCAAAGTGATGGAACACACTCATACAAGAGCCGACGCTGTGCGCATAGTTATGAACCCAGTATTTAACTGAGGCGACTAAGACTTGTATTCATTTATTGAATATAATTATGTAAGACGGTGTCGTTCGACGAAGAACAGGCTTGAGTTGGTTAAGAATCAGGAATACTTAGTCACTGACTGTCAGTAACTAATAACACGGTGATAAAAAACGATATCGAGAGTTTTAATACATGATTAGTTTCTGTCATCTCAGTCGGAACGCATCCTGGGGCGTTAACAATACAGAATGCCTTCATGTAGAGTTGTTCACTGTAATTGATCACATCCCTGAGGTTATTGAGCAAAAACTGGAAATAATTATAACAGCAAAAAGAGACATCTGCATTACGTTGCATGGAAACATCTTTCCAAGATGCAATCTAGTCAAGTGTGAGGACATTCTCTTAAATCACTAGAAGACGCCTTTCAACGCAAGCATTTCATGTAGGCTCTTCCTCATCATTGATTTCTGTAACTTATCAGCACATTTATGGCGCCGTTAAGCGATGTTTAAACAGAATTATCCCATTTGGGTTGAAGCTTTGTAAAGTGATTTTAATAGTGCATAGGCACGCAAAAGTATTTGTTACTTCTATAGATGTAACGTAACTGTTCATATGGATGCCAAACAATACCAGATGCGACCGAATTGTGACACTTCCAGTGTACAAAATCAATAACACAATAATACTTTATGATCGTCTAGATTTGGTGCAAATATTCATATAGGTATTATTATCTAATGTATATTTCCCTCCCATTTGTTCACAAAACATCTTGAAATGCCTATGCAAACCCATACTATTTTCACCTAAAATGCATCTTATACATGGCTTTTTTTGTTTAACTGTATGTTATATTTCCCTTTCCCCTGTGCAATTCCGTCACTTTATATAGTGTTCATATTATTTTCTACCCAGTTTTGACCTATTGTTGCCAGCTGTCTTGACTTGTCCTGTGATTTTTTCCATCCATTAAATCCCCTTCACTGTCAATCCTCTTTGATTCTCCTTTTTATTCCTTATTCCTTGCGTCCCTTACGCACGTAACCTTGAGTCTCATCAAGTGCCTTATGTTTTAAGGATTGTTTTTTCCCGGAGGTTTGTGTGGGGAGGCACTGTCTTATGTATGTGGTGTTTCCTGTAGTAATGTATTCTCTCTCTTTTATAGCATAGCCCGCGAATGGAAATATAACATTATTACGTCAATAGTCTGCTAATGTTGCTGACCTCCAGATACTGTCCAGTTATTCGTGACAATTTTCTTTCTGAACATTAGTTGCTTAAGGAATGTCAGGTTTTATTAGATCGGCAAGATGTCCATGAATTAGTGTCAGGTTATCTGCCGACAAGACATACAAATGGTGTTAACTGTAGTCTACTTCACGTTACATGACTATGTACATGTACTCACTATTGGCACATAATCATGACGTTCATGTATAGCTAATGTCAGTTAGTATTTGTATTTCGTTTCTGAGTTACGTTCACGACATGTCTAAGAGTGTATAGAGTCTGGGTTAACTTGTTAACTTGGAGACTGTGAACATCTACATACAGGCTATAAGGCAATACAAGATGGAGACTGTGAACATCTACATACAGGCTACATTGTAATACAAGATGGAGACTGTGAACAACTACATACAGGCTATAAGGCAATACAAGATGGAGACTGTGAACATCTACATACAGGCTACATTGTAATACAAGATGGAGAATTGGAACATCTACATACAGGCTACATTGTAATACAAGATGGAGACTGCCAACATCTACATACAGGCTACATTGTAATACAAGATGGAGACAGTGTAAATCTACATACAGGCTACATTGTAATACAAGATGGAGACAGTGAACATCTACATACAGGTTACATTGTAATACAAGATGGAGACAGTGAACATCTACATACAGGCTACATTGTAATACAAGATGGAGACAGTGAACATCTACATACAGGCTACATTGTAATACAAGATGGAGACTGCCAACATCTACATACAGGCTACATTGTAATACAAGATGGAGACAGTGTAAATCTACATACAGGCTACATTGTAATACAAGATGGAGACTGCCAACATCTACATACAGGCTACATTGTAATACAAGATGGAGACAGTGTAAATCTACATACAGGCTACATTGTAATACAAGATGGAGACAGTGAACATCTACATACAGGCTACATTGTAATACAAGATGGAGACAGTGAACATCTACATACAGGCTACATTGTAATACAAGATGGAGACAGTGAACATCTACATACAGGCTACATTGTAATACAAGATGGAGACAGTGAACATCTACATACAGGCTACATTGTAATACAAGATGGAGACTGTGAACAACTACATACAGGCTACATTGTAATACAAGATGGAGACAGTGAACATCTACATACAGGCTACAATGTAATACAAGATGGAGACAGTGAACATCTACATACAGGCTACATTGTAATATAAGATGGAGACTGTGAACAACTACATACAGGCTACATTGTAATACAAGATGGAGACTGTGAACATCTACATACAGGCTACATTGTAATACAAGATGGAGACTGTGAACAACTACATACAGGCTACATTGTAATACAAGATGGAGACTGTGAACATCTACATACAGGCTACATTGTTATACAAGATGGAGACTGTGAACAACTACATACAGGCTACATTGTAATACAAGATGGAGACTGTGAACATCTACATACAGGCTACATTGTAATACAAGATGGAGACTGTGAACAACTACATACAGGCTACATTGTAATACAAGATGGAGACTGTGAACATCTACATACAGGCTACATTGTAAAACAAGATGGAGACTGTGAACAACTACATACAGGCTACATTGTAATACAAGATGGAGACTGTGAACATCTACATACAGGCTACATTGTAATACAAGATGGAGACTGTGAACAACTACATACAGGCTACATTGTAATACAAGATGGAGACTGTGAACATCTACATACAGGCTACATTGTTATACAAGATGGAGACTGTGAACATCTACATACAGGCTACATTGTAATACAAGATGGAGACTGTGAACATCTACATACAGGCTACATTGTAATACAAGGTGGAGACTGTGAACATCTACATACAGGCTACATTGTAATACAAGGTGGAGACTGTGAACATCTACATACAGGCTACATTGTAATACAAGATGGAGACTGTGAACAACTGCATACAGGCTACATTGTAATACAAGGTGGAGACTGTGAACATCTACATACAGGCTACATTGTAATACAAGATGGAGACTGTGAACATCTACATACAGGCTACATCGTAATATAAGATGGAGACTGTGAACAACTACATACAGGCTACATTGTAATACAATATGGATACTGTGTTGAAAGGAACGGACGACAATATGAAATATTTGTTGTATTGATTTTCTTGTAGCGACGAGTTTAGGATAAATACAGACACAGGACACCCATCGTATTTATGCTTAGAATGTTAATGTTTCTTATCTAAAATTACGAAAAACAGAATTAAATGTCATATATGAAGTTATTGACGAATACGGACGAGCACCATATTACTGAAAGTGTTGCTAAAATGATGTTTATAAGACGAACGCTTTTATTGACATATATACCATTAATATTGCATACTAAACGTCTCACAAAGACATTAAGCTACGTACGCATCGCACCGTTTTGTCAATATATCTTAATTAAAACTGTAACTGTTTGCCTCGAGAAGCAATTACGCAACAAGATTTACTTGCTATTAGTACACTGTAACAGAACGACTTAAAATAGGTTTAAAAATGTTCTCTGAGAAAACATAAATAAGTCAGGAATTAAACCATAAGAATAAACAATGTGGGGAAACGCATTTATAAAAGGATAACATAAACTTACATTACTTATCTACTTTGAACCAATATAAATGCATACAGATATACATAATAAGAGCAATTTTCTGAGAGCACCGAAATAATTTGGCCTCACATAATCACTGGGTTTGATAAATACATGTTAGTTGTAAATCAACCAAATAGTATAATTAAAAGTGTTTTTGTTTTTTTCGATATATTCATGGTTTCCATTGCATCATACTTTAAAGTTTAAAAAGGTGAAAAAGTGGCACTTCAATGATATATTGATTTGTTTCAGAAAATAGCGAAAGTCATAATTATTTTAAGTACTTATTTTAACAAAGACTAAATTATTTATCAATAAATAAGAAATTAAAAATATATTATAGTCGAGTTTTGATAGGGTGTTCAACACTATAAAATAAGAGTCAAAATAAGTGATTTTAGCGCTAAGTTAACCTGCTCTTGTAAAATGAATGCAGCATTGTACACTATAGTGACTTACATAGATTGCAGCATTGTACGCTATAGTGGCATACATAGATTGCAGCATTGTACACTATAGTGACTTACATAGATTGCTGCATTGTACACTATAGTGGCTTACATAGATTGCAGCATTGTACACTATAGTGGATTACATAGATTGCAGCATTGTACACTGTAGTGGATTACATAGATTGCAGCATTGTACACTATAGTGGCTTACATAGATTGCAGCATTGTACACTATAGTGGATTACATAGATTGCAGCATTGTACACTATAGTGGCTTACATATATTGCAGCATTGTACACTATAGTGGCTTACATAGATTGCAGCATTGTACACTATAGTGGCTTACATAGATTGCAGCATTGTACACTATAGTGGCTCACATAGATTGCAGCATTGTACACTATAGTGGCTTACATATAGTGCAGCATTGTACACTATAGTGGCTTACATAGATTGCAGCATTGTACACTATAGTGGCTTACATAGATTGCAGCATTGTACACTATAGTGGCTTACATAGATTGCAGCATTGTACACTATAGTGGATTACATATATTGCAGCATTGTACACTATAGTGGCTTACATAGAATGCAGCATTGTACACTATAGTGGATTACATATATTGCAGCATTGTACACTATCGTGGATTACATATATTGCAGCATTGTACACTATAGTGGCTTACATAGATTGCAGCATTGTACACTATAGTGGCTTACATAGATTGCAGCATTGTACACTATAGTGGCTTACATAGATTGCAGCATTGTACACTATAGTGGATTACATAGATTGCAGCATTGTACACTATAGTGGCTTACATAGATTGCAGCATTGTACACTATAGTGGATTACATATATTGCAGCATTGTACACTATAGTGGATTACATAGATTGCAGCATTGTACACTATAGTGGATTACATATATTGCAGCATTGTACACTATAGTGGATTACATAGATTGCAGCATTGTACACTATAGTGGCATACATAGATTGCAGCATTGTACACTATAGTGGCATACATAGATTGCAGCATTGTACACTATAGTGGATTACATAGATTGCAGCATTGTACACTATAGTGGCTTACATAGATTGCAGCATTGTACACTATAGTGGCTTACATAGAATGCAGCATTGTACACTATAGTGGCTGGCTTACATAGATTGCAGCATTGTACATTATAGTGACTGGCTTACATAGATTGCAGCATTGTACACTATAGTGGCTTACATAGATTGCAGCATTGTACACTATAGTGGCTTACATATATTGCAGCATTGTACACTATAGTGGCTTACATAGATTGCAGCATTGTACACTATAGTGGATTACATATATTGCAGCATTGTACACTATAGTGGCTCATATAGATTGCAGCATTGTACACTATAGTGGCTCACATAGATTGCAGCATTGTACACTATAGTGGATTACATAGATTGCAGCATTGTACACTATAGTGGCTCACATAGATTGCAGCATTGTACACTATAGTGGCTCACATAGATTGCAGCATTGTACACTATAGTGGCTTACATAGAATGCAGCATTGTACACTATAGTGGCTTACATAGAATGCAGCATTGTACACTATAGTGGCTTACATAGAATGCAGCATTGTACACTATAGTGGCTTACATAGAATGCAGCATTGTACACTATAGTGGCTTACATAGAATGCAGCATTGTACACTATAGTGGCTTACATAGATTGCAGCATTGTACACTATAGTGGCTTACATAGGTTGCAGCATTGTACACTATAGTGGATTACATAGATTGCAGCATTGCACACTATAGTGGCTTACATAGAATGCAGCATTGTACACTATAGTGGCTGGCTTACATAGATTGCAGCATTGTACACTATAGTGGCTGGCTTACATAGAATGCAGCATTGTACACTATAGTGGCTGGCTTACATAGAATACAGCATTGTACACTATAGTGGCTGGCCTACATATATTGCAGCATTGTACACTATAGTGGCTGGCTTACATAGAATGCAGCATTGTACACTATAGTGGCTGGCTTACATAGATTGCAGCATTGTACACTATAGTGGCTGGCTGACATAGAATGCAGCATTGTACACTATAGTGGCTGGCTTACATAGAATGCAGCATTGTACACTATAGTGGCTGGCTTACATAGATTGCAGCATTGTACACTATAGTGGCTGGCTTACATAGAATGCAGCATTGTACACTATAGTGGCTGGCTTACATAGAATGCAGCATTGTACACTATAGTGGCTGGCTTACATAGAATGCAGCATTGTACACTATAGTGGCTGGCTTACATAGAATACAGCATTGTACACTATAGTGGGTGGCCTACATAGATTGCAGCATTGTACACTATAGTGGCTGGCTTACATAGAATGCAGCATTGTACACTATAGTGGCTGGCTTACATAGATTGCAGCATTGTACACTATAGTGGCTGGCTGACATAGAATGCAGCATTGTACACTATAGTGGCTGGCTTACATAGAATGCAGCATTGTACACTATAGTGGCTGGCTTACATAGATTGCAGCATTGTACACTATAGTGGCTGGCTTACATAGAATGCAGCATTGTACACTATAGTGGCTGGCTTACATAGAATGCAGCATACGCAGACCTCCGGGAAAACAACAATCCACAAACATAAGGCACATAAGGAGGTCAAAGTGTACACATGTTAAGGAACAGAGGCACAAGGAATGGCCCGGCAGACCACAAGGAATTACTAGGAGAATCAAAGTGGACAGTAAAGGAAGGGGGAGGGGGGAATTAATGGATGGAAAATATCACAGGTCAAGTTAAGACAACTGGCCGCAATAGGCCGAAAATGGGCAAGAAACAACCTGAACACTGTATAAAGTGACAGAATTGCACAGGGGAAAGGGAAATACAAAACACATTCAAAACACAAACAGAAACAACAATCATATAGCGAATTACAGCCTTGGAACTGTCATCAAAAAATACTTATACACCATTTAGAAGTTAACATATCATAAAACGTCTGGGAACTGCAAGCTATCTTCCTGCGCTCTATAGCTTTCCCTAGGGTTATTGAACGGTCTTGTAACTACAGAAAAGCGCAGACATATGTGATCTTACTGCTGAACAATCTGTTTTCGAATTAAGTTATCTGTGTTAACTAATCTAAATAAAACATTCAAAATTGCTATGACAAGCCCTCTTAAATACTGGGTTTGTTCGTGGAGCCCCGGCCTATCGGATTTGGTATGGATAGGTAGCTCAATACGTATACCCGACACGAACGGTGAAAATGACACAAACAAAATCCTTCAAGGGGAGCACATTCACCAAATACATTGCGTCGTGTCAGTCGCTGTGGGACTCTCAAGTTAAAAACATATTCAGGACAGACTCGGTTATCAAACAGTTTAAAGTGTTATAGTGATCCTTAGGAACATTTTGTGTTCACAAAAGTCCTAGACACATAAATAAACAGAAAATAATGAAAGTCAATTATTTGTTACTTATATTGTTAATACATTGCACACTATGAACAAACTCTCTATGGTGAACGTTAGTTGATCCCCAGTGCGACAATGTTCCTGCACCAATAATGCTGGCACATTTTCAATATAAAGCTGCTTCATAACTCATGAATATTGTTACTGTTGAAGATTTAAGGAATTAGAAACATTTTCTCATATTGCAGCAGGATACGCCAGTCAGAAATTAATAGCTTATAGATATTCTGAAAATACAGCTTCAGTTTATGCAAGCAAACCGATTTCTGGCTAATGTAAAATAAGACGGTTGGCCTTCGTGTAACGGGATAGCAGCTGTGGACGAAGTGTAGTTAAGATAACAAGGCCCATGGGTACCGCTCTAGGCTAATTCCAGACTGATATATTCTCGGGAAGCAATGGGCAATTTATCATTGAGAATCAGAGATGGGACTATAGATGCCTGAATATAATATAAACTTCTAAATCAACTGCCTTCTGCGTTCCTCTCCATTGTAACTGACCACTCCGTTGATATGAAATACATCAAGGAAATATAATACTAAAACCAATCGATTGTCCGTATTTAGCTATTGTAGTTAGAGATGTAAAGGTGATTGAAATAGTCTCAGTAGAAAGCCAGTAGCGTATCTACGTACTTGTATTGTATAACAAATTAGATTCCTATATATTTATTTTGCCCATCAGTATTCTCGAAATAACCAAGTTTGGCAAATGTTACAATTACGTCCCGAAAATCGCCGATTGTGGCAATTATTGCTCTGTGTATTACAAAACAGCATCATGAATATGTTACAACAAACCAAATTGTGCTGATTTATCATCATGGGACTACGTTCCCGACTAAGACTCTGTAAATGCAAATTGTTCATATCCACCGGCAGCAATTTACGACTTTTTCTTCATTCAATCTTTAGCAAGTCGCAGTATAGCAGCAACACTATAATGCAGATTAATCTTGGAACCAATTGGTTACCGGATGACAGAATCAAAGAATCGTTGCATTGATTTCTTCAAATGTGTGTACGGTGAAGGCACAAGAGATCACGGTTTGTGCAAATATTAATTTTTAATATAAATTCTTTGCTAAGTTTGTCAGCTTGGTGAATTATCTTTATGAAAACATTATTGTGAAGATGAAGACAATTATAACATATTTGTGCAAATATGAATTTAAATGAACTGTATTGTTCGTGCTCCAATATTATTGAAGAGGTGAATCACGAAAATGATCCATTATCATATTATAATCTTAAATTGTAAAAGTCATTAAAATGTACCACAGCCTAATACGATTGTTGCTATTTACAGCCAGATATGGAAAAGGTGACCAATGTTCATTTATTCCACACTATATGTTATATAGTGATAAATGTGAAAGTCGGAATCAGAAGTTTGTTTGTTTCATCGGGTTTAACGCCGTTTCTCAACGATATTTCAGTTTTATACGGCGGCCGGTTCACCTAACCATTTTTTCCTGGACTGAATTCTTACCAGTACTAACTTACCCTTCCACAAGGAGCCGGCAACTTCTCCACATGTGGAGGAAAATCGACATTTTTGTCAAATTTCCATGGAAGGGTATGACCTGCCGCGACCGGGAATCGAACCCAGATCGCCGGGTTTCAAGTCCAGCGCACTAACCACTGGACCACGGCCGCGGCTTATCAGAAGACAATCAGAGTGTTCTTTCTTGTGAAATCAATTGGACCCGTTTTTACAGACCACCGTTGTTCCTAGTTATTCAACATCAACAAAAAGAGAAAACAATTCCAAAAGCCAAAGTACAAACAATGTGGACTGAAAGTAAAAAGATGTTTACTATGTGACAGCAGGATAATGTACAAACAATGTGGACTGAAAGTAAAAGATGTTTACTATGTGAAAGCAGGATAATGTACAAACAATGTGGACTGCAAGTAAAATATGTTTACTATGTGAAAGCTGGATAATGTACAAACAATGTGGACTGAAAGTAAAAGATGTTTACTATGTGAAAGCAGTATAATGTACAGACAATGTGGACTGAAAGTAAAAGATGTTTACTATGTGAAAGCAGGATAATGTACAAACAATGTGGACTGAAAGTAAAAGATGTTTACTATGTGAAAGCAGTATAATGTACAGACAATGTGGACTGAAAGTAAAATATGTTTACTATGTGAAAGCAGTATAATGTACAGACAATGTGGACTGAAAGTAAAATATGTTTACTATGTGAAAGCAGGATAATGTACAAACAATGTGGACTGAAAGTAAAAGATGTTTACTATGTGAAAGCAGGATAATGTACAAACAATGTGGACTGAAAGTAAAAGATGTTCACTATGTGAAAGCTGGATAATGTACAAACAATGTGGACTGAAAGTAAAAGATGTTCACTATGTGAAAGCTGGATAATGTACAAACAATGTGGACTGAAAGTAAAAGATGTTTACTATGTGAAAGCTGGATAATGTACAGACAATGTGGACTGAAAGTAAAAGATGTTTACTATGTGAAAGCTGGATAATGTACAAACAATGTGGACTGAAAGTAAAAGATGTTTACTATGTGAAAGCTGGATAATGTACAAACAATGTGGACTGAAAGTAAAAGATGTTTACTATGTGAAAGCTGGATAATGTACAAACAATGTGGACTGACAGTAAAAGATGTTTACTATGTGAAAGCTGGATAATGTACAAACAATGTGGACTGAAAGTAAAAGATGTTTACTATGTGAAAGCTGGATAATGTACAAACAATGTGGACTGAAAGTAAAAGATGTTTACTATGTGAAAGCAGTATAATGTACAAACAATGTGGACTGAAAGTAAGAAGATGTTTACTATGTGACAGCAGGATAATGTACAAACAATGTGGACTGAAAGTAAAAGATGTTCACTATGTGAAAGCAGTATAAAGTAAAAACAATGTGGACTGAAAGTAAAAGATGTTCACTATGTGAAAGCAGTATAAAGTAAAAACAATGTGGACTGAAAGTAAAAGATGTTCACTATGTGAAAGCAGTATAATGTACAAACAATGTGGACTGAAAGTAAAAGATGTTTACTATGTGAAAGCAGGATAATGTACAAACAATGTGGACTGAAAGTAAAAGATGTTTACTATGTGAAAGCTGGATAATGTACAAACAATGTGGACTGAAAGTAAAAGATGTTTACTATGTGACAGCAGGATAATGTACAAACAATGTGGACTGAAAGTAAAAGATGTTTACTATGTGAAAGCTGGATAATGTACAGACAATGTGGACTGAAAGTAAAAGATGTTTACTATGTGAAAGCTGGATAATGTACAGACAATGTGGACTGAAAGTAAAAGATGTTTACTATGTGACAGCAGGATAATGTACAAACAATGTGGACTGAAAGTAAAAGGTGTTTACTATGTGACAGCAGGATAATGTACAAACAATGTGGACTGAAAGTAAAAGATATTTACTATGTGACAGCAGGATAATGTACAAACAATGTGGACTGAAAGTAAAAGATGTTTACTATGTGACAGCAGGATAATGTACAAACAATGTGGACTGAAAGTAAAAGATGTTTACTATGTGAAAGCTGGAAAATGTACAGACAATGTGGACTGAAAGTAAAAGATGTTTACTATGTGACAGCAGGATAATGTACAAACAATGTGGACTGAAAGTAAAAGATGTTTACTATGTGAAAGCAGTATAATGTACAAACAATGTGGACTGAAAGTAAAAGATGTTTACTATGTGAAAGCTGGATAATGTACAGACAATGTGGACTGAAAGTAAAAGATGTTTACTATGTGAAAGCTGGATAATGTACAAACAATGTGGACTGAAAGTAAAAGATGTTTACTATGTGAAAGCTGGATAATGTACAGACAATGTGGACTGAAAGTAAAAGATGTTTACTATGTGACAGCAGGATAATGTACAAACAATGTGGACTGAAAGTAAAAGATGTTCACTATGTGAAAGCAGTATAATGTACAAACAATGTGGACTGAAAGTAAAAGATGTTTACTATGTGAAAGCTGGATATTGTACAAACAATGTGGACTGAAAGTAAAAGACGTTTACTATGTGACAGCAGGATAATGTACAAACAATGTGGACTGAAAGTAAAAGATTTTTACTATGTGAAAGCTGGATATTGTACAGACAATGTGGACTGAAAGTAAAAGATGTTTACTATGTGAAAGCTGGATATTGTACAGACAATGTGGACTGAAAGTAAAAGATGTTTACTATGTGAAAGCTGGATATTGTACAGACAATGTGGACTGAAAGTAAAAGATGTTTACTATGTGACAGCAGGATAATGTACAAACAATGTGGACTGAAAGTAAAAGATGTTTACTATGTGAAAGCTGGATAATGTACAGACAATGTGGACTGAAAGTAAAAGATGTTTACTATGTGAAAGCTGGATAATGTACAAACAATGTGGACTGAAAGTAAAAGATGTTTACTATGTGAAAGCTGGATATTGTACAAACAATGTGGACTGAAAGTAAAAGATGTTTACTATGTGAAAGCTGGATAATGTACAAACAATGTGGACTGACAGTAAAAGATGTTTACTATGTGAAAGCTGGATAATGTACAAACAATGTGGACTGAAAGTAAAAGATGTTTACTATGTGAAAGCTGGATAATGTACAAACAATGTGGACTGAAAGTAAAAGATGTTTACTATGTGAAAGCAGTATAATGTACAAACAATGTGGACTGAAAGTAAGAAGATGTTTACTATGTGACAGCAGGATAATGTACAAACAATGTGGACTGAAAGTAAAAGATGTTCACTATGTGAAAGCAGTATAAAGTAAAAACAATGTGGACTGAAAGTAAAAGATGTTCACTATGTGAAAGCAGTATAAAGTAAAAACAATGTGGACTGAAAGTAAAAGATGTTCACTATGTGAAAGCAGTATAATGTACAAACAATGTGGACTGAAAGTAAAAGATGTTTACTATGTGAAAGCAGGATAATGTACAAACAATGTGGACTGAAAGTAAAAGATGTTTACTATGTGAAAGCTGGATAATGTACAAACAATGTGGACTGAAAGTAAAAGATGTTTACTATGTGACAGCAGGATAATGTACAAACAATGTGGACTGAAAGTAAAAGATGTTTACTATGTGAAAGCTGGATAATGTACAAACAATGTGGACTGAAAGTAAAAGATGTTTACTATGTGAAAGCTGGATAATGTACAGACAATGTGGACTGAAAGTAAAAGATGTTTACTATGTGACAGCAGGATAATGTACAAACAATGTGGACTGAAAGTAAAAGATGTTTACTATGTGACAGCAGGATAATGTACAAACAATGTGGACTGAAAGTAAAAGGTGTTTACTATGTGACAGCAGGATAATGTACAAACAATGTGGACTGAAAGTAAAAGATATTTACTATGTGACAGCAGGATAATGTACAAACAATGTGGACTGAAAGTAAAAGATGTTTACTATGTGACAGCAGGATAATGTACAAACAATGTGGACTGAAAGTAAAAGATGTTTACTATGTGAAAGCTGGAAAATGTACAGACAATGTGGACTGAAAGTAAAAGATGTTTACTATGTGACAGCAGGATAATGTACAAACAATGTGGACTGAAAGTAAAAGATGTTTACTATGTGAAAGCAGTATAATGTACAAACAATGTGGACTGAAAGTAAAAGATGTTTACTATGTGAAAGCTGGATAATGTACAGACAATGTGGACTGAAAGTAAAAGATGTTTACTATGTGAAAGCTGGATAATGTACAAACAATGTGGACTGAAAGTAAAAGATGTTTACTATGTGAAAGCTGGATAATGTACAGACAATGTGGACTGAAAGTAAAAGATGTTTACTATGTGACAGCAGGATAATGTACAAACAATGTGGACTGAAAGTAAAAGATGTTCACTATGTGAAAGCAGTATAATGTACAAACAATGTGGACTGAAAGTAAAAGATGTTTACTATGTGAAAGCTGGATATTGTACAAACAATGTGGACTGAAAGTAAAAGACGTTTACTATGTGACAGCAGGATAATGTACAAACAATGTGGACTGAAAGTAAAAGATTTTTACTATGTGAAAGCTGGATATTGTACAGACAATGTGGACTGAAAGTAAAAGATGTTTACTATGTGAAAGCTGGATATTGTACAGACAATGTGGACTGAAAGTAAAAGATGTTTACTATGTGAAAGCTGGATATTGTACAGACAATGTGGACTGAAAGTAAAAGATGTTTACTATGTGACAGCAGGATAATGTACAGACAATGTGGACTGAAAGTAAAAGATGTTTACTATGTGAAAGCTGGATAATGTACAGACAATGTGGACTGAAAGTAAAAGATGTTTACTATGTGAAAGCTGGATAATGTACAAACAATGTGGACTGAAAGTAAAAGATGTTTACTATGTGAAAGCTGGATATTGTACAAACAATGTGGACTGAAAGTAAAAGATGTTTACTATGTGAAAGCTGGATAATGTACAAACAATGTGGACTGACAGTAAAAGATGTTTACTATGTGAAAGCTGGATAATGTACAAACAATGTGGACTGAAAGTAAAAGATGTTTACTATGTGAAAGCTGGATAATGTACAAACAATGTGGACTGAAAGTAAAAGATGTTTACTATGTGAAAGCAGTATAATGTACAAACAATGTGGACTGAAAGTAAGAAGATGTTTACTATGTGACAGCAGGATAATGTACAAACAATGTGGACTGAAAGTAAAAGATGTTCACTATGTGAAAGCAGTATAAAGTAAAAACAATGTGGACTGAAAGTAAAAGATGTTCACTATGTGAAAGCAGTATAAAGTAAAAACAATGTGGACTGAAAGTAAAAGATGTTCACTATGTGAAAGCAGTATAATGTACAAACAATGTGGACTGAAAGTAAAAGATGTTTACTATGTGAAAGCAGGATAATGTACAAACAATGTGGACTGAAAGTAAAAGATGTTTACTATGTGAAAGCTGGATAATGTACAAACAATGTGGACTGAAAGTAAAAGATGTTTACTATGTGACAGCAGGATAATGTACAAACAATGTGGACTGAAAGTAAAAGATGTTTACTATGTGAAAGCTGGATAATGTACAAACAATGTGGACTGAAAGTAAAAGATGTTTACTATGTGAAAGCTGGATAATGTACAGACAATGTGGACTGAAAGTAAAAGATGTTTACTATGTGACAGCAGGATAATGTACAAACAATGTGGACTGAAAGTAAAAGATGTTTACTATGTGACAGCAGGATAATGTACAAACAATGTGGACTGAAAGTAAAAGGTGTTTACTATGTGACAGCAGGATAATGTACAAACAATGTGGACTGAAAGTAAAAGATATTTACTATGTGACAGCAGGATAATGTACAAACAATGTGGACTGAAAGTAAAAGATGTTTACTATGTGACAGCAGGATAATGTACAAACAATGTGGACTGAAAGTAAAAGATGTTTACTATGTGAAAGCTGGAAAATGTACAGACAATGTGGACTGAAAGTAAAAGATGTTTACTATGTGACAGCAGGATAATGTACAAACAATGTGGACTGAAAGTAAAAGATGTTTACTATGTGAAAGCAGTATAATGTACAAACAATGTGGACTGAAAGTAAAAGATGTTTACTATGTGAAAGCTGGATAATGTACAGACAATGTGGACTGAAAGTAAAAGATGTTTACTATGTGAAAGCTGGATAATGTACAAACAATGTGGACTGAAAGTAAAAGATGTTTACTATGTGAAAGCTGGATAATGTACAGACAATGTGGACTGAAAGTAAAAGATGTTTACTATGTGACAGCAGGATAATGTACAAACAATGTGGACTGAAAGTAAAAGATGTTCACTATGTGAAAGCAGTATAATGTACAAACAATGTGGACTGAAAGTAAAAGATGTTTACTATGTGAAAGCTGGATATTGTACAAACAATGTGGACTGAAAGTAAAAGACGTTTACTATGTGACAGCAGGATAATGTACAAACAATGTGGACTGAAAGTAAAAGATTTTTACTATGTGAAAGCTGGATATTGTACAAACAATGTGGACTGAAAGTAAAAGATGTTTACTATGTGAAAGCTGGAAAATGTACAGACAATGTGGACTGAAAGTAAAAGATGTTTACTATGTGACAGCAGGATAATGTACAAACAATGTGGACTGAAAGTAAAAGATGTCTACTATGTGAAAGCAGTATAATGTACAAACAATGTGGACTGAAAGTAAAAGATGTTTACTATGTGAAAGCTGGATAATGTACAGACAATGTGGACTGAAAGTAAAAGATGTTTACTATGTGAAAGCTGGATAATGTACAAACAATGTGGACTGAAAGTAAAAGATGTTTACTATGTGAAAGCTGGATAATGTACAGACAATGTGGACTGAAAGTAAAAGATGTTTACTATGTGACAGCAGGATAATGTACAAACAATGTGGACTGAAAGTAAAAGATGTTCACTATGTGAAAGCAGTATAATGTACAAACAATGTGGACTGAAAGTAAAAAGATGTTTACTATGTGACAGCAGGATAATGTACAAACAATGTGGACTGAAAGTAAAAGATGTTTACTATGTGAAAGCTGGATATTGTACAAACAATGTGGACTGAAAGTAAAAGACTTTTACTATGTGACAGCAGGATAATGTACAAACAATGTGGACTGAAAGTAAAAGATTTTTACTATGTGAAAGCTGGATATTGTACAGACAATGTGGACTGAAAGTAAAAGATGTTTACTATGTGAAAGCTGGATAGTGTACAGACAATGTGGACTGAAAGTAAAAGATGTTTACTATGTGAAAGCTGGATATTGTACAGACAATGTGGACTGAAAGTAAAAGATGTTTACTATGTGACAGCAGGATAATGTACAGACAATGTGGACTGAAAGTAAAAGATGTTTACTATGTGACAGCAGGATAATGTACAAACAATGTGGACTGAAAGTAAAAGATGTTTACTATGTGACAGCAGACAATTGATTCGTTTTACACCATATTATTCAGTATTAAAATTACAACTACTTTACCACGACTTTAACAATATAATAAAAACTAGGAAACTTTGTGTGCTGATTAAAGCAATTATTTGTAAATTTAAATAAATGCCAGACTTAAAACATCCGAAAACAACATATTTTTCTTGAATATATACATATTTTAACAAAATTAGAATAAAAATTCCTTCTCCCTGAATATCTGTTTATAATTGTATCTCTTGTGTTCATGATGCATTCATTTTCTTATTGTAACTGCCTCTTAACCATTGTATTTTGTATATTTTGTATATTTTGTACATTTTGTACTGTATGTGAAAGCAGGATAATGTACAAACTAGTATCAGTAAAACAAACAATGAAACCGGATCAATCTTCAGTTGATAACCATTAATGATAAATATTTAATTAAATACTTGTACTGTCATAAAAAGCCGGAAGTCATTTCAACACAAAGTTAATAAGAATAACTTCCTTTCCGTAAGAAAACAGATATATGTAAGTGTTTGGTCACACACTGTTTTAGGACAAGTACACATATTTCTGCGGCGGAATAGTCAACGGTAATTACGTCATTCGAGTATTTTAAACAAACTGAAACGAATCGGAACCTATGCTATAAGTGCAAACATCCTAATAAACGGCGTAATTACTAAACACCGACTCATTCTCGTATAATCCAACACCAACATTGCTAAGTGATGCTAATTACTAGCGACCTTAATTATTTTTAGTTGTCTTGAAATTATGAAATATTTAGCACTTTCAAGTTATTGTGCGTTTAGAACAAAAGCCGGATAAGTGGGACAGGAGTTGGGTACTTCAAATGATTTCTACTGAACAAATCCAACAAATTAATACTAACGTTACGGCAAACAGTAACATCCGTATTCTCGTTACTTTATTACATGTATCATAGTATCACGTTTCTTCAAAATTCATAATATACAGGCATCATCAGGATTCATATGTGCATACAGAGAAAACAACTTTTACAGTAAATCTACAATAGAACGTGTAACCTTCCCACGTATACTTGCCGGAGTGCGTGAAGTTTGGTAACTCATTTCGAAGCGTGTGTATATATGATTCAGAGAATAATGACGTATAATGTTTAATATTTTCGTGTGGTTTTTTGCTAGTCAGAAGATGATGTCATTGTTGCCCGAAGTAAGCATTTTTAGAAAGGTCGGTTTCACATTCAAGGACAATGTATGAGGATTGTAAGCTGATGTGACATCATTCACTACCATTCATTGTGTTGATTCAGTAGCGCAGCAGATATTGCTATATATTTCCGTTCCGTCAATTCAGAATATTTGAATTGTTCAGTTTTTTACAATTTTTTATTAACATGGATATATCTAAATGAAATACAGAGTTTGATAGATATCTGTAGATTGATATTTGTGCAGATTAAAGGCTTCAACAAGAGAGGGTTTTGTAGGTTTTTATTATTGACATATATATTTAGTTTATACGTTTGTCTTATTTGCACACCAGTTTGATATTTGATTGTCAGTCAACAGTGCGCATATCGGGTCAAAAAGGTAGTCCGTTCACACATCAATATATCATTCTCTCCACACCAATATCGTAAAATATTGACCCATCGCGTCACATTGTAAATGCATTGCAAAATGAAATAGGCAATATGGAAATATATTATCTTTTAACATCAGATCAATGAAATTGTAAGTTTGAAGCAAGTTTGATAATCCATGTTTCTTTAAGCATTGCTAATGTTAGATACGCTGTATATAAATGCATCGTGCCTATCATAGATAATGTTGCGGGTTATTTGTGTTTTCTACATTGTTTATTGCAATAGAGAAATATATCGGTAGAGATGTGTTTGCCATTGATATCCAAAACTACCTCGCTAAAACACAAATTGTTTTATGATGCGATGTTTACGAATTTGATTTGAGAAAATGTCGTTTATGTGAAAAAAAGTGTACTGGTGACGAATTTCACTATCTACTTGAATGTGATCACTTCAACGATTCAAGAATAAAATACATCCCCAAAACCTTTTATCGTCACCCTAACATATTAAAATTACAACTACTCATGGACCAAGACTTTAACAATATAATAAAAACTAGGAAACTTTGTGTGCTGATTAAAGAAATTATTTGTAAATTTAAATAAATGCCAGACTTAAAACAACATATTTTTCTTGAATATATACATGTTTTAACAAAATTAGAATACAGAATAGTTTATTTGGCTTAAGCATATACGTCTTATCACCATGAGAATGACAATACCTTCTCCCTGAATATCTGTTTATAATTGTATCTCTTGTGCATGATGCATTCATTTTCTTATTGTAACTGCCTATAAATATAAAATATAATAAATCGTAAACTATAAATCTGTGAAAACTACACTGTACTTATATTACTATTTATGTTAAATATTTGTCTGACTTTTTGTAACTACATGTACCATCACATTTCATTTTAAATCTTCACTATGCTCTGATGACAATTTCTCTCTCACCGACTACATATGTGGCAAAAAAACTTAAAATGTTTAAATGCCGAAATTAAATGTATTGTATTGTATATTGTTTACGTCCGTGTACGTAATATTGGTTATTAGTTAGCAGCCTTATTTATGTTTGATCTTTCAACAAATTCTCAGACAGATAAATAAGACAAAAGTAGATATATTTTTGTACAATAACGTGATTATATATTGCTTCATAAACATCCCAATCTCGCCAGTGTAAGAGTATCTCACGACGACCAAGAATCTGCAAAGTTGTTTACGAACTTTTACATCGAAACAACGTACTTAATAATTCATACATATTACGTGGACCAGACTTCAACGATATAATAAAATAAAACATGTTAATCATTTTCTTGGACATTCCCAACGGAAATTAATTTTGTAAAATTTTGGTAACCCAACATACGATTATACTTCACGATACTTCGTATGGCCTTCGAAAGATTTTGAGCGTATTCTAATAATGGGCAGCGACAAACTACAATACTAATGGACCATGCGATAACACAAGACATACTAGTACAATACTTGTACGAGAATGTACTGTTCATTTACTGGATTTGTTCGAAAGGCACAAAATATACTTGTGTGTTTTATCTAAAACTATACTAACACGAAAAAGAAAGTGTGCACTTTTATATTGGGCATAACGTTTTTGTTACAAAGTTTAGATATACGGATTTATCATCATGAGTGAAGAAAATAACCCTTTACACATTGCACCCATTTACCCTATATTTAAGCGCATAGACGGCTTTCAAATTGACAGCAGGCTATTATGCAACTTTTCGCTCGTGCTACCCGTGCAACGTGTGTACAGGTACAGGTTGACCCTGACCGATATCTTTACTTGTTATGCAATAATAAATCACTGTTCACTTTTGAATTTCACTCGTAAACAAGATGCCACTGCTTCAAAAAAACGAACGAATTCAGGCACTTCTGCAACTCGCAGCCGGCGTCAGCGTTGCTGACGTCGCTAGGCAGTTTAACTGCCATAGAAATACCATAATAAAACTCCGACGACGTTACCATCAGAATGAAAGCGTTAGAGATCGTCCACGATCCGGTAGACCGAAGGTGACAACGGCACGTCAGGATAGACATATGACGTTGACGCACTTACGTCATCGGTTCAAAACCGCTACAAGCACTGCGCGAGAGCTTGGCGTATGGAGGGATACGGTTCTAAACCGACTGCGGGCCAATGCAAACCCGTTAAGGGCTAGGAGGCCTTATGAAGGCCAGATCCTTAATAACAGACATCGTGCTCTCAGACTGGTCTGGGCCCGCCGTCATCTCCGTTGGAACCGTGCCATGTGGTCTAGGGTGCTCTTTAGTGATGAGTCGCGATTTATCCTTAGCACTGCTGACGGTAGAGTTCGGGTATTTAGACGTAAAGGGGAACGTTTTGACCAGAACTGTTTATTAGAGCGAGATCGTTTTGGAGGGGGTAGTGTAATGGTCTGGGGAGGTATTATGGGCGGTAGGAAAACAGACCTTGTTGTTATTTATGGTAATTTAAATGCCCAAGGTTATGTTGACCAAGTTTTACGCCCAGTTGTTATTCCTTTCTTACAACAGAACCTTGGTTGTTTAATGCATGATAACGCAAGGCCACATACTGCTATACTTACCAGGAATTATCTCGCTAGAAATAACGTTAACGTCTTACCTTGGCCGGCTTGCTCTCCGGACATGAATCCCATTGAACATTTATGGGATTTGCTTGGTCGGAGAGCAAGGAAAAACCATGTTATCAACAATATCAATGACTTGTGTGCAGCCTTAGTTCATGAATGGAACGCCATTCCCGCCGACGTCATAAGACGTTACGTCAGGTCCATGCGAACTAGAATACTTGCGTTGATCCGTAGACGAGGAGGCCACAACAGATACTGATTAATTGTCACGTAACTTGACAAATATCCGAAGGCAAAAAAGCAGTTACAAAACATTACAAATCTGCAACTTTTACTTTTCACCCCTACGTTATTCACACGTAAAACAATGTTCTGATAACTATCAAATTTCACTTAAAAGTAAAACATCGTGTTGCCAATACATTTTTGCACATTTTGATACCAAATTTGCCAATATTTTGCTTCTATAAGTATAAAAAAATTCCCTCTAACCAAGTGCACACTTTCTTTTTCGTTTCTGTATATAATTACTTTATGCTGACTGATGCTTGAATAGTGCGGGTAATTGCTGATTTTTCTAGGTTTGAAGGCCAAGTTGTAATTAAGATGTAAAAGCATGTTAGTTGTCTTTTATGTCCTCACATTTACGTTCATAAGATAAAAGATATATTAAAATGACACCATCAGACAGAAACCCATTTAGTTAAAAAGATAGTTGAGCTGGACATTACTTTGCCTCATCTTTAAGTTATTGCATCACAAAATATTATTCAACCAAACAACAAATTGTACTGGTCAATTACCCTGGGACTTCGTTCCCGACTAAAACTCGATAAATGCAAATAGTTCGTATTCAGAGTCTGAATTTAGGAGTTTTCACCGCATCTGTTCTTTATTAAGCAGTCCACAACAAAAAGGCAACATTGGATTACAGACGAATTCTGAGACAAATTTGTTAACGGATGACAGTATTAAAGAATCGCCGTATTGATCTCCTGTACACTAGTTGAGGGTATATTGTCAGACCAAAGCAGAAATCAGAATACGCTATAAATATGTGTCATTCTCTGAGATTTTGCCCCAAATGACATATCTCGGCGAAATTGAGTTGCTAACATTTCTGAATGCAGGGATATTCGTAGGTTACTACAAAAACAATAAATGCAAAACGACATGTTTTAGGGAACTACAGCACTTTTAATATGATCATCAAGACTAGATCTACCAAAAAGTCAATACAGTTCACAAATTTAATACAGCAAACATGTTTTCAGATACAATGATATGTTACAAATAAATGTATATTATTCTTTTCCTTAAGAGAATGGTCCACCTCAATGTTAACCGATAATTGTTTTGCTTCTGCTCGCCGATGAATCGTAAATATATAAAATATATTATGCCTCAGAAAGTTAATAAGCCATCCTTTTCCATTTGATCTATGTTATGGTTTTTGTTATACTTAGTTGCTCAGTCATTGGTTGTTACATAGGTCGCTATTGTATATGTTTGAATTAGACCCTGTAGTTTTATATTTCTTTCGTACCCAAAGGATCCGTGTAGGGAGACATTGGGCTATGATTGAGCAATGATTGTAGAGTTTCCTTGAACTAGTATTTTCTAATTTATTGTGTAAGATACCTGTCATATAGTTGTTACATACCTTTATTGTGTAAGATGTGAGATAGAACAAGCGGCTATGATTCACACTGGCACATGTCTAATCGGAGTTTCCTGTTTAAAACACTTCCACAAGCAATAAACACATTAAAATATTGAATTGAGAAAAAATGCATTTTATATGTGCTACATTAATGAAAACTAAATAAGATGAAACAATCCGACACATGTTTATAAGCAAGCAATTTAATATTATAATGAATAAATATCATATATTAAGTTGAATATTTCAGACCTTATGACTAATCGGTGATATATGAGGGAGATTGTGATTTTTTGTTGTTGTATTAAACGAATCCGTTGGTAACATTAATGATAACATAGCGTCTTGTCTTCGTACTTACCCCTTCACCCTACAGATACAACCACAGTCCAGAAGTAACATCATTGGTACATGGGTGAAATCATCGTTACAACAGTACCAAAGTATTTGATATGAACCCGGTCAATGAGCTCAACATAATAATACATACGACTAAAACTGATTCCTAGGCGGGGCGAAAACTGTTTTATATTTCAGAGAGAACAAGAAGACATTACAATATACTTCAGAGGAACCACATGCTGAGTAATAACACGTTAGATCTCGTACGAAAAGAGAAGGAATAAGTTGCTACAGGGAACGCCACATACGTAAGACAGTGCCTCCCCAAACCCAGACTTGAGTTATGCGTATATAACCTAACTCAATCTTGTGTTATAGTATAAAGAATGATATTCAGGTTGAGGTGAACAATAAGTTTTACAGCAGTAATGGAAAATGTAGACCATCAAGAGCGCAGCAAAGTTTCAAGGGAATATATTCTTTAGATTGCTTGGCACGCAAAGATATCAGAAAAAGGTCTTACATGATTTGAGGCGCCAAGCTGCGCTAACTTATAACGCCGTTTTTGTGTAGGACGTTGTGAGAACATCGATTATTTTCAACTCTTGGCTCATAAATAATGTCCTTAAACACGGTAATAAATACAATTACCAGTTTTTACTTCGTTCATTCTAGTTTCCTAAATTTCCCCACGTTAAGTCACCATCGTTATTTATGTATTTTACTGTTATTTTGCCTGGCTAAGTGTAATTAATATAAATAGTATATTTGCAAGTATTTAAACCCATCCTAAACACAATCACGACACATAGACAACAAAGGTTTGTTGTACCGTGTATGTCCTACCTATCTGTCCTGCGTTGATTAAAGGTATTTTGTGGCTCCCGTTTCGTAACGTTTTGCAATTTGGTTCCTCGTTTGCAGTCAATGTGATACGGTGGGCCAGGGATACAAAACAAAACGTGAGCGACAGTGGTGAATATTCATGTTTTAACACAATTGAAATATAGAAAGAAAACATTCATTGCAACGGAAAAGTAACCACCCGACGTGGGGCTCGAACCCACGACCCCACATTTAAGAGGGTTTTAATACCGACAGTGGCGGGCAGATGTAAACGAGGCGGAATAAATGTAGTTTATAAATAACGTAGAAAAGCTTACATTGTTTCAGTGATCAGTTAGTTTTAGCACCAATTTGTTTTAAATCAACAGAAAAAAATCATAAAAGTTACATTTTCATTGCAAATGTTTGCATAATAATTATTTTGAACCGATTACATTGGTAATTCACCTTTTTGCACCCACAATTGTGGTGTGCGTCTTTTCCATTGTATAGTTAATGCTTATTTAGCATAATATAAAACATGTTACAAAATTTGATATCAAATTTGGTTGCACAGTCCATATTATTATGTTTACAACCACACTGAGATAAATTTAAGAAAACCTAATACTTCTGTGAAAAAGCACAAAACAACACCTTTTCTCAGAGAAATATATAGGTAATTCTGTTCAAAATGAAAGTTCAATGTATTCGGACAGTAAATTAAGTTTAGTTCATCTGCAATTAACAGTATTTTAATTTTGAAAGGAATTTTGCCCATTTCTTAAATGCTATAGGCACAATTGTAAACAAATAACATTTTCTTTGAAGTTCTGTTTGTTACATTTCCTTTTTCTGCGCATATGATAAATACAAAGATATGTTCCTAAACAAGAAATATTACAAAGTGGCAATTGAACCATTGACTGGTCGTTTTTGCATGACTTACGTTTTTCAAGAAAGAAGTATACAATGTACATAGAAAAAGGGTCATCATTTTTTTGGGAACGGTAAACATTTACGCTATTTAAAATATTTATCCGCATTTAATAACAGATTGAACCAATACAAGATAGACAACTAAGGAGAATCAATGAGGACAAATAGGGGGGGGGGGGGGGGGGTTGGGGGGTTAACGGATGGAATACATCACAGGACAAGTCAAGACAGCTGGCAACAATAGTTTAATTTGCCTTTGGCGATATGTTCATCAGGGATGTTATAAACCATAAACAATACCACAAAAATAGAATCGTCGCCTTCCGGTCAGCAATTAATATCGTGCAAAGTATTGACGAAAAAGACAAGACGTACGAATATCATGTCAGTTACTGTATGGTTCGAAGACAACACGTACGGATATCATGTCAGTTACTGTATGGTTCGAAGACAACACTCATTAACAAAGTAACATAAATTGAGTCACAAATAGCATAGAATGTCCATGTGTCCTTCTACTTTGTACTTTGCTTTAGGCATTTCATGAGCTTCTCTATTGATGCATCTTTGTATTATCGCTTATAATTGTGTCCATGCAGGGTTGGATTTTTGCCGGCAAAGTTTTTTCCTTGCCAGTGGTAAAAAACTGGGAAAAAACGGCAAATATGGCAAAAACTCCTCCACCAGATAACAAAGTTATTAAGATTAAATGAACACTTATTACATGTTACACATCATATACATGTTGGACATTATGCACAATAACTATGTTAGTATACATTATTTGATGCTGAGAGCATCTCAGCACTTTAAGGAAAATATCATAAAATTACTGAATAATGCGGGCATCTTTTACTATACTGAGGCAGTTCCTAAGCTTGGGGCTGAATGCAACTGACTGTAACTGAAGTTTGAAAACATTCTTTGTTTCTTCCGCCTCTTGTATACATATTTAGGCTGTTTTTGAGATTTCAGTAATTCTGGTGTATAGATACGCAAATGAAAACTTAGATAGGATTTGTAGTTTGTTTGTATTAGTGTTTATTTATCGTCGCCAACACATTTATGCCAAACCAGTTTTAGTTTTTGCCGGTTTTTGCCACCCATTTTTTTCTGTGTCCATGTATCCCCTGGTTTATAAACGTAGTAGCCAATGTGGTAGCCAATGTGGTAGCCAATGTGTCATGTTGTCGCGCTTTTATTGCGAATCAAATCGAACGCATCTTTAAAATCAATCGACCTGCATTATAAATTGTAGTTAGCGACGGTTTCTAGAAAAAAAAAGAGTTATGAATGACAGGTCCATTTACATTTAACTTTGAATTATAGACATTTCAACAATGTACACCAATCTCACATTCCTCAAGTATACACTATTTCAGGAGAAAACTTTTATGTACCAAGAGAATAAGAAAATGCAAATAAAATGATTCATGTTATACATAGATATAAACACTATTATGTCTAAGCTTAAAAAATGGGTATATCGCGTGGTCGTTGGCAATTTTCATAGTATACCAATCTGGACTCTGCTCTGAATTATTGTTATTCCATTCGTTGTTTTGACAACCAGACCCCGATATCCAATTATCACACCATGAATATTCGTTATGCAAAAATAACAATACAAATCAATCATCACGTGGGTTATCCTTGTCTCAAATAAAACATTTGCTGATATAAAGTGTTAAAGGCTTGAGTATTGAAAAGCTGAATTTACAGGGACGACAAGAAACGTATCATTATCATACAGAGGATGTCTAAGTCTAATTAGGTTACTGACGACAATATCTATGAATCGCTTTTTATCGACCACTTGTCCAGTGAAGAATTAGGAAGCCAACAAATATATCTCAATCCATCCGGGAAGAGCGTACATATAATACAATATTATTCTCGCCCCTGGCAGTAGTTGAATCTGGTGGAATGTTTACTTTAAGTGAAGATCAACTGCACGGTGTCACCCAACAAGAAGCTTGTTTGCTTCATGTGTTTCGGCGCAGCCGTACTACCATGGTTTTGCAATTTGCATATCAGTGTTGTGTAAACCTATCTAATATTACGTTAACCACTAAACCAGCTTCTCTTCAACCGAACAACAATTGTAATCTTGACGCGGGTTGGTTAACTTTTCGATAAGGGGTACGTTATTTTACCGAAATCCATTTTCCATTACCATCATCTCCCCTTACAGGAATCGGAGATACTATAGTTTAGCATAATCGAGTGACCAGCAATCGTTACATCTCGGCATTTTTTCATGTTGCACAACAAATCTTAACCTTCAGATTGCAACTAATGTACTGGCTTCAAATTGCGCCGACCATCTTTTTCAAGATATTTATTGTTTTTGTTGTTTTTAATTGGTTCACCCACGCTGTATCAATCTCGATGACTGCTACAATGGTTACCATCCAGTACTCGTTAAGTTCAAGGATCTACATCGCCCATGGCAGCATTCGAACCCGTCATCTTTAGATCAAACGTCAATTTTCCTTGTGTTTGTTATTTTGTCTTTGAACTAAGCTAGAAAATATGTGTTTCATCAAGTATCATAGAAATTTGACTTGGCTAAATCTCATATTTCTTATTATAACTTAAGGTGAACTGATTGCTGATACTCTAAATGATCAGTGACTACTGCCGGTCACTTATGTCGATGAAGAATATATTCCTAGTGGAACAAAATCATTCTGATCTTAGTTTAGGGTGGGAATGTGTCACATATTGAAAAAATAAGACATTTATAGAAAATAACAACCATCAACATTCTTTATTTCAATTAATATGTATACTGAAATCTACTAAAATATACAAACAATATCATATCGAATGTTTTAACATAGCAAATAGCAATTTTCATGGAACCGGAACCAAAGCGTATAGCAGAAGTTATCGAAAGCGATTCTACCGCTATGCCCTTCACAAGAAAATGCCATTTTAAAACAGACGTTATCTGACAGGTCTATATCGACAATATATACCGAAGCATCATAATTATCTAGCGTTGCCTAGAAACGCGGTTGATATATCGTTCTTCACTGAGAAATTATTTCGAAAGTTCATTGTTTCGCTTTGAGAAGAAAATTTGATAAATTCGCAAGAAAGTCCGAACTTTGTGTCCGACGAGTGAATACATCAACTATGTCCAATTAATTCCCATAGTGTATTCTGTAAATTGATGCATTGCGAATTTTAGAGCGACGAAAAGGAAACAAAAACCAATAAGCATGTACATAATTGAACAAAAAGAACATTTATTTCTGGAATAAATGAAACAGTTCCGGCAATTGTGACGAAAATAGCTATCAATTAGCAGTAAGTATTTTACCACCTCCAATGTTTCATTTATGTGGCTCCATTGCCAAAACGCATTTCTGCAGCACCGTATATAACTATTAGTATACTAAAGACGTGTTTGTTGAACAAAAGAGGGTAACTGCACTACTAGGAATACAATAAAACCCTAATCTATGTCTGGATTTATATGGAAATAACAATAAAGAGCTTTGTAATCAGAGCGGCAACCTTTCAGCTCCTTATGAATACTATTTACATGTGCACATATCCTCACATAGCCTATAACTGGGGTTATTTGAGTATAACGTCCATGCCAACAGTAGTTCAGTTATACAGGACGGTCAGATAACCCCATTCACGTTCCTAGATCTCTAAACGATACTTAAATCTTCTTGCGCAAGCAGGTGGCAATTGTCCCGCTTGAGTCAAGAGTTGGATGACAAATGACTCTAAAATAGCGACACAATGTTTCCTAAAAATCGATTCACAATTCTGTAGAGATAAACGAATATTTATCGAGTTTCGAAATTAAGAATTTAGGAAGTTTTTTGCCTTCAAACTTTCTCATTTATTTCATACACAGAGTTTTATCCCAGCATCGCCCGTGTTCTTTCCTCAAATTTTAAGGAAACTTATACAGGAGACAAGATTTATCCCCATGGAGATTCCAGCCTGAATCAATATTGTGCGACAGAATGATGATAGTACAAACATATCCGTGTTTTTGGCAAGAAATAACATTGCAATTATCATTCTGATATTATTCGGATGTAGCAAATATCTGGGACACCAAGTGCAAATATTTATTGTATTGTATGTATGATAGAAAAAATGTAGGTCATACTAGCTTAGAGAAAATAACTTATTTCCACTGACAGTCTGGCAACGTGATGATATTGTTACATTAAATGCTTGCAAGTTCTTGCCAACTCGGTCCAATTCTTTGTTTGAAGTAAATGAAATAAGTAAATCATATACAAGCAATGCCATATTGTTACGTCTAGATACACTCACTTTTGATTTGATTTATGATATAATCGATGTAATAATACATTTTGAAATGGAAGAAGAGAGTATGAGGAAGACAGACAGAAGCGTGCGCACCTCCCAGCTCACGCGCTACCGTTACCAGGGTTACATGTAATATTTATCAGACATTTGTATGTATAGAAATTATACTTTTGAAGATAGAAAATACACCAGATTCAATTTTAACAAAGGCATAATTATTATCATGAATATTTTGCATTAGACGGAAACAAAAACTCGAAAAATCAACCGTAAACATCAGACAAAACCGCATACTAATGCGTGTATTATTCCTAGGAAGTTTTCAACAAACAAGACTTCACAAAATGGTCCGTATACCCATCATATAACCAGAGTGTTTCGATAAATACAAACTCATAAAGCGTATTAGTTGTGTGAAGGAGTAGAACTATGGGACTTTGATCTGTGAATCTGTTCAGACATTGTACAATCATATTCTACATACGTCTCCGATGATAACTTCAATGTAGAAGTGCTGCCGGGGTAAGATTTGCAACGTGAGAAGAAAATGGTTTGCAACGATAAAGTGCTCGATGCAATCAAATTTAAACACAATGATGACCTTACATTAGTTTTGTAAGCCAACATTTGTTATTTTTACGAGTACAGTACTTGCAGCCTTTCCGTGTGACCTCTTACAAGAAACAACCTCTCTTCAACAACATAACTAGTAAACATACTAACAATTTTTACGTCCTCAGAGTCGTTTTTATAAACTTTCAAAACAGTCAAAATGTGTATTTCCCAAACAGTATCTCTGGTAAGAGAACGCTTATACACAGAAATAAGTAAAAACTCTCAGTTGGTAAGTTTTACTCAACTGACCATAATTAAGTTAGAAGTATGTAAAACTGCTATACTATAACATTAGTACCACATACTGGTACTATTACTGCTAGTATTGTTCTCATAAACGTTTCTGTAGGATGTCATAAACATAGAGCGTCCTGTTGGAATTACTATTTACTCTTCAAGCTCATGTCCTCAAGGCTCGCTTGTTCTCCGAACGACCATGAATAATTTAACTTGACAGCGGGAGTAATGTCCGAAATGGCAAAAGCAACATCAAGTTTAACCAAAAATAAGTTGTTCTAATTACCTTAACAACTCACTCGGCCAATATTCAAAAGGGCTAAACAATAAAAACACTTACCGATAGGAATAGATAATCCACCGTCAGATGTTGATTGTGCACGTGTTACACCCGTGCATAATAACATAAAACACATGATCACAAAGAGAAATAGCACGTTTACTTCCATCTTGGTGTCTTATTTAATCGTAACATTCGTGAAAATCACTCTTGTCTACCTAATATTCACGTTAAATGATAGCGTTATAATCAGGCCCGATAGAATTGGACTTTTCCTGAAATATTTCTGCTGATCTGTATTACCAACTGTCATAGCATTGTCAAGACATTTCGATAAAATACGAGGAAGTAATTACATGAAGATGGCACATTGTCGCGGTTGTCAACACGCCAAGACGGATATTCTCAATAAATATTTCCTATAAATTGTTTAGAATATGAACAGTAATGATTGTTTCAATTTAATCCAAAGAATGAAGACTTTGAATATGCACTGGATTATTTAGTTCCAACTGGTAATGTTTCATTAATATGGAGATTTGGTCTTAAGTCCGAAAATAAATTAAAGACAAATAGCAACAGTTGTCTACGTTAAGTATGCTTCCAGTCCAAGTGTCATAGATTTATTCCTGATCACTCTATAGCCCGATCACCTTCTAGTTTTGTTAATGTTCCCAATAGTAATTCCAAATAGTAGACACTTTTAATTCCATTACATATTTCTTCTTTTAGTTCAAAATCAGGAAGAAATTTTCATATCTATAAGTCACTTCAAACAAGGTTATTTACTGATGAAAGTATGTATTTATACGCTAGTGTGTCGCCGTCGCACAACTTCTACAAATAAAAAACAGTCTGGTGGTCATTTATGAAATGAAGCCGGAAAAATAGAAAAGGTTTCCCTGCGGATATCCCATGGTTTTCCTTTACTCCATGTATCACTCAGCAGGATTTGTCTTAATTTCCACGCAAATAATACAGCTACCAGAGGAACTCTGTAATAACCGCTACAAATTACCGGATCGACTTTTTCATTAAATTTATACAATGTATTATAGCAACATAATGCTTCTCATGAGATTGGAAACATTGTGTGATCCAAACTTCGCTCGCCTTAAGAGGAGCAAAGCGAAAGAAACTAAAAATCCAATATCTAGGAATTTATTTGTAACGCAGATTTTCTTAGATTTCACATAAAACCAAATGAAGCGTTTCGCTGGAACACTTCGACTGGGCAAGATATATGTATTTCTAGTCCTTAAACTCCAATCACATCGGGACTAAAGCATAAAGGCCGCTGCAGACACGCTGTATGGTTCAGTAGGAGACCGCCTCATACTCGGAGATTGGTGATTTAATCATCGGCTTAATTTTATATAACTTTAGCACCTTTATTTGTTCTTTCACTATCACTCTTAAAGACTGTTTAATACCAAACTAAACTGCTTTGTGTTCTAGTAAGCTATTCAGACGTGTCAAGAAAAGCCAATTACTAGTTGAAAGTCGGGATTTGCTCAGAAAATAGATTGGTAAGAGAAACACATTTATTTCAGTTTGAGAGCTTTGTAAGGAACGAGAGTGTTCGCTAATTAGGCCTGAAGTAAGAAGAAAATGTGATTGTATTTTCCTTTAGTGGCACATTGCAGTTTTTTAAGTCTATATCTAAAACAAGCATTTCCCCTGACAGTCGGTAAAGTGTACATAATTGTTAAAAAAAACACATAGAATCCTACAAAAAATGCCTTTGTGTCTAAAACTGAGAACAAATTTACTGGATTTTTTTTCAGTCGTTCAAAGGTTATGCAAATATCGTCCTGGAGTTGTGCTTTGGTTTTTCGCCAGTAAATAGATATTGTTATCGGAAAGTACTAGAATGGCTCTTGAAGAAGAACACTAATAAATTTGCCCGTCTACATTTTGTTTTGTTTAAACTTATTTACAAACTATCGGCAAATGGAAAGAAACGATGTTGTTCCAGTATTCTATTGTACTGAGCAACCTGTCTACAATGTCCCGCTCTCAACAAACAACATATCTCCGACAACATCACCATGCTGTGTGGTATAAATTTACTTATAGTTGATTGATTCAGAGTAACAATCTCTCAGTAACATGTTCATATACCATTGCTTTCTGTATTACAATATCAGCGGCATATGTACGTACAGACTGAACAATCCATTCTTAATGTCGTTGTGAATGCGTGATTTGCATTCGTGAATCACTTACATTAAAATGCAGTCACAGTTATCTAGTACGTTTTGTGCAGACTGGATAGTAATAAACTCAAGCCAAAATGAATTACTGATTCAAGATACATCTAACATGCTTCTATAAACATGCATGCACTTAACAATCAAGAAATACTATACATGTACACGAATTTAGCGAAAACGAAATGTGTGCGGTCTTACATTTTATTTCCGACTTAAGAGAATATTGAGGCTTCCCTGCTTAGAGGCTTTTCCCTTTAAAATTGACAAGGATTTATGTGTTATGTCATTAAATTGCGGTTGAATAAGTAGGGAACGTCGTCGGCAAATGGCTTTAAGCACGCTGAATTCATTGAGCGAAGATTTACCACTTCAACATAATTGCATGTTTACAGGACTACATTCGTACGTCATTTCCTTCGTTTGCAAATAATCGTGTGACCAGTCTCCACCGGCAGACAAAAGCAATTGTGTACGCTTCGTAAAATTTGCTTTATTATCCTAATGCCCATATATCCATTGCTCAAGTTATGCAGACGTTCAGTTGCAGTCAACAGACTATATTGAATCAGCGGAACCGTTTAACAGACTGGATGGGTTTCGGACTACCCAAGACCCGGATGTCTCCAATATGACAATCAGACGTTGCGATAATCTATGACGTCTAGACTGTTCATGGTTCAGTGCTATAATTTATCCTCTGACTATGACGTCTAGATTGTTCATGGTTCAGTGCTATAGTTTATCCTCTGACTATGACGTCTAGATTGTTCATGGTTCAGTGCTATAGTTTATCCTCTGACTATGACGTCTAGATTATTCATGGTTCAGTGCTATAGTTTATCCTCTGACTATGACGTCTAGATTGTTCATGGTTCAGTGCTATAGTTTATCCTCTGATTATGACGTCTAGATTGTTCATGGTTCAGTGCTATAGTTTATCCTCTGAATATGACGTCTAGATTGTTCATGGTTCAGTGCTATAGTTTATCCTCTGACTATGACGTCTAGATTGTTAATGGTTCAGTGCTATAATTTATCCTCTGACTATGACGTCTAGATTGTTCATGGTTCAGTGCTATAGTTTATCCTCTGACTATGACGTCTAGATTGTTCATGGTGCAGTGCTATAGTTTATCCTCTGACTATGACATATTGATATTTCATGGTTCAGTGCTATAGTTTATCCTCTGACTATGACATATTGATTGTTCATGAATCAGTGCTATAGTTTATCCTCTGACTATGACACATTGATTGTTCATGGTTCCGTGCTATAGTTTATCCTCTGACTATGACATATTGAATTTCATGGTTCAGTGCTATAGTTTATCCTCAGACTATGACACATTGATTGTTCATGGTTCAGTGCTATAGTTTATCCTCTGACTATGACGTCTAGATTGTTCATGGTTCAGTGCTATAGTTTATCCTCTGACTATGACGTCTAGATTGTTCATGGTTCAGTGCTATAGTTTATCCTCTGACTATGACATATTGATTGTTCATGGTTCAGTGCTATAGTTTATCCTCTGACTATGACATATTGATTGTTCATGGTTCAGTGCTATAGTTTATCCTCTGACTATGACATATTGATTGTTCCTGGTTCAGTGCTATAGTTTATCCTCTGACTATGACATATTGATTGTTCATCGTTCAGTGCTATAGTTTATCCTCTGACTATGACATATTGATTGTTCATGGTTCAGTGCTATAGTTTATCCTCTGACTATGACATATTGATTGTTTATGGTTCAGTGCTATAGTTTATCCTCTGACTATGACACATTGATTTTCATGGTTCAGTGCTATAGTTTATCCTCTGACTATGACACATTGATTTTCATGGTTCAGTGCTATAGTTTATCCTCTGACTATGACCTATGGATTGTTCATGGTTAAGTGCTATAGTTTATCCTCTGACTATGACATATTGATTGTTCATGGTTCAGTGCTATAGTTTATCCTCTGACTATGACACATTGATTTTCATGGTTCAGTGCTATACTTTATCCTCAGACTATGGCACATTGATTGTTTATGATTCAGTGCTAAAGTTTATCCTCTGACTCTGACACATTGATTGTTCATGGTCCATGCTATAATTTATCCTCTGACTATGACATATTGATTGTTCATGGTTCAGTGCTATAGTTTATCCTCTGACTATGACACATTGATTGTTTATGGTTCAGTGCTATAGTTTATCCTCTGACTATGACATATTGATTGTTCATGGTTCAGTGCTATAGTTTATCCTCTGACTATGACACATTGATTGTTCATGGTTCAGTGCTATAGTTTATCCTCTGACTATGACATATTGATTGTTCATGGTTCAGTGCTATAGTTTATCCTCTGACTATGACACATTGATTGTTCATGGTTCAGTGCTATAGTTTATCCTCTGACTATGACATATTGATTGTTCATCGTTCAGTGCTATAGTTTATCCTCTGACTATGACATATTGATTGTTCATGGTTCAGTGCTATAGTTTATCCTCTGAGTATGACATATTGATTTTCATGGTTCAGTGCTATAGTTTAGCCTCTGAGTATGACATATTGATTTTCATGGTTCAGTGCTATACTTTATCCTCAGACTATGACGTCTAGATTGTTCATGGTTCAGTGCTATAGTTTATCCTCTGACTATGACACATTGATTGTTCATGGTTCAGTGCTATATCTTATCCTCTGACTATGACATATTGATTGTTCATGGTTCAGTGCTATAGTTTATCCTCAGACTATGACACATTGATTGTTCATGGTTCAGTGCTATAGTTTATCCTCTGACATGGCACATGAATTGTTCATGGTTCAGTGCTATAGTTTATCCTCTGACATGGCACATTGATTGTTTATGGTTCAGTCCTATAGTTTATCCTCAGAATATGACACATTGATTGTTTATGGTTCAGTGCTATAGTTTATCCTCAGACTATGACACATTGATTGTTCATGGTTCATTGCTATAGTTTATCCTCCAAATATGACCTATGGATTGTTCATGGTTCAGTGCTATAGTTTATCCTCCAAATATGACCTATGGATTGTTCATGGTTCAGTGCTATAGTTTATCCTCTGACATGGCACATTGATTGTTTATGGTTCAGTGCTATAGTTTATCCTCAGACTATGACACATTGATTGTTCATGGTTCAGTGCTATAGTTTATCCTCAGAATATGACACATTGATTGTTCATGGTTCAGTGCTATAGTTTATCCTCTGACTATGACCTATGGATTGTTCATGGTTCAGTGCTATAGTTTATCCTCTGACTATGACCTATGGATTGTTCATGGTTCAGTGCTATAGTTTATCCTCTGACTATGACCTATGGATTGTTCATGGTTCAGTGCTATAGTTTATCCTCTGACTATGACCTATGGATTGTTCATGGTTCAGTGCTATAGTTTATCCTCTGACTATGACCTATGGATTGTTCATGGTTCAGTGCTATAGTTTATCCTCTGACTATGACCTATGGATTGTTCATGGTTCAGTGCTCTAGTTTATCCTCTGACTATGACCTATGGATTGTTCATGGTTCAGTGCTATAGTTTATCCTCTGACTATGACCTATGGATTGTTCATGGTTCAGTGCTATAGTTTATCCTCTGACTATGACATATTGATTGTTTATGGTCCATGCTATAGTTTATCCTCTGACTATGACATATTGATTGTTCATGGTGCAGTGCTGACATCACATAGTTGTGCCGCTTGAATACGCTTAGACAGACAGCACTGTTATTGGAGTCAGCAAGAAAGGAATAATGCGCTATTCACAGATCAGTGTATTTTTAAGGAACGAGTAGCAATTCCGACAATTTTAAGCGAATTTACCGTCGCACTGGAAGATGATTTGCTGATGAAAGAGCATTCATGCAACTACAGTGCATTATGGTTTAAGTGGACTTGTTGGTCATAGAAAAGCAAGACTCGTGTTCACACTCGGTGGTATATCAAACAAGTATTAGAAGCAGAGGCAAAACCCAGATAACGGGTTTGCAACATTACAGCAGGACAATGCACGCCAATACAACATTTGCGCCTACGAAATGCGTGTCCAATCTTGAACTGTTCAGTCTTCTATTGATAATCATTTCAAACACATTTAAGCCAGGCCCCTAGCTGGGCACACGCACGTACGCCCGTGCGTATCGTCAATTTTAAAAGTCGAAAAACTAAAAGCTCTAAATCAGCACTGGTACTTCATGTGTACAAATAGAAAAGAGAGCATTTTATCAGTAAAAACCTAAACTTAAGTTAATGTCCATATAATGCAGATGTGAAGTTAAATTAAGTCCAGAACTACATTACTTGTATCATACGAACATTGGCATTTCCAGGCATAGAGTAGTTATGTATTAAAATATTTGACAGTTGTTGTTTTCATACTCTTTATTATCACCAACGGACGGACGAACTGACGGAATCCTTTTAGACAAATAATTATATGTTTAATATGCTGATAATTAAATGGCAGGTGGTGTGTGAAATTCACGCCTCGTGAGCATCTGATGTGACCAACGACATTGACCAGCTCAGCACCGATATACGTCGATGGCAAAGACGCTACCAGACGGTAATGGAGGACCCAAGCGACTGCCTATTGGAAGCGTTGGGTCAGGCAAATAAGGACCTCTACCCAAATCTCCGTGCCTGTCTGTCTATATTGTTATCAATGCCTGTGTCAACAGCGACAACAGAACGGTCCTTTAGCACGATGCGACCTATTAAGACCTATTTGCGAAGTACGATGACCACTGAAAGACTCGGTGGTCTTGGTCTCCTCAATATCTATAGAGAGAAGGAGATAGATAGTGAGGCAATGGTTGATATATTTGCCAGGAAAAAGGAAAGACGCCTGTCTCTTTTATTTAGGATTTGAACGTGCCCAAGCTACACTCATTTAATGTATATGGCTTACGTTTTAATGAGGGTAAACATATGCCGTTAAACATGTAATGTATCATTTAAGTATAAATAGAAATACATGTACACAAACTTTATGTTTCTGTTATCTTTAGTCGCTGTGTTCCATATTGCCATGTTTAATTGAGGATGTGAACATTGAAGACACTATTTGCGTCAGTTTATACTGACTTTAATAATAATAATAATAATAATAATAAACTTTATTTGTTGAAGGTAACTCCTTAAGCTAATACACATAAAAACTTACATACATAAACTCATCTAACAAGAGGCCTTCATACATACATAAATTATTACAATACAAAGAGAACACAAAGAATATAAGCATTTTTATAATGCTAAACCAATAAATCATAACTCATTTTCAAAATCTTCATTAACAATATGTATGAAAGAGAGATTAAATAATTACAGGGGACGCCGCATGCACAATACATTGTCTCCCCACACAGACTCCCGGGAAATCATATAAGGCATCGAGGAGGTGCTAGGGTAGAATTGGGTGCAAGGAATGGTCTGTACGACCATAAAGAACTACTAAGGATAATTTAGTGGGACAAAAGGGTGGAAATCATTATTGGTTGGAATATATCATTTAACAATTCAAGATAATCAGTAACAATAGGACGAATTGGGGGAAAGAACATGGAGCATATGTTACATGTATAATCATGAGCGATGAAAGAAGTGCTAATGCGGAAAGGGCAACTTACATTAATTTCTATTAAATGAAATAATTTTAGATAAAAAGAGAAAATTGACATCATATAATAGAATACATGGGGAAGTAAATAACGTCTATACTATAGACACATAAATATTGCGTGAAACAGTCATCAAGATAGAAATTGAGCAGAACTTTCATACATAGTACTTATTTTTCTGTAAATTATAATACGTTATCCTGATTTAGGTGATGTCGATTCGCCATATGTACTTATATGCAATAATTTAAAGAAAGCAGTTTTAAACGCGTTCAAAGATTGCTTCTGTCTAATTTCTACGGGAATTTCATTCCATACCTCCATACCAGAATAACCAAACGTGCGTTTCAAATATTGCGTACGTGGTATTTTACATGTTAAATTTGTGTATGTTTCAGATCGTAGTTTATATGTATTGTTTTTAGATTTTTGTATTAAATTACAAAAATATTCTGGGGCAAGGGCATTTACAGCTTTATATATTAGAATTCCTATCTGATATGTGTATCTTATTGTAAATGGTAGCCATGATAACACCAGGAACATGTTGTGGGATGGAGTTTTTAGAGGTAGTTGAAGTATTGTCCTTGCTGAACGCTTTTGCAATTTAGAAACTTTGTATATATTTGTTTGGCTGCATGTCCCCCAAATTGTTACACAGTAATCAAATAGTGGTAGGATATATGCATTGTAGTATAAATTTTTCATTTCATGTGTTAAATAGTTTGAAATTCTTTTCAGTAAATTTATTTTATTAGTAACTTTTATGCATAAATCATTGATATGTTCATTCCACTGCAAACAATTATCGATGGTTAAGCCCAATGATTTTTGTTTATTTACATTTTCTATCGCCGAGTTTGTAATTGATATACGTATTTGCTTTGAGTGTTTAGTTTTGTATTTTGAACCTAGTAACATGCATGTTGTTTTTGCAGGATTTATAGCCATATTGTTTTTTGAACACCAATTCTGAACATATTCCAAATCCATTTGTAGATAGAGTTCTATATCATTGATATCGGAAGTAATATAATACAAAGTTGTATCATCTGCATACATATTTATCTGTGAATTTTGAATACACATAGGCAAGTCATTAACATATATTAAAAATAACAAAGGACCCAATATAGATCCCTGAGGGACACCTGTTAATACAACTGAAGTGTTGGATTTATTTTGACCAATCTTCACATATTGTTGTCTACAATCAAGGTATGATTTGAATAAATTAACTGCATTGTCATTAAAATGGTACAAACCTAGTTTGTAAAGCAGTATTTCGTGATCTACAAGGTCAAAAGCTTTTTTAAAGTCAAGAAAAACACTTTCGATCAAGTCTCCATCATCGATACCTTTCATCCAGGTATCTATCATTTGCGTAAGAGCCGTTTGGCATGAATGTGATTTTCTAAAACCAGATTGTTTGTCATGTAAAATATTTGTTTCACTTAAGTACTTGTGCAATTGATTTGCTATATGTCTTTCAAATATTTTTGAAATTGTGTTTAGAATTGAGATCGGTCTATAGTTGCTCATATCTTCTTTTGACCCTTTTTTGTAAATTGGTAATACATAAGCTCTTTTTAATCTATCAGGAAATACACCAGCTTCGATGCTATTGTTTATAATGCTTGTTATTGCAATAACAATTTGATCAGAACATACTTTCAAAATATTTGGACCTATTCCATCTTCACCAGTTGCCTTTTTACGGTTAAGGTTATCTATGATGTGTTTAACTTCCAGAATCGTTATGTACTCTATATTAAATAACCTAGTTTTCAATTTACTATCTAAATGTTGTTTTAAATTAGCAAAGGATCTCTTTTCAAACCCTGATTTATTTAGAAAGCGTGAACTATTTATGAAATGGTCATTAAATGCATTGAGAATCTCATGCATGTCGGTGATTACTTGGTCAACAAGCTTTATGTTTGTTGGTAGGGTAATTTTGTTAAGTTTCTCGCTGTTTGTGACGTGTTTTATATGTTTCCATATCTCCTTCGAATCAGTTTTATTTCTTACAGCATTATTATAGTATTCACGTTTAGATTTTTCAATCATATGCGTTGTTTTATTTCTCCATAATTTATAGTTAGACCAATCCGTTTTTCTATGGTAGTAATCCCTTTACTATAATGCTATGTAAATGTTTGTTTTATATTGCTGTGAATGTTGAGGGACGCTGTATTTATTATAAAATAAGTAGTCCCTATAAGAAATAAAAGTTTATATCAAACTATATCAAATAACCTTAATCGGGTTTTGGTGAAAACATCCTGTGGATATCCAAAACACATTCTGAGTTCACATTTTGTGTTCGACTATTCAAAAAATATTCAGGGAGGACCCCCCCCCCCCCCCCGCTATACAAAGGTCGTGCGTATCATCAAAAACAGCCCAGCTACGGCCCTGTAAGCTATACAGGAAAACGCTTATTTCGGGAAAGAACAACATTCAAAACGTTCGTTTACTTATAGCATTATTTGCGTCTGCAATTGTTTGTGATATTGCATTAATAAAAAAGTCTAGCGATTGTATACTCCATTCATCCAATACAAGCTGGCGAAAGTTTCATCATATACCCCCAGTATAAATATGCTGTTGATTTAGCGTGTTTAATCTGGTTGAAACAATTGTGGATACTTTAAATGCCGACCGCCTGTTGAATGTTTACACGCCAGACAAGCTTTTAAAACCGATTCTCCCATGATGTAAGTCACTAGAGACACCGTATTTAGATAGAGCCGTATCGGAAATACCGCATTCTGATCTTAACAAGTTTAATTGTTGTTGTTGTTAATGCTCTACGGCACGGCACGGCTTATGGCATGTACATTAAAATAAACGAAAGGAATTTACTTTGAGAGGTACATTACATATAATACATACAATAAGTGTATGTATAATAAGTACGTTCAGCAGTGGCGCGTATAATCTATCGAACATGATAGTCCAAAAAGAAACGTATACTCTAATATATGAAAATGTACTCACATAAAGAGGACTGGGATAATTAACTTTCACACAATCATGTCAGAATCATTGTCAGTGGAGATAAACTATTTCATCCGGAAAAATTTCATCATCGTTTAAAAATGCAGTAAACAAATTCGGATGCGTAAAATTTTGATTGGAAACCTTTCGGGGCGACTAATGTTTTTTTATATCTCCATAAACCATATTAGCTCTCGATAAATCAAGAGACGAAGATGACATGTGTTCATTGGAGGCCTCGTGATTTTGCTGTTACTATCCTAATTAGGATCTTCATGAAAACAAATTGGTCTCCACGGAAAAGACAAGTTCTCGACAATCGATTTCGTGACATAATAATGGCAAATATAATTGGTATAACAAGTCATAACCTTTTAATTAATGAAAAGAAGAAAGAATGGATTTTTTTTCTGTTTCTAAATCTATCGAAGAACGGTACCTCGGACAATAGAACGTGCAACAGTACCTTGGACAATAGAAAGTGCAACAGTACCTCGGACAATATAAAGTGCAACAGTACCTCGGACAATAGAACGTGCAACAGTACCTTGGACAATAGAAAGTGCAACAGTACCTCGGACAATAGAACGTGCAACAGTACCTTGGACAATAGAAAGTGCAACAGTACCTCGGACAATATAAAGTGCAACAGTACCTTGGACAATAGAAAGTGCAACAGTACCTCGGACAATAGAAAGTGAAACAGTACCTCGGACAATAGAAAGTGCAACAGTACCTTGGACAATAGAAAGTGCAACAGTACCTCGGACAATAGAAAGTGCAACAGTACCTCGGACAATTTGAAAGTGCAACAATACCTCGGACAATAGAGTGCAATAATGTTTAACGCTTTGCTTCATCCACTCTAAACCCTTTATGTTGAGTGTGATATGTTATTAAAAGGGTTGCACTTAAAGACAATAGTCTGGCATCTCAAGAAAATCCGCACAATTTATACATAACCACCATTTTGGACACATTTTTGATTAAATACAATTTAAGAATAAAAACATAGAAGAACTTACCTCTAGAAATCTACAGATCATTACATATTGGAATACAAACATAGTCAGTTCTTTGTCTACATGGGCACCACGAACTATTATTTTGTTTATATTGTGAACAATATCGATCGATGGGGTGTTAATTTACGGAGACATTATGTCTACTATAGTCAAAATACTTTTTCTAAGTATAATTATTCAACTAACCATGGGTTAAACATGTATATTTTCAGTGATATTTTTATTTAACACTTAAAAATACAGGTATTTTATATTCAAAGACTTGTCTATAGTATAGAAAAAAATAGTGTGATAATTGATTTATACCTTCCAATTCTTGCAGCAAATAGAACTACATGTACCTTCCAAAATAAGTGAGCAAAACCCGGTTTTAAACTTGGTTTAATCCGAGTTTAACACGGTGGTATTAGCACCGGGTTAAAAGTGGGTATTTCAAATAACCGAGCAGGGATTTTCTAAGCAAAATATGGGTTTTCCAAAGAGAAAAAACCTACAGAAAACACAGTTTTAACCAACTTAGTGGGATTTTTCAGAGTTAATGTGGTTTATTAACACACTTTTCCAGAAATTGGTTTTTTCGAGCCTCCGGTATCCATTACCGAGCTGTAGTTGTCCAATGATTTGGTCCCAAAGGAAATGAAAAATAACGATGGCAGAATCCGGGCACTTTCAGCGGCTAAACGATTTTAAAAAAAACGGTATACGAGGATCACAACGAAAAGCAAGGCTTTGTCAACCCAAACAAACAAGTGGGATGCACATTTCGCTAAATTATGCAGTTCTTTACATTGCTCAGTAAGGTAAAAACTAATTTTAGGAGAGATGTCAACATTCGAAAGAAGCCATAAAACATAAAAATATAGAAAATATCATTTAGAGACATTAGCGATTGTCAGACTCCAAGAAGATATTATGAACAGTGTCACAATCAATCGAATCAAGCTTTGTTTCATCATTATTAAATTCACGCTAGAAATCTTATTAAGGCGAAGCATGTTCTGATGAGAAACCTCACCGGGCGTCTAACGTATTTATTACATCTCCATAACTCTTATTTGCTCTCGATAAATCACGAGGAAAAGATGACATAGGGTCATTGAAGCCAATCAAATATCTTCGTCTTGTATCATATTGGGGAAATACAGGAAAACAAATTGGTCTCTTTGTATGGATACGCGTCTGACAATCAATACACATGTGTAAAAATGATTGAAGCATTGTCATGACAAGATATTTGCATTCTGTATCATATGAGATTTGGTATTGCTTTTTGTAATTGTTTTCGTTTCAACACCAATTTCGAGCAGTATTACGTTATACGTTATACGTCTAATTCTCTATGGAAAAGTCTGAAAAATTTAGGCTTACCAGGTAAAGATAGTCTGTGTTCTAATACTATTGGCTTAAACATTGATGACAGCATTTGTTTCGATAAACATAAAGTAGCGGAAAATTCAATTCATTCTATACTTCTGTTGCGGATAAAATTGTGAGTAAATTGCCAAAGACTTGTAATAAGTTTGGTACCAAGTGTATAAATACTTGCATAATCTACGTCCTAAAAAGGCATCCGGTCTAGATGGCATACCCCCACGCTTTGTTAAGGACTCAGCTTCCATTATTGCTGGTCCCATCTCGCACATCGTTAATCTTTCCATAATACAGGGTGTGGTACCTGATGATCTAAAGTCAGCTCGTGTAGTTCCATTGTACAAAAAGAATGATAAGACAGATGTCGGCAATTACCGCCCAGTATAAATCTTGAGTATTGTCTCTAAGGTTTTTGAGCGAGTTATATATGACCAATTAGAAGAATATCTTGTCCAAAATAATATATTATATGAGTTTCAGTCTGGGTTTAGAAAAGCATTTTCTACCGATACCCTGCTTGATTCATCTTACAGATCATATTCGCTTTCAATTGACCAAGGGGCATTTTGTTGGCATGATCCTTTTAGATCTTCAGAAGGCCTTTGATACCGTAAATCACTCGATTTATTGATGAAACTCAAGGCGATGGGTCTCGCTAAAACGTCCGTCAGATGGTTTACTTCTTATCTATCTGATAGAAGTCAGTTAGTTGAAGTTTCACGTATATACTCATCATCAGCTACTGTATCTTGCGGTGTGCCACAATGGTCTATTTTAGGGCCATTGCTTTTTCTTATCTATGTAAATGATATGTCTGCTGTTGTCAAAAATAAGTTACTACTTTATGCAGATGACTCAGCAATTCTTGTGCCCGGTAAAAGTAAAATCGACATCGAAAATATTTTAAGTAACGAACTGAACATTGTTAGTCAGTGGCTTATATGTAATAAGCTTTCCCTACATCTTTGATATACAGAGTCTATTCTCTTTGGATCCCAACGTCGGTTAAAATCCCAGTCCAAACTTGATGTAAGCTGTAACGGCCAATATGTTGAAACAACAACATCAGTTAAATATCTTGGAGTTAATGCAAGGTTAAAATTCCTTCATCGTAAAAGTGAATTCCTAACTATACAAACAAAGAAACTTCTGTTCTCTTTCCTTGTTCAATGTCACTTTGATTATGCATCATCAGTCTGGTTTAACAGTTTAACACAAGATTTAAAGAATAAATTGCAAGTCACACACAATAAACTGGTGAGATCTGTATTGAACTTACATCCTAGATCACATATTGGCACAGAATATTTTTCCCGTTTAAATTGGGTACCCGTAGAATGTAGAGTGAATCAAATTACGCTATGTCATATAAAATCCATTCCCAACTTTCCCCTCAATTTACGCCCATCAGTGAAATCCACAAATATCCTACCAGGTTCAGAGTTAAGGCTGAGGTTACCCCTGATGGAACAAATTATTTAATGTCAGAATGTAAGAGATTTGCAATTCCTAAAGTCAAGGGTTTTGGAAAGAAATCTTTTGCTTTCAATGGTTGTTGTCTTTGGAACAGTCTGCCACAAGATGTGAGGGATGCCAGAATTATTTCTTCTTTCAAATGCAAAGTAAAAAAAAACATTTTAAGCTCGTCTTAAATAATGTTTTGTCTTTCCTTTTCAACAGTTTTATCATTTGTAACCTAATGCCTTGTTAAATTTTATTTGTTTAGCTTTTTCATCCATTATTCCTGTCAGAGATAACTTATTGTTTTATTGTTTCATCGTTTTATCTATTTGTTTATAAACATGTAATTATGAACATGTAACACAATGTCTTTCTTTGATTAACTGACTGTGATAACTTTATTTATAGCTTATAATTCTTCCCATGTCACACAATATTATATATTAAGGACCACAATGGAAATAAGAGTTTTTACTTGTACTTTTTTGTGTTATCCTTAACATATAATGTTGATTGATATGGCTTTATTGATTCATACATATTGTTGTTATTGATATATGTCTTAATGTTATATTGCCATGTAAATTGTACATTTTTTGTTGAAATGAATCTATCTATCTATACTCCGCCATCATCTGACCTAACCAGTCTCCATAGTTTCCGACTTTGTTTTAGATAGTCGTTCCGCAAGCGACTAGACTTATTCTCCTTATTACTGAGAGCATCTACAAAACATCACAGAAAAAACAAAAATGCTTTTTAGTGTTTCCCAACTTGCATAGTACTGGTATTTAACCAGGAAAGTACTGGTTAAATGCCAGGAAAGTGGTAACTGTACAATGGGTCACATTGGCACTATGCAGTGACCGTCTTTGGCTTCAAAATTGTCTGTTGGACCTATACTGCTCTACTGGCAGGTAAATTCCCCCCTTCGGCTTCTAAAACGTCCATTTATGGTGTGCAGGGGACATAACAGGTCCACCGAAATACTATAAAGTGCACTAGATAAAATGTGCGCGGCGAGTGTCGACCTCAAAAACACAGCAATTTGCTAAGAGCATCCGAACGTTTTGTTTAATTTAAATATGCATCTATTGGTAGATAAGCAACTCCTCGTCCTGGTTTTGCACCCAAGGACTCGTCACGTTTTGCACCCAAGGACTCGTCACGTTTTGCACCCAAGGACTCGTCACGTTTGACACCAAAGGACTCGTCACGTTTTGCACCCAATGACTCGTCACGTTTGGCACCAAAGGACTCGTCACGTTTGACACCAAAGGACTCGTCACGTTTTGCACCCAAGGACTCGCCACGTTTTGCACCCAAGGACTCGTCACTTTTTGCACCCAAGGACTCGTCCTGGTTTTGCACACAAGGACTCGTCACGTTTATGATAACTTCGAATCACTACGATATCAAAACAATCAATCTACTTTTGCATTGAATTATTATTGCAAACACCTGTATCTCATACGTATCTCATAAACTGACTAGTAAGAAATAACTTCTAAATGAAGGAAGTTTCAATAAGTATCCTTGATAAGTTTATTGTCTAATAAAGTAAAAGACAATAAAACACCCCTTGAACATAAACAAAGAAGAAATATTAGACCCAATATGTACACAATGTATATTCTCCTATCTATCTTCTAAACTGTCAGATAATTTGATTAAATACTGACGTATATATTTGATACAAAATACAACTAAGCTATAACCAAGCTATCGGGACACAAAAGGCGGTAATAATGTCAACAATGAGAACAGATGTGTATATCAAATGAAACGCGTGATAAAGAATATTTTCCAAAAGTTGTATCCCTAAATCATTGTTAATGGAAGATTAATATTTTGGTAATCACAAAAGGTTTTGACATTTGCGAGTTTCTAGTTTCTTGGTCCAAAAGAAACGATTATTTTTATGTCACTAAATATATTATAATATTTTATTTAACATTGTATTCTAATGAACAAATACCGAGTCACGTGTCCACATGTTTAAGCCAAACTTTTAAAGCCATTAGCTAGGGGAAGGAGGTCTACTATAAGCGATATCAGAAAAAAACCTAACCACTCCTTCTATTTCAATTCTTCTCTATGTTCAGTCCTTAAAACAATGATAGTATTAAAATTCATCTTCAATTCAAACTGGGCTGCGAACTCTCGCGACATTTAACAGCCACGATGCAATCTGAATGTTTTTGCAATGAAGTGTAAAATTAGTCAGCGGGATGCGTTTGTACGCAACGACCCTTCAGCCACATCGTGTTGGAATATGGTGTGTATTTTATCTTATTGAAGTACACGTGTTCCATTGTTTCAACTTCGACCATTCAAATGGCTAGGAGTGGTACATTAATATACTCATATACATTTAAAAACGCACAATTGTTTACCAACTATACTTCTTTAAATTTCATTTTATTATTTTTGAGACTCATTTTTCATGAAAACTACTTGTCGATTGTCATGAAATGTAGCATACATATTGCGTACACATGCTATAATATAGTGTCGAGTTCTTTTATTGTATCCTAAAAGTCAGTCAATGAAAATTTAGAAATCCCATATCGTGCGTTATTAAATGTGCTGACTATATGAACTTTGCCCTCGTATACATGTATAACAATTTATAGTTATGACCAACTGCTATCGACATGACTAAAGATAGCGCTATTCAGGTTTACCGACTTCAAACTCCCCACCTAGGTTACCTCCCTTATTTACACAGTTAGGACAGTGATGTCATCCTGGTTCAAGCGCTTAGTAAGACTTCCGGCGTGCTATAACAAGGTACAATAATACTTCAGCTTCATGTTGTTCCGCAAGTCAATGTCATAACGAACATCAGACAAAAACGGAAAAAATAACATCGGAAATTAACAAAAAAATCAGTTTACACAACACTCAGTAAGAGTAGGATGCACATTTGTAATTTACAGACTCTGTTCAACCGAAGGGAGCCAAGGGGGCCTGCCCCTCCCCCCTTCAGTCGACTGTGGAGTGACCTTCTGCTTTTGCTTACATACAATATTTCCACTTATTAGGCCTTAAGTAAAAAGTTACTGTTCTTTAAACACTTAAAATGCAATTCATTTATTTATGGTCGATGGTCTCGTAAACTACCAGTATATATGGAATGTTGCTCATTGACCTTTAGACCGTCTAGAAGAAGCTAATGCTTTTCATCCTACATCCCCCAGGCGCTTTCAATTTCTTTATCACGTATATATACATATGTTGAAAGTGTCTGTAAAACGCAGATTATTGAGCATCAAACGTAACCAGTGATAGAGATCTGTCGTTGTGTTGTTTTAGTGATAAATAATTGAAGGGGATTCGTGAAAATTTGACACCTGAGTATTACTACTTGAATTCGTTAAAAAAAATATTATTTTTTTTATTTTGCAAAATTATGTTTTTTTCCAGAATAAGATTACTTTCATATAGTCGCATTTTCCTTAAAATTTGTTTACAAAGACAATGTTTATATTAACGGTACAATACATAACAATTTGACATCAGGCGAATGTGCACATATTACAGGTAAATCCCACCTAAAACAGTTGAGTGAAGTTGGCGCAGCTATCGTACATCGTACATAATATTGAATACCGACCCAGGTTGAATACAGAGCCAGCACTGACATCTTATTCGACTTATATTTTTGAATATATACCTTAAATCGAACCCAGAGCTAGCACGGACATCAACATGTCAGTGCTGGCTCTATAATCTATCTAGGTCGGTATTCAATGTTGATGTACGATGTACGATTGCCGCTCCAACTTCACTCAAATAACTGAAACAAAATGCTAAAAAGTATCAATATCTAACTAAATTGGAGTGGTTATGATATTTTAATGTTTTGTTATCAGATATGAAAAAAAGAAATAATAAAATATAAAACTATATACATGCTAGTCACAACGTAAATGTCAGCCATGAAAAGCATGTATTTGCCTCTGGAAGTTCTCGAACCATGACCTCATGTTCTGAAGGCCTATGCTCAACCACTTCAGTTTTTGTTGTTGACAATTATTTTATGTCGGAGATGACCAACACACATTTACTGTATTTCTGGGGGGCATTCATAAACCTGTATGCAGTAAAAGTATAAAGGCGGTTAATACCGTTTATAAGAATACTCCCTGACCATGTTCATTTTGGACATTAATCGATATTTCACTTATAGTGACAAGGATGGATACCGGCCTGCAACCCATTGCTTTATCTCGTTTTAAACTATTTACAGCGTTTATAATGTCCTCAAGTGTATACTTTTATCAAGTAATCAAGCTCACTTACTCGTATGTGTGTTATAAATAGAATCAAGCAAAATCACATGGGGATTCCCCATATAATCCACACTGCTTGCAAACACAGAGGTAAAATTGTTTAATGTTCGGTTATGGATAAGTCAGACACACACATATTCTACATGTAAGTAGCGAATTATATTACTTTGGTTCTACACATGTTTCTTATTAATAATTATCTTTGAGTACAAAATGTAAATATACGTTGTTTTACATATTTCGTACAATGTCGTGTACTGAGGTCCTTGTAGGTATACACTGTTACACATGTGAATAATTGATCGTTAGCGTTTTATATGTCTTCTTTCATTAGAGGTAGAACACAAACCATGTACGTCGATAAACTGTTGACATAATTAAATGTGTTATACATGCATAGTTTAAATAGAAACAAAATAATAGTTTGTCTTTACGAGATAACAAACGAGTTTTGAAGTGAGTCAAAAATGGGCGGAATTTCATTCAATAAATTCATTGATGCCGGATTCATTCCAGAAACCATGTTATGGTGGCGTCCTTAATTCATGTGTCAAGGTTTCGTCTTGTTTATAAGTAAATATTTCGTACAGCGTATCTGTAGAATCTGACAAAGGAGCCCTCCCATCCCGGTTAATTTCAATTTGAAGACATAACTATGTAAATCCATGAAATTATTGATGTATGCAATTAATGATTTGTAGTATTCTAACTCTTGCTGTATAAAATAAATTGACAAAACGGTAGAAAAAATAATTATTTCCATTACAGCCTAACAGGGTTTTCCCTCGGATTTTCAGCTAGGGGTCATTGGACCCTCGTGTTTGACAAATTGGGGGTCCATAGTAAATTTGAAGGGTTCCAGATATGCAGCTTATGCTAGACAAAACATTATGTTTGGGGGTCCCAGGGCTGTACAATAAGTTGAATACGGGAGTCCTAGACAGAAAAGGGAGTCAGTGACTGACGATGTCTGCGTCAGAGAAATCCCTGGCCTAATTATTGATCTCTATTCCATACAGTGATTCTGTTTGTTATAATATATGTAACTATCACTAAAAGCTATATTTACCGCGATTTCTTACACATTTTAGGATAAAAATGACAATATGTTATCACAAATGCCGAGAAACAGCTTCAACTTAACAATTTGTCATTCTAATAGCAACAAGCGACGTTTGTGAAAGTAGATTCATTTAAAATTACATAACTTTTTTTGTATAATTTGATTCGAATAATGAAATTGTTTATTGTGACGTTTAAATTAAATTGCATATTGACATGCAAAATTCCTTCGCAACCAGAAGCTAATACTGACTTTAAAATGTGTTCTTTTCTATTCTGACTATTTAAATATGTATGATGGTTAACATCAACAATCTTCCAAAATTGAGTCTGATTCTTCGAATAAACGAAAATTTACAATATTATTTAGTCCTTTCTTGTTATTTACAGTAAACTATAGTTACTGTGTTTACAATATATTCCATTTTTGTGTCGTGTTTTAATCATATAAAACACCGAATTTGTCGGTTCAATAATATACAAAATATATTACGTCAGTTTTGTGTAAAATCTTCCGTAATAATAGTTCAAGAGGATGTTAATGCAATGCAACATTGTCGCCGGAAAAAATGTCTGGCCAGATGATTAGTGTGAAATATTTGAAGGGAAAATGCAGAAAAAATAAAACAAAAGTGATGTCATAAAACAAACAGAATTTTGAAAATAATGTCCATGCACTATAACTGTTAAGAAATGCACTTTAAAATGCAGTATTGATGTAAATTAAAACAAAGAGCAATACCATCTTTTTCTTAGGAAAAAATGTCACAGACAGCCTTTAATTAAAATAGATAGATACTTTTATTTCCTCCATGCATGGAGAGCAGAAAAATATGTACAAAGTGAAACAATACCATAGTAAACAAACAATCATCAACACATCATCTTGAGTCATCATACAGTTTAGAATTTAAGATAAACAGGTAACTACTAAGGAATGTTGACACAAGTATAAAAATCCGTACATATGAGAAACATGTGTAAATGGTGTCAAATTCATATCTGAAAAAAAATCAAGAGCATTTTAGCCTAGCAATAGCGTAAGGTGGGGGCAATATTTTACAATACAATAATAGCCATGCGTTCGATTAAGACATAACTGGCTATGCGTGCAAGTTTGCACGAGTCCGAAACGAGAGACACAAAACGAGATAAAGCTTAATAAATTGAACATAACTTTATTGATGTTTGCCTTTTTGCACCATGTATGGGACAAAGCGCATTTTGATAAGGGGCAATACACTCTAAACATTATGTATGTATAAATAACTTCTGGTAAAATGTAGTACAGTTTCGCGATCATGTAAGCACTGCATAAATACCGTCAAACAAACGCACGAATGGCAAACATCGAGAATACTGCGAAAACTTCGACACATCCTGTGTTTATTATGGGACAATACAACCGCAAAATGTACCGTAATGACACATTGCGTGATAAATACTTTCAATTTGAACGACGAATGTTTACAATAAGAAGTTATACCCTTATTTAGCGATGATCAAGGATGTCAACGAATAAGAATCAGATCATGGAGTATATGTGTGTATGAATTACGCACTGTACAGTGGGGTGAATGGGCTTGTTGGTTAATGTATCGGATTTGACTTGATCCATCCTTTTTAAAATACTTGCACATAAACCAAGTGGTTGAAATTAGAACTCGCATTTTTTTTGAAGCGTGTGCTAAATTTGATCCCTGTTACCGACCATAACTTCTAAACGCGATGGGAGATAACTGCTGCAAAAGCCGTTTCGTCACGACCCCACGGGTTTTACTAGATCTGTTCAGGGATTCGCTATTTTTAATCGAGAGAGCTAATGCATTAAAGAAATGTAAACATTTTCATAGAACGTGTATACGTAATACGTTTTTTCGAAACCCATTTCGGATGTTATCTGTGAAACTAGGCTTTTGAAATGCTTTTACATCACTTAAAATAGCTGTCGCCAGCGTCCGGTCGGCGACTAATAAACATACGTTTATAAGATGATACACGGATGTTTCTATACTATACATTTTAACATTATTTCGAACACAAGTTTCGTTTGCAATTGCGGTTTCTAGTTTCCGTCTTGTGTTTAAAATATTTAAGTGCATTTTCATCTTCCCGATGATATAAAGTACTTTGAGCAGACAACGATTGTTACAAGTAGAGGCTAACATTGTCTACAATTTACAATCGAGTTCTCACAGAAAATTAAAATGCGGTGGTTTTCTTTTCCCACCAGAGTATGAAGTATGCTCTCAAACTGGACCGTCTGAAGACTGTACCCGGTTGTTGCAATAAGACTGTACCCGGTTGTTGCAATAAGACTGTACCCGGTTGTTGCAATAAGACTGTACCCGGTTGTTGCAATAAGACTGTACCCGGTTGTTACAAACCTCGTCATAAGATCGCCTTATGTTTCTCTCATTGCGTGGTTTATACACCAGTCGATGAGGAAACGATTAAAAATACATATTTAGAATTCTCTTTTCTGTGGTATATATACGATACGATTTCGGTATCCCACTACTGTACAGATTCAACCAAAAAGGAATGGAAATTCGGACAACAAGCAACCAAGTGGAAACCTCGCACCAGGCTTAGCACTGATGGCGCATGCGCATACAGCAGTTTAACCACAACAGACGACGAGCTCCAGAAAACCCCAAAAGCACGAATAACAATGCTAATAGGTTGACGTAACCGTCTATGGCCAATTACGCCTTCCAGTCTCAAGTCTAATACCCGATTCAACCCTTTTCTAAGTCGGACTAATGCGCAACTCAAAAAAGTGAACAACTGGGTAGCGATTTATTGGCAGAGGATGTTTGGTGAGAAATCCCACCGCTGCCACCAATGTTGAATCTTGCAATTCATTAAGAACTGGGTAAAGACTCACCCTGGCTTCTAGGATGCTTGTTACACTTTTCTATGTACAGATTAAACACGATTCTTCATGGCTGACTTCTGCTATGGACCCATCATTACAACCTCGTTCCGAACCAAGCAACAACACAAGGGCGCACCGAATACAGCTTCCGTCAGGCTAACAACCGGTCATCCCGTAACGGACTGAGTTCCGGTCCGCCGGCACAACAACTACATGATGCATCAGGAATTCATATATTACATGAAACGATGCAGTCCTTATGTTTCGAAGGAAAACTTTAAATACTATTATTTATCATCGTTCAGATTATAAGAAAGCCATCGTTCAATCATAGCAAACATATCTCATGAAAACTGTCTTGCTCTGATTACAATAGCATTCTCGACATCTCTCGGATATTTCCGTACCACTTCGTTACTCTACGAACATCCTCTAGCGTATGTCAGGCGGAGCACTATGTAGCAAAATTCAACATTTTGTGCGGTCAAAAAATAGTTCTCGTAAAACGGATTTACTAAATAACTTCAATAACTTCGATAAATTTACATAATAAATATCGGTGTCATTTATAGGTAAAACTCACATAGTTCAGTCTTCATGTAGCTTAAATATGTGATTCTAATCCCGTTTCATCAGCACTCCATCGTTCACACCGCGATATTCGATTGGTATTTCCGAAAGTAGTGCCTTACACGAACATCCGAGGCACTTGACGTAGTTGGTCGAGGTTTTCAGAATTATTACACTAGGTGGTTCTCAGTCATTCGGTGGTTCCATTGACTTCATCGTTGCTTTCAAACTAAAATCGGTCGAAACAGGAACTGTTATGGCTCCGATCTGCTCCTTGCTTATAGTAGAAAATGAATAAATAGCAATTGTTTTCACAACAATTCCTATCAGTGGAATGTAAAGTCAAAAAGTTTATTTTTCCTAGCTGTATAACATATATTTTGACCTACATTTTTAACCAACCAAATGATGTCCTCGAAATGGGTTTTCAAATCTGACCAATCATATTTTCACCCAAGAGGCACCAAATGGGATTTTCGTTCACACAAGAGGCACCAAACGGGTTCTTTGTGTTTATTACGTAATCAAAACAAGTGTTAATGACGTTATGATGGTGGATGTAAAGTGGAAATTGCACATTATACTGAAAAATATGCGTTCGTTAGCAGTTCGAATTTTGCCGGAGGTAGTGATGTCTAAAATGACCCTGATAAGACATGTCCAAGATTAAAATAGATCCAAGTTAATTTTTTGTAAAGATTTATTTTTCAACATGTTGCAAAAATTTAAACATAATTTCATTTAACATATCGGAAGACATCATCATCGTAATCTATCTACGCTGTTTAAATTTTTTAAAGCTATTTCTTGTTACATGTGCTGATTGATAAATGGTCGATTTGCAGCTACCTACATGATACCGATACTGTTGATTGTAAATCACCTTCACAAAAACGAGTTCCACAAACTTCTGTGATTTTACCAATCGGTAATTAAAAAGCTAATTTTGGTTTGGTAAAAGCCTCCGGCAGAATTGTGCGAATGCTGAGATTCATGTAGTACCATTCGTCATGTCTGATTGGTGTTCACGTAGGTTACAATTAAATCGTCTGTGGAAGAAATTGCTTATAATGGATGGAAGTCTAGATACACTGGTTAGGTCAACATGTTACCATAAAATGATTATCAACTACACATAGCCAAATATTGTTGTGACTTAGTATAAACCCAAATCGATAACGCTTTCATTGTCGATGTATTCATTATACTGGGTATAGGGTGGGTAGGTTGTTTAAATTATATTTTCAATTATGAACGGATGAATTGGTTGTATACAAAACCCATCATATAGCCAGTCACTTGATATTAATAAATTGTTCACCACTATAAAGTGAAAACAGGTTTATGCAAATAAATGTATACTACAACGTTTCCAGGTGCAGTTTAGATCATTTTCATGGATTTCAGGACGAAACATATCACAGATGTGCCATACTAAAAGAATGCCGAGATTTATTTTTTATACAATATAATCGATATTTAGGTAAAAACATGATAATGAAAGAAATAGCGAGTTATACACTATTTGTCATATGAACATAAACTGGACATTTTATTCATGTGAGAAGATTTAATGATAACTGGAAACAAACAGATTTTATCTGGACAAAGATGATAAGTGGGTACGACGAAACCTTTATCTTGTTTTCACCTTGTAACAGGAAGAACGGGTGATATGCAAATCAGGAAGTTATTTTACTTCAAGGTTTACTTGTGATGCGGATTGCAATGTTTACTAACATAAAACCCTTTATCTTGTCAAATATCAAAATGTATGCATTTTACACATGTCTTAACCCGTAAGTGTTGATAAAATTACAATGTTTTTAATCTCAAAATACCTATTATTAGTCTATAGCCGTTATATCGACCTACGCCCCCTCGATTTTTCCTGACAGTTCCAGAGCTATAAATCGCAGTATGGTTATTATTTCTATTTAAGTGTTTAGATGTTTGCTAAGTTCCCCTTTCCGCATTAGCACTTCTTTCATTTCTAACGATTATTCATGTTTCATTTGCTATATGTTGTTTCCTCCCACTTCGTCCTATTATTACTGATTATCTTGACTTGTTCAGTGATATATCGAGGGCTCAACGCAACAATGTCGTACCTCCTATTAATTTATGTAGGAGTTACGACATTATTGCATTGAGCCCTCGATATGCCATCCAAAAATGATTTCCCACTTTTGGTCACACTAAATTCTCCTCAGTTGTTCTTTATGGTCGTACAGACCATTCTTTGCACTACTATTTCCAAAGTCTACCCAAGCACCTCCTCGGTGCCTAATTTGATTTTCCCGGGAGTCTGTGTGGGGAGGCGTTGTATTGTGCATGCGCCGTTCCCTGTAATTTTTTAATCATATTTATATTTTGTCACTTCGGTGTCATTATACCAGTGTAGTAAATACCTGCATGCCGGTATGTGATATGATTATGTTACATAGTACATACACCAAAACAAAATTTGCCAAATTAATCATAATGATGGAAAGCTAACAAGAGAAAACACAATTTAGAGTAAGAGAATCCAATTTTCACACATGTACAATAATAATGTTGTATATATGTCGTGCTTTGCAGGTCCTGTACACTTTTAAGAGAAGTCAGAATGCTATGTTTTACAGTACGTCTGCACGAAGGCATTAACATGTCATTTTTGATTGAAAATAATACTATGTATCTTTAAGTGCGTTAAATGTAAATCTAAAACGTTAAATGACACTGTAAATTAAGCAAACTAAAATAGGCGATTCTTCCTTAATTTAGTTAATGATTAATTTATACGAAAATGAACAATGGATTCCGGTATTATAGAATTCAGTGTTCTAATAAACTAACATATTAAGATAATTATCCATTGAACGTTTTAACTTGTTACAATCTACGTCATATACAGAACTGTTGAAAATTTCAACATATATTGCGATTATTGTCCCATTGTTTTTTAATGATGTTTGAATTGTAATATAATACAGATAAACGTATCTGTATATATGATAAATATTGTCTGTCTGACTTTGACCAGGTGAACTTCATGAACTTTGGCTGTACGACATAGACCACCGATTGGTCGGATTGGTGTGGGTGTGGTCTGAGTCTGAATGAGCTTATGTTATTGAATAATTGCTATTGTTTAAGCAAACCAACTAGCCAATATATAGATTTAATTCATTTTTTTTACTCATGCTTTGTAATTATAATGACGATTCTGAATGAGCGGATTTATATGATAAAATACAGTAGAATCTCTCCAGAGCAACATGTTCCGGAACTTTGACTGCTGTTTAGGAGGTAATTGCTCTGCAGAGGTTAACTCTACAATCATGTCTTACTACAGAAACATTGTCGAAATTCAAAATCAAAGGACATTAGTTATTGTCATAGGTCAAATAATTTATGTCTTTATGGTGTAACAACATTTGTATGTGGCATGAGGCTGACAATGTGATTGATTGAGTGATTGATTGAGTGATTGATTGTGTGATTGATGTACTTACGGTTCAGTTCTTGTTCGGGTTGTGGTCGATACTTTCACATAACCAACATCCTTCATTTTGTCCTCTTCAATAATATTTGTAAAAGTAAAACATCAATTGAATGCGCAATAACAAATGACATGTTTGAATTTATTATTATGTTATGATATGATCGCCACTGTACGATTTACAACCTCTTCTTTAAGTGACGTCATTTCTAGAAAACGTATCATGTGACATCACCATAATTATACTAACAGTAATCCATATTTGCCCCATATGGCAATATGAAAACGAAGTGACCATATTGAGTAAATGTTGTTTCTTGCTTGCAAATAGTGACATCACATAACGCATTTTCTTGAAATGATGTCACTTACAGAAGAGGTTGTAAATCCCATATTGGCGCTCATATAATGATTCGCAATCCATATAATCCTTGTTTGTGGTGATCAATTTCGTAGAACGCATTTAGTGGCTCCAGCCATTGAGAAATCGTGATAAGAGCTAATGTTATGGATTCATAAAACTGGACTTGTAGAACCGTCATACACAGTGTGATATGGCAGGTATACCCAAGTAGGTTGAAGATGATGCTAAACGGTTATTTATTATATTATCTTACATTGTGTTTGTCTAATGTACTGTATGTTGCAGTGAAACCAGTTACTGACCATTAACATGACCGGAAGTATTCTCAGCATCAGGAGTGGACAGAGGTCATGTCGCCATGGCAACGTTTTACGTGATAGCATGCATCACGACATATATGCCTCTTATAGCGAAAAAAACAATGCAGACGTGCGGCCTATACTGGATGTGCTGAGACAGAAACAGCTCACAGTGTATGATCCGTACATGGACGCAATGCCGAGTAAGCAGTTTTTCCTTACACCTATCATGCAAGTAGTACTTATTGCATCCATCAACACTATATTTTAGATAGGCCTGTGCTGTATCCTATAAGTTTAATTGTTTATAATTCATGAAAAACAAATGTTTACATTATTTACATTATTGTGTCAGTGGTATTGACTCTTGTCGTTCTGGATTCGAATCTTATCCGTCCCAAATAAGTGAGCAAAACCCGGTTTTAAACTGGATTTAATCGAGGTTAAACACGGTGGTATTGGCACCGGGTTAAAAGTGGATCTTTTATCTTACCGAGTAGGTTTTTTCTAGGCAAAATATGGGTTTTCCGGAGAGAAAAAAACCTACAAAAAACACAGTTTTAACCAACTTGGTGCTTTTTTCCGAGTTAATGTTGGTTTTTAACACACTTCTCGAGAAGTTGGTTTTTTATTGGCTTAAAGTGAGCATTAGCGAGTTTTTAGGCATAAAAACCTACTTTTTTAAAACCCACTTGAATCAACTTTAAACTTGCTTATTTCTCTCTTTAAGCCCACAATGCTGTCCAAAAACCCAGAACAACTCACTTTTTGGTAAAAACCCAGAAAAACTTTAAGCGAGTTTTGGTAAAAAAACCATTTTCATTTGGGATTGTCAGTAACCAGGAGTAGAATTATTTATTCATTGGCTTCATTTGATAGCGGTAGGCCGATGGTTATACTAATTGTGCGTCCAACTACAAATCAATTACAGTTAGGATGGCACATTAGATCTATGAATAGGCATCTCAAGTCTACCTTAAACATAAAATCAGAAGAATAGCCGCGTGGCATCTGTCATTTGGATATGCCTTTAACATGCAACAAAACATTCTAAACCCATTTACAAGAATTCACCAAGCGTATCTTTACTTTTAACAGTACAACATTGCCGTTGTATAAGGCTTGAGCAAAACCAAAAAATTACCAAAAAGTTAGGCCCCCCCTCCTAAGATTAAATCCTGGACCCGCTCCTGCATTATATAATTATTTATGTTGCTGAATATCAATTAGGAGCGACTTATTCACGAAAGGGAGACAACCGTTTCCGCATCATATCATCTTTGAATTTGATCAGTAGCCTCCCTTACGGTCAATAATTGTGCGCTCCATTATGTTTGGACTATAGGTCAGTAACGCAAGACAATATATGTTATGAATATCTAAACAAACTATCTGTAGACAAACAGTAAAAAAACTATTCATTCTGACAAATGCCATCCATATCATTTGATAAAATCATCACTTGGTTAAATTTGAATTACAAAAACATAATCAATCAGGATAGTTTTAAAACAAGTGTAGAATGCATGCTACACATATACAACATATACACTTACCATGACATATGGCGCGTATAGAACGGTTGAAACTTATTGTAATTCTCTCACGTATAGTTAAATTAAACAACGCATCGAAGTTACATTTAAACAGTGTTCGTTGTCAAACAAATTGAATTGCACAGCTGTCTTATTATAATGAATTTATGTCTTTCAGTGGGGCATTAGATAATCATATGTACATTGTATATGTTTGTTATTTAGACGAGACAGTGTTCCAAGCTTGGTTGGAGAGAGGGATACACAAGGCAAAACTGTCGTTGATATGGTTGACGAAGTCGTTTGTGCAAAGTCCTGTATGTAGGTTTCAGAGTGATAGTGCTGTTATGCATTACGTGAAGACCAAAGGCCGACACAGAGTTGTGCTTGTGATGTTAGAGTCGTGTCGTGTCCCAAAAAATCTCCGTCAGTTTAACTGTGTGTTTGCCTGGCAGCACCGGCAAGATCCGGATAAGCAACACATACGAATCCTGACAGCAATATTCGGTGAGTATTGCTATTCAACTTGTTGCTCCCACTTACATGTCGTACTGTTACTACGGCAGCTGAGTGCGGTGAGTTGAGACATAGTCGTAGAAGGAAAGAGCGACTCACACCTGCTTGAGTTGAACGGGTTTTAATGACTTAACTTTGAATGAGGTGAAAAGTCTGGAAAGTAACACAGAAAGCATTCATATATAGTTTATTAATATATGTCGGTTACTACAGGTGTTCACTGAATTCAAATTGTATGATGGTCATGATGGTGATGTTGTATTCCGGATATATATCTGAACTGGGAGAATATTTTCAAAATTCAACCGTGGTCAAATAGTTTATATTGTCTATACACTTTCCTGACTTACAAAGAATGCACTCTGTTTAAAAATAATAAAGAATTTAAACAGAGTACATATTAGTTGTCCCTTCTATGGACTTTTATCTGAGATCATAAAGAATGCATTCATAAAGAGGTTTCCTGACTCAGTCCCATCTGGGACGACCGATCATTTAACATAGGTTTTATATAAACTTGGAACCTAATGATATAAGGAAGGTCAAGTCTATGTACTTGCCATTACATTGAAATATATTGGACAATTCACGAGTATTGTCTTATCTGATTTGCTCTCTGGATAACATGTACAAACACTTAAGTGGTCGGTCAAAGGTTAACACTGATAGCAAAATAACTTACATGTTTGTTATTATTACTATGTTATAATTACAAAAACCCTCACAAGAAATACGTTATTTTGTGTGTAAAGTAAACTACAAACACATGAATTGACCTGTCTAATTTTAGCTCCAAAAGCAAAATTCCATCGTGGAAGTTTACTATGGTCGTCTGGAAACACATCTGCAATAGCGAAAAGAAAGTGCTGTGATATTCCAAGCTTTGAACCGAAACAGAAGGACCTAAACAACTGGATGCTTTTGTTAAATATAACAAAGATTAAATTCATACTTGGGAATTGCCAACTCGTGTGTTCTAGTGACAATTGTACTTTCCGTTGTGACGGCGTTCATATATTAGATCAGTTCCTTCCTCACATCAAGGCATGCAAATACCAAAAAGTGCGTTGCAGCTTTTGTCGACAACGGATTCAACGCAAAAACTTACAGCGACATGAAGAAAGAGCATGTCGATCAAAACCTGTATTGTGTTTAAACGAATGCTGCGGAAAGAAATTACCCGCTAAATTATTCTATGGTCATATGGTAGTGTGTCCGTACCGAGAAGATACGTGTCGGAATCAAAGACACGGATGCACTCACGTGTTTGCGATAAAGGACAGAGCCAAACATCTAGAAATCTGTGATTATGAACAACAAGGATGTAAGCGTTGTCATAACGTTTACTTCCGGATGGACATTGACAGCCATGAGTGTATGGAAAACGTGAGTTTCGAACATTCTCTTGAGTCGTACACCATCTCTGTTCCCGCTGTGTACAACTGTAGAAGTACTCACTGCGAGTTTTCTGGCACGAGGCAAGAAGTGGACGCACATTTACATAAATGTGTCTACAAAATAGAGCAGTGTTCTGACTGTGGTACACGACTTCCGGTGAATGAACTTATTTGGCATAAAAAGCAATGTGACAAGTTGGTAGAGTGTGAAGTATGCCATCAAAGCGTTCCTAGGTAAGAAATACTCATTATATTTAAAGAACATCTATGTAAGAGATAAAAATGTTTACATTTATCGATTGACTTATTGAAAAGAGAGATAATATTCTCCATTTGCTTATCCGCAAACTTTCGTTACAATAATGAATTTTGAAAACATAAATGTTGTTTAGATTTTTTTGGTTATATTCATTTCAGTTCATCCAAAATTTCGCATGACCGTTGGTCATGTAGAGGCCGAAACATGCAATCAATGTGTGAGAAATGTCAGTCATGGATAAGTTATGGTGCATTAGAGAGCCATCGATCGGCATGCACCTCGCAAGCAATTGCGGTAAGTGCAACGTGTAAAGTATATTACCACTGACGATCAGAAACTTCCAGTGACTGTGTCTTTATTCGAACTGTTCGGTCATTATTGTTTATCGAAAAAGGAAAGCAAATTATTGATAGATACAGCAAATTGTATAATTTATAAGCGTCAGGGACACTATACTACAAATGAAACTACACAATTAGGATTCATTTTAAATCGGCGTACACAATTGTGTCTGAGGCCTCTTTTAACACAGAAACTTGCTATGTCGATACAAAAGTACACAATGTCATCCATTTAAATTACTATTTAATGAGTAAAGAGTGCAATTTTGTCTGGTCTATAAATAATTAATTAGCTTAATCATTTAAATAAAACATTTTCAAAAGGAGCTATTTTGCACTATGATGGTTTTGTTGTTTCCATATCGGTGTTGTGTAAACCAATCAAATATTACATTATTCACCAAGGCAATTTCTCTTCAACCAAACAACGTTTGTAACCTTGGTGCGGATTGGTTAATCTTTCGATAAAGTGTACGTTACCTTATCGAAATCAACTGAATGTCTTCAAGATATTTCTTTTTATATTTGTATTTTGTTACGAAGTTATTCAAATAGATAACAATCGTCAATTTAATAATATCACATATATGATGTTATATAACTGTCTTGCTGCCAAATATATAAAAAAACATTGGAAATGCTCACAGTAAACTATGAATATCAAGACAAGATGGTGATGTCCTGATTATGACTAAATGTGTATTGGGTCGATCATTATGCTATTTGTATTAAGAAACAAAACAACACCAATGTACACGTCGTGTAAATTACATATACGTGTACACAGTTAACTTTGTATTTTCTCCTATGATACTAATATTCTGATATTATATTTGCAGAAAACCGATTCAGACATACGAGGAGTTATACCAGTGCAAACACATGGTAAATTCATACGGTTATTATTGTGTTATGCTGACACTGTGTAGAAAAACAGATAATTATGTAACCTACAAATCAATGTATTTCTGTATTTTGCTTCAGTGTTGTAAAGTTTCAAACAAGACTATAGTATCTTAATTTTAAACTCATTTACATCGATTGTAAAAACAGTTCTTGCAACTTCATGCAATCTCTCTCGATGGCTGCTTTCTGGATTTCTAAGCGCATATCTAAGAATCTTGTGTGTAAATAATAAGTAAAATCTTTTAAAACATGTCTTCAAGTTGTAAGATATTAGTTTCTCTTCACCAAATAGAATTTAATAGGGTAAAAAGTTGTGTACAATATATTTCAAAAAGACGGACTCGTCAATAGTTTTACCGTTTTCATATACAAGATGTACAAGTGTGCCTATTAAATATCAAAGTGGATAAAATATGTTACTTAAAATGGATGGACAATTATGCTGCTCTTCATTGGGTCAAATGTCTATAAAAAGTGGCGCGTCAGTGTGTTTAAATTTTTAGATTGGTTGGAGGTCGTTGGGTCGAACCAGAGCACTATCGGGAGTTTTTAATGTTTGATTATAATTAAGCTGAAATATAAATGAATTTGGTATAAACTAAATATTCATGCATTAATTCTGTTTTTGTCTGTTTAGCTCGGGACATTCATGTTGAGAATGGCATATCAATGCCACAACATGGTGTGAACCTGGAAAACAACCGACACTCAATGGATACATTGTCACACTTGATTGCAGCTCCAGAGAGTAGAAGCGAGTTGTTACTGATGACGTTACTTTCTCAACAATCTCCTCCAATCTGGAATCAAGGCAGACGACAAAAATGGCGGGATCTAATGAACACCATAGACCACAATGTTTAATCGATCCATACACAATCATGGGCCCCAACATTACGCTGTACCACCTCATTGTTGTAACAATTCTGGTAACAATTGACACAGTTCACGTAACTATGAGTGGTCGATGTATTGACTCAGATCACATACAGACGCTTACAATCACATGAGCAATCGTGAGGCACAATGCTGGTCTTTGTTCTTGCAATAATGTTCTATAGTTTTACCTGATATGCATTATGCGTGTTTGTACATATTTTACTATGGGTTTGCAAACATATTTCTGTAAACAATGTGTTAAACCTTCAAGTAATGAATTTGTTATAAAATATAATGTGTAGCATGAAATTTGAGATTAAATTGAATGTAGATTGTCATCCAACAACATGGTGGGAGCAGTTTCAACGATGCACTTTTTTATGTTTTAATTTCTTTGTACATTTTTTAAATATTTCTTTCATTTTGGATATACCATTCCCAGGGGTCGTACAAATATTGAAAATGATGCTAAAATCTGATATTTGTATTTTATTCATTTTAGAAAAACACCTTTGACGTAGTCTGAGGCTGGAAACATTCCTACATGTATACTTGTGGTCTCTTGTTATTGTCTTATGAATGGCTTTGTACAGAACAAACATTTTAGTCGTATGTGTACATTCTAGGTATTATCCATCATGTATATATAATGTTTACTTTATACAGAGGAGACGTTAATAAAGTGTCAAACATTTTTAGGTATTAAATCTGTTTATCTACAGTTACCCCCCCCCCCTCCAAAGAGGGCATAGACAAGACACACATAGAAAATTTCATGTGAATTATGCTACTTTGCCAGTGTGGTTAATGATCGGTGACACGATTATTTTTGTATTGTGTTCGAGTTTTGCGCTTTTCCATTACAGTTTCTGTTACATACGGAAGTTATGTGACCTTCCCATTGTTCCTGGGTTACTAATCAGTATAACTGTGGAGAGGCCAAATGACTATGACTGTATTATCTTCAGTCAACTTGTCTGGGAGAACATACAACTCCGTCAGGATTCCAGCGTACTACGCCCAGATTGCTAGTCTTTAAGTCATATTGGAAATTATTAAAGCGCTGAAAGCGCAGAAAGACAGGGGCAGACGAAGTGCACTGTGTTCTGTAAATACTTGTCAACCAGAGACTGTAGAAGCATCGGCAGTCTCACTCGGGGATGGAAAGAGGGACTGGTTCACTTACAAGCAATGTTAATTTCAAAGTGTGCATGCATGACTAGTTTAAACTGGACCAATGATAAGACAGGTTTTAGTTTATCGGCTTCACTTTGAAACGATTTGTGTACGGCCGAGTACTCGCACGGTCTTAATTTTTTTGTTCTGTTTTAAACGAAACTTGTTATAAATCAAATGAGTGCCAGTTGGACAGGCTTGCAAGCAAGCATTACATATACGCGGTATATTAAAAAGAAACAGTTTTTGTGAGTTTTTTTTGTGAGTTATGTTTGAACAATTTGAAACAAACTGTCGCTTTCTGTCTGCAATATCGGGAGTAACTACTCCACGACCGGAAATGACTACATTCAATGTACTAAACTTATCATAATCTGAATGTATTGCCGATGGGAAATAACCTAGCATCTCTAGGAATACCGGTCACTAAGAATGCGGAACTGGTATTTAGTTGATGTACTATTTAGATCCCATGAGACAGTCACGTATTGTCATTTCTTCTTTTTACCCTTTTGCAAAGTTAACACAGTCGGTAGAGTACACGACTACCAACCTGGGGGTAGTAGACTGGAACCTTGGTAGAGGCGTTCGTTCTGTGTGATAGTTTGACTATAGATAAACATCCATAACATCTCTTACATGTATCATACGGACGGTGTGGCTTTGAAATATAACATACTGTATAATATTGTCAATGTTTGTAAAAGTTGATAATTACATTTAATTACAGTACGCAAAAACTGAAGGACGACTGTGAACATGGTTGGGTGACTGTTGGTGTAAATATCGTCATTTTAATTGCCACAAAGCACATGTGCGAACTTACTAGCGTGACCGTGACTATAGTATCGGACTCTGATCTGAATCGTATACGTAGTGGATCAGTGGTCCAGTGGTAAAACGCTGGACTTGTAATCCAGGGATCGCTGGTTCGATTCCCCGCTCCATCACTGACCGTACTAACAGTCTTTCGGACGAGACTTTAAAAACCGAGGTCCCGTGTATGATGCTTTACATCGAGCACGTAAAAGAACCAGGGGTGCTTCTGGAACTGGGGTATCTTCTGTATCATGCACTATCCTCCAAATCTAATATGACTAACATTCTTCCGGAGGCGTCGCCCATGTGGGAAACCGGTGGCGACGATAAATAAAAGCATATACAACGAATCGTATACAAGTTATATATATCTAGTTGGTTCCGTTATCCGGCGTCATGTCAGACAATTCGATATGTATACAGTTCATAAAACAGGTAAAACATGTTGGTTGTGAGTCTCGTGTAGCCCCGCATACCTGTCTCCGTACTCGGACTTTTACACGCGTACAGCGACAGTATAGAGATGCGACGTCCGTGGCTGGACTAAGTCTCATGCAACCGTGAGCTAAATATACATCAAGGGTTTATGTGCGATATGCTCAATGGAAATAAAATACTATTAACTTATACACTAGTTTAACATTAGGCGTTAGATTTCAAAAATAGTGTACTTTAATATATTGACTTACGAGATTGGTTCAAATAAAAATAGCGAGTGAGTGATCATGCATAAATAAAGTTTGTCACAAGTTGTACGGCCATCAGAGCCAACTGTTACCTGGTCACAAAGTTTCTGTATTGATCGGTAAAATGGTCATCTGGATTTATAAAGAAATGCGCTTTATATCCACTACCGACATTCTCCCGGTCACTTCCGAACAACTTTAAAGAAATAAAAATATATAGTTCTCATCCCGTTTTAAGACAAACCTGATCAGGTGAACATATATTTACTGCGTCTGCATGCGTCCTCCGTATGTGGTGAAGTTGTGAGTCGCTTGCGGAACAGCTAGTTAATTAATTCCAGTAAACTGGTAAGGTCAACTGGCCGCCGTATATGAATGAACAATTGTTTGAAAACAGCTGGTGGCTATAACGTATGTCGTAGCGTTATAAGCAGAGTTACATACACAACTATTTTTCTACTAAAAAACAGTGCCGGTGATTATTTACAGAATGTCGCGAATTTTTGTGAAATTTGGGTAATAATTTCTTAAAGTTGAATGATTTTTTAACGGATCGGACCTAAATGAAGGTGCATCAGTGCTGGGACTACGTCTCAGTGAACTACATGTAGGCCTACTTAGGTCAGCGGCGTGTTTTATAATCCGTATCAGAGGCATAATACGGTTCAAAGAGATAACCTATGCTATGTTTGAAAGTAGATAGAGATTGTAAAGAAATGAAAAGACACTTTAAATCTATTATTTTGTATTACGGTAAATGTCCGAGGTTATGGCTTAACTGCTGTTTGGACACATTCATAAGGGATACGACCGCCTACGGAATTGGGAATGGAGACATAGGCACCGACAACGCACCTCGTAAATGTTGTGTCTTCAAAATGGCCTCATACACAACAACAACAATACACTATAAGGGAGATCGGGACATCCTGGGACACGGGGCACAGTGGAAGAATAACAGGCCCAAAAGATTGCATGTTCAAGCTTATAACTTTTCACCTGGTTTCTACCTGGGTAGATCAACAAGCGTGTATTTGGTAAGTAAAATCTCTTTGTAGTCTTCATATAGTGCCCCAGAGTACCTCATAAAGTGTCTCAAAGTACCCCAGATTATAGAGTCGTGTCGAAACACAACCAAAGTATAGACGTCGTCCGCAGACACCACACTAATGCCTGCCTGCTGGCTGCAGACGATTGCGTCACTTATTCGGTTGGTGTGAGTACATACGATCAATTTAGTCTGGCTAATTACTTTGAATAGTTTAAGCAAACTTGCGAATTAAAAAAATGGGCTATATGGCATAATACGTTATTCTTAATCCAGAATACCCTGTAACATTTAAAACAGAACGTGCAAAACGTACATGTAGAAGAACAAACTCCACGCAGCGGTTATCTTCCCTTGCAGTACAGCTATAACTCCGATAACTGTTAGGAGAGATCACTGCGCAGGAGATCGATATAAGAACGTACGACAACAAAGCAATTTTCACGATGTGTGGTTCATACAGCCCACCTACAACTAATAGAGTAGTTCCCCTTTAGTTTATCATGGCAACAACATATTTTTGGATAAAAAATGTGGCATTTCGGTTAAGGTAATTTAATTCATTTAAGTAAAGCATTTACGGTCTTAATTTTAATCTACTCGGTAAAATTATGACTATTTTGCGCAAAGTATGTTATTAGTAATCTATGGTTTTAAACAGAATTGCAGATTCAACACATTTGGATTAAATGCAGATGGACGTTCCGCTTTCATGACAAAAATGAAGATTTATTCAGTGTAAAGTTTATTGATTGGATTTCTTTCTTTTTTGAGTGTTATCTTTTTTTTCTTTTTTTGTTAATACTGACTTACGTACGGTGCAATTTAGAACAATGTGCAAGCTCTGTTAACGGTTGCATGTGTGCACTGATCACATTTTTGCTTGCATGCTTCCCAACTTTCTTTGACCCTCAATAGGGTTTTTCCAGATTTCTAAGTGGGAGATTTGGACTTTCAAGTGGGAGGAAATTTGCGGCCTAATTTTTAGCGGCGCGCGCTGACCCTTGTCATTACTTTCATCTATGAGGACACTGAACTTTTCACGTTTACACAAATCAATTACTTTATCACTTATTTCCGGTGCTACAGAATAATTAATCACATTTGCAGCTTTCTGGCGACCACATGCAAACTTCTTTGCAATGGCAGAATCAGGAAACATAATAGGTACAAGTTTGGTGAAGTGGTCAGCGATGTTAAATGGAAGTTCATGGTCTGCCACAAATGCTGTAAACAACACTTCTGCATATGTCACCTTCTTGGTGAGTGGATCTTGGACGGCAGTAAACATAGATGATATCGATGGGGTGGACCTCGTCGACTTCATGTTACCTACATGCCCTGGAGTCAAAATGTGACGTTCAACATCATTCTTCCCACCATTATAAATTCCAAAATTTGATTGGCACAACTTGCAGTATGCATACTGCTCACCTTTGTCACTCCGGACAATACATCTGTTGGTTAAAGTCCACACATCGTTAAATTTACACACATACTTTTTTCTCTTAGTTGGAGTTGTAGAGTCTGAACCTTGAGCTTTCCGTTTAGTCATGATTATGCACGTTAAACAATTAATTCTTTTTGATATGTTTGATACGAGTTCTACGAAAGAAATGGGGAGACACATTTCATTCAGATTCACGATTTCGTACTAAGGTATGTTGAGCAATCGCAGTTTTCCTGCTCATAAACGCCGATTTAAAAGGACGTTCTTAAACAATGAACATCAAAAATACTTACCGCATGTTTTAATTGCTGCTCTCCTTTTAAAGTTCGTAATTGCATGGCCCCCGCGCCAATTATCGTCTATAATTCGTTGTCTTAATAATTGTCCGAGCAATTAACTTTCACGCCTTTCATTCTGTATTTCGCGCAATGTGAAGGTCGTTCTCGTTCACGCGAGACTGAAATCGAGCGATTTGATTGGCTCATTGCGAACATTCGGTATTATTCGGATCTCTTTGTACGATTCTATCTCTGGACTCGTAAACATTGGTAAACCCGATCAAAACACAGATCTCCAGCTGTGTAAACAATGACCCGAAGCTATTTTCATTACACATAACATCCGAAATTCGTTTCGTCGGGTTATATTAGGTTTCAATCGGGGCCGTCGGGTTTTAGACTTGGAATCGGGAAACTCCCGATTCAATCGGGATGGTTGGGAAGCATGCTGCTTGTAAAAGTGAAATTCCAATTAAAATTTTTCTCAAACCGCATTCCTAGAATCAGTGATTTTTTAAAAATGATTTTACTGTCTGTTTCAAAATGTGAAAATAGGCGAGAAAATGCCAAATTTGTGAAAATGTATTTTGTTCGCATTTAAAAATAACTGCAGCTGTGGCCGGTGTTTGTTATATACAGTAAACCCTCGATAATAAGACCACCCTTCTGAATCTTGAAAACTTATCTTCTTATTGAGGTGGTCTTTATATTGAGGTTAAATCAATAAATAGACTTGCAAATTGTGGTCTTAATTTTGAGGTGGTCTTATTAATGAGGTGGTATTTAAGTGAAGTTTTGCTGTATATGAGGTTATGTAGGAGCAAAGATTATTTTATACAAGGTTAGATACACAAAACCTGACTTAATAAAAAGAAATTCAGTCAGAGGGGGAAAAATTAACAAAGAATTCACTGAATTGGGAAAAAAATATGTTTGGGGGAAATGGACACTTTTTTATTGGGGAAACAGTCTATACTCTGCAGTAAAATTAACAAAACAAAAATCACTGTGCTCCCTAGCTGGAAACAGTTTATCCTTACAAAAGTGTCTAGGTGATTATTTCGTATAAAAGTTGCATATTAAAACTGAAATCGGGAGCTAATTTGATGAATCCTCACCTAAGACGTATTTTTTGCCTATCTCTATTCTTCAGAAAAAAACCCAGACTGTGACAGAATACTGTCTTGCTTAATTGTCTTCAATAAAGCGACTATCAATCACTTCTTTATGAAATCTTCATGAAGTGAAAGTAAAATCTTTTAATGCAAAATAAAAAGTACATGCACTCCCAGATCTAAAAATAGAAGATTGGTGATACTCTGCTTCAAATAATATCTTTATTCCAGCAACGTTCATTTCAGTGATAATTTGTATGACATCTAACTAAATTTTCAGTTTTGTTTAAGTAAACTAAATATATGTATTGTTCAGTGAAGTTTTATGGGCATTAAATACGATATAGATGCACATGTCTTAATGCTAGAGTCAGTTATTATATGGAGTCTTGTAAAGAAACTTACAACACTGTGAATTTGATGTTATATATGTAAGACATGTAATAATATCAATGCAACTTTATATGTCTAAAATGTAAGTGTTTAACACATTAAGTGCTTTCAATTTATTGTTTTGCATCTTTTCTTTCAGATAAAAGTCTTGTAATCCGTACAATTAATTCACATACTTTATATGATCACAACCTGTTAATAAAGAGCAACCATGGCACATAAGAATCATGTGGGCCCGATGAATGAAAAGGGAAATGAAGATTTAGAAAGTGGGTCTTGGAAAGTTCAGCGGGAACAGTCAGTTGTCCGTCGAGAAAAGAAGACGGAACTGATTGTAAAAGAAAAACGTGAAAAGGCTGATAAGTTTGATTCATTCTATAAACAACTTGGATCTAAAGTCCGTCCTGAAGATAAGAGAATAGACTATGTGTTAGTGCATCCAGATGTTAATATGAAAGAAATTGAAGACGAAGATGACAAAGCTGAAGTAGAAAGGACCAACACGTTGCGGGACAAGTTTGAGGAAGCTATGAAAGTGGAAGGATTACAAAAACAAAAAGTCGTAATTGATGAGTTAGTGTACACAAGAATTCATTGTCCATTCCGAAGATTATGTGAGGAAGCTGAATTAGTTTCACTGGAAATGCCTTTGTTTGGGGTGAGTTGTTTAGTTCTCACACAGTTTAATTGTATAAGGTAAATCTTTGACAGTCATAATGGTTCAGACATAAGTGACATTACAGTATAATATTTTAAGACTGATATATAGATCTAGCCTACTATGAATAGATATATCCTTGCGTGTATATTATTGGACTTGAACAAAAATATTTTACTTGATTATTGTAAGTACTCAATTATGTGTTCCGTAAGAGTGGATTCTTGTGGCCAGAAATTTTGGAAGAGCTTTGTTGTATTTCTCTTCTCTGTAGAAGCCAGAAGGAGACAAATAAAAGAAGTTAAGGAGAAATATTTCTACTTGTTAAAAAAAAATGGTTCCGAAACTTTGACACTTACCTGGGAATTGAAGTGAATCATTTTAAATACGGATATTTTCTTGTTTCTGTTGGTAGCAACCGAGAGTTTTGTGTACATGCTCTTAATTAGCACATATGCATTTAGTCCTAAGGTACTTGTTAGTCTAGTTGCATATTTCATGAAATTCTTTACTTCAAGAATAAGACATTGCCTTTTTTAGCATCCTGTCTGAACGTTTTTCTGTGAATGTATGTTATATGATTTGAAAGATTCGTATTCAGTGGGTTTTTTTTTTTAGAGGAAATGTGGTGAGAGACTTTTTGAGACTCAAGGGGGAAATGCAAAATGATTGACATAAGATAGAATGCATTTCCGTTTCTAAACCTGGTGTTGAATAATCTTCTCAATCATTGGTACAATCATGTAAATAACAGCTCATTATCATGAGATATATGATATAACAGGTCACCATTTGTTGTTTTCTGACCAAAAATATCAACTATGGTGAAAGAGGGCATAATATCACAAACCAGGGAAAATAGATACATTTCAGATATTGGGGAATGACACTGAATTTTGGCCCCAATTACTTTGATAGGCCAAACACCACTGCATGTTCATATGAGCGCTGCTGTGGGATTTCCAACCTATTCTGTATTAAAGTGGTGTCATCTCAAGAAAACGCAACATGTGATGTCACTATTTGCAAGCAGGAAACAATATTTACTCCATACGGTCACTTCGTTTTCAAACAGCCATATGGTGCAAAAATTGCTTACTGTCAGTACATGGTGATGTCCCATGTGACGTTTTCTGGAAATGATGCACTTATAGAAGAGGTTGGAAATTGAACAGCGGCACTCATATTATATTGTGCATGGGGCAAAAGTGTGATAGAACTATAAATCTAATGTGTTTTGTTATTATTATCTAGTGTGAAAGTGAGCATAAAGAAGAATCCAACAGACTAACAGACTGGGTGACCAAATATCTGAAAACAGACAATGAAGGTAAAATGAAGTATATTTAGTATTTATTTCTTAGCCTTGATTAAAACTTGTAGTAAGTAGTCAGTTATTTTATTTTAAATTATTTGCAGCAATGTGGTAATAGTTTGTGGAGGAACAAGCCAAGTATCCCTTGGATTCTGTTCATGTCAGCTGATTGGAGTTGTTAACTGAATTACTTTGGAAAACAAGGATGATAACTCCAAGGATGATGAAAATCGTTGATATTGAAATGATAAGAGACATTATTATTAATTATTGACGATACATACTGTACATATATACAAGCTGTATGTTTGGCAGTTACAAAGAAGAAGAAAGTGAAACATTTTTTTTTTAAATCAGTTTTATTTCTAACAAAAAATAAACTTATCAATGAGTTAAATGTAACATTGTGGCATTATTTGTTTGTACTTTATTAAGTTATTATAAGTCAACTATTTAGTCCAGTCATTCTACGTCAAAAAAGGCCAAACCTTCAAATAATTGCAACAGAAATGATGTTCACTGTTTATGAAGGTTAAATCTATGTAGAACAACATATCAAAAGTCTAACAAAATCTAAGTTGCGGAAGTACTTCAAATTCGTCCGTTTTAACACTAAGTGATATTTACTAAAACTTGTTTTGAGTCATATAAGATAAGACAAGATGTACATTTGTGGAATGAAATACACCTGAAAACTTCTCCACAGCAGAAGATGTATACGCATACTTCATTTATGGTGTATTGATGAAGAACAATGCCTAATTAGAACGAAATAAAAGTTATATTTGTATAATTTAAGTGATAGAAATTACCCCACCCACTAAGATATACAAGCTTCAATTAATGAAGTCACTAGAAATATTCTTTAAATTAACTCCAAATATTATTAACCTTATTTTAAGTAAAAACTCATAATAAGATAATCGAAAGTATATTAGATCTTTGTGTATTCAAATATGATAAACATCTTATTGGATTGACATTTCTACAAAAGTAGTCTATCAACATAAATGTACATAAATCTAAATTTTACGAACAAAATAAGGCCTACTGATGAAATCTTGAAATAGCAGTGAAGTATAACTAACCATAACAATCACAGGAATGACATAATCAACAATAAACTACATTATATTGCTATTGTTAATACATTTGTTCCCAGAAGATTATAGTTCATAGTATATTACCCCACCCACTCTCATATACATGCAACACCATTTTTCGAATCTGTCAGTCAACACAGATACATGGGACACGTGAAACCGAAAAGTGAATATTTTTGAAAAAACAACACACCTGGTATAAAAATAACAATCCGTAAAAACTGAAATAGCAACAACTGTACGCAAAATCAAAGTGCTGAAAGTACCGATGTTGAAGCATTTATCTATGGCGAGCATTTTTTACGGGAGCGCCAACCCAATTTTTACCAAAAATAAAATAAAATAGTTCCGAGTTCCTTTATTATTTTATATCCGCCGACGTCAAGATTTGAGTTAACAAAAATAAATTTTGAACGGTTAATAGACATGATCTCGCAGATGTTCTACTGAAAATGCTTTGTGTGATTTCAATCGTCTGCATTATTTATAATACGCGTTACCAGTAAGAATTTTGGACCGGAGAGCCAGCTTCCAGGCGACTTGGGCGAGGAAGTCGTCGTCTGTTCATTTAATTCACCAATTTTCGAAAGTTGGGCGGAAAAAATCTACGTAAACTTCTTAGGCATGTCATTAACCTCATTGGGCCTTCGTATTAACACGCAAGATGTCCGTAAGGCATTCATGGTATAAACATACCTAATATCTGGCAGCTTGGGGATAACCGGATTATAGGTATGTTTATACAATGAATGCCTTTCGGACGTCTCGCTTGATTACACAAAGGCCCAATGAGTTTAATAACATGTCCAAGAAATTTACGTTGATTTTTTCATTATTGACCGACAAACAGCCACAGAAACACATGTGTGAGAAGTCTAGCTCCGCCTGTCGCTATATTTTGTAAAGCTATATCTGATTGGATAAGCGACTACTGCTGACCAATGAGCGCTGAGAGGATTTCGATGAGAGGTGACATAGATGACAAGTTAAGCCTGTCAAAATTGATCAAACAGACGACCAGTGAAAGGTGCAATATTGAAATGGATGAGTAATTTGAATTGCGCAGTTAGGGCAATTTCTTTGCGATTTTTCACCGTGAACGCTGTCTAGAAATTTATTGAAAATTTCTACTTTCATTTTCAATATTGACTCGCGGATATTTTCTTTTACGTCAGTCGCGTCATATGATGTATACCCATACTTGATATTATTGTTAGTTCAAAAACACCGGTTATAGATTTTATTTGCATTGAATTTCGTGGGTAAATATTTTTCATTATTGCATAATATGACAATTTTTTAGTGTAACATTAACGAGTCAGGTCAGTTTCTTTCAAGGTTACTGTTGGTGACCGGGCCATAAGAGTCAAGGTTTTTACTTTACTTTCGAGACTTTTCTCACTTTGATGGACTATCAAAACAAATAATGCACATACTCACATGACTGAACCAAAGATTATAGTAAGCACACTATAGTTTTCTTTAGTTTCTAACTAGAAACATGCTAACTAACTTATTATCATGGATTTATATGTGAAACATCAACTGACAAGAAGATATGCACATTGTATAAAACAGAGAGAATACGTAACTACGGGGAACGCCACATACATAAGACAATACCTCCCCACGCAGACCTCAGGAAAAACAACAATCCACAAAACATAACGCACCTAAGGAGGTCAAACTGTACACATATTAAGGAACAGAGGCACAAGGAACGGCCCAACAGACCATAAGGAATAATTAAGAGAATCAAAGTGGACAGTAAAAGGAGAGGGAGGGGGGAATTAATGGATGGAAAAGCTCACAGGACAATTCAAGACAACTGGCCACACTAGGCCAAAATTGGGCAGGAAACACTCTGAACACTGTATAAAGTGACAGAATTGCATAGGGGAAAGGGAAACATAAAACATTCATAACACAAACAGAAACAACAATCATATAGCGAATTACAGCCTTGGAACTGTCAGTAAAAAATACTGGGGGTTTAAATCGATTTAACAGCTAGCTAACCTCACACCTTATCGCTATATGGTCATTGATTTCCAACATATATACATAAATTGACTAAGTAGGCAGTAACTAATCATTAAAATAAACCAACCATCACGTACATATCAACAGACTTACAGTAACTAATCGAGCACGGAGGAACAAGCAGCCTTATACTGACCTTGTTCCCCGTAACTAAAATAGTAACATCAGAATAGAAGTTACCTTAAAATGTCAAATTAAAGTGCAATTTAAAATAAAGTCAACTTGATAATGTGTTTACTAATAAAAATTCTTAGATATTATTGATAGGGAAATGGAATTTATAACTAAAAGAAATATAACACTGTATGTTTCACAACTATCTAGCATATTAATTAAAAGATCCAGTGTTGTTAGGGAAAATAATGAAGCCTGATCAGAATTGATAGGACGACCACATTTTTTACGTTTCTTCATTATAAAATGCCACTGGAATGTCTATTTGCTCCAAGGTTTACACTACATTGCTGAATGGTGATCATTAACACATCTAAACCTATACAACACCTGGGGGCGTTTCATCAACGGTCGCATCGCAAATCGCAGCTGATAATCGGAAAATCGCAGACAAAAATCGCTAATCGCGTTCATTAAACATCGCAAAGTTGCGAAGGCACCTGAAAGCCTGTATAAAATCGCAAATATTAGCGACTGGGTTCTTCCACTCGCTAACCAATGTATTCATCGCAAAAAAGACTGATGTTTTATGAACTGTTGTTTTCCCGGTCTTATGTATGTGGCGTTCCCTGTCGACACTTACGCTCTCTTGTAATATGACCACATTTTATATGTCGCGCGGTTAGTTCTCTTTAGACAATTACACATGATTGTGATGTATTTGTAAACATGCCCTACATTTGTATTTATATAATTGTGTAAGTTTCTCATTCATCATTTATATACATGTAGATCGAACTGAAATAGTTCTATTGCAGAAACATGTAAGTAATAGTAATAATATAAAATTAAATATTTTTGTTTTCCCTAAGTAAGCCGTATATTTTCATTTCTCCAATGTGTAATTAAGACATGAATTATGACATTACATAACTAATGATAAAATACGTCACTTGAATTGGAATTACACTACAATTGTTAATGTTAAAGATGCCTTAACCAATGTAGCAACAATACAGGAAATACGGCCAGTTCTAATATTTTACGTTCAGATGGACCAAATGCATCTTCAATAAACATAATTTAAGGTGGCTGATCTAGGAGTTAAAATTTACGGGCCGTCTTTATATTTATGTGGTAAAACAGTATATATAGATAAATAGTGAATGATGAAGTCGAGCATAAGGTTTAAATCTTAACCTCTATTTGACATTTACAATTGATTTTAAATTTTGACTTTGGCCTATCTAGAAACAAATCTTTCTAGTCATTCTTGTAAACAATAAATTACAAATAAATAGTAAATACTTGAATGCTTTGATCAATTCACTCAGATAAACATGCTTGTATCCTGCAGATAACTCGCACCAACTTATAAGTACATGCTGATACAATCTACACAGTATGGCTTTGAAAGTGGTCTTGATTGCAATCTGTTTCTGGTGTAAATTGAAATTTAATTAATTCGGAAATCAGCTTAGTATTATAAATGCTTACGTGGTTATATCGTACACAATTAATCAGAATAACAGGAAACAGATTCGATCTGACCTGGACGAGTTACAGAAATCCCCTCATTATTACTTAACAAAATCCTTTTATTAGCGATTATAGCAGTTATGTTACATGTTTAATATGTAAACTTATTATGAGAGTATTTTGCTTTTGAATTAGGTGCATGCGTTCATGTTTCAATGTGCTTTTTGAATGGCTGTGCACTTTGTATGTGTCTATTCATACTCGAGTTATAGCATTGTTATATACATTGCGTCAGCAGGACGACAGTTCGGATACTGCGTCTCATATCCATCACATACCTTGCAACAGTTCTTTACATAATTATGCTAACTCACTTCGATGAAAAGCTTCGTTAATATTTATGCCAAACATACTAGTAATACTTATACTGGGCATTAATCTAAGCAAACAAAACCTTAGGCTACTAACTTGTCTTACAGGTACGGATTTGAACGCAAGCTTAGCTCAAACATTCTTTCACATATTCATTGATAACATCACGTAGAGTATTACATCGTGTCAGTATCATTATTCGACGAAAATGTTTTGTTAACTTGTAAATCGCGCGCTTGGCTATGCTCTTTATCACGTCCGCGCGTCACGGCGGCTAGCACAAGAGTGTACGACATAAATCATATTAAGAATACCTAAACATTCATACAGGCTTGAAAGCTATTAAAAACATACCACTCTTTACTGCAATAAAACATTTACACTAATTGTCTTGTAAGAAATATAGTGTCCACGAGTTGATGGTGACTAGTGAAGCTAGTATGGTATAATACAAAAGACACACACGTTGTTGTCGGAAAGAGTTGCATTCCCCTCGGCATAAATTCAGAAGCTCTCTAGAGAAAGGAATACAGAATAGCAAAATCACATCTAAATGTTATCTAACGTGGGTTATATGTGTCTGACATATAGTCTCCCGTCACCAAGTGGTTTAGGCATCCACCTTGGGAGCGGGAGGTCGAAGGTTCAAATACAGGCAGGGGTCCGTTCTGATATGGCCGGTTGGTGAGCCGCCAGCTAGTTAAATAATGGTTACCATACGCCTACCTGCCTGATCAGCCCATGAGTTATGACTGTCCCTTTCGATATTTTCTCAGTGGAAACACACTTTTAGCATTCTTACCACAAGACAAACAATGTGTGTTAAATTGAAATGGCATTACACAATCGAACTAGATATAGTGGAGACTCACATATTTTAATAGAGTCTTTGCGATTGTCTTCTTTATTTCATTCGGATTGCAATAAATGCGTCTACATTCTTTATGTAAATTTGCCCTGGTTTTGTAGTTATATTGTCATTTCGGTTTCTACTTGCTACATTTACACCAGAACTTCCATTGGCTCGCAGTTTTTGTCGTCCTCGAGTTCCGACTGGCAGATACAACACATCTTGCACATACAACACATCGGTATTTTATTACATGATACGGGATTGGTATATTTGTGGATTAACAATGGTTATAAATTAATTATATCATGGTTCAGATAAACATACATCAGAAAACTGCATTTTCCAAATTTCTTCCAATTGTTCCAAATTGTTGGCACATACCAGCTTCTGTAGGAAAATAATTTGACAAAGTAGAATTCAAGGTCACAAATTAATTTTGTTTTTAAACCTTAAAATGGCACATATTTGCGATTTATGTATTGAATTTATTCTTAGGTAAGACAATATATGCTTTTATCATGAACTTTAACAGTTTAAACGAAAAAATATGGCATGGACAAAATATGGAAAATCGCTTAAATATGGATTGATAACAATGCAATTTGCAAAGGAATGACTATCACATTCATATTATGTACTTTTGACTTCATATATTATTGGAATTATAATACTTACCTTATTGTCAGCAGTATTTATGACGATTTAAACATTGTTCTGTACAGACGAATTCATCTTGATCAATAGGCGTTTGCGAAAACTATTCTAAGTATGATGTACATTACGCGCCATTTCGTTCACATGGTATTTTATATATTTCTTTTTCTTTTTTTTTCACTTTCTGCATCAAAGATTTTGTTAGACTTTTGATATGTTCTTTATACAGTATTATTCTAACGAATGTACTTCAAAACATTTCTGTTGCAATTATTTGAGGGTTAAATTTATATGGACTGGACTAATTCTACTACATCAATATTTACTCTGCAATAGGCGATAATCGATCTGACATTTATCAGTCTTTCCACACTGTAGTATAGGTTATAAATATTCAAATGAACATTCACTATTGATTTCTGCTCTGTTAACGTACATTAAATAAAATATCAACTGGAGTGATCGATAACAGTTATCTCTCCTTTTTATCATTCCTTGTCTAATGTAGTCTGACGTAAAATGATAAATTAACATGCAAAGACTTTCCCTTGTGAAAAATGGCTTTGTGTTGCATTTGTCGAGTGGTAACTGAGGGCGATATCAAACATTCAAGGCCATATTCTTTTTGAATATAGAATTAATAGAATTGATTATTAATATTGCTGCAAATATTTATGCAAGAATAGTATGCATGATAAAAAGCCATTAATTCATTAAATGTTAAGCACTTTGTAAGTTGCTATGTCAAGGTAGAAAAAAACATGTTTTAAACTTCATACAGTTATAGATCTTGGCATTTTGCCATAAATTCTTCATTGAGTTTACCTACAAATCTGTAAATTTATGTATTATATATGGGACAGTTTTGCTTTGTAAAGAAGATTGCTTTAATCTGAGTTTAAACAGTTCTATAAATATATTCACTTACTACACAGATGTTTAAAAGTTCAAATAATATATCTACAGTAATTGTGTTCATTATAAAGTTGTAAGTTATTTGTTGACTTTATACCTTATGTTGATCTTTAGAAACCATACAGACATTTAGTTGCAGATTATGAAATTCATTATAAAATTAATTGGAACACATCTGAATTATAAACCAATTTATTGGTGCCTCAAGTGATATGATTATTTGTAAAAAAAAATGTCTATACCTTTTAGGTTATTTAAGACCATAGACCTTTTAATAACAGAAAAACAATTCTGGTATGAAATACATCAAATATGCAAATCTCACTTTCAGTGCTAAAATGATCTGAATTGCTACATGTATATGCAATTAAAGCTGTATATTAAATGTTCTGGTGAAATTTAGTACTGTATCATTTAAATTCAGTTTTACAGTCTCAGAATAATGTCAAATTGCTTATAACCATTGAAATATGTAATTGTAATGAATGTACAACTTGTGTACAGGAATCAGAAGATGCTCACTGCATGGATTAAATGCAGCCGTTATTTCTTCAGTTTTTGGGGAAGTATAGCAGATCCTTTTGATAGGGGAAATTTGCATCATGTATCACTGAATTTGGGTATTGATAAGGTTAAAATTTTAATTAATTTTACTGAAGGAGAAATTTGTTTATAAGTAGGGGAAAATATATATACTCTTTTCTTTGGGAAATGAAGCCCAATATCAGCCCCAAATTTGCCATAAAAAGGGCTGAAATGGTGACTCTCTTAATATAGGTTCTCAAATCAAATAATGCTATACTAACTGTTACCAAGAAAAATATGTCAACAGTATGCAAGTATTTCTTTAACTATTAATTATTACCAGTATAGTAAATAAAGATCTGTACCTATGTTGTTTTATACAAACAATTTTTATTAGTGTCAGTGACAAATTTGAGTGATTATATTGACATAGCTGTCAAGGCTCAAATGAACCTTAGAGTGAGAAAATATTCTAGGGGGTTTCGGGGGCATGCCCCCCCCCCCCCCCGAAAAATATTTGATTCTGAGATCGTCTGTGGTGTGTTCTAGGGTGTTTTCTACAACAGTTAATGATTATTATGTGTTAGTATATTATATATAGACAGGTATGTATTGACTTGTCAGCCTGAAAGTCAGTAAATCTGACTGGTGTAAATGTCTTTTATAATTAACTGACGAACGCAAATTCTGTTTCAACACTCATTAACGAAGGTGTAAGGAATTTAAAACTTCCTGTAAATCAATGTATAATTGGATGTTCACAATAATAGGGCAATGTCTAGTAGGTATCGACCTGCTATAATTTTTATTTCCTCTGGTCAGAGATAAAACCTCACTGCAGCAGTTTTCAGCGCTAAAAAAGCAACATAACCTGAATGTAAGTCTTGAAACTTTCGTGATGTTGTTTCGTATGTCTATTTAGAATTAACTATTTATGAAACTGTGCTAGTGTTTCTTTTGTTCGTAGATTGAAGATAAGCAAGAATAAGATGAGGTTTTTTCAGAACTGACACGACGGTTTTTAAGTAATAAATGAACATGCCATTATTTAGATTTTGTTTTAATTTTATAACAGAAGTTGATTTGACCACTGTAAGTGTAGAAATGAGCATTTTGCTGAAAGAGAGAAAAAACGCTCAACATTCCCACTAAACTGATACTTTGTGCAGAATTTTGCCTTACAGAATTGGTCTTTTACCTTCAATATTAGGTTATAACGTTATACACAGTTGTTGTTTTTGAAAGTAATCCACTGAAAATAATTGAACTGTTGATAATAGATTATATGAAGGGGAAGTAAGCTTAAAGGTATCTGTCTGGGAAAAAAAGCTTGAACGCTTCGCTAGCTCCAAAATGGCATCAACCAGACAAGACGACGATCACATTGATCCACATGGACACCATTTTGTTTAGCAAAGCTAGCACTATGAGATCACGCTTCCTATCTAATTTTTGAGTTACAGCACCGCTACGGTTGAACTCCTGAATTTTTTCCTACCTCTATAAAACAGTCCTCAGAAATCTGGGAACACTTCTGGGAATTAACTTAATAATTCAGTAGTTGGCCTGTTGTAAAAGTTGTGAAACACGCCATAAATAGCATGACTGATCAAAACAATTGTCCTGTATTCATCCATGTGGAAGTGGTTTTCAATTAGTTCAGTGGTATATGAGTGTAATAATGACCATTATGATGGTATGCTTGCATTGTACATTGTATTAATTAGTGGAATTAGAAATAAGTGTTACAGTTAGTGATGTATATTTGTCAGGTTTTTAACCTGGAAAGACTTTTCAAGACATATAGAAAGTTGTGTTAATACATGTAGTCGAGGGTGTAACACATTTGTTCACTTTATATACATGTTATCTAGTATCTACTATAAATAAAGATACTGTTATTATTATTACGAATACTATTTCAGCCCTTTTTATGACCAATTTGGGGCCGATATTGGGCCCCATTCCCCCAAGAAAAAAAAATATATTTTTTCCCCTACTTAAAGAAAATTCCCCTTTAGTAAAATGATTTAAAATTTTAGCCTTATAAATACCCAAATTTGGTGATTCATGATGCAAATTTCCCCTCATACTTCTCCAAAAACAGGAAAAAATGGCTGTATTTATATTAATATTATTATAACTTTATATTCAGTTCTCAATTTGTTACATGTGTGATTGAGTTTTCAGGAGTAATATATGAGTCCTGTCTGCACAAACCAACAAAAATTACGATTGATGATTGAGCAATGAATATTTTTCATCAATCATTTATATTCCATTGTCTCCAGCATTAAGCTGTTTAATAACATTTTCATGGATACTGTGTTTTTAAAACAATCAACCGTCTTTATTTGTGAGCCAAGTGAACAAGCGCATCCGTAACTATGGCAACTTTGTTCTGCCTTACAGTATAGCTACACATGGAACCAGACATGTTGTAGAGTTTAAGACTTTATATTGAAGAAAACTTGGGTCAGAGGTTGTAAAGCTTGAGATTTGTCTCCAATCTCCAATCTTATCTTTGTGTTTAAATGTTCTCAATTAAACTGCTTTTGATAAGGTTATGAAATGAATCTAATGGTGCTTTGTATTGGACATCGTCTGACTATTCACTAAAAGTACCATACATATTTTAACAGGACATTTTTTAAATGAAAATGAGATTTGGGTGTGGAGTCTGTTCTCAAGTTTAATACCACAGATCGTAGGATATTATGTTCTTATATAGTTAAACTGTACAATGAGGTATTTTATCAAGATACTATTGTATTACAGTGGATATGGTTAGTTCACCGTTCCAGATGGAGAAAATGCATCTGTATGAAAATTATGATGATCCTACAAATTTCTTCCGTCCATCCATTAGATCTTTACTGGTAAGTGCCTGTGACTTTAATTCTCTGTTCTTTACAGATACATTTATATAGTTTTGTATGAATACATCAATTAATTTAGCTATTCCGCGTGTTTAAGTATTGAATTTCCGTTTTTATTTATTATTTTCATTACACAAGCACTATACAAGTATTTACACTAATTGTAATTATTTCCCACCATGATCATTAGCAGCAGCCACACCAGCACTAGTGGCATCAAAGCCATTGGAAGCAGATTGAGTGCATTTATATACTTTTCAAGTACATGAAGTAACTATCTGGACGGTTTGGTACAAAACCATTGTATCTTAGTTTTCATAGCAGTTAAATTAATATTGCATCAAACCTCATATATGTGAATCACTGAATTAAGAAAGCTAATTTCTGTTCTTTGTCTTGTTCAAACGTTAAATTCAAGCATTTAACCAATGTTTACCAAATGCCTGGTGTTGAAAACATATTGATGTATTTGTACGGTTATGTGTCAGTATACAAAATTGCTATTTGAAACACAAACTTGAATAGCCAGCTTATCTCCACATATACTCTTATTGTTTTTGTAGGTTGAACATATGTTGATCAATATTGATCTTCGCTCATCTGGTGTCTCGGGAAAAGATCACAAACATTCTAAAGAAAAAGGTAAATGCTGGTTTCTTTGCATTTATTGTTGTTCAGCATTGGATACTGAATAAAGCTCAGTTTTTAGGTCAGAGATGTTATTGTCAACTGAAATGTGAGGCCATTTTATCAATAATAGTTTACTTAACATGTTACTGCACACATTTATGTGCTGTTTAGAAAATACTGTCATTTACTTTGCCCATTAATGAGTTCCTGACCTGACTTTCTAACGGCTCAAACAGGAGTGTGATAGAATTAGTGAAAGTTTCCAATGAATGAGATAACTTTGTAGTAAAGCTTAATACCTTAATTATAGGTAATATATTGTTCATTGTTTGTTCATGTTCTTACCTAAAACATGACAATTTATATTGTACAGTTAAAACATCATTATCAAAGAATACACCAATTATGTATTCCTGTGCATTTTTCCAAAAAAAGATTTAAATTAAAAATAAACAAGTAGGGATTTTTACAAGTTTTGTGTTTTCATAACAGGATAAAACAAGAAATTTTGAATTGGTAGTACATTGTGATTGTTCATATTAAAGATGTTTTGGACAATGTAGTAATAACAGCAGATGAAGCGCCTTCAAATATTTTATGGTCAGGTGGGAATGATAAATCTTTAAGCCCAATAAAAATGGTTTCTATCATTTAGTGGTCATTTGTAACTTACAATGTTCCTGGTATAGATTATTCTCTCATTCGGACTACAATATAAGTTTGAATACATTGTTTTTTTATTCAATTTGTCCTCTAACGATTTAATACTGACCATTCACTTTGCTCAGAAAAATATGTTCAATATACAGTAAATTGTTAATATTTTACATCTGGACTGGTACAAATTTGATAGTAGTTTTATTTTTTGAAAATATATATGGTTACCAGAACTGATCAGAGACCAGTAACACTAGATAGGTATACAGACTTCAGTGTTTTACTAAAATGATATTGAAAATTTCTGTGATACCCAGATAACCCAGGTAACAAAATAAAGCTTTCAAGTAAACAAGATAATGCAGGCTCTTACAACATTCACACAAAAATACATTTGTCACTTTGCTTAAATTCTTTGCTGCGGTATAAAGCAAATGTTAACAGTACATTCATGAGTTGTCCTCCACGTACACTATTTCAACACCCTGTATTATTTGTAGCCCTTGAAAAGTTCACAATATCCAGAGGTTTGTACAGGCAGCATAATACTGCATATATATAAATTGGAGTATGATTTTTACGTTCTTGATAGAATTTCCTAGTACTAACAAAATGAATTTTGTAAATTGTGATTTTTTTTGTTCTTCAACTAAAAAAGTAAATCACTATAATGTTTGTTGTCATGGTAACTTCTTGATTATTGGTTTGCTTATTACTATCCTGCGAACACATTATAACATGAAAAGCTTTGTAACAAAATTAACTGCTCTAGACATACCACTGATTTACAGAAATGAATATTGATTCTAATATACTATGACTATTCTGCAATTTAAATTTTTTTGTTGAACAGAGTGATGGTATCGGAATAATGCGAAGATGTATACATTAATTAATGCTAATTGACAAATTAGGCATTTCATTATGACCAAGTTCAGTTCTGCTATGCATTTTGCAGGTTTTATTTCTTTTAGAATTTGAACTTATTGCACTATACTATATACTGTTATAAGGGCTAATGCAGACAGAATATTCCCTACTTACAGAAAGTGGAACTAGAACTTATCTTCTTTTTTGTTTGCATTGATCTAAGAAATTAGATAGGTCATGATATCTGCACCTTATAATGCTATCAAACATTGTTAACTATTGTGCATTATTTTCATAAACAATTACTTAAATTTATAGTGATGCACTGGTAACATACACATCTCAATTAATACATGTTCCCAAGCTACAATGAACATAATATGAATCAAATTGTATTTTACAATTTGGTACACACTAGTCAATTTATAGATAGTTCCCACATCAACTACATTTACCTCCCTTGTTCTGAATTATCGGCCATTTTGATAGAGAAATTTCCATAAAGTTTATGGGAAATATAATGTAAACGATGATAAACTAATCCGATATATAAAAAATAACTTCTTCATTATGCTTAAGTGGGCATTTGGCTCAGTAAGTTGGATAAAAAGTGGTTGTCACATGCAAATTCTCTTGGTATTTTCTCCATTATCACATATTTAGAAGTAACTCCTATAAGGGCTTATCAGTTTTGCCTATCAAAATGGCCAACAGTTAAGAACAAGGGAGGTAAATATTGTAGATGTGGGAACTATGTAAATAGATCAAGTCACATGCAAAGTAAAGGCAAAATGTGAAATGACAAAATAATGAATACTGATAGTGAAATGCTTGCTGGACACATCACATGTTTGACTAGGCTGTCCCCAAAGTACTGAGGAACGGCAATGTTAATGCCTGTTTGCATTGTACCTCTTATACATGTGTATGAAAATATATTTATTGTATGTGATCTAATTTTAAATAATAGATGTTTTTTTTCATTTTATTGAATTGAACTGTTTGTTGTATTTTTATGTCGTGTTCATTGTATGTTTTAGATGAGCGGGGTATATGTTGTGATTATTGTTCGGTTCTTGGTAAATGTGCATGTTCTAAGCTATACCTGGTACCTCATAAATACATATAATTATACTCATATAGCTTTGTTACTTTAAAGTCATTCCCAGCTTTGATATGATTTCCTTGTAATTCTATTAACATTTTGACACATATTATTAAATTCATAATTATGAGAAGGGATTCCATGGCCATTATGTTTCAAGTTGCGTACAGTGAATTATGTACCGGGTTCATCATTGGGGGGAAAGCTCGGTCATGAATGAGCATGTCTTCCAGCAGTTTGGTATAGGTTATTGGGAGACCTGAACTAACATAATTTAGTAATTGATGCTAATAGAAATGGTCAGTTAAATTAAGCACTTGGTGCACTTTTCAGTAACAAAGCTCTGAATCAAATTATAAGATGGAATGTCAAGAATTTGGTGCAAAGCTGTTTTACTCAGTTTTGGAGGAGAAGCTGTGCTACAGGTTTGTACCAAAGTCTGGATTTATTGCTAGAACATGTGATTTTCTGAGTATTACAGGCTCAACACATGTTTGATTTTTTATATTATAGGCTCAACATATGGTTTGATTTTTTTATATTGTAGACCCAACATATTTTTTTTATATTATAGACTCAATATCTATCTTTACTTAATTTTCTTGCGTTATGCAGTTTATTCTTATTTATCAGTCAAGAGTATTGTATTTGCTTGGCTTCATTTAGAAGAAAAAATATAAACATAGTCATAGTTGTATATATTAAGTAGTTAATACATAGAGGATCTTACATGAGTGCTGATTTGTTATTGTTTTTATGAAATGAGTCGACTGAAATAATATGATGCGAGGCTCTGCCGAGCGTCATATTCGTTTCAGTCGACGAGTTTCATAAAAACAATATCAAATAAGCACGAATGTAAGATTCTATTTATCACATAACACCATAAATCTTTAAATAAACAATATTTTTAATAAATGCCGAAATTCAGAACAATTGTAAACAATATGCGGTCATTTAAAGTGACGTCACACTGGCCATTTATGACGTCATTAGTGACATCACACTGGCTATTTATGACGTCATTAGTGATGTCACACTGGCCATTTATGACGTCATTAGTGACGTCACACTGGCTATTTATGTAACTAGTTACATATGATATTTATGTTACTGCTTTATGCCACTCCTGGAGTGCAAGTTATGTGATAAGTAGTGATTGAACGTAAGATAACTTCCTGGACCTCTGTTGTAATCTTGTATCTATGGAAGAGGCTGGATTAAATACCATGTCTGATTATTTCCTAAGTTTAGTTGCATATTGAGGATATCACAAGACAAATGCTATTTATGTCAAACTTTCAAGATGAATGGCAAAATATTTTTTACTCAATCGTGTCCGGAACTTAAATTTCTATAATAAGTTTTATATTTGTCCTACTATGACCTAGCCCTAGATGTCTTGACCTGCAGTGTCATTAAGTCAATGTATGCTTTTAAACTTACTGTTACTACTTGATTCAACAAAATATGTTTTTTTCCCAAAATATATGGTGATATGAGTCGATGTGATCATTGCTTTTTTGTTATGTTAATTTGTGTTTTGTTGTCTTATAAAATTGCAGATGATCAAGAACTAGCATCAGTGATAAAACGGAAACGTATATGATTTTGAATCATACGCCAGATATAGACTCTCTTTTCATTGGCTTAGCTTTGCTTGCTTAAATTAATCTAATTTGCTTTGTTTAAAATACTCTTTAATATTCTCAATCTGTCATTGATATATGATTAATTCATGTATTATTCAGCATGACTGCTTGCACCATACTTGGAAGAATTGTTGCACACAGATGGTACTAAATGTTTTATGTCGTCTTGTAATTTACATATTTAATATATACTAGTTCATTAACGATTGATTGTTATGATAGCATTATGCTTATTGGAATGTTGTTGAGTCTACTTCGTAATAAAATGGTACTGCATCAGGCCTGCTGTTTGGAGATGTTGTAACCTTTGCATGGTTAAAATCTTCCAGTCTAGTACCCTGCTCTGTCTTCCATATTGCATTGTTCAACGATAACAAAAATATGGTATCTTTTCTCTTTCAGTGTTATCATATTGTCATGGGTGTGTGAGAAATCTATTTTTAACTGCCTGATTTTTAATACAATACAATATATATAAGCATGTATGACATACAATATAAGTTATATATTTAAAGCATATGACTTCAGTTTTCACGATTGTTTTTTTTAAGGACTTGTCCATTCGGGCAGACAGCTTGCAGTTTCCACTTTCACTTGTCCGAATAAAATTAACAGCACTGTCAAAATAAGAAGAAACATGATTTTTGAATGGTTGTTTTGATTTGTTAAACCGGAAACGAAGACTGGTAACATCATAGTTGATGAAAAGGTGCTGTTACACAAACAAAATTGACAAAAAATATAAACCAGACAAAGTATTGCGTACTACATCATCAATTTATGTGACAGCTTGGATAAAAGCTAGTCAGACTGGACCACAAACACAAATTGCCCGTTCGGGCAGACGAAATGGATTTTTACATGTCTGAAGGTAATTTTACTTGTCCCAGGTTTCGGGCAAGTGGGTTACCGTGAAGACTGCAATAAGATATATAAGCACGTATGACATACAGTATAAGTTACATATTTAAAGCATATGACTTGTGTATTTTCACTGGTGCCTCGTAGCATGTTTTAGAGATATGATATCTTATGATACTTCATTCACTGTTAAACTTTTGAGTTTGATTCTTTTCTGACTTTAGCTTGACAGTGCCAGATTTTAATGTTTAGGTTAGCTGTTGAATTAGTCATTGTTCATCGTCTGTCTTTGTAAAACCTGTATGCCAAAATACGTAGCATTTTGTGATCGGCTGCCAGCTTTTAGAGCCGCGTAGTAAACAAAACAGTCATGTGTTCACCCACCCTGAATGCTTGATCAATTATAATTCCTCTGGCGAGCGTCATAGGGCTGTCATGGCTTCTTTATGTGTAGGATCTGAATTCATTCCTTATCTACAAAATTGATTATGACATCTTTTATTTATTGTAATTAACCTCTTTAACAATTAATGAAAGCACCCCATTTATTTCTTTATCCCACAATATCATAATTATATATTTTTGTTAAATCATTCACATCGTATGAGATTGGATGTTTTCCTATATACCTGACATTACACTTCATCAAAACACATTTTTGTTAATTGCTTTTAAAATTCTTTGTTCTGTATTTAGCCATTATGACTACCATAAAGTATTATTTAATTTGCCACAAGGGTCTGCTGTAAGTTTGTTTGAAAATGCTTCGAGTGTCAAGTACAAAACTGTTTAATTTCCTCCTTTTATCGAAATAACCAATCTGAGTTTCAGCAGTTATGCACAAACCGATATGAGTGACTTCCTGAATTATGGAAAACAATTATCGGATTTCATGCAACAACATTTTGTTGCAGTAGAGCTTAATACCTTTATGTTACCCCATGTTGCGTTTTATTAGACTTTGTGTCAAGTAACCATGTCTGGCTAGAGCCTATATGTTTCACCCACACATCATATACTCAGGTTTTAACATCAGGTTTCCAGTAGATATAGCTTGTACAGCATTAATGTGTTATTTTTTTTGTTTTCTTTCATACATATATGAGTGATTCTGTGACAAACCCTGTATTAGTGACGTTTGTTATGATGTCAAGTATTTCCCAATAAAAGTTTTGACATCACAAACTAAGCGCTTTGTCTGAAGTGTTTTGGAGGCTAAATTGTTAGTTGCAGAACAACAAGGATGTGAACATATTTTGCATATTTTTTTCCAGTAGAAGAACAGAAGAATTTTTAAGAATTGATAAATGTTTGATTCAAGTATATTTGGGAAAACGTCAGGATTTTGTAGTTTACTTTTGCTTTTTGTTCTTGATATTGGAATCGCTATAAAAAGGAAACGCAAATGTCCGACCTTAATCATTTTGGAATTAAATGTAGAAGAAAAATGGAAAAACATGAAAATGGATTTTTTGGTCACTGATACAGGTTTGGTCTTGGAACAGCTCTCTGTATATTACAGCAACATTTTAGTTAATTTTTTTTTAATGCTTCTGAATTTAAATGCTTTTATAGATTAAAAATATGTGCTTCCAGTAGAATACCAAACATATAATTACCATCTACATTAAATTTTGTATATTTTAGCATAGATGTTGATTTAATATACACCATTTGTATTGCATGATATAATACTGTACGCACATTCTGTTTGTTGTTGAAAAATGTGGTTGTGAATAAAGGGAGGTAATTCCTCCTGAAACTTGTTTTATCTAATGATCATGATGGTGTTTATTTTTTATTTTACAGCTAAGAGTGTAAGTAATTGCTGGGGTTGTATTAAAGAAGATGGTGAACTGGGAGATATGCAGAAAGTTGGTAAGTTTGTCTGCACAATAAACTATAGTAATACATAATTATAGGCTGTTATGTGAGTGGTCATATTTTACACTATTTCCTGGACAAGTTATCTGAAAATGAGTTTAAAAATATCTGTAATTTATAAAAATGAATGTAATATTTCATTTATATCATGAATTGTATATGAACATTTTATAGGTAAACTTTTTTGGTGTTCCACAGTATGATAGAAGTGGCCATCCGACTGTACGGCATTTGTAATGTCATATCATTGTTTATGTCACTAGTGAATATCGAAAATAATGGATTGGGGTTATAACCAGTCTGTGACATCATTTCTGTTATTAAATGTTTTAAATTATTCAATAATTATGAGCTACAGTGACTCAAGTATCTATGGATGAGTTTTGAAGAAATTAAAATATTTTGTTGAAAATACTCAGGCAGTCATAATAAGTGGTTTTTTAAGTTAAATAAGTTTTTTTGCATATTAATATTGCAGTATTTTTATACCATACTTAGCCAAGTTGTCCATGTTTTCTTGTCATAAGCTAACACTGATATAAAATCATACAGTATTTTTTATAGCAGAACGTAGGTCCACACTCGGGTATATGTTGAATTTAAAAAAGTTTGTGTTCAGTTCGTTCAATGCTTTTGTAAATTCATTAATTTGATATTTATTATCAATCTTTCAGATGGTTTTCCTCATGGAATAGGTTAATACTGATATTTATTGTTCTTATGAGCGATTAAATCTACTGAATAGGGTTCTTGATACATGTAAACATATCATTATAGCGCAAACTTGTGTCTGTGTACTTAAATAATTAAATAATGTGTATGGACAAAGTTTTCATAGATATTTGGCATATATTAAATTTACATCAAGAAAAATGAATTTCTATGATCAAAATCTTGATATCATAATTTTTTTTTATGACTTGTTTAACTTACTGTTTTAAAAAACAACAACACAAAAAGTAGTAAAAATAAAAAAAATGAAATAATTGATGTACATGTACAAATAATTTATGAACCCTGTTCAGTTTTAAATATCAAATACATTTTTGCTAGATCATGTTACCGATTGCTAGGTTAATTGTGTCTTTATATGACAATATATACCAATTTATATAAGCTTGATTGTAATTACCTTAGTGAGGTGCAAACCTACAACCATACACATGGTTGGCTGACAGTCCTTTACCCACATCATTACAATTCCCCTAAGCACGCCCTGTTAGCGCTGTTGGTAGGCCTCCACCTCTGATTCATGTAGAGTAGGTGTCTGCTGATTGTGGATGGGCAAGTTAGTGCTAGTCTATAAGTAATCCCAGGAAAACTGGTTGGGTCAACTGGTGGCCATGAATAACTGAAAAATGTTGAAAAACAAAACAATAAAAATCTTCCCTTGTGTCTTTGTACTTCGGTGGGATAACTTCACTGCTGTACCTGTCTCTGTTACTACTTGTCGATGTAATGTTATAGACAGTTGATAATTGATTAAAAATGATCAGTACAAATAAATCCACTACTTTCTATGGTCAGAATGTTCATATTTATGAAATAAAATAGATTGCTGACCTGTATTTTCTATCCTTATGATAGGCGTATTGTTGTTGGTTTTATTCTGTTATGTTTGGTAATGATTCTGCTGTAATTATAGCAGCTAGGTAGATCATGTTTTATCTTACGGTATGGGGATGTATATACATGTATTCCTTCTGTTGACACAGACTTAATGTGTTCATATTGTATATTTTTGACCTCAAATAAAGTAGAATAGATCCCCATATGTTAATGTTGTCCACTCTTTATATGATTACATATATATACATGAATCTACCTTGGTGTTTTATTCTGTTTCAAATGTTTGGAACTTTAAAAACCACTGCAGTTTATTTTTTAAAATGCATGAGCTTCATATATGTATACTGTCCAAAAAATGCTTACTTTTGAGTGAAAGCATTTAGTTTTATTGCTGGGTACTCACTTAATGTACTTATGAATATTTTTAAGGCAGCAATATTTACTTTCTATAAAGATACGGTTTCATGGTGTTCAGAGTAGGGATGATTGGAAAGTATTCAGATTTGATGCCTAGAAGTCTTATGCCATTAATAAAGATGGAATTTTAAATGACATTAACCTTATAATTTCTTTATTTTTCCCAATGTGAAAAGTGAGTTCCTATTAGTGAGTGATAAATCAAGATTTTTGAATTTAATAGAGGATTTATTTAAATTTATATTTTTTTGAATACTAACCTATACACTCATTATGTGAAACATTATAATTTCAAGTAATCAATATGAATTATGCATAATTTGCAGGTCTTGATTACATGCGTATGGAGAAAGTATACACAGACAGGTTCACGCTTCATGAGGAGTCCATGTTTGATCCTGATGAAAAGGAAAAGAACAAGACTCTTCCTACTGACCGCGCCTCTCTGAAAGCTGACCCCAGATTTGATTTGCAACTAACCTGGACCCGATTCTTCAAGTTTCAACCCTTGTGGAAAATCCGAAATTATTTTGGAGAGAAAATCACATTCTATTTCGCCTGGTCTGGTACACTGATTGAGACCCTGTGGTTACCCATGTTGTTTGGTTTTGCGATATTTATCTATGGTCTCGTTGAGAGGTAAATAGAACCTGTCCCCAATTTCACGATACAAGTACATGTTTAAGAAAATTCTTTGCAGTATGCTTAAGTCATTTATTGTACCTCACTGATCATGAGTAAAATATGCAATGCACAGACATACTATTTAAGATACTGTGCAATCATATGTACAAAGTTAAGCAAAATAACTTGCTTATCTTTCAATCTATTGTTGGTACTTGGTACATCAACTCCTAATGAACTGATAAGCTAGACTTTGAAAGACTTAATTGAGTATAAAGTGGAAAGTTTAAGAAGAAAACAATTGTGCAAGGAAGGATAAAAATCGATTTTGGGCTAACTTATGTGAGTTGGCTATGGTTAAAAATGGTCACCATTAAAGATGTCATGACTACGAATTTTGGTAAAAATAGTCGACACTTAAGATGGCATGACTACACATTTTGGTAAAAATAGTCGACACTTAAGATGGCATGACTACACATTTTGGTAAAAATAGTCGACACTTAAGATGGCATGACTGCGCATTTTGGTAAAAATAGTCGACACTTAAGATGGCATGACTACACATTTTGGTAAAAATGGTCGACACTTAAGATGGAATGACTACACATTTTGGTAAAAATAGTCGACACTTAAGATGGAATGACTACACATTTTGATAAAAATTGTTTACACTTAAGATGGCATGACTACACATTTTGGTAAAAATAGTCGACACTTAAGATGGAATGACTATGCATTTTGGTAAAAATTGTTGACACTTAAGATGGCATGACTACACATTTTAATAAAAACTGTTGACACATAAGATGGCATGACTACACATTTTGGTAAAAATTGTTGACACATAAAATGGCATGACTACACATTTTGGTAAAAAAAAGGATACATTAGATGGCATTAAATCAGTTACAATTGTCTTCACATTTATTTTTTCTTTGTAGCGTAAAGGCAACAAACAGAGGAAGAGAAGAAAGCCCTGATAAGTAAGACTTCAGTTCATATTGGCGGCTCTCATAAATATTTATTTTTTTCGGCACAGGCGTAGAAACATGGTTTTGCTTTTTGTATATCAGTGTTGTGTAAACCAATCAAATCTTAAGTTAACCACCAAGGTAATTTCTCTTCAAACGAACAACGCTTGTAACCTTGACACGGATTGGTTAAACTTTCGATAAAGGATATGTTGCCTTACCGAAATACACTGAATGTCGGTGCATTTACCGAAATCCATTTTGGATCTGAAGTAATCAGCAATCATAACTTCTCGGCATCTTTTATGTTGCACAACAAATCTTAACCTTCATAATGTGGCGACCATCTTTTTCCAAGATAATTCTTGTTATTTCTAGTATGCTATCCCTGTGTTGTTATTCTATGAATCTTTTGTTATTGATTTTTCCAGTATTTTTTCTGCAATCAAGAGTAATACAATATCTAGCATGGTTTTAGGACTTAATGAGATATTTAGTTATGTAATAATTAATAATCTTATCCCTTATTTCAATAATAAATGGTTCAAAATTGATTTCAATTTGTAAAAAAATCATTACAACCTTGTGTTGTAGATTTCTTATTGCCTTTCTGTGTTTCAGTTCAACTTTGAGTGATTTGTTTAAGAATGTCAAGGAATCCTTTGATAATAGTGTGACACCTTACTTTGCATTGTTCATATGTGTCTGGGGTAAGTTATGCTCATATCTTTTCATGCAAACAAACACATTTTAGAACCAGTGCTTGCTTTTAGTCACCCTTTGCCTATTTTTTTGCCTTAAAATGGTAATGTCCCAGAAATTGGAAATGGGCACTATATCTTAGTTTAGTTTACTCTTATTCATTTTACACTGATTGTAATACAAACTGCGAATTTAAATAAATCACTCACAATGACTGGCTCCTGTGCAACTAACCGGCGCTTGCACGTAAATCACTCACGATGACTGGCTCCTGTGCAACTAACCGGCGCTTGCACGTAAATCACTCACGATGACTGGCTCCTGTGCAACTAACCGGTGCGTGTACGTAAATCACTCACGATGACTGGCTCCTGTGCCACTAACCGGTGCGTGTACGTAAATCACTCACGATGACTGGCTCCTGTGCCACTAACCGATGCGTGTACGTAAATCACTCACGATGACTGGCTCCTGTGCCACTAACCGGTGCGTGTACGTAAATCACTCACGATGACTGGCTCCTGTGCCACTAACCAGTGCGTGTACGTAAATCACTCACGATGACTGGCTCCTGTGCCACTAAACGGTGCGTGTACGTAAATCACTCACGATGACTAGCTCCTGTGCCACTAACCGGTGCGTGTACGTAAATCACTCACGATGACTGGCTCCTGTGCCACTAACCGGTGCGTGTACGTAAATCACTCACGATGACTGGCTCCTGTGCCACTAACCGGTGTGTGTACGTAAATCACTCACGATGACTGGCTCCTGTGCCACTAACCGGTGCGTGTACGTAAATCACTCACAATGACTGGCTCCTGTGCAACTAACCGGCGCTTGCACGTAAATCACTCACGATGACTGGCTCCTGTGCAACTAACCGGCGCTTGCACGTAAATCACTCACGATGACTGGCTCCTGTGCAACTAACCGGTGCGTGTACGTAAATCACTCACGATGACTGGCTCCTGTGCCACTAACCGGTGCGTGTACGTAAATCACTCACAATGACTAGCTCCTGTGCCACTAACCAGTACTTGCACATAAATCACTCCCGATGACTGGCTCCTCTGCCACTAACCGTTGCTTGCACGTAAATCACTTACGATAACTGGCTCCTGTGCCACTAACTGGTGCTTGCACCTCAATCACTCAAGATGACTGGCTCCTGTGCCACTAACTGGTGCTTGCACCTCAATCACTCAAGATGACTGGCTCCTGTGCCACTAACTGGTGCTTGCACCTCAATCACTCACGATGACTGGCTCCTGTGCCACTAACAGGTGCTTGCACCTCAATCACTCAAGATGACTGGCTCCTGTGCCACTAACAGGTGCTTGCACCTCAATCACTCACGATGACTGGCTCCTGTGCCACTAACTGGTGCTTGCACCTCAATCACTCACGATGACTGGCTCCTGTGTCACTAACAGGTGCTTGCACCTAAATCACTCACGATGACTGGCTCCTCTGCCACTAACCGGTGCTTGCACGTAAATCACTTACGATAACTGGCTCCTGTGCCACTAACTGGTGCTTGCACCTCAATCACTCAAGATGACTGGCTCCTCTGCCACTAACCGGTGCTTGCACGTAAATCACTTACGATAACTGGCTCCTGTGCCACTAACTGGTGCTTGCACCTCAATCACTCAAGATGACTGGCTCCTGTGCCACTAACTGGTGCTTGCACCTCAATCACTCAAGATGACTGGCTCCTGTGCCACTAACTGGTGCTTGCACCTCAATCACTCAAGATGACTGGCTCCTGTGCCACTAACTGGTGCTTGCACCTCAATCACTCACGATGACTGGCTCCTGTGCCACTAACAGGTGCTTGCACCTAAATCACTCACGATGACTGGCTCCTGTGCCACTAACTGGTGCTTGCACCTAAATCACTTACGATAACTGGCTCCTGTGCCACTAACTGGTGCTTGCACCTGAATCACTCACGATGACTGGCTCCTGTGCCACTAACAGGTGCTTGCACCTCAATCACTCACGATGACTGGCTCCTGTGCCACTAACAGGTACTTGCACCTCAATCACTCACGATGACTGGCTCCTGTGCCACTAACAGGTACTTGCACCTCAATCACTCACGATGACTGGCTCCTGTGCCACTAACAGGTACTTGCACCTCAATCACTCACGATGACTGGCTCCTGTGCCACTAACCGGTGCTTGCACCTAAACCAGGGATTGTGAAGTTTGCAGGTCAATCTTGCCCACAGGGATTGAACTGACAACTTTCGGATCAGATGCTCTATCCATTGACCACTGTGTCGCCGTTTATTTTTGTTTCTGATGGTAAAGCCATAGCTCCCTGTATAAGTGCATTATATATCTTTTCTGTAAATGTAATATAATTATTAAAAGAACTGGAGTCTAGGGATACGGGAGTCCCTTACCCGTAGATGTTCTGTTTAGGACAAATATACATATTCAGATTAAATAACCGTAAGATAATAAAACAAATATCAATATGTATGCTATCGTATACTGCCATACCTCTAGACTCAGGTTTAGTGAATAGTGTTGTTAGAATGATTCAAGATGTTGGGCGACTTATGTAAAGTACCAGTATTTTTGGCATTTCTATTTCAGGCACACTGTTCTTGGAAGTTTGGAAACGACGTCAATCAGAATTGGCTTACAAATGGGATGTTGAACAGTTTGAAGAGAATGAGCCTGACAGACCCGAGTTTTATGGAACCAAACAGAGAGTGGTATGGGGAAACTTTCATTCTCTTGTGCACTGTAACTTCTCATGTCTTTTCTCTTCCTTGTTTTATGTGTTTTTTGATCTTGCTATTTGGGTTTACGGTTTCAGTAGTGTTTTTGCTGCAGACTATTCCAAGGTGCTACTCATATTTTCACTCCTCTGTTATGTGTCTTTTGTCTCTTGTGGCCTTTGTAACTGTGTATAATTATGTAGGTTAATATTTGTTAACTTCTTAATTCACATACATGTCTTTTATGACGGTCTTAGTTGTGTACTGGGGTCAATTGACCATACTAGAATTCCTGGATGTTATCACCAGCAGTCCAGTTTTCGACAGCCATTGACCATTTGACCAAATGAATTTGAGGTTATGGCTTAATGACTTGATGTACCATCTTTAGTTCTTAAGTGTAGTCATCACAGAAAATTTTCTGGAAACAGTCTCGCCTAGTCCACATGTCCCCGCTGCACTGCAAAACTGTTCCTGTTAAGCTTTATGTTGCAACTTTATAGTTCAGAATTTGAATAAAAGATGCTATTGCCAGTATGCAAATCTATGAAAAAGTCCTATAAATATCTGTAAAAACATGTATATAATTGTAAAAAAGGGAAATTCCATTTACCATATTACCATATAATAGTACATACCTATATGAGAAAAGTGTTGTCCATTTTAAAAACGCTAGACATTTAATGTGTATAAACCGTTTTCATATGACTCATATATATGTTCTATATCACAGCTGATACTATCTGCTTCCTGAAATGGGTCATGATCTTAACAATACTTTTGAATGCCAATATATCTTTAAACAAAACATGACTAATCTTACATTTAAATATTTGGAATTATTTGCAGTTGATTATTATGTACATGTATTTATACAAGTATTGCTTGTTTTACAGGATCCTGTCACAAATGAGATGGATTGGTACTATCCATTTACAAGGCAAGCATGGAAACTGTTTCTGTCCACAATGACCATTCTGTTCATGGTAAGTAAAATGGACCATTAACTCAATGCAAAATGCTATATACGAGGATTGTCTCATTAAATCGTAGACAATGGCTGTAAAACAACGAAACATTAACAAAAGGTCTCAAAATGTTCAGTGTTGTATTATCAGCATCTTCTCAACACATATACAAAATTATATTGAACTGTCTCACAAGTTGTTGAAATAACACTATAATGACTAACAAGACATACGGACATGCAGCGCGCATATCAATGTCATAACATTGATTTGTGATTTTAATGTTTATTCTTTCTCAAAATCGTTGCTGCCATATTGTACGCATTTTTTATGGCACTGCACTCAACTCGCAAACAACGATTTATACCAGTCCTTATTTAGACTTCTGTTAAACACTTGAATTGCATACTTGATCTCATCGTAATTTTTAAACTTTGGGCCTCGGAGAGAAGCCTTCAGAGCCAGAACGTAAGCAAAATCCATGGGTTCAAGGTCGGGGGAGTATGGGGGTTGATCCACTCTCTGAAATCCGAGAATGTCAAAATCTCTTATGTCACTTTAGTACGAGTGCTTGCGACACATTACTGTGCTGCTCAACAGATTTCATCTTCATCAGAGTGTCTGATGACTGTGTGGTGCTTTTTTAGAAACTGACAATTATTGTCTGACCAAGAGAAATTGTATTCGACATTGGTTTGGACCTTGCAAACAGCAACCGGACTTGACTGGAATGTGTCTGACATGTTACATGCTCCTGCCACTACCAGCAGCCTGGCTGTCATATAATGTTGTCCTTTACATTGAAGTGTAGAATCAAACATATTACTAAAATATTGTTTGATATATATACATTTTTACATACATGTAATTAATTTATTTTTATTGATGTATATTAAGGTACTCTTGGTGTTGATCAGTGTAACATCTGTGATTGTGTACAGAACTATAGCAACTGTGGACTATTGTCCTGATCTGCCAGATAGTGAATGTCTCATGGTGACGACTGTTATATCTTCTATATTCAACGCTATCTCAATCCTTATACTAGGAAAGGTGTATGACATAATGGCTAAGAAATTGACAGACTGGGGTAAGTAGAGATTGTACTGCGCTTGATTCTGTGTTTTTGTTGTATGTATTAGAGTTTGACAAATTGAACCTGCCTTATACCAGAGCCAATACATATTTCATCTGTCTATAATATAAATGTGCATTTTTTTTTCTAGATACACAATTTTTTTTACCAGATTCACTGCCATCCAAAAGTTTCTTCACACTTGAATATTTTGAATTTCGTTACATTTTCTTACAGAATTTCAAATAAAACATGTATGACCATGAAGTAAAATTATTCATCCCACTAATGTGATGGATAGTTAAGAATTCAAAATGTGCATATCTCGGCAGCAGCATCAATCGGCCTACATCCGAAACCAATGTCTGTGTGTAACTGATGATCTGACACTTGCCAAAGTATGGAGGAATTTTTGGATGGCAATGTATGTCCGAGTTTGGCACATTTGTTTTGGTGGTCAAGTTTGGGACGTGGAAATGGTGGCAAATTTTATGAATTCAAGAGTCATGGAAATATCAGTCAGCAAAAATTCACTTTATCACAGAACTATGTTAAATACATATTTGAATATTAAATGTAACAATATGTGAAATGTTTGACTTGCAAAGATATCCACTTGTACTTTATTACAATGTTTATGTATAAATACACTGGATAGGGTATGTTTGTAAATTATGCAGTATTTGAAAAAGATGTGGAAAATATAATAATCAATTCTTTAAATATTGAAGGAAGTCTTTATAACAATATTAGGTCTAAGTAAATAAACATCTCCTTTTTATTTCTCATGTTTCAAAATGTTCAATTTCATAGGATGAGGAAACTATGATAGCTGATAGCTGATAGTTTGATATGTTTTATTTTTCAGAGAATCACAGGACACAGACTATGTACAATGATGCCCTCATCATCAAACTGTTTGCCTTTCAATTTGTCAACAATTACTCATCCTGTTTTTACATAGCTTTCTTCAGAGGGGTATGTATTCAGCTTGTGTTTAACTGCTTATAAGTTAGGAGTACAGTTTGTTTTAAGTGTTTTTTAAAACACATTGTTAAGGTGTCTCTCCATTAGATCAAGGCTTGGTGCCATACTGTTGTAGCTCAGTTTTGATACAGAAGCAGTTACAACATTGTTGAGATGTCTCTCCATTAGATCAAGGCTTGGTGCCATACTGTTGTAGCTCAGTTTGATACAGAAGCAGTTACAACATTGTTGAGGTGTCTCTCCATTAGATCAAGGCTTGGTGCCATACTGTTGTAGCTCATTTTTGATACAGAAGCAGTTACAACATTGTTGAGGTGTCTCTCCATTAGATCAAGGCTTGGTGCCATACTGTTGTAGCTCATTTTTGATACAGAAGCAGTTACAACATTGTTGAGGTGTCTCTCCATTAGACCAAGGCTTGGTGCCATACTGTTGTAGCTCATTTTTGATACAGAAGCAGTTACAACATTGTTGAGGTGTCTCTCCATTAGATCAAGGTTTGGTGCCATACTGTTGTAGCTCAGTTTTGATACAGAAGCAGTTACAACATTGTAGTATCAGACTGTTGAAACTAACGTGTCCCCAATTAAATACTTCTGTGTTGTTGCGATTTTAACCCATGCATTGTTCTTTTAATTTATTCTGCATCCAAATTATAACCGATGCATTACTACCCCATATTGACCAAACAATATGGCGACTAAAACATATTAATGTTATTTTAGTTTATACTTCATGTGACGTGTACTGTGCACCTACAGTTAACATCCGATGGAAAAATATCTAGTTGCTGCCATAATGTCATTATCTTGTTGCCACGACATAATTGTTTAATCAGAAAAGCTTACGGAATTCACCGATGCTGATTGGCTGATTACTTCACAGCCATGTGTTACTGAACCAAGGCCTGGAGATAGCAGTGTCTATATTATGTCTCTAAAATGTTTCATCTCCTATTTCACTCTCTATATCCCACTGTTGTTATGTCATTTTGAACTTGATGAATAAATTCACTACAATTAACATATGAACTCCCATTGCTGTAGATTTTAATTAAAATTTAATCATTCAGGTACTGTTTTAAGAAAAACTTTACTCTCGTTATGAATCATTTGTTTATCTGTATGTATTTCTATGTTGCAGAGGTTTGATGACGAGAATGGTATATTTGGACGTGGTCCTAAGTATCAGGATAACTGTGAGGGTACATGTATGTCGCAGTTATCCTTTCAGGTCATGATTCTTATGATCACAAAACCATTACCGAAGTTTGCCACAGATGTAATTATACCGTAAGTTTTGATATGATTGTTTGCTTTTAGTCTGACAAGATTTTATAGCATGACTAAATCTATAACCAATTTTTAACCAATTTTTAACAGAGGGACAAAACTGACCCAAAAAGGGCTGACCTTTCTGTCGAGTTCTGCAGGCAAGTATTGTTCTTCAGTTCAACATTCTACATGTATTGCATGTAACTATTTCTTGAATGTACAAAGTAAACTTGTTATTTGTGAGCAATACTTAATTAAACTGCTGTATATGAAGCTTCTGGATTTACCTAAATCATATAAACTTACTGATGATAGATTACTTTGTTGTCTACTTTGATCATCTGTTGTTATGAGAGTTGAAAGATAGGCCAGTCTTGTTTATATAATTTCAGCTGTCTGTATTGCATGCATTGTTATGAGAGTTGAAAGATAGGCCAGTCTTGTTTATATAATCTCAGCTGTCTGTATTGCATGCATTGTTATGAGAGTTGAAAGATAGGCCAGTCTTGTTTATATAATTTCAGCTGTCTGTATTGCATGCATTGTTATGAGAGTTGAAAAATAGGCCAGTCTTGTTTATATAATTTCAGCTGTCTGTATTGCATACATTGTTATGAGAGTTGAAAGATAGGCCAGTCTTGTTTATATAATTTCAGCTGTCTGTACTGCATACATTGTTATGAGAGTTGAAAGATAGGCCAGTCTTGTTTATATAATTTCAGCTGTCTGTATTGCATACATTGTTATGAGAGTTGAAAGATAGGCCAGTCTTGTTTATATAATTTCAGCTGTCTGTATTGCATACATTGTTATGAGAGTTGAAAGATAGGCCAGTCTTGTTTATATAATTTCAGCTGTCTGTATTGCATGCATTGTTATGAGAGTTGAAGGATAGGCCAGTCTTGTTTATATAATTCCAGCTGTCTGTATTGCATACATTAGTTAAGTGATATTAGTGCATTGTTTAATTTTTGTGTGAAACGAAAAAAAAATCTAACACCATGGTGTTTTTAACTATGATTTCTATAGAAGCCTTTTGGAAGATTACAATCAGGGTTCCACAAAAGTTGTTTGCTATTTGTACAAAACACACGATATAGAGATCATTTTATAGTTCCAGTTTTACTGCTTTCAGTGTCTAAAAGAAACTTTTAGATTATACCTGGATTACTCACTTAGTAGTCCTCAACTTTCCGTTGTGATTGATTTCCAGCCACCCCCCCCTCACTAAATATCAACATAATCAGTGATATTTCATTCTTGGCGATGTGAAACCATAACATAATTACCAGGCTTGTTGCAGAAATTGTACATCCTTCACACACCCAGCAGACTGCTGACTAGATTCAATAAAGTTTACCATCGTAAGCTACATGTAATTTGTTATTGTTACTATTACAGAATTGTGCTGAAGTACTTCAGGAAGTATTGTAAATGCTGCGCTTGTATACCATTCGTGAGAAAACTGTTAAGACTCAATGATAAACCCAAGGAAGAGAAATCCTTGCTGGAGCTGGAGCTTGAGAAACCCCCGCTTGGTAACTTCACACTCAGTGAATATACAGAGAAAGTCATACAGTATGGCTTAATGATGGTATATATTATTTCTAACATGTGATCAATTTGCTTTGTCATCACTGTCTCTTTTACGAGAAATATTCAATAATGTGCTCATGTATTCCATTGACCATTTTGACTTTCATCTATTACTATCTGTTTTCTGTTGAGCCTGCTTGTGGTGATCTTAATTATTATAATCATTTATCATTACGTTTGTGGATTATTGATGTGTGCATGCTTCTGATCCTGTGATCTTAGACTCCTACCTCAAAGTTCTAGATTATTTCACTTCTAAAAACACACTTTCCAGCATGGCCTTTGTCAAATTACATTTAAGCTGAAATGCATCATTCGGTCACTTGGCTGATGCAATTTACACCTTTCATTGAACAGTATTTCAGTTTGCATGAATCAAAAGAGGCACATAAAAGAATTAACAATCAGCTTTCATTAGAGAAGTAAACCTTAAATGATTGCAGTTAACCAAGGATTATTTTGTACATTGAATGCTAATGAATGAGGGTTGATCAATTGAGTGCAAGTAGTCTTGCTTATAACATCCATGGTTTGTGATGAATACTTCTTTTGTTGCAAGATAACAGATAACCCATAGTTATCGTACATAGACGGAAATATACAAATATGCTGATATCAGATAGAAGAGAATCCCATGTTCCACTGTGATAAGTGAGGGATGACAGAATAATTAATTTCCAAACACTTGAGATGTCTTCGGTCTACATATTTCATGTGATCAACTTCTTTTTATACACTACACCTATAATTTACACAATACACCATTATAAGACTAACGTGATTACACCTATTCTTAAGAAATGCCTCATAATACACGCAAATGCACTATTGCATTTGGCACTGAAATAATGCATACATAATTGATATAATGGAAAAGAGGTAGAATATCAGTAGGTTACAGTCAGAGATGGAAAAATTATACAGATAAGTATAATGTATTGTAAAACAACCCACAAGTAATTTATTGTTTGTTTGTATTGACAATGTTGCGGATGATGTTGGAATGATGTGTAATCTACAGGTCTGTTCACATACTGTGTTATATAATCTAGTACACTATACATTTGTATTTCTTATACTTACAGTTGTTTGCTGCCTCATTTCCACTGGCTCCATTGTTGGTTCTTCTTCTCAACTTGTTAGATCTTAGAATTGATGCTTGGCGTATGTTGTGGGTATTTCAGAGACCAATGGCCATCATTGCTGAAGATATCGGTAATAATCGTCTATTAGAATATGGAGGATATTGTGTAAAGCTGCTGTGAATGCTCCTTTTCCAAACTGTTTACAATAGTTTTGTGCTAAATCCTTCAACCCTGCATACATCAAGTATTAGTTCAAAATGTTCTTGATTTTATGTTGTTTTTTCTTTTCAATTTGAGTAGCAGTATTTCAGTCTAGTTAGCGTACAGTAAGCTCATGTCACGGTTGCAGTTATTTCTACATACGTATGCTTAAATGATGACATCATTAAAACTTAAATATCTAAAGCATGTCTCTTTGTCCTTGATAGAGCTGTATATGTAGGCTTATTGCTGCCTCGTTATACACAGTAGTAAATATTCAGCTAAATACCCAATGGTTTAATGTTTATCATCTGTAATGCACTAAAATATTAACATTTTTGTTCACTTTAATTAAAGCACTTTTCAGGAAAAGAGGATAAATCATTTTTCACAGTGTGACACTATGCTTGTAAAGGTGGTTAACCACACAGTGTGGCATCATGCTTGTAAAGATGGTTGACCACACAGTATGGCATCATGCTTGTAAAGATGGTTAACCACACAATGTGGCATCATGCTTGTAAAGGTGGTTAACCACACAGTGTGGCATCATGCTTGTAAAGGTGGTTAACCACACAGTATGGTATCATGCTTGTAAAGGTGGTTAACCACACAGTATGGCATCATGCTTGTAAAGGTGGTTAACCACATTATGTGACACTATGCTTGTAAAGGTGGTTAACCACACAGTGTGGCACCATGCTTGTAAAGGTGGTTAACCACATTGTGTGACACTATGCTTGTAAAGGTGGTTAACTGCACAGTGTGACATGCTTATAATAGTGGATGATCACACAGTTTGACACCATGCTTGTAAAGGTGGTTAACTGCACAGTGTGACATGCTTATAATAGTGGATGATCACACAGTTTGACACCATGCTTGTAAAGGTGGTTAACTGCACAGTGTGACATGCTTATAATAGTGGATGATCACACAGTTTGACACCATGCTTGTAAAGGTGGTAACCATATTTCCATACAACACAGATAATTGACAACTTTTGTCATGGTTGTGGAAAAACTGACATCAAATGATGACTTTGTATTTTACAGGTACTTGGCACATCATTCTGACATTTATAAATTTTGTTGGTGTTGTTTCGAATGCTTTCTTGATTGCATTTACTTCGAGTTGGGGGTCTCAGTATGATACAGCTGGGAAATTGTGGATTGTCATTGGTTTTGAGGTAAGTAGAATGTAAGGTTTGTAGGTTAAGAGTATATAATGCTGTTTCATTCAGTTTAAATTTATTTTATATCGATTGTGAAACAAGTTATTACAACTTATAATAATCTGTTATGATCACTGCCTCTGGGTGTTCACAGATACTTGTACCTATGACTGTTATGATCACTGCCTCCTGGGTGTTCACAGGTACTTGTACCTATGACTGTTATGATCACTGCCTCCTGGGTGTTCACAGATACTTGTACCTATGTCTGTTATGATCACTGCCTCCTGGGTGTTCACAGATACTTGTACCTATGACTGTTATGATCACTGCCTCCTGGGTGTTCACAGGTACTTTTACCTATGACTGTTATGATCACTGCTTCCTGGGTGTTCACAGATACTTGTACCTATGACTGTTATGATCACTGCCTCCTGGGTGTTCACAGATACTTGTACCTATGACTGTTATGATCACTGCTTCCTGGGTGTTCACAGATACTTGTACCTATGACTGTTATGATCACTGCCTCCTGGGTGTTCACAGATACTTGTACCTATGACTGTTATGATCACTGCCTCCTGGGTGTTCACAGATACTTGTACCTATGACTGTTATGATCACTGCTTCCTGGGTGTTCACAGATACTTGTACCTATGACTGTTATGATCACTGCTTCCTGGGTGTTCACAGATACTTGTACCTATGACTGTTATGATCACTGCCTCCTGGGTGTTCACAGATACTTGTACCTATGACTGTTATGATCACTGCCTCCTGGGTGTTCACAGATACTTGTACCCATGACTGTTATGATCACTGCCTCCTGGGTGTTCACAGATACTTGTACCTATGACTGTTATGATCACTGCCTCCTGGGTGTTCACAGGTACTTGTACCTATGACTGTTATGATCACTGCCTCCTGGGTGTTCACAGGTACTTGTACCTATGTCTGTTATGATCACTGCTTCCTGGGTGTTCACAGATACTTGTACCTATGTCTGTAGAAGCTCACTAATGATAATATTTAAACCCACTACAGAGGTGCACGCTTATAACATACTCGGTTATAATGAAAAATTTGATAGCACGTAGTAATTTTTATTCCCTGACCGATGCTCTTCTATATTTCATAGTATAACTACATGGTTATAGTGAATTTGGATATACAATGTAGCATGCTTATTTTAATGCAAACTTGCTCGGTTATAACGTAATAAACAATTTCGATCGTTTTGGGCGTGAAAACAGGTGGGAACAAATGCGATAAGTTATGGCGGCAGACACAACACATTAATCGACCAACTCGTTAATTGGTAATGTTTGAACTGAACGAGTGAAAAGGAACTGTTTTGTCTGTTTAGTATCACTGTTTCAATTGATTTCATCCATTAATAAACTAGATACAATGCATGTTCTGTATCACTACATACACAAATACACAAGCACCACTGTACCTCAGGACCGCGGAGTCTAGCGCTCTACCCAGTAATCACCTTGCATAATACTGTTTAACTACTTATTGTATACTTTACTACAGAGTTATTGGAATTGCTGTCAATGGTCCATGTTGGACTTAAGCTCACTCTTCTATCAAATATTTGATACAGTAACATGAAATCCAGCAAAATCATATGCCATGTGGTTGCCCTAAGTGCACTTCACCAGACAACTGTATCAACAATGATGCTCGTTTTAATGTCTATTATTGACTCGATACTGTATCATGAATGTACAATTAATGAACACAGAAGTCGAAATATACGGAAACATGTACCAGTATAACAAAAATGCAAATTATATTATATTTTTGAAACCTTTATCCACCAACAATTCGAAGTGTTGTTATATTGGTGGGTTTCTCCCCTAACTGACCAGTTCCACAACATTTGGATAATTTTTGTTCTTCTACTATCAGTGGTTAAGTCGATTATTTTGCATTATAACATCGTGCCTTGGTTGAACCATTTTTATTGGAATATCTCCACATCAACAAGAAATTTATGTTGATAGAAGTTAGGATTGGACCAAAATTGATGTATACATGTTCTAGCTGTCCTCTCCTTGCTCATGTCTTCACATCTGCTCATAAAAAACACATATTTTATGCATTAAGGATGCATTATTAATAACGTAATGAAATAAATTTCTCTGGAAGTGAGATGTTAGAAATGTGTTAATACAACTAATACACAATTGTCATAACAAGCTACCTAACATCAGCAAATAATAGTTTCCACATTCTGTAAATGAGACGTATGGTCGAGCCAAGTCCATGACAATTCCACATCAAATTCATGCCTTGTCTCTAACAGGTCCTTCTTACTTAAGTGTATGTTTTCTATACTTTCAGCATATTGTGTTCAGCCTTAAGTTCCTTGTGGCATACCTGATACCAGACACCCCGGCATCTGTACAACTTGCAATAAGAAAGGTAGGATGTGTGTACATACACCTAACATCATCGCTCACATTATGGACTTGTATCCCCTAGTGTTCATCATTTTGTTGATCACTACCATTCCATGATTGTCTCATTATTGTTAAATTGTGTACATTCATTTTACTACATTGTCAAATGTATTCTTAAAGTTCAAGATGGTGTTGAAATCCCAGTTATATCTGATAAATTTACAGTATGCTGCAGGGTATAAAATTATGAAAAAGTTCACAAAAATGGTAAAACTTGGCCTATCTTGGCTATTGAAGTACTTACAATATGTGATCCACTATCCAAAAACATTATCTGACTATTGGTATGTTGCTGTTGCGTCGGTGACTGAGACTTTGTCCCAGTAAATACTTTACATTAAATAGTTTAACATTTTTCTCAATTAGTAAATGTAGTCAGTTGACACCCGCTATTTCACTTGTACTTTGAAGTAGCTTTAGAGCAGGTTGGTGGAAACTGATTTGATTCAACTAAAAATTATTGTTAACCTAAGTTGGATTATTTTCGGTTCTTTTGTTCTCATAGCTTAGTTGAATACTGTCTTATGAATGTTCTGTTTGATATGTCAGATGATATTTTTATTCCTGAAACAGTATTTTAGTGTGAGAACTCATAAGTCTATACTCATTATCTTTTAGTTACGCAGCTATTGGAACTGTTTACTTTTATTACTGAACACAACGTTCTATATCTTAGTCATTACTCTACTTTATTATATATATTAACGCATTGTTCTAATGCTCATGTGGGGTCATTACAAGTCTTAAAACTGTTAGTGATCGACAATTTATGTATTTAAATAACCAAACAGAATAACCAAAAACTGGAAGGTTAGTCGTCGAAACCGAACCGAGAGGCACCTGTATTGTTGCAGTCATATTAGGTAAATTAGAAATTGTGTCATGTTTTCAATGAAATGGCTCAGTTACAGTCATACTTTGTTCTCTTTCAACTCTATACAGAAACGTTACCAGTTTGCAAAGATTATTGAAGAGGACAAAATGAAGGGTGTTGGTTATGTGAAATTATCGACCACAACCCGAACAAGAACTGAACCGTAAGTACATCAATCACTCAATCAATCACATTGTCAGCCTCATGCCACATACAAATCTTGTTACACCTATGCGTCATTCTCTGAGATTTTTGGCCCAAATTGACATATCTGGGTGAAATTGAGTTATTAACGATTTTGAGTGCAGGGGTATTTTAAGGTCACTACAAAACAAAAATTATTGCAAACCGACATTTGTTTAGGGAATTACAGCACCTTTAATATGGTCATCAAGATTAGATCTACAAATAGTTCTGAGTTTCACAAATTTGATACAGCAAACATATTTTCAGATACAATGATATTTTACAAATAAATGTATATTATTCTTTTCCTGAAGAAAAGGGGCATTTCAATGTTAACTGATAACTGTTCTGCTTCTGCTTGCAGCTGAATCATAAATCTTTTACTGAACTGTTTTAATTAGCTGTTGCAAATAATGTGAAAACATGATGTCATCTTTATTGCTTCTTCTGAGAAACTAGGGTCAGTGCATTTGAGCCAAATTTCTCAGAGATACTGCCACATATATACACACAAACATATGTGGGTTAGTTGCATGATGAACAATTATTAATACATGTAAGCAAGTCCAACTTGGAGTAAAATCTGTTTCACTTTGTCTAAGAAGTCTTAAGAATGATAACTGTTCTATTTTGAGGGGTGAAAGTGGATCTTATTTACATGCAGATAGTCTAGTTTCACTTATATCCCTGTATTTTAAAGTTACTGCAACATCTGCAGAAAGAAGGGATTGTGAATATTTAATTATGCAGTTGTAACTATATGTGATTTTAGTTATTCTGTCCATTTGGAAAAATTCAGTTACTGGCGCCCGGATTATGTCAGATTTGAAAAAAAAATCAGTGTCATAAAATATTGAAATGACAACATCATGTAGTTACTCTTCTAACTTTATGCATTTTTATTAGTGGGGAGTTAGGACCGGTTTTCTTTACAAGGTAAGAAATCAATGCACAAGTAGTGATTACATTGCTGATATATGACTAGGCACTGTTGTGGTTGTTTTTGCATAAGTTCTCATGATGTGGAATTGTTGATCTATTATCTCCCTTGCTTGTTAAATAAAAAATGAATTGAATGCAGAGTTGGGTAAACTAATTTAGAATTAATTGGTAGGCTTAACACAGTATGTTTTAAATAAATAGTAGAATTATCACGCTTGATTACTTTTTGTCTTTGTTGTTTTGGTAGCTTGGTGGCATCATGTTGATTTTTGAATTAGGTTACTTTTCTTAGTCAATTTGATATTTGAAGATGCTTTTAACTTGATATGCGTGGTGGGGTTAAATTATTCTGTTTTTTGAAAATATAATTCTAACAAAAAGGTATATGTATACATTTGGCTTCAAAAAAAAGAAATTAAGTTTTCAATAATTTTATGTGCTAAGAATAGTATGAAAGCTTCTAATTAACATTTTCCTTATATTCAATAATTTCTTTGAAATAACATCTGACTGTATACTGCTGATCTGCACACTGGTTATAACCATCTGTGATGTGTATGTCTATGATCTGCACACTGGGTATAACCATCTGTGATGTGTATGTCTATGATCTGCACACTGGGTATAACCATCTGTGATGTGTATATCTATGATCAGCACACTGGGTATAACCATCTGTGATTTGTATGTCAATGATCTGCACACTGGTTATAACCATCTGTGATGTGTATATGCACACTGGGTATAACAATCTGTGATGTGTGTGTCTATGATCTGCACACTGGGTAACATCTGTGATGTGTATGTCTATGATCTGCACACTGGGTATAACCATCTGTGATGTGTATGTCTATGATCTGCACACTGGTTATAACCATCTGTGATGTGTATGTCTATGATCTGCACACTGGTTATAACCATATGTGATGTGTATGTCTATGATCTTCACACTGGTTATAACCATCTGTGATGTGTGTGTCTATGATCTGGACACTGGGTATAACCATCTGTGATGTGTATGTCTATGATATGCACACTGGTTATAACCATCTGTGATGTGTATGGCTATGATCTTCACACTGGGTATAACCATCTGTGATGTGTGTGTCTATGATCTGCACACTTGGTATAACCATCTGTGATGTCTATGATATGCACACTGGTAATAACCATCTGTGATGTGTATGTCTATGATCTGCACACTGGTTATAACCATCTGTGATATGTGTGTCTATGATCTGGACACTGGGTATAACCATCTGTGATGTGTATGTCTATGATCTGCACACTGGGTATAACCATTTGTGATGTGTATGTCTATGATCTGCACACTGGGTATAACCATCTGTGATGTGTATGTCTATGATCTGCACACTGGGTATAACCATTTGTGATGTGTATGTCTATGATCTGCACACTGGGTATAACCATCTGTGATGTGTGTGTCTATGATCTGCACACTGGGTATAACCATCTGTGATATGTGTGTCTTTGATTTGTACACTGGGTATAACCATCTGTGATGTGTGTGTCTATGATCTGCACACTGGGTATAACCATCTGTGATGTGTTTGTCTATGATCTGCACACTGGGTATAACCATCTGTGATATGTATGTCTATGATCTGCATACTGGGTATAACCATCTGTGATGTGTGTGTCTATGATCTGCATACTGGGTTTAACTATATGTGATGTGTGTGTCTATGATCTGCATACTGGGTATAACCATCTGTGATGTGTGTGTCTATGATCTGCACACTGGGTATAACCATCTGTGATATGTATGTCTATGATCTGCATACTGGGTTTAACCATATGTGATGTGTGTGTCTATGATCTGCACACTGGGTTTAACCATATGTGATGTGTGTGTCTATGATCTGCATACTGGGTATAACCATCTGTGATGTGTGTGTCTATGATCTGCATACTGGGTATAACCATCTGTGATGTGTGTGTCTATGATTTGTATATTTGTTTATTAAGGGATGATAATGTGAGAAGTAGAAGTACTCGCAGCAATTTCGTAAATGACGAAGACACTGAAGTGAGAAGACTGAAAAAGAAGAGTAAGCGAAAAGGTATTGTGTGTAGATGTTGTGGCTAACATTTTAGGGAAATCAATTTTTTTAAATTAAGACATACATGTGGATTTAATGGTACTGGGATAATATGTGATCCAAAATACAAAGTAGGTGTCGTTTTGTGATGGATTAGGTATCGGCCACTCAATACAAACGTTTCCGATAGACAATGGATGGAATGAAATGCAAATGAAAGTTATTGTCCAGATGCTGTATACAGTACTACATGTATGTAGTATACCCTACGTATACCTCATAAACTTCTTTTAAGCTATTACATAATACAGCTGGTTGAAATGAAGCTTTAAGTTGTTAGAATTCATAACCATTTAAAGCATTGAGACGAAAATTTAATTTTTAAATTCTTGATGGCGTATTTTTTTAACCATTTGTTCATTTATATTTCAGAAGAAGTTGAGGATCACACTTATCATGAAATCAATGATGTGGCCCCACCTGATTACTCTAGGAGGTAAATATCATTGTTCTTATGTACTTATTGTTGATTATCGACTTCCCTTTGCATGTCAGGTTTTAAGTTTCTAACAATATAAAACTGAGTTTGGAGAGCGGTCTCAGAATGCAGCCTTACCTAGAGGTGTCATTGATACAAATGATATAGATATATCCAAGACTTTGGTCTCAGAATGCAGCCTTACCTAGGGGTGTCATTGATACAAATCATATAGTTATATCCAAGACTTTTTTCTGTCAATCTATATTCAATACACACTTACGAATATCAATATTATGGCGGGAAAATACAGGAAAAGGAGTACAGTCTAAAAATGTGCCAGAATAGCGTAACATCGCTTTGTAGTCGGCTGTTTGTTAAACAGTACAAATGTCGTCAATATAATATATTAATTTGAAGTTGAAAATGTGGATTAATTCCTTAAATGGCTTCTTGTTATCGTAAAATTACAAGTTAAATATGTAGTGCATACACATAAACATACAGAAAAATAGAAGTTAATAGTCTATAATAGGAATTTGAAAATATAATTTATACATCTTCGATATTTGTCTTTCGATATATAAATATCATCTATATGCAAACATTTGAATCAGTGACAGCCCTAGCCTTACCATTGGTCAATTAAAGCTGATCATGGTAACAGCCAATCAGATGTTTGAAGCGTTAGACTGGTCTCCAATACTCGTTTATCATCACAAACGTAGAACCCAGTGTTAATGTATTTATGTTCCTTACAAAACTGTTAGTGTATGTTAGGAAATTCAATAGAAGTATAATTGAAAATCATAAGTGGTTGCAAAAATCAGTTTCCTGTTCACTAATGTATATATTGTTTTATATTCCTTGAGTCTTGGCCCTAATATTTTATGGTATGAAAAATGAGTAGCATAGATTGAGCATAGATATACTCTGAAATAATAATTGCCATTATGTATGTAAACAAGTCAGTACAAATTCAGACATATTGCTCTGTTTGTCTGTCTGTCTGTCTGTCCATCTGTCTGTCAGTCACAAATTGTGTCTGCTCTATAACTTCTGAACCGCTTGAAGGATTTTGAAATAACTTGCTGCAAATGTTCACCATATGAAGACGATTTGCAGAACCCATGATTTTAGTGACTCATTTGAGGGCCATGGTCACACTTAGAAGTCAAAGGTCAAATGGCTATATTTCGTGTCCACTCCATATTTCCTGACTCACTTGAAGGATTTTGAAATAGCTTAGCACAAAAATAATGTTCATGATATCAATATGATGTGCAGAGCGCATTTCTCAACCAGCTTGTTTTAAGGTCAAGGTCAAACTTACAGATCAGAGGTCATATGACTACATTTCTTATTTGCTGCATATTTTATTCGAATATCCTGTATCACTTTTACAATTAATGACAAACTGCCATGGGGGAGGCATATGTTTTTGTTTAAAAAAACAACCATCTAGTTTTTACCAGATTTCAATTACATGACCAATGAAATAGTATAGGGGATGACCTAGATAGTTCAATTACTAATTAAAACAATACACTACAAAGAGTATTGATTATAGACAATACATCTACAGTCTTTCTCTCTTTATATGTGATTCATGTGAGGACAGAGTTCTGATACTCATGTAAGAGTAGAGTCTTGGATATAAGTAACTCGGCACTCGGAACTCAATTATTTACTCATTATTTGATCGGCTGACACTGCATATTTAGTGTGTAACTTGTATTACAATGCTTATTAAGTGAAACTGAGAATTATGTGTGATCCTCTATCTGTGAAGATTTGAATGTATTTATTAATTATTGCTGTTAGTCAGCACTTAATACTTGCCATTCAGTAAGCAGTGTAAACCACTTTGCACACTCAAATCTGCACACTCTGACTCACTGGAGTAATCATTCAGACCCGAGTGCTGTGTGCTGAGTGGTATCTATATTCCTGGACCCAGGTTAGTACTGGTTGGAAATCCTGGCAAGACTCGGCTGAGTCGTCCGATGGCCATAATTATACATGTATAGCAAGAAACTGTAAAATAAAACTGACTTTAAACCCAAAACAGCTGTATCTATAACAAAATAGCAAATGGATTTTAATGGGTATGTTATAATGATTTATTTGATAGAGTATTTGAGAAGAGGTATTTCTGAAATTGATAGATGCACAGTTTTATAATTTAATTCTATTACAGTTTGCTTGTAGTTTACAGCTATTGCACATTATGTGAAAGCCTAAGTGTACTTGATCATTATTTATTAAAATAGCACTGTGAAATAATTGTTAGTACATGTATTTAGAACTTTTGCAATTAATGATAGTTGTTAACATTTTGTTTTTAAACGCTTACTGTGTATTCAATAGCATATGTATCTGTAGGAGACGAGTGTGTTTTTTATGCATTTCATATATAGCTTTAACATACATGTATATTACAAAATATATCAACATTAATACAAATAATTATTTATGTGTCGTCGCCATGACAATACTTCATGACCACCAAAAATATAATTCATTGATGAATATGTACTTATTTGAATCACTAACTGCACGAGACCTGCACATGTTCATACCATTGATGTGTTCATTTTCTGACTCTTATTCATGACAAAGCTTTAAATATACTGGTATATGAACTGTTCCTGCTGAATTAACTATATTTAGGGTTAAGTGTGAAGCTGTTGTTGCTTAGTTTGAGTTAAGAAACAGTTCCTAGAGTTTCGCACTCAACCCGCAATATGTGACATTGCATATTGCCTGAGAGTATATTTGCAAACACTGAGGTATTAAATTTAATTGTTTGTTCAGGGCTCTAGAAAACTTTTTCAAAGACTCTTGTCCCGGACTTATGGAAATGTAAAATTTGACTTGTCCGACATAGGAAGCTAGTTGTCCATGAATATTGATCAGTTTATACAACTGATAGCTCCACAATCTATAATTAATAATCACATGTATGTGTTTGTGGGATTCTAAGGTTTGACTTACAGCTGAACAATTGCTGATGTTGATTAGCTTTAAAAACAGACTTGTCCGGGACTTAAACTTCAACTCAACTGTTGGTAGCCCCTTTCAGCATTAGACTAGTCCGGGACGTCGGGCTAACAGATTTCTAGAGCCCAGATACTTCGTTAATCTTAGTATTGCTGGTAAATGTCATATTATCTCACCAAACCATGCCTCAAGAAATGTTCTAGTAATGAAATGCATGAGAGACAATGATATTGTATAGCTGGTCATCCTTATTGTAGTTAATCTGTTTCTCTCCCCAAGTGATTCTGTCAGTGTACTCGGTATGTATTGATAAATAGTGAATATTGTCACATGTTTTGTTAAGCAATTGATGTCATGTAAAAATCACGAATGCAGTATTTAACAATGTAACCTGATTTCAACCACAAAACATTCATTTTACATTCCTCCATCACTGAATTCCCTCAGTGTAAGCTATGTATGTATTTGTCTCATTGATCATTCAATAAAGTAACTTTGAATTGCCAAATTAATTCACATGCATTGCATGGGTGTAAGGAATATGTTGGATTGTTATTGTCCAGTTTAAAGGGGTATATTATAGGGTAAAGGCATGAAAAGTCTGAGCTTTATTCAGATGCTGATATACTAAGGTTTTACCCTTCAGTTAGCTGTTAGGATGATATCTTAGTTAGACCAATGTCAAAGGAGACACTGACTGCCACCAAAATGTCTTCTTGATATTACAATATCATTAAAAGTAATCTGGCAGGAAAACCTCCAAATTTGAAAGACTGAATATTGTTTGAGTATGTCTAAAACATTTAATTTTCTGGTCTTGTTTCCATAGATTGAAATTCAGTGTCATTGTATTGATTGTTTCCAATCAATAGAATATTTTAATCATTATCCAAGTTTAACCAAGTCAAGCTTGTCCTATTAACATACCAACAGAGTAACAACCTGCATTCTAACCAGTCTTTGAAGCAGTTGTCCATTATAACCAGTCTATGAAGCACATGTCCATTATAACCAGTCTATGAAGCACATGTCCATTATAACCAGTCTATGAAGCAGTTGTCCATTATAACCAGTCTATGAAGCATTTGTCCATTATAATCAGTCTTTGAAGCAGATGTCCATTATAACCAGTCTATGAAGCACATCTCCATTATAACCAGTCTATGAAGCATTTGTCCATTATAATCAGTCTTTGAAGCATTTGTCCATTATAACCAGTCTATGAAGCATTTGTCCATTATAACCAGTCTTTGAAGCAGATGTCCATTATAACCAGTCTATGAAGCATTTGTCCATTACAACCAGACTTTGAAGCAGTTGTCCATTATAACCAGTCTATGAAGCAGATGTCCATTATAACCAGTCTATGAAGCACATGTCAATTATAACCAGTCTACGAAGCATTTGTCCATTATAATCAGTCTTTGAAGCATTTGTCCATTATAACCAGTCTATGAAGCAGTTGTCCATTATAACCAGTCTATGAAGCAAATGTCCATTATAACCAGTCTATGAAGCACATGTCCATTATTACCAGTCTTTGAAGCAGTTGTCCATTATAACCAGTCTATGAAGCATTTGTCCATTATAACCAGTCTATGAAGCATTTGTCCATTATAACCAGTCTATGAGGCATTTGTCCATTATAACCAGTCTTTGAAGCAGTTGTCCATTATAACCAGTCTTTGAAGCAGATGTCCATTATAACCAGTCTATGAAGCACATGTCCATTATAACCAGTCTGTGAAACACATGTCCATTATAACCAGTCTATGAAGCACATGTCCATTATAACCAGTCTATGAAGCATTTGTCCATTATAACCAGTCTATGAAGCATTTGTCCATTATAACCAGTCTATGAAGCACATGTCCATTATAACCAGTCTTTGTAGCAGATGTCCATTATAACCAGTCTATGAAGCACATGTCCATTATAACCAGTCTATGAAGCACATGTCCATTATAACCAGTCTATGAAGCACATGTCCATTATAACCAGTCTATGAAGCATTTGTCCATTATAACCAGTCTATGAAGCATTTGTCCATTATAACCAGTCTATGAAGCACATGTCCATTATAACCAGTCTATGAAGCACATGTCCATTATAACCAGTCTATGAAGCATTTGTCCATTATAACCAGTCTTTGAAGCAGTTGTCCATTATAACCAGTCTTTGAAGCAGATGTCCATTATAACCAGTCTATGAAGCAGTTGTTCTATATAACCAGTCTTTGAAGCATTTGTTCTATATAACCAGTCTTTGAAGCAAAGGCCAGTTACGCTAAACATCCTGTTGCGGATTGCCAAGTAACCTTATGCCAGGTAACTTAATACAACTGAATTTGTTGCTGCTTGTTATATATCTTGTTTATTTTAAACCCAACTTATATAAGTCCCAAATGATAAATAAATTGTAAATAACAATATAGAGTTATTATCAATATCTTTCATACAAATATATCACACTTGTGGTCAATTTCTGTCTTGTCTTGTGTGTCTGTTGTATATGTCAGAAATAACAGAAATAAGATAACAGTCAATTTGTTAGGTAAAGAATACTTTACATAATGAAACTACTGTTACACAACTTATAACATCTGAATTCAAACCCAGAATCTATGTTATTATATTACAATAGGTTAATGCCGGGTAAATCTGACAGGTCGGCCCATTCCATGGATTGGTTGAAACAGTAAGAAATTATATACAGGTGAATTATATATCAGTCTGTTTATATGATAGGCACTAATAATAAAAAAATGTTAGCAAATGATTTTGGAACCTACAGGTTTCTATACTACTATCAGGATAATACAGTTTTTATTAGTCAGACTAGTAAAGTACCGTATATTACCGGCCATAAGTCGATCTCAGCTATAAGTCGAGGGTGTAGTTTTGTCTGTAAAAAAGGAAATTTAGGCTTACCCCTTCCATAAGTCGAGATGGGACTTAGGCAGGATAAAAATAGACTCCCAAATTCGACAGCCAACTCGCAATCTCCCGATTTTCAAAGTAAACATTGTAAATTTTTGTTATGGCAAAGACCTAAATACCACATTGGTATTTAGGTCTTTGGTTATGGGGTATTTTTCAGTTCATTCCTGACTGGTTCACTGCAATTAGACTGGTTCACTGCAATTATTTGCCAAACTGAAAGTGTAAAATCGGGATACCAGTCAGAAATAATCTCTAAATACTCTCTAAACCAAAATACCATGTGACTCTCACTTGTCATGTTGTTTATTCAAGTTTCACACGTTTCTATTGTATTCAGATATGACAATTGGCAATAAAATTGTTAATTGGCGACTCTTTAAAAGGGATGACCCCCAGATTATGAGGTAAATTGCAGAATATTGCTATTAATAGCGTATAATGAAAACATGATATGATAGTAGCAATATAGCACTAGCAGTGATACGTGCTGTCAGTTCTTAATCTTAAGCCTGGTTTATGTTACCAACTGGTCGTATTTTGTTTGATTTTCATCTGTTTCATCAGTCGACCAGAGACTTTTGGTGATTTTTTTTAGTAAAAAAAACTTGACTTATGGCCTGTAATATACGGTACAGTAATATATCCCTTTTTTCTGTTAGTTTAGACCATTGACATATGTACAATTAATCCTCTTTAAACAACACATACAGTACCTGGTAGGACAGGTGAACCCGAGTCCAATTATAAGAAGTTTTTGTTCATTTTCTTGTCCAGTGCGAAGTCTTTAATTAACTTATGTTATGAGGTTTGGCTTCGATCAGTATTTACAAGGATATAGAGTCACTAGGGTTACTGGGGTGGGACCTGATTAGCGGTCCCCGCAGTGCCCAATGTCGGCATTTTTTGGACTGGTACTGTCAGTGAAACCACAGTTCTAAAAAAAAACAGTGAAAATATTCTGACAGCATCTTACAATCATTCATTTCTTATTATTTACAGCATATTGACTTTGCATTGTTGATTTTTCACAACACTGGTGTACTTCCATTGCATTTTGCTTTAATCTCCATTCCTGGAGCAGAGGGGTCTGCATGGCTTTATGTATCTTCACTGTCTGGTGTGCTGTGACATTTTTATGAAATAAAAAAACTATCAGAATTACTAGATTTATTAATTAGGCAGTTGCACTATTTTGCAAAAAGTATAGTTACACTAGATATTTTGACTTGTGTTATTGCTCAGAATTGACAAAAATATTAAATTGGCAAATCTTACAAAAAAGGGCAGGAATGTCGAGGAATTCTCCAAAAGTAGTTGTGAAAATGAAAATCTCTTACCACCATTGCAAAGTAAAAGTAGAAATTGTAAGTGGATTGTGTCAGGTGTTTCAAAAGATCACTAATTACTCTTTCATTTCTGTATACATTAACCATGTGTGGTTGGGATTTGTCTCTTGATATTGGTGTGAAATGATGATTTTATTATTTATTTATTATTTATTGAATGCAATAATCAGGTCAGGTGTTGATGATAAGTTGTGTTGAACTCCAATATATCGCTTTGATAAAAAATCAAGTACTGTATAAAATGGTTTGGACATGCTTATTCTGATGAAGTTTCATTATAATCTTTAAAATACTTCAAAAACGCCAGACATTGATCTTACCTTTTCAATAAGCATGCAAAGCCCTTTGTGCACTATTTCCAGTAATTGTGATGTATTATTTCGGTAAGTCCATCTACATGTTCAAGACATGAATATTGCTTATTTCAAGTTAGCGATAGAATCTACCATCTCAGTAATAAAATTATATGAAGATAGCTGGTTCTGGCACCAACATCTGAATTTTTCTATTTCACTCAGATTTCATTTTAATATTTAGTGGACACATTACTTTTAGTGGCTATGTCAACTGTTTTCCAATCTGTTAAGCATAAATTGATGTGGACTTGCTTATTGACCATTGAATTTGACAATGTTTTGCTTATACAATGTTGCAACAGTTAAGAGATAAAGACCACAAACGAAAGGTAGATTGGTAAGTTGCATGAGTCAGTGTAGAGGTAAGGGCAACCCCTATATATCATGCAGATTGCAACATGGTTGCATATAATATTGTTCTATTTTAATAGATCTAGCTCAATCAGTGAAATCAAAGGTGAATATATCACTTTATCTACTCTAGAATGGAATTGTTTGCTAGGGCTTATATTCTATCCTGAGAGTTTGGTGCAAATCTGGTGTAACTGTTACATTACCTGAGTCCTGAGTCGCACTAGATTTTTGTCAAACCCTTGATACCCTTTTCTATATTTCCAACAGCTTTTTCAAACACATTCGTATTTATTTATGTATAAAAACTCTAATTCCTTATTTGTAACTACCATCCATAGATATGAGCTAGTGCATTTCTCCAAGTCATTCTTTCTGGCAGTAGAGTGGGAGTCGGACCATTTGTTTGATTAAGATAGTTGCTTGTTGTGTCATATAAACTGTTTGATCACTCTGCGGTTTGTATTCTGTCAAGGTTCTGGCTGGAATCTATACATAGTTCCCACATCTACAATATTTACCTCATTTGTCCTTACCTGTCAGCCATTTTGATAGGCAAAACAGATAAGCCCTTATAGGAGTAATTTCCAACTATGTGATGATTAAGAAAATAACAAGAGAATTTGCATGTGCCAACCACGTTTTCTTCAACTTACTGAGCCCAATGCCCACATGAGCATAAAGACTAAGTTATTTTTTATATATTGGATTAGTTTATCATCGTTTACATAAACTTTAAGGAAATTTGCCTATCAAAATGGCTGACAATTCAGAACAAGGGAGGTAAATATTGTAAATGTAAGAACTATGTATTGTCTATTGGTATGACTGCACAAAATCAGGTTATTCGCAAAATTTAATCTGGGTAGCCGTTATACAGAATTAAATTGGGTGTGGTTATAATGGCTGTTCATTATTTCAACAGTTTGTCCTTTGTGATTTGTGCAATTATATAACATTGTGTGGGTTAACTCCCCTTGAATGGAAGGGTATTTTATAAACACATCATATCAGATTTAGTGAACAAACAATAACCAGTGTATGGCATTTAAAATTTTCCGGGAATTAACATCGAATGAATTACTAGTTTAACAATCATAATTTGGCTGGGATCTATTCTAGATTTGTTATTACATTTTTCAATCATGTACATACTAATGTGTAAAACTTTACTTGTATACTAACTGAATATGTTCTGCGTATCTCAAATTAATTCAATTCAATATTGAAAGTCTGACAGATGTCATTTCTGATAAAAAAATTAAAGGATTTAGACTTTTTTGGGGATTGAGGTGCTTAAGTTTACCATTAAAAACACAACTTCTATCTTTGTGATGAACATCATTTCGATGATTTGGTGTTAAACTTTTGCAATTTAGTTAAGTCGTCTACAATTCAAAAAATCCGTTATACATGCAACCTAATTATAATGATGAATTTTATGCATATTTTTTAAACACAATGACGGGATACTAACAAACATGATTATTTCGATTCGATTATTCTGTGTGCATTACTGATAAATAACACTAAAATTATCCTGTTTTTCTGACGTTATTATTTTCTTTGCAGTAGTCTCAATAAGATAGAATAATTTTTTTATTGATCTCACCGATATCCATGAAAATCTTTCAGGAAATACAGTAGAAATTGTTATTTTTTCACCTGTCTCTGTTGATTTGCTAGGAATTCCATTTTCTAATTAAAAGTTTATCAAAATTTGAAATCAAGAGAGAGATCTGAAATGAAATATTATGTGAAATATTGGTTACGAATTGACAGTTTGTTAGTTAGAATGAGCCTTGGTTCCAGCTTTCATGTAACAAATATTTACAGCCTTTTGATTTCAGGGCAATTCTGTTACGTACATGTAAATATGTAACTTCTGATTTATTAATTTATTTAATATTAAGTTACAGTATTACAATACTATGCTCTTAATGTATACTAACCTTTAAATGCCGAATGTTTGTTATTGTGACAAATACAAAGTACTTGTAATTTTGACGTATTCAAATGCAGTTATATTTCAAATAAGGCGAACTACAACTTTCATAATATAATAATAAAAGATTCTATAGTTTGTTAAAAAATATTGCTGAGTCTGACTTAGGGATACATTTACTTTCAAAGAGCAGTTTCTTTTAGGTTTAATTAAATAAAAAAACTCATATAGTATTGTTTTGTCAAAAATTGTATGTGTTATTACAAATTTATACCAACTTATACATGTACTCATTATAATTTTAGTACTTGTAGAGTATTTTGAATGTGGTATGGCTAAATGTTAAATTTAATTGAATGTTAAATCTGAAATTGCTTTGTTTTTTATTACAGAACTCCCTATGACTACCAAATAGATGATAATGATGACGGCTATATCAAACGAGGTTATTTACCTCATAGATATCAAACAGAATAGACTTCAGTGATAAATCATGGTATAACATTGATCATCAGAATACAGAACAATCTCACCAAGCTGAACTTTAATACACTTATGTGAAGGGTGGAGAGTGGAACCAGTCTGTCTGCTTCTTTATTTAAATACAAACAGACTGGTTTCACTTTCACCCCTGGATGTGCTAATGATATAATGTAAGAACATTTTATGTTACTGTAATGCTCGTCTGTCTGTTTGTTGTCTTCCTGTTTTCCAAATGTCTGTGATTTTTTGTGCTAACAATTTTTAATCCTTTGTTTATTTTGTTTAATACGAGAAACTTTGTAATAGGGTATTTTTTACAAGTTATTACTTCATTGATGTAACAATTGTACATACAGTCATACATACCTTATATTTTCATAGAAGCTAAAACATATTGCATTGTAAATCTTTTCATTAGCCACTTATTTATTTTTGTAAAATTGTTTTTAAATAACTTTGTAATCAAAATGAGTAATGGAGAGAACTTTAATTCAGCTTAAATAATATTCAATAATATTGTAATTATACTATTTAAAAGTTCAGCTAGAATGTTTTTTTTTTGTAATGAATAACGTATCATTTGTCATATTCCTGTTATAGGTGTACATCTCCATGTTTTGAACAAGTTCTGGAATATTGTTGTTTTCTTACTACTAGTATCCATATGCTGGTTCAGATCCCACCCTGGACATAGAATTTGTAAGTGAAATTATCCAGCTAGCTTACAATAAATGGGTGATTTTACCCAGGTGCCCATCGATGCCCTAAATAGTACTACATGTAGCATTGTCACCATGGCTCATAAACATTCCCCCACCTAGCTAGCTAGAAAAATCTCTACACCACTCTGATTGTTTACGTGACTTCAATTTAATTCACAAAATAGAAGAGTAGCCCTGTTTTCGTGTTGGCAACTCTTCAAATCATTTTCAAACATACCCTGAATGTCTGTGATAAAATACTGATATATGTATAAAAAGATGTATCTAAGTTGTAGATTTGTTTTATAGTCTTGATTGTAATTTAGGTTTCCTTATAATCTGATAGTGTCCTGCTATTTGTCTATTGCCTCTCAAATCTTAATAAGGATATTGTGCACAGGGGTTCCAAAGTTCCGGATTAATCTGGAAATCCGGATTGAGAGGCTCCAAGCTCACTTTTAGATCAATGTAAATCTGATGATTTTTTGGGGTGGGGAGGCTCAGGGGCTGAATCGCGACTGGTACGAAATGTTTTGTATACGAATGCGTTTCATAGTCTAGATCATCAGACTAGGGAATATCATCATGTCAGGGTATTTTGCTATAATTGTATATAGAGTGTGTTTTGACAGTTGAGAGTGAGACTAGTTTTTCTGCCTGTAAATTGAGAAGCAGTTATACTTTGTATTGTCTCCTCCATGTATGTCCTCATGTTTATTTATTTCTCTGTTTATCAGTTAACATGGTGCCTTTTATTGTTTTCCCCTTTATGTATGGGAATATACATTTCATTGAAACACTACTTATAATTGTCTTCTGATGATATTAAAAAACTTTGATGTGTGGAAATGAAAGTAGGCAGAAAACATAGGAATAAACTATCACATATATTGTTTAACTTTCACGCCTCGATGGAAAGTTTGATTTAATAATTTTGTATATAGAATGTAGCCAAATGGGTATGTGGGATCAGTGATTTTGTTTTGCTTAGTTAGTTTAAATGCACGTGAATTTGTATTTTGTTACAGATGTGTTTGTTCCTTTATCTTTTCATTGTCTAAGCATTTAGGCCATACTGTTTTTTAAATTTTTGTTAAGCGTCAACTTCAGTTTACGAAAAAACAAGAAGTCGTTTCGAAAAATCACAAAGCCAGATAATAGACGATGTATCATTTCACATGTTTTTTTTTAATGAGGTAAACATGATAAAAATAAACTAAACAACTTGAATCTTTATAAAACATTGGAAGTCTAACTGAAAAACTCACTAGTTTTCACTCACTATTTTCAGACATGCAAGTTTTTTAAACTTACGAAAATGTGTTTTTTTTCTCAAAGAGCTAAAAACCTAGGCGCATGGCAACGCTTAACAAAAATATAAAACAACATGGCCTTATTAGTCTTTGCTAGTATGGTTGCATATTTATAGATGTATGGTGTTCATAAAAAAGCCAGTTGTAAGTTATTTTGTTGATCAAAATTTAAAATGGTTTTATTCATGTATATTCACATAACCTGGTGACATGGAAAATTTGCTCAAAATCCATCTTTCAATCCACCATGTCTGCCATATTTTGTGTGCATATATTTTTTTTAAAATGTAAGAATGAAAATTATTTTTCGAGGGAGAGGTGGGGTAATAGTTATAGCATTTCTGTTACGCCACACTTACAATTGTCTAAGTATGTTTTCGTGTTTGTCAAGATTGCATTGCAAAAGTACATAAATTTCTTTATTTATTGACACAAATAGTGGAAACAGCTTGTAAATGATTGTATGATCATCTTGTTAGCTAGTACAGTTTAGTGTATAACCTCATGTGAATAACAATAGATTGAGAACATTTTCAGCATAAACTTCTCACTAAATAATCATAATATAATAAATACAGTTATGTCCCTTTGATTATTATCTGTCCTAACTATAGTATATGAATATGTATTGTTCTCATTATATATCATGAATGATTGACAGTTGTCCTGGTTGTTGTGTCTCGTGTTGTAGTACTAAACTAGATGATGAAGTTGACCGGGAATGCCCTATACAATGGACACATCCATCCTAAAAGCACAAGTTGTCCAGACACTGTACACAACTGTACATAATTACATGTACATGTTTAAATAGTGTATAATACGATTTTATTAACTGCGAACATATGAATATATTACCTGGACATTACATTTCCTAATAGGTGTATTGAAATGGTCATGTTTGTCCGCAAGCTTGACAGAGAAAACGCCACGGTTCTGTTTTGATATAAAAGTAATCCAAACAGCAGGTATAGCTTTATGAACGAAACAAATTTTCCTTACCTTAATTGACATGAAAGCGATTGAATGTTTATATACCTTATTGAAAACAGACATATGCATGCTCAACTTAATTGTGCAGCTAGTTTAACATTGTGATAAAATGTACCATTAATTGTTTAATGATGTGTGATGATAATAATGTTAAAGTTGTATATAACCATATTGATTTGTTATCTGTCATTTTAATTTACTTACAGTTTTTAGACCCCATTGTTTATTTCTATTACTGTTAAATATTCTTAATACTGTTAGACATCTCTCAGATATAATAAAAATATACTTCTTAATTTTGTTTTATAGTTTTCGTTATTGATTGTTGATTAGTCAGTGTTACACTATACATATTGTTAAATTCCAATTACAGTTGAACCAGTTAATTGCTCTTGATTCTATAGAATTTCCTTATTGAATAACATATTCCATGTCAATGTCTTGACATAAAATGTTTTAAATATAAAAGACACTAAAAAGGACACTAAAGAGAAATGGGACTGTATTAATATGCCTGTGGTATTAACTACTCAACCTCTAGTTGTAAGCATCAATTTATTTTAAGGTCTAGACTCAATGTTATGTAGGTGACCATAAAACCCATCCCACGGAATGCCAATGTACATAATAATAATAAATCTTTATTTAAAGATGGAGGCTCGATAAACCTATAAGGCTTATCTCACTCGAGGCCTGGTCTATCAAACAACATAAACACAAATAACAAGTAATTCATATGTACAATGTACAGACAATACACATTGCAACATGCATACAACGCTAATAAAAACATCATAGAACAGTTGCATTACAACATACATTACTTAACAAACACAAGACGGATGCAACAAATACATAGACAAAATATATATTGACATACAACAGCAGTGACCCGAGTATAACATTGTATTAAGATAAAGATGTTACATGCTAGAAATATAGAATACATCGAGCTTTCTTGGCATTATGGCATGAAATGAAAGTGCAATACTGAATAATTATCGGAACGGCTAGTAGTATCATAACACATCGGCCCTGGCGTAACGAGTGTCTATACACATGCTTACCTAAGGGCCTTGTTAAATTCTGATCTAGCTCAGGTCAATTATTGCAAAACATCATCATTGCATTTCTCTTTTCGTCTCAAACGCAGTGTAAATTGTTGCAGTTTAAAACATGCATTCTCCCAAAAAATTCAAACGACATCCAGAAGTGGGTCGGAGATTTTGATTTACAGTTGTCCTAGGTTGAAACAGGATCGAATTGGAACAGTGGCCTATCAGGTTAAGAAAAACAGCTAAAATAGATAAACAGTTCAAACACTTGTTATAAAGAATACAATGGTTAATGTTTGTTATATATTTGATCAGTTTGCTACTACATTAAATGGACATTATTGTGAAATGCTATGATACAAATCTGAGAACTTTTACACACCGTTATTTACTACATGTATATCTGTCAACATTTCACAGAGGAAGAAAAACGCAAAAGTCGCATTTATGTACAAAAGCATTTAACATACTGATGATAATGAACTTGGCCCAAACTTGTACATTAAGACTGAACTGGATTTAGCCGGCTTCAATAGTTACCGAATATGATCATTTTGTTTATCGCGAAATCTACGAAGATGATGTTTTGTGTTTGATAAGTACATTTGTTTTGTTTTAGTTCTTCGTCAAAGCACTTAAAGAGTTGAATATAGCCGGCAGCAAATTTGGAATCGGTTTAAGTAATCATAAAATGACCCTGAAGTCACGTGTGAGCAAAATATGTTTTGACAAGGTCCTTTGTATTAAGGCCATGCCAAATTGGAATTTTGTTGAGCGTCCGCGTGCGCCTAGGTTTTGCGCTCCTTGAGCCAAACACAAATTCTCAAATATTTTCGATGTCCATCATTCGACAACGGCATTTTTAGTTGAGATCCGACAACGATGTGACTATCTGACCCATTCCCAAAGCCAAATGTATGTTTTTGTCCCAATCTGAAAAAAAATCCCAATCAGAAGCGTCTACTGGAGCAACCTGGTATATCTTTAAGCTCTTTGAATAACTCTCGCCATTATTGTCCATTGTATCACAAACGACAGTTGCTACAAGAAATGTAGATTAGAATGCTTGTTTATATAAAATTTAGATATGAAAAGCCTGTTCTTTTAACTATGAAAATTCCCAAAATTCAAGTTGAAGCGATTCAAGTTTTCTCAAATTGGCGAATTTTACGACGCAAATTTTCCTAATCTTATCTATCTAGGGTCTTTTTCCCAAAATGGACAGAAAAAGGCCTGAATTCTTAACATACTATTATTGTCTTGTAGAAATTTGTTTAACGTTCATTTGTGTGAAAACTAATCAATTTGTGTGAAAACTAGTCTTATTCATGTATAGATCTTGTGTTGAAACAAACCATTTTGTTTTGTTTTTATGATGTTTCTTTCATTAAAATATCTAAAATTATGCATCGCTTATTATCTGAGGATATTTGATTTTTTCGTTATGAGTTTGTGTTTTTTTGAATAGGTAGCTAGGTTTCGCGAAGTTAGGTTGACGCTTAACAAAATTCCAATTTGGCGTGGCCTAATCGCGTTTATGCGAAGATTTTGAGGTTAGTAATCACATCTAATCTACAAAGATAATATTGTTTACTTTGTAAAAGTATTGTATTATAAATATCTAGTCTGTCACTGTACTTGAAGAGGTCACTAGTCTGTCACTGTACTAAAAGAGGTCACTAGTCTGTCACTGTACTTTAAGAGGTCACTAGTCTGTAACTTAACTATTCGTCATTTATATTGTATGGCACGGAAATATAAACCATATGTCCGTGTGTATGATCGAGATAAAAGGCGATTAATAGGTCAAACAATAATTACAGATTTATTTTCAATTTGACTTTCTTTTACTACGCATTTATGTGTTAACTACGTTTTGTCAAGTGCAAGCTTTTAGTGATTAATAAAAGTCATATCCGCTGCGTCGTTTCATTGGTACAATGTAAATACAAATACACGCACCGCTTTTCCGTATCCTAACCACCAAATTACGATCAAAATAAATTATGTATGCATTTGGCTCCTTATTTGTCATATATTATGAATTCAATTGTGTACATGATTTTGCACATAATAGTTTCCTCTTATGTATGGCATCAATTCACTGTAAACTGGAGTCAAATGTTCTCACACAGTGGCGGTGAGAAAACTGTGAGTAAATTAGTCGGTTTCCGTGTAAGTTAACTATCTGCGCCACTGGAAGACCTATATAAGTGAGGCTCCTAGAAGAGTGTCAAACTCCCCACGGTGCCTATCTCTCCTAGCGGTATATATATCACTGTCTGTCACGAATGTCTCGTGATGATGTATATTTGAATTAAACGACCGTTACATCTTGAATACAAGTTCTTTCATTTGGCTTGCCAAACTCATTTGTTTTCATATATCCATCTGGGTTAGTCTTATTATTCTGATACATGAAGAGAAACGATAAACGCCGACATAACATGCGCGTAGGAGCAGGAGCCGCGGTTGCGGCCCCAATAATTTGGTTCGCAACGGCAATGGGGCCACGGACATTTTATGACCCCTACTTTTCATCTGTATCTTAAACTAAAAAAAAACCAGCCACACATTTTATTGGCATTCAGCCAAGATATTCAATACGCATGACAAAATGTTATCATCGCTACCAGACAGGGGCCGTCGCTGACCGCCATCCAGGGTGTGAAAACAGTCGGCGTATTAAGGAAGGCATGAAAAGATGATGCATACTGAACAGAACAGAACAATTCTTTATATAGATGTATATATTTGTGGCAAATGAGTTCGTTAATGACATGGATCAACGCCATGCAGTGTTTGGAAAATTCTGAATATGCGTTGACACGGGACTGTTTAATTACCATCGAATGGGATAAAATGTGTGTGTATAATTAAATACGACATTTGCTAATTAACTCATTTGTTATTTTTGAACCTTGTGGATAACACATCTGTTGCACTTGTGTTTTGTGAACTATTGCATGTATTGTTTTCGTGATTTCGCATTTAATAATGATGATGATGATATATATCGTTGTTTATTTTCCTTTCATGTGCCTTAATGAATACATCCACAGCGACTGAACTGTTTCAAAATATATCCCGAACAGTCCCGTGTCCTTTTACAAAATTACACATATGTAAACTTACAAGCAGCAAAAAATTTTTCGTACAATATCATTTTAAAAATGATGGATTTTGTTCCTATGAAATGTGATTTCCTAAAGCTTTTCTCATCCGGAGGGGATATCCCTCCCGCACCGACCCCTACCGCGGCCCAAATGCTCAATACCTCCCTACGCGCCTGCATAACAACATACTGCTATATTTCTAATGGCAGAGATCTCCGTTAGTTCAGATTTGTGACGGGAAGATACGTGTAAGATAGAAAAACACTCCAACTACAGACGCTTCAATGTATTGTATTCAACATTTGAACCTTGATTTTATGTCTCCTACGATTGTTTGTTAGAAGTTTCAGTACAGAAAGGATAGGAGTGTGTGGGAAACACTGAACAGTATTATCTTCTGCCACGATCAATCCCTATAAAAAATGTGCAAGTGGGATTACGATAATAAGCGTGGCTACATTTATTATAACAGATACGGTATTACCGCGTACTTGACCTTCGTACACAATGTTAGTAAACAATGCATTATGTTGTATAATATTTTATACATGTATATGAACAACTTGTCAATATACGCATTGTCATTTATCACTTATTTACATATCCCTTGGGGCGTTTAGAAAATAAACACTTCTTTATCGAATATTATTTTGGTTAAAGGACTCATCAGTAGCTAATGTATGTTGGAGAGTTTGTCTTAAAATCTCTTTCTTTATTTTCGTGTTTGGAAATCGCAGCGAATTATGATGGAAAACTTGAAAAAAAGAAAGGTAATTTTTGTTCTTTATATTGCGTTTTGCCATTTGATTGTCAGCTTGAATAAACCTGTGTTAAACATTTGTGACAAACCAGTTATTTTTGCGTTGCATTATTTATATGACAGCAATATTAAACAATACTAAAAGTGCACACATCTACTGATATCTGATATTACTAGGCGTTAACAACTGAAATTTCTGAAAATAAAACTAAATTTAAACATGACGTATACCACGGACATATGGTTTATATGTCCGTGCGTATACGTAACCAAAACTCACCATAAAGGTTAGCCATCAATGTAAATTGGAATACATATGATAGACACTGTACTTAAATCCACTATGAAATCAACGATGTTTCTAAAAATATCTGGAACATCGAAACAAAACAAGTACGCATCAAAGACAATATCATAGTTTCAATACAAATGCGGATTGATTTCAGACAAAGGGGTCTTCGGTTCCAATAGTCTCGTATATGTTTTTTATTCGAATCTGCAATTTGGGGAAATTATAATTAGTACATCCATGACTTGTTTAAGTTTTCGGATAGGCGTTTTAAATTAAAGAAAACAGTTAGAATTCTATATAATACCTAATACCGAAAGAGAGAGAATAAGTAGCTACATGGAACGCCGAATACAAAATGTTGATGATAGCATGTTTAGTTATGTTCATATACGGGAATTAATACATTCCTCAAGTATTTGCTTGAATAAATTTGACGTTTCATTTGCGCCTCGGTATATGCACATTTTTTTTTATCAACTTAGTCGCATGAACTACATTTATTAGCTAAATACGCGCGATACATCTCCCACCAGTCAATTATACACAGTAAATCGTTCAATGTTTAGTAGTGTTACCCCTTGTTGCCATTGTGTCCAGTTCAGTCTGGTGCAGGTGGTTAAGATTGGTGGGCAACTACAGATGTGAAAACATATTTCTCCACTAATATTTAGCAAAACGAATTGCATTTAATTTAGTTTTGAATCGAAGTAATGTACTGCAATTTGATATTCGTATAAACTTATCGTGCGACATATATCGTTCTATAAAACTTATGTAACATTTTGTTTGGAATATTTTAGATGCTAGAATTTTGGTACTGGGAGCCGGCATGTCAGGTATCAGTACAGCAAAGACGTTACATGATGCCGGGTACCAGAATATCGTGATCATAGAAGCATCCCCTCACATAGGAGGGCGTATAAAAAGCACCAAAGTCGGAAATTACACCGTGGAATTAGGGGCCATGTGGATTTATGGAAGGGGGTCAAATCCAGTGTATAACACCGCGAAAACTCACAACATAACAATGACCGATAGTTTCGTCGACGACTGGACGGTAAGAGACGAAGATGGCCGGGATGTAACGAAATACGCTGAAGCAGCGTACGTAACTTTAAAGTCGGCTTTGTCAAATATTAACGGACTTGCACGGAATTTAACGAGGGATCTTCCGGCGAACGCCGCGCTACGCTTCTTGAATTGGACTGCGAGGTGTGAAGTTGATGATGTCGTGGAAGCTTACGCTCTTGACTTTGAGACAGGTGTACACCCATCAGCGCATTCCGGAAAAAATCTCTACATCTATGATACGTATAACGACTTCGGTAGTTTTGATATGTTAGCTGTGAAACATGAACAAGGATTTGCTGCTATGTTGGAACACATGTGTGATACCTTCCTAGAGAAAGATGACAACCGCATCATGTTTAACAAAGTGGTTTCCTCCATTAGTTACGGTGATGATTCTGTCACGGTTCATACATCCGACGGAGGGTCTATTGAAGGCGATTTCGCTGTAGTAACATTCAGCTTAGGTGTACTGCAACAACGATTGGTGGAATTTGTTCCACCACTTCCTGCTAGAAAACAGCTTAGCATCGATATGTTTGGGTTTACCGCTTACTCACATATATATCTGCAATTTCCATACGCGTTTTGGGATGCAACAATGTATATCCTTTACGCATCCAAATTCCGAGGTAAATATAGCTTTTGGCAGAACCTGAATTCTATATACCCTGGATCCAATATACTACAGTTGTCATTGTTTGACCAAGATGCTTTGTGGGTGGACCGTAGCCCGGATAGAGTAGTTTTAGAAGAACTGTTGCGTGTATTGCGCAAGATTTACCCAAATGAAAACGTCTCTGAACCAAAAGACTATGCCATATCGAGATGGAATACTGATCCGCTGAGTATGGGTGCGTTCAGTTACTGGCCTGTCGGTTTCACGGACGATGACATGGCCAATCTCCAAGCACCAGTAGGTCGGGTATATTTCGCTGGCGAATATCTTGATTCTTTGCATTATGGTTTCGCCCATGCCGCTTTCTTGTCTGGTCAACGTTCTGCCTATGACATCATTAACAGTACTGAAGACCATGGCCATTGCAAACAACTTGATAACTGGACGAATGTTGGTGGAACATCTCCTGGACGCTTATAATGAACGCTATGAGTTGACACAGCTTCTCAAGCAGTGCGATCTTAAACAACGTAGCCTTTTAAACACAATAATTTGACAGTCAATGTGTGCTATAATAGTTGCACTTATGTATAATTGAAACGAAATCACAACCATTAGTTGACTAAGAAAATTGATGTATTTACTAGACAATCATTCATGTACAGTCCAAATAAGGGGACGCAACTCTACAAGATCTTTACTTGAATATATTATTTTGTATATAAATAAAAGTTTTATATTCAAATTGTGTTTTCTTAAGTTAGATTTAATTTTGACTATTTAATTGAACGGAATGGCTATTGTTCTATCTGTCTATCTAAGTTTAATTAGTTTGTGGAAACAATGTTTAGCGTCTTGTTGCTGAATATTCAGTGCCTGTCTTTTACATGATTTCATTTTTTCTAATTGTGTTGTTTTGTATTAGAGTCGTTAAAAAACATAATGTTTTGAGTTACAAAATGGTCCAAAAGTAATATGGGAGGGCTATTTGTCCCCAAAAATGATGAAACATAGTATGTCCTTTCATAAATGTGGCTAACATTGCATTTCCTGTTGTACTAGCAATAAAATACTTTGTACTCCATAAGATAATTAATTGAATCTAACAACGGCGTTATTTATGTGAGCTTGTTACACGAGATTTCCTCGTGGATCCAAGTAAAAATTGTAAAAGACCGGAAGTGGAACCGGAAGTGTCCGCACCCTTCGTCTCGACACCAGCTAAGGGGTCTCGTGCGATGCTGCAAATAGGCAGAAAATCATAAACTATACTCGTAGGTGCCTAGCAAACACTCAGTAATTAATTACATAGAGCACATTTCTTTGTTTTTTAAATTACGAAACACGTTTATTTGCTGGACCTAATTCAAGCACTTCTCTTTTGTTATCTGTGTGATTTCATTGTGGGTTTTTATGCCCCCACTCTGAAGGGGGGGGGGGGATATAGATTTGCCCTTGTCCGCCTGTCCGTCCGTCAGTCCGTCCGTCCTTCCGTCCGTCACAAAATCTTGTGTCACTCATATGAGCCAGAGTCATTAAACCTTACAGGTTCACCAGCATTTTTGGCTGTGCCTAGTAAGTGCAAAGTTATGGCCCTTGACTTAGTTAAAATATAGCCTACAGAGTATGCAATCTTGTGTCACTCATATCTCCAAAAGTATATGAGCCAGAGTCATTAAACTTGACAGGATGTTCACCAGCATGTGACGTTGTGCACCTGGTGTTTCATATTTGGCTGTGCCCAGTAAGTGCAAAGTTATGGCCCTTGACTTAGTTAAAATATAGCCTACATAGTATGTAATCTTGTGCCGCGCATATCTCCAAAAGAATTTGAGTCAGAGTCATAAGACTTTACATGAATGTTCACCAACCTGTATGTTGTGTACTGGAGTTTCATGTTTGGCTGGGCACAGTAAGTGCAAAGTTATGGTCATTGACGTATCACCATAATCAGTACAGTTGTTCACTTGGTAATTTGGATACCCATTCACAAACTATGAGCAGAATAATAGCATTTGCTTTTATGACAAAGGCTGCAGGTGGGGGCATCTGTGTCCTATGGACACATGTCTAGTTGTCTACTGCAAAGAACATTCGTCTGTTCGGAATCAAGTAACTTGTGACCCAAAATTGTGCGCTAGAACTTTGGGTGAGTGTATTTTTACAGTGTAATTTGAAATTAAAACTGTATGGGCTATTTCGTAACGAAATATTATAATAGTAACTTTTCTGTCACAAAATCACTTGTTAACTTTCAATAATTAAAACGGTCATGAAATTTTCTGGCACTCTGAATGCATTTATTTTCTTTATCATAATATATCTTTCACATAATTTCCTCTCTGCAAAGTTAAACCTTCAAGACATTCTAATGATAGAGCTAAGACGCAGCCATCTTGGATTAGCGCAGCCAGTGTGGAAGCCTCTGGTTCAAATCATACCCAGCATACAACTGATGTCACATACAGCCGGACCTCGTTTATTTGACAACATTCTAACCGAATATTTGGTATCATCCGAAATAAGTCCCAATCTTCTTAGGCACGTTGAAGTGAAATGGGCTACAAACCAAGTATTATTCGAAATAAAATTGCGGACCCAGTGAATTCGAATGTACTAATAAAAATATTAAGCAGGCATTTTGAATTATTGCGCAATCAACGTCGTATTCATGTTTTACAAGCGAGGTTTACAACATACTCATCAATGTACAAAATAATAAGATGTAATATATTGTATTACCCGATCTATTGCACTTGATGGTACATTAAAGTGCATATCATAATACTTTGGTCTGTATAGATTAAACAGAACCGCAAAAATGTCCCTGTAACGCATACTACATGTGACTACGGTGGCTGGTAGTAACCATGTCATTTCATTATTTCGCCGACGATTTTTGTGTTTTGTCGTATTTCGCCGTGTCGAAGTTTCATTAGCTAGAACTGGAATTGTTCGTAAATGAATTTTGTTTTAATCTGATTGTTTGTTTGTTTCATCGGGTTTAACGCCGTTTCTCAACGATATTTCAGTTATATACGGCGGCCGGTTCACCTAACCAGTTTTTCCTGGACTGAAATCTAACCAATACTAACTTACCCTTCCACAAGGAGCCGGCAACTTCTCCACATAAGGAGGAAAATCGACATTTTTGTCAACTTTTCATGGAAGGGTATGACCTGCCGCGACCGGGAATCGAACCCGGATCGCCGGGTTACAAGTCCAGCGCACTAACCACTGGACTACGGCCGCGGCTGTTTTAATCTGTGGAATACAATTATTCAATGATCTCGCAAAACGCTTATAATCGAGCAGCTGAATGCGCCTTTTACAGTTATTTTCAAGTCTACATGACTAAATTAAACAGACGATACCAGTTTTATTCCGCATAGATATCGCTTTGTATCGTTTTGATAGTAAATATAGACATTCAGGTTCGTTAAGACGATAACATATCACAGAAAAACATCGAAATTACGAATTATTGGTCAGAAAATTAACACCACTACACATCTGCTTGGAATGCTTTACTCTGTCGCAAACGCATCACTCGGCGGATAAACATCAGCCTATACACCATGCAGACGAAAGGGCAACACTTTAAGGCGACGCTATCGCCGCGGCTGAACAAGGCGAGTCGTTTATAATCTCGAGGCATAACGAAACACCGAAAAGGCGACAAGTTTAAGGCGCAGTTCGCTTGTGGCTAGTCAATAGACTTATGTCGCTCTGTCGCGTTGTTCACACCGAAAATGTCGCACTAAATCGATATTTTTTTTGTAGAACGCAACGACAAAAGAGGTGGCAGAAATTAGCTACCATATTTATGTTGTTTTTTTCGATTGACTAGCGTCTGTACAAATAGTATTTGAGCTTTCAGTATCGCTATAGGGTTAAAATTGCAGCGATATTTCGATTAAATATTACTTTGAGAAAATGTTACGTAGACATATAACGTGTATATTTGTGTTTGTGTTACTGTACCTCACAGTATCCCGGTGCCATGGAGGTAAAACTAGAAGGAATGCACGTAAGTTTTGTTTCCGTCGACATTACACAAATATATTATACTAAAACATGTTCAAATATGTGATAGCGTATGATTCAACGCTAAATAATTTGCAAGTATTGTTTTCCGTCATTTCTTATTGCAACTGATCTCCTATTTTGTATTTTATTTCCTGCAGCGAAATCTATAAATTTTGTCTCAATTATATACTACATATATTTATTAATATACTCGGCACGTACGCAATACAGCGCAACAGTACATACTGGTACAACCGATCGGGTCATGTTTTGAAGAAGGACGTTAAGACTTTTTTGACGATTTGCTTCAAATGCTATCATATTTGTAGGTTTACGTATTTACTAATTCATGGACTTAGAACTGAAAGTACCCATTGAGAGTCCACTGAAAACAATAATAATTAGGTCTTGCAATAACACCTTCTTTCCCTTATGAAATGCTACCACGTCCAACTTTCTGGTTCATTGCAAGATACCCTATATCTGATTGATAACATTTTTTCACTTTATTATTTTGTTACAATAACATAAATGCCCGTATTTCAATTCTACATTCATTTGTCAAAACATAGTTTCGACCGTAGATTGGTGGTTTATGATAACATACATGTACTACTCTCTATACCCGTTTAATGCGCAATATATATATACATGCAGGTGTAAGTTTCAAGTGGAATAATTTAATGCGCAAACAATTACATGATGTCGTTACTATTAAAGTTAAGGTATTTGTAATAGCTATCTGAATAACAAATAAGAAGTTATGTTTCAAATTCAAGTATCTATTTCAGAAACATAATATGCCTTATAACAATTGGTGGCAAAAACATGCATTATGTTGCACGCAACGATCAAAGATTTGCAATCTCATTGCTTAATTTTCAAATAACACCGACAATCTGTTCAGACGATATAATATACCTTTAAGAGATTTTTATTTATTGCGATTTGAAGATATTTTTCTTCTAAAATTCTATAGGAAGTTGGTCGGACCACAGTGTCCCGAAAGTTGGGAATGGATCTTTGTTTTCATTGCGATTCGAGCACGATGTTATCTAACGTTACATGTATATGTTTGTTTGTACCGCAGGGTTAAAGGGAACTACCCATATTTATTGTCCTTGTAGTGATGGTGACTGGATGGTCTAGGTCGCATTAGAAATAAACATGTCCGATTAGCATGCATGTAATTCTCACTATTAAACCTGGATAAAAAGAGATATCAAACGGAAACTTAAACCTGGGAACAATATACATGTATATTCATGTATATATTAGTCCAAGCTTAAACGTTGAAACTATATTAAACATACCGGATACAAAATCTATGTGACTGCTTGTCATAATTTTAGTTTTTTTCAAATTGCCAGCTTTCTGGTCAGTAGTGATTGCTAAATGCAGTAACAGACAGATTGTGAATGTTATTATAATCACGAAAATATATACCAGGGTTAGGGTTATCACTGATGCACAAGATATACCGACTTGTATAGTCTGCACAAAATAACTAATGGAAAAAATACTGGTAATATGATACTAGTACTACAACGTTAATCACCTTTTGTCAAATCCGACTTAAATTCTAGCATGTTTCATGTCTTTGAAGAGAATGTTTCACTGAGAAGTTACGAAGAAATATATTCGTTTCAATTAATTTCAGACGACGATAAGGATGCTAAAGTCCTCGTCTTGGGTGCAGGTATGTCTGGAATAAGTGCTGCAACAACCCTGCTGGAGGCTGGCTACAAGAATATACACGTTCTGGAAGCAACTGATAGAATTGGTGGCCGTGTTAAGCAGACAAAACTAGGGGATTACACTGTGGAATTAGGGGCAATGTGGGTTTATGGAAAAGGTAAAAATCCTGTATATCATTTGGCCGACAAATTTAACATATCTACAACAGAGAGTTACAGTGATTCTTGGACTGTTCGAGATAGCGATGGACAAAATGTCACAGAAATGGCGGACGCGTTCTATGCGGAGTTCGAAGAAATTTTGAGCGAAATCAGCAAATTCGCCAAAACATCTCCAAAAGACTTTAATTTGGCAGGTGCTTTGAAATATTTTCATTGGACAAACAAGTCGAATATTGCGTTAGCAGTTGAATCCTACATGCTTGATTACGAATTAGGAGTTCCACCAAGCACGCTCTCTGGCAAGTATTTGTATCTTCTTGAAGTATTTGAAGATTTTGAAAGTTTCGACATGCTTATATCAAATGATGAAAACGGCTTCGTCAATTTGATCGAACGTCTGGGAGAACACGTTACTGCAGAATACGAAAACCGAGTGCTGTTTAACACAGTAGTTACTGAAATTGAGTATGGTAATAATTCCGTTTTGGTACGAACACGTGAGGGTCAAACATTTGAAGCCGATTTTGCCATTGTTACAGTCAGTCTTGGTGTCCTCCAACAGCGCCAAGTGGAATTCAAACCTCAGTTGCCGGATTTGAAACGGTTTGCAATCGACACGTTTGGCTTTTGTTCATGCACTTATATCTACTTGCAATTTAACAACGCATTTTGGGATGATACTATGTATGTTGTTCATGCTAACACGTTTAGAGGAAGAAATTATATTGTTTTGAATATGAACTCTCTTTATCCCGGATCAAACATCCTTCAGTTTTCTCTACTAGATTCTGCTGCTGATTGGGCTGAGAGTACAAAGGAGAGTGTGGTTATTGCAGAACTTGTTGACTCTTTGCAGTATATCTATCCTAATGCAATTGTACCCAATCCAATGGATTATGTTATTTCTGGTTGGAACCTTGATCCTTTCACATATGGAGCATGGAGTTACTGGCCACCAAGTTTCACTGAAGAAGATATGCAGAATCTTATGGCTCCAGTCGGTCGCCTGCACTTTGCCGGAGAATATGCCCATGAACTACATTACAGTTTTCTACATTCTGCATATATATCAGGTGATCGGGTGGCGAAGAACATCATAGAATGCATTGAAGATCCAACAACTTGCAGCAGTTCAGATGACTGGAAAGAGCATTACCGAGGCAACGTTGTTTGTACTTCCCGTTCAGCTGGCGGAATGATAAGTGTTGGAAGTTTAATAACAACATGTATGTTTGTCGTGGCAAACATTTATGTATTTTATAACTAATATGAACGCATACGATTGCCAATTTAGAAAAGTTCAAAATGTGTATGTTTCACTCTGACTCTGTATATATTGCATCGTAAAATGTCTGTAAATATATAATGTATATTTATATATTATAAATATAGCACACTGATGTTTTCTGTTGTAAATCCTAACTTGTGATATATATATCGAGGTAGATATAGATAATAATAACTGTACTATCGATAAGGGTGAACTACCGTCGATCGAAGTTGTCCAAAATTATAAAAAAAGATATTTATATCGTAAAGTAGTAAGCCCAATATGCAACGTTGAACATAATAAACACGACTGGAAATAAAATGCGGGATATTTTATCTATTCGTCTTGCAGGGGAGATGTCCCAAAAATGGCCGCACCAAAATGTACGCTGGTGATTGGATTTATCCTGTTCTGTTGATTTGGCGACCTGCAATTAAAATTCAAAGACGCACATATTATATTGTAGATCTACGATCCCGCAACAATGACACGAGTATTTACACATAGCGTATTACAGTTAAAGCAAGGCTTCATGGAACCTGCCAATAGTTTAAGAAAATTTATTTCAGCACACATTTCTAAATTACTTTCAAATATGCGGTTTTGCAGCCAATTGTAGAAATCAACAGCTTAGGACGGTTGTGAAACATTCTACTAGGTTCAGATAAAACATTTAATAAATGTCGTTTCATAAAACGTAAATGTTATGCATAAACCGGATAAATACGTGTTTTCTTGAAATGACGTCACTTACAGAAAAGGTTGTAAATCTCACGGCAGTGCTCATTTTATATTTATATTCTTTTGCAATGATATTTCACCAACATGGAACACTTTTTAGGTTCGTGTATATTGTGAAAGTGTTAATTTGCCATTCAAATTGTAAAAAGTGCATATTTTTGAGTCGGCTCAAATATGATCAGATGCGTGAAAGTGGTAAGCTGAAGCGACTTACATGTGGTGTTTTGATACTGTAAAATTGTCGTCTTATGGCGTCATCATTATCTTGTAGCTGATTTAATTCATTGTGTCCTTGTATTCTGATCTCAGCACGAGTGAGAACGTTCACATACGCAAACTCGACTAATCCAATGAACACGAAAGTGAGGCACGTTGCCATGTAAACATCAATCGCCTGTAATAGGAAATAAATGCATTCTATCTAAATTAACAAGGATTACATCAAGTGATTTACATGTTATCTGCTTCGTAAAATACTATTAAAGTACGACATTCACAATGAAATATACTAAAAAAATTATCATCCGGACCAACATTCACGTATTTGATAGCAATTTGATTTGTGTGAATGAATATTAATAATTTGTTTTCAAAATAATCAATTTTAATATCTAAACTAATATATACTGCAGACATTTTTTATGCTTTAAGTACTATGTCAATCTGGTAACTTAACGACGGTTTTAATATAGGCGACTGGATATTTATTTAGAATAACAAAACTATTCAGGTGACTTTATATTTAAGTATTTCAGTTAGTTTATTCAGTCACCTAAATTGAACTCGTCATAGCCCTTAAAGCGTGACAACATGCCAAAGCCCCATTCTCACTGTCCCGCATTGGCGCCCCGGTACGTCCCGTATGATGGTTCGGGAGAAACCTTGTTTAACCGGGAAGACAACCGTGGTGGCACCATAGAAGTTCGGGATAATCCGCAATGAACCCTGTTGTTCTGGCTCGATCTGGCAGACCGTCCCGGATGTTTTAAAATATTTCATACAACCGGGAGACACCCGGAGAAATATCCAGAACCGGCGTGATCCGGGCATGTCCGGCACAATGCAGATATACGCCGGTGCAGGGCCGGATCTCTACCGTGATAGTCCGTGGTAATCTGTGGGTGGTCCCATTTTTTATACTTTCCGGTTTCCAACGGGGGCCACCGGGGTACCACTGGGGCTCCACCGGCGCTATACCAGTCAGGATCGGCGGCCACCGGGACACGACCTGGGTTACACCGGGTTATACCGGTATTGACCGGGAAACACGCCGGCGCGACACCGTAACTGAACCGTGCCAAACCGGGAACTAACCGGGGTAATCCGGGATCAAACGGGGACATCCGGCTTCTAAACCAGGGCACTCCGGGACATCGACGGGAATGTGAGAATGCAATTGATTTTTCGGCAAAAATGTCCCGAATCAACCAGAACCGGGACAGTGAAAATGGGGCTTAAGAATGAAATGAACTTGAAATTAGAATTATTTGAATTGGGGCATGTAGGGATGGACAGACTGTTTGCATTGCAATACATTCATATAATGTATTGTATATACTATATACTATAAATCAAAGTTCAGGTGTAACTTGAACTGTCAAAAATCAAATCATCAAAAAATATCAAAAAGGGATGACACGTTTTCACGAGGCTATATAGTAACTAGTCATGCTCACCTTTAAATAAGAAACACGTGGTAGATTAGCACGGACACCCGAGCTCTGTGTTGTCATGGTGAGTACAGTTAGCAGTCCGAGCGATATTCTAGCAGGTGTGGCGGTACAATCGAGCCAGAAGTTAACCCAGGATAGAATCACAATCAGTGCACTGGGTACAAAGATTTGTATGATATGATAAGCATATTTCCTCTCCAGTATAAAAGTCACTCCAATGCACGGATACATAACTTAAATAGATGAAAGAATTACACAGTGGCATATTGTCAAATATAAGTAAACAAGAAGAACTATCTTGACAAAAGATGGTCGGCGCAATTTGAAGGTTAAGGTTTGTTGTGCAACATAAATAATGCCGAGATGTAACGATTGCTGGTCACTCCGGATACAAAATGGATTTCGGTAAATTCACAAAATTTCAATGGATTTCGGTATGGTAACGTACCCTATATCGAAAGATTAACAAATCCGCGTCAAGGTTACACACGTTGTTCCGTTGAAGAGAAATTGCCTTGGTGGTTAACGTAAGATTTGATTGGTTTACACAACACTGATATGCAAATAGCAGCGGCGAAAAAGTTGATGAATGGCTATTGATCAAACTGGCCACAATCCACTGTAACTAAGAGCTATGTCCTAACTTGAACATCTAGGCTCTCAATTAGTTCAAATCAATTAGATATTCATTCTAAGACTGTATTTCGACTTTAAAACTTGTCAAAGGGGTCGACTAACAGGTAGTTGTAGTAAAGCAAGTGATCGTGGTATATTCACATACGCACCGTTTGAACCTGAGCATGTGCAGCCAACGTTGAACCTGAGCATGTGCAGCCAACGTTGAACCTGAGCATGTGCAGCCAACGTTGAACCTGAGCATGTGCAGCCAACGTTGAACCTGAGCATGTGCAGCCAACGTTGAACCCGAGCATGTGCAGCCAACGTTGAACCCGAGCATGTGCAGCCAACGTTGAACCTGAGCATGTGCAGCCAACGTTGAACCTGAGCATGTGCAGCCAACGTTGAACCTGAGCATGTGCAGCCAACGTTGAACCTGAGCATGTGCAGCCAACGTTGAACATGAGCATGTGCAGCCAACGTTGAACCTGAGCATATGCAGCCAACGTTGAACCTGAGCATGTGCAGCCAACGTTGAACCTGAGCATGTGCAGCCAACGTTGAACCTGAGCATGTGCAGCCAAAGTTGAACCTGAGCATGTGCAGCCAACGTTGAACATGAGCATGTGCAGCCAACGTTGAACCTGAGCATATGCAGCCAACGTTGAACCTGAGCATGTGCAGCCAACGTTGAACCTGAGCATGTGCAGCCAACGTTGAACATGAGCATGTGCAGCCAACGTTGAACCTGAGCATATGCAGCCAACGTTGAACCTGAGCATGTGCAGCCAACGTTGAACCTGAGCATGTGCAGCCAACGTTGAACCTGAGCATGTGCAGCCAACGTTGAATTGCTCTTACAGACGACGCGTCTATTATAACAGAGTGTTTTATGTACGCTGTAAATACTGGACTGGAATGAACCAGTTCGTCTTTCCTAACTTATTGTTTGAATGGAGACATACGTATTTATGTTTTCGATACACGTCCTTACGGACTGTAGCTAGAATGTAAACACCTGAGGAAGTATTTATCTCGTTGAAGTAAGGATATAAATGCAATTTCTGTGATTGCCCGAAATTTTAAAAATGAAATTAATTTGCAATATACTTTACGGAAATATACACACTCATAAAAAATAATGTATCAAATACGTTTGGAGTCTCCAGAGATGTGATCTTATTAATGTTTACGACACTCACTCGATTAAAATCAATAAAATCAATTAATAAAAATATCCTGCGGGTAACTATATCGGTTTCATTTCTTCCGTTGCAAAAAATTAATACATTGTAGACTGTAGATTGTAGATGTAATCGATTTTACAGACTCTGCCTTTTTTCTGACTGCGGTCGGTTTTAATTGACGGAAAGTATAATTGCGATGGTATTGATGAAACGCAAATAGCAGTAAATCGCAAATGAACTAGCAAACGATAGCGATCTGTGATTGTACGATATCGCATCGCTATTATTTGATGAACCCCCTTAGTTCGTATCTGTTTTCCAGTCCTAATATATGGTTATTCCACATTGTAACTCAGAAATAGAATGCAATGTATTTTGATCAAACAAACAATCTTATTACATATCAATGGGTACGTTTATTAACCCTAGAATGTTTTCTGTATCCGTAGTAATTTGTGACTTTAATCCCAGGAATGCACATATACACATGCACACAAATATATTGCAATCGTTAAATATCAACTTTGAAACAATTACCAGTATAATAAAATGTGAACATAAATAACAGCGTAGTCTTCTTATTCAGTTTTAAGCGCACTTTTGAAAGATAGGTCATTATTCAGTGTTTAATATTTACTTCCGTAATATGCCTTGTCACAACCATAGTGTTTGACATCTGAGAGAGTAAACTGAGGAAACTCGATACTTTTCGCAGTGGTTACAGCATTCCCACTCCATACCAACTTCATAGTTTCTGTACTATGTCCATCTGTAAACAGAAAACTTGTGAAGGTTAATCGCAGCTGTCTCAAACAGGACACTTTATTTGGGAATTTGCTCCAGTTCTATTAATGTCGTCCTAATACATCCAACTTTTCCTCTCCATATGAATGTTTAGTAAAACTTCACCAAAATACCACCTCAATAATAAGACCACCTCGAAATTAAGACCACAATTTTCAAGTCCATTTTCACTTTTTTACTCTTAATTCAACCTTAATATTAAGACCACCTCAATAAGAAGACCAGTTTTCAAGAGTCCCAACGGTGGTCTTATTATTGAGGTTTTACTGTATATGCTTTTGAAATGCTAACCTCCTGTTATAAGACAATTAAATCATGCATTCTAAGGTATCATTTAAAAAGTTCCATCATTACTTACAGCTCTCCACATCAAAATGACAAGTTTGCACATCAAATGGATATTTCTTTAAATGCATCATGCACCCGAAAGTTCCAGTCACTCTACAAAAAGACATATTTATGACTTAATAATGAAAACAAGTATAAGCAACATGTCACGATAGGAGCTTTTAACAATTGTTTGTGTATAACAGACATAGATAGATATATAAATTGCAAAAGGCAATATGGCCTATGAGCGTATATGCAAATATTAACATAGTTATAAATAAATACTTTCGATCAATGTACAAATGAGAATATTACTAAAGCATAATTATACATTACTCAACACACAAAATGTGTACAAGTTAAGAGAGTGTAATCAAGTTTGGTTAGATATGTAATACGGAGAGAAGTATTGTTTCTTGTTTTTGTCTCCTTGTCTTAGTTACATTGAGGATACAAATATAAACAGAGTAAGTACATGTATGACTTCAAAACAAATAGTTAAACAGGTAATGCGTCTCCTTTTCATACTTGTGTATATCAAATATGATAAGTTTTGTAATATTCCTTTGTTATCTGACTTAAAAAGTTCGGAGACTTTGAAGATATTTCTATAACAGATGGTTACATTCAGTTTGGATGATATATTTTGACCAGGACTGGACTTGCTGGATATATATGTGTTCAAAGTTTACGTTCTAGTTGAGTATTCGAACTGTTTATTACATTTATTGATACATTTTATGTTTGTTCATAGTTGATGTATTTTTGTTTGTATTTGCGTTTATTTATCGTCGCCACCGGTTTCCCATATGGGCGACACCTCCAGAAGAATGCTAGTCATATTAGATTTTTTGGAGGATAGTGCATGATACAGGAGATGCCCTAGTTCCAGAAGCACCCCTGGTTCTTTTACGTGCTCGATGTAAAGCATCATACACGGGACCTCGGTTTTTAAAGTCTCGTCCGAAAGACTGTTAGTACGGTAAGTGATGGAGCGGGGAATCGAACCAGCGACCCCTGGATTACAAGTCCAGCGCGTTACCACTGGACCACGGATCCGCTACCATAGTTGATGTTTGTTGTCTATTACTTTTATATCTGCCCTAACAATGGGTTGCGATTTTTAAAATTATAATATCAGACTGAGTATAACCACATCTTAACCACAATCATTTTATCATCGTCTGAGAAACTACCGCATTTGAATGTGGTATTCGGATAGGTTCGATACTCATGTCCATCCATGGGGGTCAACTTATGACCGAATATTATATGCAGTTCGACACTGTCAAAACACACTGTATCGCATTTGAAAAAAACTATATACGAGTACTGTTAATCACTACACCTTACGGTTCAAGGTACTCGGTATTAACAATGACTTTTGTGTAACGCTCTCCACGACGACAACATTAAATTCAACCATTTCTCCTGCGGATGAGACACTGACTCCGGTATTGTGGGATGGCAATCCATTCGTCTATCAGTGTCTGCACTAACTGTTGTTTATGACGTGCCGTCCATAGTACACTCGCCGCAAAAAAGCTGGTGCCATAAATGCTCAATGGGGCTCGGGTCTGACGAAAACGCTGGCCAGGGTAGAACTTGAACGTTGTTTGACCCAGGAACTCATACGTTGTTCTGAATAACTGTTGCGTAGCGTTGTCCAGCTGAAACGACGTGACGTCACAGTGATTTCGAAAGAAGGGCACGACGCACGGGTCCAAGATTTCGGCATATCCAGCATATCTATACAAAACCTTGACTCATAAGTGAAAAGAATATATTTTCATAGATCTTGCGACGATGCCGACGACACCACAACTCACGGTTACATCGCCTGTCTGGTGTCAATACGTTACCCCTAGATGGGCTGCAATTCCGAGGAGCGGTGGATCGATTAATGTGTTGCTTGTTATATTCTCTTGTTTCCCTTCTTTCCGGGGCAGTCAGTGTTACTGTTTGAGATGTCACTCCAGGCGTCCTGGACGAGGAAGTTCAGCATCAGAGCCAGCTTACTAACTACATGGTAGTGGAGTGAGAACAATGCATACTACTTGCAACAGCGTTACATGACATCCACCTCTTACCATACCGACGGCTTCATGGCGTTGGATGTCATTTACACTTTCCATAATGTGAATAAAGTCGAAGTCTTTTGTTGGCGTTGTTTGTAATGCTATCATGTGTACATTGATATGGTATATAAACATAAGTGTCAGCAACTTAACGATTTACACGGTACCCACAATTTGATGGAGGGCCACTAGATCGACTTCTGTGATTATTTACTCAACATAAACTTTACATGGACAAACGAAAACAAGTGAGGGTAAATGTTTGAAGGTCGTTCTAATAAACAATGTAATCAGAGTGGTTGTTTTTGCTATCTGTCGTATTGTATTGCTCAAGACATGGTGGCATATTGATGAACACATACCTTGCGCTGTACTGCACCGTACCATCAGGGTATACATGTATTAACTTATTTGGTACCATGACTTCATGATAATCTGACGACTTTTCACTCAGTATGTAGACATCCGGCATCCAAACATTGTCAAACAAAGAAGTATCCAACACTAGTCGGGTAAGGTTTAATGTATCGACGTACGCCAACCGCTTGTCAACCCATCGTTCACGTAGAAAAATGCTCATCGAGTAATCCTGTACAAATGATAAAGAACATTAAATATGTAGGTGTGGGGGCATAGTGGTCACGTAGTAGAGTGTCTAACTCCTGATCCGAATGTTGTGAGCTCGATTTCTGCCTTTGGACTGGTTGAACGGCGTACTTCACAATCCCTGCACTAGGCGCGAGTAGATCTACTGGTTAGTAACACAGGATGAGCTCAGGAAGCGTAATTAAGATAAATCGTAAACTTATATCCCAATCTATGAAACATAAATAAGTTTTAACTACACAGTATGTAAGTCATAGTAATATTAACTTTTTCCACAACTTCGAACACAAAATTAATGTTTCATGTTCGAGCATTGTATCCTAAGAAATATTTTTGTTCACCTCAAATAATGTTTTCTAGAACATTGAAAACAAGATGGCATATCGTATTATATGCTAACATAGTACAGGGTATATTAACTATGAAAAGCTTACGTTTTCAACTTCATCGAGCAAAATAATTATCCATACAAAGGTCGGTTCAATGTTATATTCTGGTTCAGAATCAATACCAACTGAATAACACAAAAACCCAAATCAAACCGCTGCAATTGCAAAACTACGAAAGAGCTGCACCAATGTCGAGTTATTGCCTTAAAATGTCTTCAAGTGAAAAAGATAGTTTTGCATTATTGCCAAATAAAATCAGTTATTGTTGTATATTTGACAAAAAAGCATCCGTCAATTAAAAAAGACTGATATGTCACATTGTGTTGACGTCACTGAAAATCTTAATTCCATACAAATAAATCTCCATAGTACGGACCATGAGACTTTAACAGCAATTAAGCAATGCGCGTGCGTGACTAAGGTAACGTTCTTGTGATATTTTTGCAGGAATTTTCAAGCATAATTAGACAAAGGGCTACTGGACCTCAATTTAGAGTTGTCTTTCTTGCTATGCTCCTTCATATCAATATGGCAACGTCCAAATTACAAGATCTTGTAAAACTACTATGGACTTTGATGGAAGGATAGATTTCTTATTAATACTTGGAGATACTAAGCACCAAACTTGCTTTATTTAACGAATTTAGACGGATATACATTGTAACTATATAAACTGTGTACATGTATTTGATGGTTATAAACCGGTTCTTAAAATTCACCAATCTCTATCAGTAAAATTTGAATGACGTTAAGTTCTGAAAAACCAGATATAACAAACGCTGTCGGTTAGTTGTTGTTGTTGTGCTGTTTGTTCATTGTATCTTCAGACACTCGATCTATGAACAGACGTGCGACTTTCTTTTAGACGTCGACACAGACGTTTTGGGAGTATAGCAAGAACAGCAACTCTGAATAGAGTGAGGGCTACTGTTAAATAGATGCTATTTACGAAATAGAACTAATGTTAATTTGTCCAGATATATATTTACAATTAGGGAAGGTTAAGGGGAAATGAAAATACTCTATTAGAAGATTATCTGCTCTTTTTAAACATTCATATATTGGAACTTTATGACATAAATACGTTATTTCAAACGCCATTCTTTAAAAACACCGGGTATGGACTGCTGACTTGGGTTTTAAATATTTAAGCTTCTAAATTTAATTTTTATCGCCTTCAAGACTTAAGTACTACCGTCACACAGTGGTAAATAGAACATAACGAGAACTATTGGTAAATGTGAGATCAACATCGAATCATGACTTCATCTCAAAACATATATCTTTCTCCAATAATTAATGCATTATCCTTTTAAGCCCTTAGCACTTAATATGAAGTACATATTGTAATTTGTGTTAGTGTATAATTAATATTTTATATACAAAAAACCCTAATAAATCAAGAAATTTATAACTTGTTCTATCTTAACTTAGAGATATTGTTATTGCTTTAGTATGGTGGCATACTTCTGCCACCAGCTAACTTCATAAGTAACTAGAAAATTATGTGGTCATCACTTTATGGAAACTAGATTACTACTTAATTAAATAGAAAAAAATATGTGGTTAACTAGATAATTTAGTATCGTGATGAATTTTCAAACAGATAAATATCTTAACATGAAAAATTGTCTGATAGTTCCCACAACTACCACCACTTCCCCATCAATCTATTTTAATAAGTGTTAAGCAGTTAACGCGTTAAATATCAAGTTAACTGCATAATGTTTAGTTAATTAAGTGGTTAACGAGTTAATAATCTAGTTAAATACATATTTTTTTATTGTTAATTATCACGTTAACTAGATATCTAGATACTGCACTCGTTAACCACTTAATCAACTAGAACAGTATGTAGTTAACTAGATATTTAACTCGTTAACTACTTAATTAACTAGCAAACTATGTATTTAACTATATATTTATAGCTATAACTGCTTAAGACTTATCTAAAATAGATTGTCCGTTCTGAAAACCTAGGGGGTTTCGTGGGTAAGTGGTGGCAGTTGTGGGCACTATCAGACAATGTTTCGTGTTACGATATTTATATGGTATGAACATTTATCACGATACTTATCTAGTTAACCACATAATTTTCTAGTTAATTAAGTAGTAAGCTTATGGCAGAACTATGCCACCATACCTTAGTATATAATCAGTGCGCCATATATAGATATGTCAGTCAGAATGTGTTATCTGGGCGCTTGTTGTCTGCTTTCCGTTTTTTGCGTCTATCGACAAGGCATCAATTGTGATAATCCATTATAATTGAAAATATCTATTCAGACTTACCATGTCGGCTTCATTTACGTGAAACATTGATTGTACAAACATTTCAACTTCAACGAGAACTTGTCTATCAAATCCGGCTGAAAATAAGAATGACAAATGAGGGAAAACAATAATATAATATTGAATGAAGTTATTGACTTTATGATGTAAACAATGCGCAGATGTTTACTTGCACATTCCTTTAACCGGGTAAAGCAACGCAAACCGATTAATTTAAAAGTAAGTAATGGTGGTCCAAGAGTAAAGCGCCGTGCAACTGATCCGAATGTTGTTGGCCCGAAACCCTCTTTTCGCGAAATTCTTCCACTGTCTTCAAACTCTTTCCCTTATTACTAAACCTCCGCTAGGATATAATTGACAACAACAAACAAATTGTGTTTTGATACGAGCTGTGGGAACCGCCGATCGACTGCATATCTATATATATATATTATACCAATACACATGTACATTCATTATATTCCAAACAACATAACGAATCACAACCTTAAAAGATAATACAAAAATCATCTAGTACAAACTTATACAATAATCAAATATTGATATGCTGTTAACACCTTGATACATTTACAAGATAGATGCACATGAAAGTAATACATATCAGTCTTATTGTACACATTACTTCACAATTACAACTGCGTAGAATTCTAAAAAAGGAAAGACATGTAACTGTCGGTCGTTCCCAGAGCTGAATGGACATTTAGCGCCAAAACTTACTCACACTTACAAAATATCGCGTGCAAATACATGATAGACACCAAACGGAGAATTCTTATCAAGGGAAATAAATTTTCGTCTAATTCGTAACTTCAAACGAAGAAAATACATGTATTATGTGCGAGATGAGCTTAGTGACCCAAGTAGCAGTCATTGTCCGTGAAAACTATAAGTTGTTATAACACATTTCACAATCGATGCAACTAATATATTTACACATTAACCGATCAATGACATTAATCTCTTACTCATACGTACTTTCATTCCAATTCGGAGGAAGTTTCTTATCATAATTCCTGAATATATCTTCTAGGATAGTAGACCTGTAAAGAAAGAAAAAATAAAGATGGAGACGTACATGTATTCAAAACCTTCATTTTATTTCGCTGTAAAGAGTTTTAAAATTCTTATTTCTTGCGTATTATAGAAATATAGAAACATAGAACATGTCACTTAGGGACTGCGTACAAATAAAAAAAAAAAGAATATGATAGAGCATTCTCGTTCAGCGAAGATCCGATAGAATACATTGACGTCAAGTGATCCACTTGCTAGCGGGCATAACCTTTCTGTGCTCGTTTGTGTGCAAATATTCACAAGACTTCTCAAATTGAGATTGTTTTGTGTAAAATCACAATTCGGAGTCATTTTAGGCTGACACAGCTATTTCCACGCCCTCATTAGTCGTTCAATACTTGTAGCTCACCATGCTTTCCGGCGCAACTGTATTTTGCTACACGAGTCACAGCGGAGCGTAAGCCAATCAAATCAAAAGTTGAATGTCGAAACTTCGTTTTTAAACTGGACGCTGATTTGTTTATTCTGCATGTTATAAACGCTGGACTTGGAATGATAAAATTCATATTTTTCTTAATGTAGACATACGTATATCTATAATTGTGCTACACATACTTATGCATGAAAATAAAACAATATCATGTTTTTCAACATAAGTATAGTATATAAAATGCATAAGAAATTTGATAAGATTTGTTCAATAATATTAATCAATGTTAGTGACTAAAATGTTACTTGAGAACATACTTACTGAAGTATGCAGTTGACAATACTTGAGAACATACTTACTGAGGTATGCGGTTGACAATATTGAGAACGTACTTACTGAGGTATGCAGTTGACAGTACTTGAGAACATACCTACTGAAGTATGCAGTTGACAATACTTGAGAACATACTTACTGAGGTATGCGGTTGACAATACTTGAGAACATACTTACTGAGGTATGCAGTTGACAATATTTGAGAACATACTTACTGAAGTATGCAGTTGACAGTACTTGAGAACATACTTACTGAGGTAAGCGGTTGACAATACTTGAGAACATACTTACTGAGGTGTGCAGTTGACAAGACTTGAGAACATATTTACTGAGGTATGCGGTTGACATTACTTGAGAACAAACTTACTGAAGAATGCAGTTGACAATACTTGAGAACATACTTACTGAGGTATGCGGTTGACAATACTTGAGAACATACTTACTGAAGTATGCAGTTGACAATACATGAGAACGTACTTACTGAAGTATGCGGTTGACAATTCTTGAGAACATACTTACTGAGGTATGAGGTTGGCAGTACTTGAGAACATACTTACTGAGGTATGCGGTTGACAATACTTGAGAACATACTTACTGAAGTATGCAGTTGACAATACATGAGAACGTACTTACTGAAGTATGCGGTTGACAATTCTTGAGAACATACTTACTGAGGTATGCAGTTGACAATACTTTAGAACATACTTACTGAGGTATGTGGTTGACAATACTTGAGAACATACTTACTGAGGTATGCAGTTGACAATACTTGAGAACATACTTACTGAGGTATGCGGTTGACAATACTTGAGAACATACTTACTGAGGTATGCGGTTGACAATACTTGAGAACATACTTACTGAGGTATGCAGTTGACAATACTTGAGAACATACTTACTGAGGTATGCGGTTGACAATACTTGAGAACATACTTACTGAGGTATGCGGTTGACAATACTTGAGACCGTACGTACTGAGGTATGCAGTTGACAATACTTGAGAACGTACTTACTGAAGTATACAGTTGACTAGACTTGAGAACATACTTACTGAAGCATGCTGTTGCAGCATAAAGTTTACATGTTATAAAGGTGATAATGAGTATTCTTACATTGTGACATTGGATGAACTGTCATTGGATGCATACACTATGCATTCATACACAGCCATTATTATTATTCCCACGGTGATCATATTTACAGCTGCACGAACCTGTGTGAAGACATGAATTAGAATGAACTAACGGCAGTGTTAAAGATGAGTGGAGCTTATGTTTGTTTCATATGACCTTGGCGGATAAATGAAAATGTGCTTGACTTGACTATATATCTCCAACATATCCAACACCACAGCCTATTTTATTACTGCCATGGATACGCTGACTGTTTCACCATAGACGATGATGAAATAAATCCATTTCCAGGCATCTTTAATGATGTTCATAAACATAATATGAATGAATATCTGTAAATATCACAGCTGTTTATAAACGTGTTAGGTTTTAAACTAATAAGTAATCGAAACAGTTTATTATTCCGTATTTTTATCATACTTAATCATCTAAAACCTTCTAGTTATGATTATTATTCTCGTAATTCATATAAATATTTCTTTTGTTAATGTCTATATGTGTTGCATTTAGTTATCATTTCCCTGACTTACTTGTTAACCTATATGTATATGTACAAAAAACAACAGAAAATCGTTAACATTACTATTTCAAAAGGTACGGATGTATACATGTAATTGAAGATAAAATAAGGTATTATATTACTTACTCAAAATGTCTACGCCATCCTCGTATAAGCTCCAGATTTCATGTCTTTGTGTGCATCTATTGGCACCGTAGTGAAATAAATTTCAACGCTTCTTAATAAACAATACAATCAGTTATATTAGGGAAATTCATCGTACCGTCGGAATTGCACTAAGACAATGTCACTGAATCCATGACTTGTGGATATGTCTGAAATCAATGATTTGTGTAATCATCAGTTTCCACCCCTGGGGACTCTTAGCCACGATTCTTGCAAATGACACCTTGTTCATAATAGCTTTAATGACAATAGATGTTTGATAAAGTCAACGATGACGTCAACAGTGGTAGTATCATAATGCACAGAATAAATACAATGTACTTTAGCTATCAGAGTTCTATACATATCGTTGTTTATACATTGTCATTAAACCTTATACATGTAAAATATCGGACTCGACTACTCTTATTTATAATCAATGGTCTTCACTGTAAGTCAATAACTTGATGTCTGTCAGCGTTATACAATTTTATTTGCGCCAAGATCTGAATCACTAAAACAATATTTTCAAAACGTCATTAATAATCTTACTGACCTACAAAGCCTTATTTGCTATTATTATTGACTCATTTTTCTGTGATATTTGATTGGTAGACTAATTATGCGCTTCAGTAACGGATACTCAAACTGATATCGGAAGTGAACAAGTCGCTAATTAGCGCGGTTAAAGATTATTATGCCTTGAGATGTTGGCCCTACTATATCTGTGGCTACTATTTTTACTAGTTTTACAGACGCTTTCAATACACGTACATGTATACGTGATAAGGACATTGAAATCGTCTGACTGATACGGTTCTTCTATACGGTCTCAAGGCCAATGTCACATTGCACTTGCTTCCTCTAACTGGGGACACAAGGGGACATCCACCACATATCCATGTATTGCATTTACAGAGCGAAAAGAACAGTAACCTTAAGACCTAATCAGTGGAAGTAATATTTTATCAGTGAGTTTATTTAAATTATTGATGTGGACTACGTGTCACGCGATATGATGGTCAAATGTTGTTATGACTATTGTTAGTTTGGTTTACTTTATTCTATCAACATTAATTACACATGTGCCGATAAGCTTGTAAACGACTAAAATTTAAGGTACATTAATTTTTTCGAAGTTGTTATCTTACTATGACCTGTTTTGATATCAAATTTAGTGGACTAATTAGGTAATGCTACATGCAATTGATCGTTGAAAACACATTTAATAATTGAAATATAAGCAGTTAGAAAACTTTAAAAGCACACAGTGCCTTTGCATGTTTGCTTGTTGTACAATGTATTTATTGTACAGTATCTGCCTACATCGAACACGCATGCGCTAGAATTCTAGACTCTCCTGCAACAAGATGTGTATTTGACATGTGTGAAGTTTTCTTCCAATTGACTGACTATCAATGTTGTTTTTTCAATACAAAGGGCTAACAACCTTTCATATTTGTTTTAGCAGAACAATGCAAGATTTGCGTCCTTTCATTTGCAATTGCAAATACAATTATTTGGTACCGCAGAAGAATCGTCCGAACTGAAAGTTTGTGGAAACAAGCTATAATAAGAGATGTCAATATAACAACCGATCCCTTTTATGGGAGTGACATTGGTAACGCATGGTTACTTCCCCTTATCGGTACAGCAGACAATGACATCACGCTCGACTGGAATATATTATATCTACGAAGCTCATACAGTCAATAAGGCTACACTATTTATGGCGACTTTGATGGTGTTCAACACAGTTTTATTGCACATTTGCATTGAGCCTCGGTCACAATGAAACCCACAATAATTTTGTCGTACAAAATATACATTGTTTTGTCGAGATTAAATCTGGTAGGACATGAACAATGTTGTGGAAATGGTCAAATGAAAGTTTAGATGCTTCCACGGCAGGAACAGACAGAGAAAGCAGACACTTTCGTGGTTATGTCGCAGGTCTGTCGTACGAAGTTGCAAGGTTTGTCCGTGACCTGTCGTGACTCATTGTCACGTGAAAATGTCGTGAGACTGGCGTGATACACTCATGCAACTGTCGTACGACAGTCTTGCGATACTCGTGCGAATGTCGTACTATCTTCGCACGAATAAGTGGATTTCGTACAAATTTCGCACGATTATCTACCGATTATCTCACGACAATCTCACGAATGTCGTGCGATTGTCGCAAGAATAACACCATTTTTGTTTGCATCCAAAACATGTCATTTTTCGTACAAATGTCGTGTGAATGTCGTGGCATAAATAGAGGTAGTGCGAATTTCAAACCTCGACATAATTTTCGTCGCAAGACACCCATTGTTTTCTACGACTGACGTACAACATCGCAAGACACACATTGTTTTCTACGACTGTCGTACAACATCGCAAGACAAACCCCCAATTTTTGTCTTGAACCAGCATTTTCCTGTCGTGGTTGCATTGTCACCTAGGCTTTAGTTTCGTTCTCACGATGCAGTAACCGCAAAGGAACATAAATAAGGGAGTTAACTGAATAACAGATTGACAATGAATAGAAAAAACACGAGTTGTCTCCCTTAGTTCAAATTCATTTGACAACAAAAATGAAACAATGGAAAGTGTATAAAACATAAGTAAAACTAATTTAAGAGCAAACTAGCAAACGAAATTTAGTAAGAACGATTTGGAATGACTATACTCAATAAATTTGTTTCTAGCAATTAAAAGACACGGATGTTAGCGACAGTTTGCTATAATGATGGCATTGTTGGTGATGACGCCAATGCCTCTCTTCCAGTGGCTGATGATACAACCATTCTACATGGGTTTGACGACGATGCATCTCTTCCTGTGGCTGATGAATCAACAACAGACGTGGATATGGATGACGCTCCGTTCGACGTGACTCGAGACGATGCTTTAGATATCAGCGCTCACCTTGAGAGGTACGTATGACTAAATTATCCGACATTAATGTTATCACTTTCAATAGCAGGAAATTTAGATAATTTATATTACCTATTACATATTCTACCTATATATGACGCGGCTTATTATTTAACAACAGGCGTGTATATGGATGTCATTATGTTTCGACGTGATTTTCTTTATTAATTTCAATACCACGAAATCGTAGATAACATGCATATTTCCTATAATATATAATATTAACTATATATGACGCGGCTCTTTCAAATTTATGTTTTATTGTGAACAGGTCTCTAGGTGAACCTGCACTGTCGCAGTCCGTTGTTGAGGAAGAGGAATTGAGTTTCCATGTGGTGGAAGAGGGATCGGAGCGTAAGAGGGCGATGCTAGTTTCCTCAGATGGGTATTCATATACGAAGAAGGTATGTTTTACAACGATGTAAATAAATGTAATATCAAATCATGAGTTGGATTCGAAAAATACACGTCGTACAGCAATGTGAATCTTTATACTTTTATAAATGTATTGGAAAAGACCGAAAAATACACGTCGTACAGCAATGTGAATCTTTATACTTTTATAAATGTATTGGAAAATACCGAAAAATACACGTCGTACAGCAATGTGAATCTTTATACTTTTATAAATGTATTTGAAAAGACGGAAAATAACACTTCGTACAGCATATTGTTATATATATCAAATGATCTTATATTGCAGAAAGAGACGAAAAGCAGCGTGTCGTGGCGATGCACAATACGTCGAAAGAACAACATCTGCTACGCAAATGTAACGCAGCGAGGAGATTTGTTCAGTCGGGGGCCTGCTCAACACAACCATCCTGCAGATCCACTTAAGATGAAAACAACTTTACTGAAAAGAGATGTAAGAAACGATCAGTTTAATCATATGAGATTCTCATTAATAATAAAATGCATTGACGATTGCAATTAATTGTAATGTAAAATACACATTTACTTAAAATTAATTGAACTGTAACGTCATATACACTTACGTAACACGAAGTTAATTGTTGTAATTTAATCGATTCGATTATATTCAATTGTTTGTATTCAGATTGTTAGAGAGGCCATCCGAGACGTCCACGTTCCAGCAGGACGAGTGGTCGAGGAGAAGATGGTATCTACGTTCGATGACAACGACTACCAGTTACCGCGTCCGACTAATCTAATCCGCCAGATGAACCGGGCTCGTCAGAGATTTCGCCCAGAAGAACCAACTTCGTTGGATTTTGATGTATGATATCACTTTGCACGATTTTTTTGTGTTTATTTATTGTATTCATAAAACGTCTGTTATTGGTTATCAATAAATCTTCATTATTAATGTATTACATGTATTGCAAGTATATGTACTTACTCTCATAGAGTATGTGAATATTATTATAAATCAGTGCCCTCAGTACATTAAAGAGTTGTTGAATGTATACAGATGAATGTTCCAGCAATTAATAATAATAACAATAAATAAAAAATCCAGATATTTATCAAGCATTCTGTTCTGTATATTGTTTTAACAATGTTCTGTGCATTTACAATTTGTTTGTCTTCTCAGGTGAACACGGACTTCATTGAAGATGATTTCTTCATAGGAGACGTCATGGTGGGTGGTGCTAGGCACCTAATCTTCGCCACCCCGGATCAGCTGAAGGTGCTTCAACAAGCCAGGACTTGGTATCTCGATGGGACGTTTAGGGTGGTAAATAAGCCTTTCACACAGCTGTGGTCTGTGCACGCCTTTGTGAGGCAAGGAGAGATCATGAAACAGGTGCCACTTCTATTTGTTCTGATGTCGCGACGCAGAAAACAGGATTATATCGAGGTTAGTGTTTTTCACGCAACATTAAATATTATGACGTTGTACATTATTTACTATTTACTTCTAAATATATTCATAGATTACATAGATTTACACTGATAACGTTAGTCTCATTTAACAATTGATTTCGATGTTTATATTACACGTTATTGACCATTTAACTTAAAAAATAATTCTGTGAATACTTGTATACAGCGGCGACTATGATGACATTGATGATGATGATAATTATTAGATGGTATATCTATTTCTTACCGTATACTTAACAGGTACTGAAGAAAATAGTTGATGTGTTGGACGAGGCTCCTCTTGTAGAACATTTTTCCATGGACTTCGAAGTCGGTATGTAGTTGAATTTTTAATAATACGTACGGTTGACAATTTATTTTAAACAAATTTATTTCAAGTGCTAATTAGTTGTTTAACCGAAATTATATCTTAAATAAAAATTTATTCTGACTGCACTGTTATGTACATTTCACTGTCGACCAATGATTAACGATGGAGGTGTTAACAATAATAAACATTTTTTTACTTCCAGGTCTGTGGCAAGCCTTGAGAGAGGTATTTCAAGGCGCAAAGCTACGGGGCTGCGGGTTCCACTGGGCACAGGCTGTTCTGCGGAAGGTCCAGGAGGTGGGCCTTCAATCTACTTACTATCGCCGGGAAGGGACCCACCTGATGATAAGAAAGTTACTGGCGCTCCCCTTTCTCCCCGGGAGAGATATCAGCAGGGCCTTCGGAAGGTTACAAGACCGTGCTGATGGAAGCTGTCAGCCTCTCTGTGACCTTCTTCAGTATGTCCGTGACCAGTGGATTAATAGTTCGTTATGGAGTGGGGATGAGTGGTCTGTTTATAGACAAACTATCCGCACCAACAACGATACAGAAGGTAAAAAAACTTCTTACACTTATTTAGGTTGAAAATCATAACATAACCTGAGTTATGCTTTAAAAAGGTGTATCGTATAGTAATCAGATTGCGCGCTTGTCTACCAGTGTGGCTATGTTTGTTAATAATTTAATATGTCGTAGAAAACTCAACTACAATGGATACGTTATATTTTCTTTGTTCACGTTTAATTGATGTCATTGTTTCATAATTTCTTGCTCGAATAAACGGATAATGAAATTTAATGACTTGGTTACTGCATTGGTATTTGAACAATTTCTTGGTATTTTTTCAGGATGGCATCGCAGACTGAATGCTAAGGCTGGAAGGGGAAGCCTTCAATTTTATGTGTTATTGAGGTTACTATTACAGGAATCTAAGCTTGTGAAGATACAAGTACAGCTTGTTGCGGATGAAACTGTTGGAAGAAACAGGCGACAGGTTTACGAGAGCATGGATGCTCGTATCCATGCTCTCTGGGATCGATATGACGATCACGACATCGTATGCGAGGATTTTTTAAAGGAAATTGGATCAGTTTATAGTGTTTAGTGTTGTTGTATAATGTAATGAGGTGTAGTGTGGTGTATGAGTTGTGGTTTTTGTTGATGTTTTTGTTGATGTTTTTGTTGATGTTTTTGTTAATGTTTTTGTTAATGTTTTTGTTATCGAATTATAATGTATATAACTTGTATTTATGTTTTTTTATAATTTCTGTTTGTTTATTTTTCATTTACAATAAAACATACACATTTCCAACGGATTGTTATCTTTTTAGAATATATTCTGAATGAATATAAGACTGAAACTCAGACATAAACTTGAAATTTATCCAAATGTTCTTGTTACTCGCTCTACACTTTTTCTACACGTTCTAAAATTTCAAAGCATAACTCTGAGATTCAGTCTTAAAATCTTTCGACAATTACACACACACACTTATAAAAGAAGAAATTAACACCTCGAATGAAGCACAAAGGATAAATCAACCAAACACAAACCCAATCGGGTCAGACAACGGCAATTACATGTGTTACATTTATCCATTAAAACATTGCTACACAAAGTAATAATTATAATTTATTTTGAGTAAATAATATTTTACTCTACACCCAATAACAATACAGAGGGGTCGAATTGACTTAGCAAAATTAGGGGTCGAATTGACTTAGGGGTCGAATTGGCGTGGGTCGAATTTGGTAGGGGGTCGAATTGGTTAGGGGTCGAATTGTCCCGCAGCCAAATAATCAACGATTTTCATATAAATTGTATTATTATGCTTCTTTTTGTTATGAAGCAAATGCAGGTTCTATAATTTGTTGATATACCAACATTATGTATGTCCATTCATATATGCACGCATATATACTCTCACTTGCCATCAGGCACGTATCCTGTCTGAATCATTGTTCATGCAACAGTCGTGGAATCAAAGTGCTGTACGGAAGTAACATTGCAGTCATAAATTGGAGAATGTTGAGTAAAATCGCATTTTTTGTATGTGCTGACAAAGCACTAAGTCTTGCCTGTTTGTTTTCTTCATATGAAATGATCAAAAATAGGAAATAGGATTTCTGGAGCCCTGATATTATATAACAAATACTAAAACTAGAATTAATTCCTGAAATTCACAGGACGATTGAATATAACAAATTCCTAAAAATTACAAGGAAATTCAAGGCCTGAAAGAGTTCCACAGATTTTACAGGACAATTCCAGAATTGATCAAATTTCTAACTTCACAAATGAATCTCAATTTGTGTTGCGTTATAAAACTTACTGGAACATCAATTGTATGGAGTTTGATTTTCAATTATTCAATAACGACACGAGTTAATAAATACCTAACACATAGTTCCCGCAGAGACGAACGCAACGTCACCGATATTTATTTGTTTATTTGATTTGATTATTTCAGTATTAGCAGATCTATAAATACATGTACATACACATGATATCTGGGCAGCAATAAGTCGAAAAACGACTTCCGATCTAGGATCTGCATTAAGTCAAGATCTGAATGAATCATGGTAACGATTTCAAGGTAAGTCCCGGTCATATGACACCTACATTTATGCAATATTATAGCGTTAAGCTTCATGAAATTAATTTCTTCTAGAAGACCATATCGCGACTCTAGTATCTTATTTTCTTTAGCAGCAGCTTAATTTCAAATGTGATAAACATTTTGTTTATTCAACGCAAAGATATTGGCATTGGTCAAACATTTCTTTGAACAAAATATATTATAGTACAGAAAATCGTTCTTAAATTTATGTGGTGCAAACTTGATCTTCCACAAATATCATGAATTCATTAATTATCATCATACAGTGGGATTTATAAATCAGTTTAAATCATTCGTTATAGCACTGATATATAAACCATAATAATTATTATAAAAAGGTTTATTTTGTCCGTGGTAATAGAATTAAAATTAGTAAATTAATAAATTACACTTCGTGAGAGTTTAATGTGTCACTACCTTAGATATGATGTTGTTCACACCTTTGCACCAGGTATCTGAATGTCTAATTGACAGGTGTCTGTCTTTAATAAACAGAACTTTGTGTATTACCTTTTTTAAATGTGACCAAAAGATTAAAAAGTTGTATTACATATTTGTACCAAAAGTTGACACGAGCGTTTATACAGGACAAAGTAGCCAGAAAGGAGAGACCAGTTTGAGCAAAGAAAATAAATTACATCAATATGTTTTACAGACGCTTTCTGTATATACATGATAAGGAATTTGAAAGCGAATGGCTTATGTAGAGTGAAAAGCATACGATTTTACTAGGCGGTCACAAAAGGCTATACTGGTAGTAAAGAGGATAACTGCTTGATTTATCGGGGGAAGAGAAGATGGAGGAAGGTAAGCCGGATGACATGGCAAGTAAGGAGGATGGTGATCTTCGGGAAGCACTCCCTAGTGTTAACCCCATAGTGACCACAACCCTCCCGAAACCGGTAAGTCCGGCGAAACCTATGGAAGTTGACCCCCAGAGGCGAAACCCTGAGGTAACCATTATTATTATCATGTTGTTTTATGGCGCATCGACAGCTTTGGTCATTTAGCCCGCAAGAAATGTGAAATTATGTGAAACTAAAAAAGGTAAGGTGATATACTTGTAAATATTAACTAGTTAGCGGACTGGTTGAAGGTCAACACAGCCAACAAGAAAAAATGTACTGTGAAAGGCGTATTTCATGGAATACAGTCCAGATTTATTAAAAATAAGTTAAAAATAAAAAAAAGACTAAGTTTCTTCATCAGAGAGCATGCTCTCACCCCATGAGACAGAGATTCCATCACTGTCATCCTCCATGTCACTAAGACATTGAAACTTGTTGTTGAAGGGGGTTTCATAATTTTTTGTTTTACATGGTTTTTTACATGGTTTTGGTGTGGGTGATGGTGGTGAAGATTTGTGACCTGCAGGTTTTTCTTTAGGAGGTTGGGAAGTGGGTTTGTTGTTATTTTTGTTTACTGGTGCAGATTTCACCTTAGGTTTGGTAGTGGTAGGGGCAGGCGATGTGGCCTTAGATGGAGTGGATTTTGGTTTCTTGGTAGTAGGAGGGGCTGGTGATTTGGTTTTTGGAGGAATGGATTTGGGCTTTTCTGGAATAACAGGTTTTTTTGGTTGATTGGATGTTTTTGGTGCAGGTGGAGGAACCATTGGGGCAGGCTGTCTCTGTGTCTGTACAGATGAGAGGGCCAGACCTTTAAGGTCCTCTGCAATCTGAGGATACTTTTCTATCAAAATTTTGATAAGTTCACTACAAGAGTGACAAGGAGGGATGTACGTCAAAGGGGCAACTTTGTTGGCATAGCTAGCACTACTGCTAGCCTGTGCCTGGTCTCTCTGGCGGTTCTGCACAACCCTCCTTGCCTCTACGAAAGAAATACCCTGATTGTATTTAACTTCCAAAATGTCTTTTTTCAATTTTCCAAGACTGGCAATGCTTTGAAAAAACAGGGTGGGAACCCTTGCAATTTGCACAGAGGGGTTTCTCGTGACATATTTCGGAATCATGGTCTGGCCTCTCATGTGCACAGACTGCACAAACTGGAATACTTGTGTATTTGGTCTCGTGATGGCCAAACCTCTGACACCTGAAACAGCGCAGAGGGTTTGGCACATACACGGAGACCGGAACGCTTTCGTACCCAATTTTTACATTAGATGGGAGGACTGATGTTGAGAAGGTGAGTATATACGTGTTTGTTTGAATGATTTTGTTATCTCTTTTTATTGAATTTTTTTACTGCAGAGACAGTCTGCGATTTAAGATTGGTAGTTATTTCGTCGAGGGACTCGCAACATACGAGATCCCTACAACGAATAATACCTTTTGAAGAATTTAGTGATGGGTGGGGTTTAATAACGACCCCCAACCCAAAGAATTGTTTGTGACCTAAAAGGTTTTTTGTTTCCACCAGTAACGTGTCATCTTTTAATTTCTTTACGGATTTTGGAGTTCCGAGAATAGATTTTTGAATAGAAGTTTTTTGTATGACAAAGGGGGAAAGTTTGGTAATTGGTTTTTCAGAATTTGAAGATTTTATAATAATGAAACGAGAGAACTTTTGGGGGTCATGTTTGATATGTCTGTCTCAGAGTCTGACTCTGAGAGTGTTCGCTTGGCTTTTTTGGGGTTGCCATGCTGATTGAATTAGTTCATCACTGATGCTCCCCACCCGCCACGGAGTCCAACAAGGGGTCATGACCAGGGGACATCCAACACTGGCCATGACAGGGATACATCAATGATATACTCGTGGTAAAAGGGTTAAACTGGACAAATGAGTTCCCTCAGAACATTTTACAAGCTTAAACAAACTTTGGAAAATTTCGAATGTCAGTTAAAGGCCAAACAAGTATCCGATTGGCCCATGGGCCACCGCCTTCCAAGATACAAATAAGTAAAAGGTAAATCATGAAAGTCGTCAACGAGATAATGTATGTATTTATAAAATAAACAAATATAAATAGACATGGGCACAATATATCGTGGGGCTTGGCATGACTAGCCGATTGATCTGGACGGGCCTTCCAGACCTCCCGTTTAGGCCAACTAAAGGCCAAAGCAGTGTATTGCGAGACCCAAGTATATATTGCCGACTCAGAACCCGCTCAACTACCAGGATCCTCTCATCAGGCGACACGGGTAGCAGCCCACGGCAAACGGGCAGGCACAGTGTGTCGTACCCCTCTGTAGTGCAACAGCTGGGGAATTCTAGCCCCCCTCCAGCTGGGGAGCTGAGGTAACCAGGGATAGTCATCCTGCAGCACGCTCTTATGCGGCAGCGGTGCTTTCAAGAGGGCCAGACCGTTCATCGACTGGTCCACCTCGCAGCTCGGTGAGAGATCCTCCGTCACGGAGGTACAACAGAAGGGAAGATCAGCCTTCAAGAGCCACTTCCGCTACAGAACCAGTCTGGGATTATCTACGCTTGACGGCTCCCCAGATCCGGGCTATAGTGCAGTCGTCACAGAGAACACGAAGTGAACACATCGCCTAAGCACCCGAGTTCATCTACAAGTTTATCCAGACCCGAGTGCAGCGTCTATCGTTGGTGAGTATATTCATTGTACTGAATTGTATATTTGGACCGAGCATAGCCTCTACAACTGTAACAACATCGGTGAATATGTTCTCGGACGATGTACAGACACCGATAATGCACGATTCGCTCAAGGACAGTGATATATTCTGTGTAAAAGCCGTGTAATATATTCATGCTTAAAACATTGTTATGACGTCATCCTTTGTCAATTGAGTACACTATATATGATATTGTATTGTGTTTATGTACAGTGTAATAATAATAGTCCATTATTTGAGAGTGTACTGTCCATTATTTTTATTAATGGACAGTAGACTTACAAATAATGGACAGTTACTATTACACTGTACATAAACACAATACAATATTATAATTTCTAGTGTCCACAATTGACAAAGGATGACGTCATAACAATGTTTTAAGCATGAATATATTACACGGCTTTTACACATGGCTTTTGCCCCCCCCCCCCCCCCCGGTGGATCCGGGCCTAGAACCTATGAATATATTACCTGGACCATTACATTTCAAAATAGGTGTTTGTCCGTAAGCTTGATAGAGAAAATGCTCTGGTTGTGTTTTGATAGAAAAGTAATCCAAATAGCAGTTATAGCTTTACACTACAGTGCATTTCCTTACCTTAATTGGCATGGATCGGTCCTGAAAGTTCATGCACCTGTTCGCGGTCAATCTAACAGCACTTTATTCCTAATTCGATCCTCTTAAACGGAAATAAATCATTTATCCCGTAATCAACAACTCATTCATGAGAAATAAACAACAAAACACTGTCATGAATTAGGAATAGCCTCGCATTGTATTGTATTGGATATTCATATATGTAGTCACATCTTATACAAAAGAGAACAATAACAATACTTAAATACAATTTGATAACGTTCATTCTAATTAATACAACACTGTTCAATGTTTACGCTAATTAATACAGCACTATTCAATGTTCACTGTAATTAATACAACACTGTTCAACGTTCACTGTAAATAATACAACACCGTTCAATGTTCTCTCTAAATAATACACCACTGTCGAATGAAGATATACATATAAAAAAGACACATACATGAAGTGCGAAATGTTCAAACAATGTTCCTCATTACAATGTTTCATGTTATACTTATGTCTACTGCAGAATAGTCTCTAAATTAATAAAGTTCATTAAATTTCATTAACACTTCCCCTGAAAAATACATTATGTTTTCCTGCTAATATTTAAATACACGAACTTGCAATTAGATTAACCAATACCCACTCCATCTAAGGCCACATCGCCTGCCCCTACTACTACCAAACCTAAGGTGAAATCTGCACCAGTAAACAAAAATAACAGCAAACCCACTTCCCAACCTAAAGAAAAACCTGCAGGTCACAAACCTTCACCACCATCACCCACACCAAAACCATGTAAAACAAAAAATTATGAAACCCCCCTCAACAACAAGTTTGAATGTCTTAGTGACATGGAGGATGACAGTGATGGAATCTCTGTCTCAGGGGATGAGAGCATGCTCTCTGATGAAGAAACTTAGTCTTTTATTTTATTTTTAACTTATTTTTAATAAATCTGGACTGTTTTCCATGAAATACGCCTTTCACAGTACATTTTTTCTCGTTGGCTGTGTTGACCTTCAACCAGTCCGCTAACTAGTTAACATTTACAAGTATATCACGTTACCTTTTTTAGTTTCACATAATTTCACATTTCTTGCGCGCTAAATGACCAAAGCTGTCAATGCGCCATAAAACCACATGATAATAATAAAAAGTCTCATTGAGACTATACAAGTTGGAAAATTCATAAGCTACATCATAGAGATTGGCTTTTACAACAAGCTATGATATTTATAATCTAAAATCTCATATTATACTATATTTACCCCAATTTAACATATACAAGTATATCACGTACCTTTTTTAGTTTCACATATTTTTAACATTTCTTGCGCGCTAAATGACCAAAGCTGTCGGTGCGCCATAAAACAACATGATAATTATTGCAATTAGATTTCTTTATGTTGTATAAAGCAAACTATTAAACAACAATTTGACATGAGTCTGTGAAAACTATCATGGGTGGGTGGGAAGGGTATCTCACAGTACGAACTATTCAACACAATGCGAAGACTTCGAATAGTTTGAAAACCAGTAAACTGGGTATAAATACTAGCTACGCACGATTATCTCGTGCGAAATACTACACAAAATTCAACGACTGAATGATTTATTAAACCTGGGATAAATACATATACAACATAATTATGAAAAAAACGTTATTGAATGATAACCGGTTTGACGTGAGTGCACATCTGTTAAGAAAACATGAGGGATTAGTCTAATCCATGAATGAATACGAGAGGTGAACTGTCAATGGTCATAAACAAACTCTATAGAAAAAAAGACTATCACCGTGAGTTACATCACTTATTATACAAAAACGTCCCAATAATTTACAATACATGCGACTATGGTGGCTGACAGTTACCATGTCAATTCATTATTTCGCTCACGAATTTTGTGTTTTGTCGTTTTTCGCTTGTCGTATTATCAGTGTTGTGTATACAAATCAAATCTTACGTACCAATCAAATCTTACGTTAACCACTAAACCAACTTCTCTTCAACCGAACAACGTTTGTAACATTGACATTGGTTAACCTTTCGATAAAGGGAGCGCTACCTTACCGAAATCCACAGAATTTCGGTGAATTTACCGAAATCCATTTTGGGTCTGGAGTGACGAGTAATCGTAACATCTCGTAACATCTCGGCATTTTATATGTTGCACAACAAATCTTAACCCTGAAATTGCGCCGATCATCTTTTTTCAAGATATTTCTGGTTTTACATTTGTTTTTCTACATGATCAAATTAAACAGACGCTACCAGTTTTATTCAGCAAAGATATCGCTTTGTATCGTTTTAATAGTAAATGTAGACATTCATGGTCATTCAGACGATTAAATATCCAAAAGAAACATCGAAATTACGAATTATTGGTCAGAAAATTTACACCACAACTCATCTGTCTGGAACGCTTCAGTCTGTCGCAAACGCATCACTCGGTAGAATGAATACACATCAGCCTATACACCGTGCGGACGAAAGGACGACACTTTAAGGCGACGTTGTCGGCGCGGCTGAACAAGGAGTCGTTGTTTATCTCGAGGCATAATGAAACACCGAAAAGGCGATAAATTTAAGGCGTAGTTCGCAAGTAGTTATTCAATAGACTTATGTCGTGTCGCGTTGTTCACACCAAAAACGTCCCACTAAATCGATCTTTAAAGAATTTGCGGGCAAAATAACAAAATTACGAGGTGGCAGAAATTAGCTACCATATGTATTTTACGCTTGACTAGCGACTGTAAAAATAGAAGTTGAGCTTTCAGTACCGTTAGTGTTAAAATTGCAGCGATATTTCGATTAAATATTATTTTGAGAAAATGTTACGTAGACATATAACGTGTATATTTGTGTTACTGTACCTCACAGTATCCCAGTGCTATGGAGGTAAAACTGGAAGGAATGCACGTAAGTATTGTTTTCGTCAACATTGCACACATATATTACACTAAATATGTTAAGATATGGGATAGCGTAGGTTTAAATGCTAAATACTTGGCAACTATTGTTTTCCGTCATTTCTTATTGCAACTGATTTCCTATTTTGTATTTTATTTCCTGCAGCGAAATCTATAAATGTTGTCTCAATTATATACTGGTACAACCGACCGTCTCATGTTTTGAAGGAGGACGTTTAGTCTTTTTTGACGATTTGTTTTCAAATGCTATCATATTTGTTGGTTTACGAATTTACTAATTCATGGACTTTGAACTGAAAGTACCCATTGAGAGTCCACTGAAAACAATAATAAATGAGTTCTTGCAATAACACCTACTTTCCCTTATGAAATGCTACCATGTTAAACTTTCTGGTTCATTGCAAGATACCCTATATCTGATTGATAACTTTTTTTCACTTTATTATTTAGTTACAATAACATAAATGCCCGTATTTCAATTCTACATTCATTTGTCAAAACATAGTTTCGACCGTAGGTTGGTGGTTTATGATAACATACATTTACTACTCTCTGTACCAGTTTAATGCGCAATATATACTAGCGGAAAAAAGAAACTGTGCATGTGTATAATATGCTATAACTTAGGAGGTATGTGAGGAATCACAATAAAAATTTCAACAGGGTTTTATCTTACCTTTATTTAACACCAGCTCAATTGATATGGTTATTGAATCAGCTGCGTCTTAGAGATCAGTTTTCAGAGACGTTCTCTAAACAAAGTTCAGCTCATCATTGCCGTGTATGTCCACCATTGAAATCGATGCATGCTTGACAACGACGCCGCATTGATGTGACAAGTGTTCTGAAAAATGCCTGGGGAATACCATTCCAGATTCTGACAAGCGCACGTGATAGGTCAGGTAACGTCAACGGCTGATTTTGGAGGCCACGTAACCGTCGCTGCATCTCATCCCACACGTGTTCTATAGGCGACAAATCCGGTGATATTGCAGGCCAGGGCAGCACATTCACATTGTTCTGGGTCAAAAAGTCGGTGACGACCCGCGCGACGTGCGGGCGAGCGTTATCCTGTTGCAGCGTGGCGTTACGTTGCTGCACAAATGGAAGGACGTGAGGCCGTATGATTTCGTCACGATATCTGATGCCTGTAAGTGTGCCGTCTACAACCACAAGTGCTGTTCTACCACAGGATGAGATGCCACCCCACACCATGACACTACCTCCGCCGAATGGACGTCGTTCAATCACACAACTGTCATGGAAACGTTCACCAACACGACGGTACACTCTAGAACGGCCGTCGCTGCTGTCGAGATGGAACCTGGACTCATCCGTGAAAAGAATACGTGCCCAGTCCTGTTGCGTGAAGTGTATGTGTCTTCTACACCAGGCAAAACGTGCTACACGATGACGTTGCTGCAGAACAGGACGTATGGCAGGACGTCGTGGACGTATGCCTCGTTCACGCAATCGATTACGTACCGTTCGGGGACTGATTCTTCTAAGGCCAGGAATACTTCTAGCCGTCAAAGAAGCAGTTCTGAGTCGGTCACGGAGATGATCCACCCGGATGTACGTATCCTGGCGAATAGACGTTACCCCTGGACGTCCTGATCGAGGTCGGTCTCTGGTTGCCCCAAACTGTTGGTACCGTCTCCACAAGGCGTCTACAGTATTTCGGTGAACGCCAAATTGTCAGTATGACGTACACCAGCTTCAATCATGCCTACGGCGCGGCATCTGTCAGTTTCATTCAACCTTGGCATGGCGTATCAACGACGTTTTTCAAAATTATCCTGGTTTTGTGTCTTACATGTAACAACACTATGCTTTAACACAGGTTTAGGCGACAAACGTGTTTGCAATTGACTGCTGCACGAAAAAAACGTGAAAAAGAAGACGTTAGCCTGACAGGCAAACTACCCGTGCAACTCATGCACTGGCCAGTGTAAATGACCGAGAGGGATACACAACTTACCTGTGTAAAGTTTCAAGCTTTAATTTATAAAATTGAAGGATATATGAACATTTTACACATGCACAGTTTCTTTTTTCCGCTAGTATATATATACATCACAGTGTATAACCCGATGTGACTTCCGCGGAGTGATGTGACTTCGACAGAGGTAAGCGTTCCAGACAGATGAGTAGTGTTGTTCATTTTCTGACCAATAATTCGTAATTTCAATGTTTCTGTATGATATTTTATCGTCCTAACGACGGCGAATGTCTAAATTTACTATAAAAACAATACAAAGCAAAATCAGTGCGGAATAAAGCTAGTATCGTCCGTTTAAATTTGATACAGAAAAAAATGTAAACAAATGCCTTAAAATGCTCGATTTAAAACGTTTTTGCGGTATAATTGAATAGTTTTACTCCATATATCTGAACATATATCATTTAAGAACAATTGTAGCAAATTGCAAGTCTGTCTGTGCTCTTAAACCGACGTTTGAGCCTTCCAAAGGGACCCTGGTATGCACAAATATGATGCCGTTTACGGCAGATTGGTATTTTGTAATGATGACGTTGCCAGCTGAGGAGAGACAAGTACGGATGACGTTTACGGCTGAGGAAAACGCTTTATAAAAGGACGGATTTTTTGCTTTTCTAATTGTTTTTATCCCGATAAAGCATGGAATGTTTAGAAGAATCAATGCATATCACCAACGATTAATAAAGGCGTTCTTGGACGCCATGCACGTTAGCGATTCATTGACATTCATTTTTGATAGTCTTTCGGTTCAACCAGAAATGGCATGAATACTTAAGAAGTGAATGTATGCATATAATTTCTTCTAGATGTTCTCCATATACATGTAATATATTAAGTGGGTCGGTGTTCTTGCAATGATTTATCTAGATATTTCGATATAATTACATCCCCTATTTTATACACGTCATAGTACCAAAAAAGAAACTTTTGCAATGCAACTTTTTGTCCAGATAAAGCAAACCAGCACACACAATTAAAAACATTGCAATTACTTAACAATCTTCATTTTTCCCATAATGAAGATGGTAAACATATCTGTGCAATTATTATTAAATGATTAAATATTAAAAAGTATATAGGTGACTCAGTCCAAGAAGTGAAAATTGGTTCAACCATTAATGAATCTGTTTCAAACGATTAGGACGAACTCATGTACTGTTTACCAGGTGTAGTTGACACTCTAATGGAAAGTAGTAAGCTCTAATCATATAAACGTAATTCGATCTGATAGCTAAAACCAATTTACAATGTAAAACGTTTGTTTCCAGATAATTTTGAATATTTTCGATTGGTCACAGTTTCGATGGAGACATGTCCATTAAACAGTATAGTAGGCCTGAGACTAGACAATTCGAATCGGAGTAATTTATGGTTGAGTCAATTTCCATTTTCATAATGGTGTGTACATTTGTATTTACTTTTGACTTTTTTATTTGGATTTCAACGAATGGCAATTTCGGTATTCGAATATTCGGTCGACCTTCTGATCAAATATTCAAACATTCGGCCTTCTTGTGTTTTAAACTGATCACTCAAGCTGTAAAAAAAACCCGCGTGCACTAATAATTACAGGGCTTATATAAGTGTTATAACCAGAGTGTTATATCGCTCTTGCCCAACATATAAAACATGACATGCCAATTAACACATGTAGATATTATTTTCAAGCGTAAAGTATCATTTAATATGAAAATGACCATACTCATTTATTTTTTTAATTTAGTACATTTGCATTCAGCTTTTAAATCGAAAAATGGGTTTTTTATCGAATATATTCGAATACAGATTTTGCATTCGAATATTCGTTTGTACGTTCGAATATCCAAATATTCGTTGACTTCCCTACTTTTTATCTGTCATTTCTATAAAAGTCAACGCGTTGGTGTATGTTCTGTATCCCGCATTTGCTATGTTTTCGTCCAATTCTAGTTCTCTATACTTCAGACACTGTTCTGCATGCCTCTATACCACGTGGTCAATGGCTTCCGCATAAATATCGAGGTCGCGCTTGTCGCTTGCACGGATATGTTTATCATCTTCCTTTTGGAAAAAATGAAGATTGTTAAGTAATTTCAATGTTGTTAATTGTGTATGTTGGTTTGCTTTATCGGGACAACAAGTTGAATTGCAAAAGTTTATTTTTTGGTACTTAGACGTGTATACAATAGGGGATGTAATTATATCGAAATATCTAGATAAATTATTGCAAGAACACCGACCCACTTCAGATGTTACATGCATATGGAGAACATCTAGATGAAATTATATGCATACATTCACTTCTTAAGTAGTCATGCCATTTCTGGTTGAAACGAAAGACTATCAAAAATGTGATATGCATTGATTCTTCTAAACATTCCATGCTTTATCGGGTATAAAAACAATTAGAAAAGCAAAAAGTCCGTCCTTTTATAAAGCGTTTTTCTCAGCCGTAAACGTCATCCGTACTTGTCTCTCCTCAGCCGGCAACGTCATCATTGCAAAATACCCATCTGCCGTAAACGGCATCATATTTGTGCATAACAGGGTCCCTTTGGAAGGCTCAAACGTCGGTTTAAGAGCACCGACAGACTTGCAACTTGCTACAATTGTTCTTAAATGATAAATGTTCAGATATATGGAGTAAAACTATTCAATTATACCGCAAAAAACGTTTTAAATCGAGCATTTTAAGGTATTTGTTTACATTTTTTTCTATATATCAAATTTAAACGGACGGTGTTGTTTTTATAGTAAATTTAGACATTCACCGTCGTTAGGACGATAAAAGATCCTACAGAAACATTGAAATTACGAATTATTGGTCAGAAAATGAACAACACTACTCATCTGTCATGAACGCTTCCCTCTGTCGAAGTCACATCACTCCGCAGAAGTCACATCGGGTTATACACTGTATACATGCAGGTGTAAGTTTCAAGTGGAATAATTTAATGCGCAAACAATTACATGATGTCGTTACTATTAAAGTTAAGGTATTTGTAATAGCTATCTGAATAACAAATAAGAAGTTATGTTTCAAATTCAAGTATCTATTTCAGAAACATAATATGCCTTATAACAATTAGTGACAAAAACATGCATCATATGTGCACGCAACGATCAAAGATTTGCAATCTCATTGCTTAATTTTCAAATAACAACGACAATCTGTTCAAACGATATAATATACCTTTAAGAGATTTTTATTTATTGCGATTTGAAGATATTTTCCTTCTAAAAATATATAGGAAGTTGGTTGGACCACAGTGACGCGAAAGTTGGGAATGGATCTTTGTTTTCATTGCAATTGGAGCACGATGTTAACTAACGTTACATGTATATGTTTGTTTGTACCGCAGGGTTAAAGGGAACTACCCATATTTATTGTCCTTGTGGTGATGGTGACTGGATGGTCTAGGTCGCATTAGAAATAAACATGTCCGATTAGCATGCATGCACTTCTCACTATTAAACCTTGATAAAAATCATTAAAAAGAGATATCAAACGGAAACTTAAACCTGGGAACAATATATGTTCATGTATATATTAGTCCCAGCTTAAACGTTGAAACTATATTAGCCATACCGGATACAAAATCTATGTGACTGCTTGTCATAATTTTAGTCTTTTCAAATTGGCAACTTTCTGGTCAGTAGTGATTGCTAACTGCAGTAACAGACAGATTGTGAATGTTATTATAATCACGAACATATCAACCAGGGTTAGGGTTATCACTGATGCACAAGATATACCGACTTGTATAGTATACAAATGTAACTAATGGAAAAAATACTGGTAATATGAGATAGAAATACAGTAGTTAATATGATAAAAGTACTACATGTACAACGTTAATCACCTTTTGTTAAATTCTAGCATGTATCATGTCACTGAGAAGTGGAATTGGAATTTACGAAGAAATATATTCGTTTTAATTAATTTCAGACGACGATAAGGATGCTAAAGTCCTTGTCTTGGGTGCAGGTATGTCTGGAATAAGTGCCGCAACAACCCTGCTGGAGGCTGGCTACAAGAATATACACGTTCTGGAAGCCACTGATAGAATTGGTGGCCGTGTTAAGCAGACAAAACTAGGGGATTACACTGTGGAATTAGGGGCAATGTGGGTTTATGGAAAAGGTAAAAATCCTGTATATCATTTGGCCGACAAATTTAACATATCTACAACAGACAGTTACAGTGATTCTTGGACTGTTCGAGACAGCGACGGACAAAATGTCACAGAAATGGCGGACGCGTTCTATGAGGAGTTCGAAGAAATTTTGAGCTTAATCAGCAAATTCGCCAAAACATCTCCAAAAGACTTTAATTTGGCAGGTGCTTTGAAATATTTTCATTGGACAAACAAGTCGAATATTGCATTAGCAGTTGAATCCTACATGCTTGATTACGAATTAGGAGTCCCGCCAAGCACGCACTCTGGCAAGTATTTATATCTTCTTGAAGTATTTGAAGATTTTGAAAGTTTCGACATGCTTATATCAAATGATGAAAACGGCTTCGTCAATTTGATCGAACGTCTGGGAGAACACGTTACTGCAGATGGCGAAAATCGAGTGCTGTTTAACACAGTAGTTACTGAAATTGAGTATGGTAATAATTCCATTTTAGTACGAACACGTGATGGTCAAACATTTGAAGCCGATTTTGCCATTGTTACATTCAGTCTTGGTGTCCTCCAACAGCGCCAAGTGGAATTCAAACCTCAGTTGCCGGATTTGAAACGGTTTGCAATCGACACGTTTGGCTTTTGTTCATGCACTTATATCTACTTGCAATTTAACAACGCATTTTGGGATGATACTATGTATGTTGTTCATGCTAACACGTTTAGAGGAAGAAATTATATTGTTTTGAATATGAACTCTCTTTATCCCGGATCAAACATCCTTCAGTTTTCTCTACTAGATTCTGCTGCTGATTGGGCTGAGAGTACAAAGGAGAGTGTGGTAATTGCAGAACTTGTTGACTCTTTGCAGTATATCTATCCTAATGCAATTGTACCCAATCCAATTGATTATGTTATCTCTGATTGGAACCTTGACCCTTTCACATATGGAGCATGGAGTTACTGGCCACCAAGTTTCACTGATGAAGATATGCAGAATCTTATGGCTCCAGTTGGTCGCCTACACTTTGCCGGAGAATATGCCCATGAACTACATTACAGTTTTCTACATTCTGCATATATATCAGGTGATCGGGTGGCGAAGAACATCATAGAATGCATTGAAGATCCAACAACTTGCAGCAGTTCAGATGACTGGAAAGAGCGTCACCGAGGAAATGTTGTTTGTACTTCCAGTTCAGCTGGCGTAATGATTAGTTATGGAAGTTTGATAACAACATGTATGTTTGTCGTGGCAAACATTTATGTATTATACAACTAATATGAACGTATACGATTGCCAATTTAGAAAAGTTCAATATTTGTATGTTTCACTATGATTATGTATATATTGCATCGGAAAATGTCTGTAAATAAACATACACATATATCACACTTATGTTTTATGTTGTAAATCCTAACTTGTGATAGATATAGCGATGTAGATATCATAACTGTACTTTCGATAAGGGTGAACTACCGTCGATCGAAGTTGTCGAAAATTATATAAAACGACATTTATATCGACCATTTACATAATTACACAAACATTCAATTGTGAATTAGTATTTCATCGTTCTTCAAGCTACATTTCCCACGCAAAGTAGTAAGCCCAATATGCAACGTTGAACATACTAAACACGACTGGAAATAAAATGCGGGATATTTTATCTATTCGTCTTGCAGGGGAGATGTCCCAAAAATGGCCGCACCAAAATGTACGTTGGTGATTGGATTTATCTTTTTCTGTTGGTTTGGCGACCTGCAATTAAAATTCAAAGACGCACATATTATATTGTAGATCTACGATCCCGCAACAATGACACGAGTATTTACACATAGCGTATTACAGTTAAAGCAAGGCTTCATGGAACCTGCCAATACTTTAAGATAATTTATTTCAGCACCCATTTCTAAATTACTTTCAAATATGCGGTTTTGCAGCTAATTGTAGAAATCAACAGCTTAAGAAGGTTGTGAAACATTCTACTAGGTTCAGATAAAACATTTAATAACTGTCGTTTCATAAAACGTAAATGTTATGCATGAACCGGATAAATATGTGTTTTCTTGAAATGACATCACTTACAGAAAAGGTTGTAAATCTCACGGCAGCGCTCATTTTATATTTATATTCTTTTGCAATGAAATTTTACCAACATGGAAAACATTTTAGAGTGTATTTTGTGGAAGTGTTCATTTGACATTCGAATTGTAAACTTCAAAGTGCATATATTTGAGTCGGCTCAAATATGATCAGATGCGTGAGAGTTGTTAGCTGAAGCGACTTACATGTGGTGTTTTGATACTGTAAAATTGTCGTCTTATGGCGTCATCATTATCTTGTAGCTGATTTAATTCATTGTGTCCTTGTTTTCTGATCTCAACACGAGTGAGAACGTTCACATACGCAAACTCGACTAATCCAATAAACACGAAAGTGAGGCACGTTGCCATGTAAACATCAATCGCCTGTAATAGGAAATAAATGCATTCTATCTAAATTAACTATTAAAGTACGACATTCACAATGAAATATACTAAAAAATTATCATCCGGACCAACATTCACGTATTTGATAGCAATTTGATTTGTGTGAATGAATATTAATAATTTGTTTTCAAAATAATCAATTGAATATCTAAACTAATATATACTGCACACATTATTATGCTTTAAGTACTATGTCAATCTGGTAACTTAACGACGGTTTTAATATAGGCGACTGGATATTTATTTAGAATAACAAAACTATTCAGGTGACTTTATATTTAAGTATTTCAGTTAGTTTATCCAGTCACCTATATTGAAATCGTCATAGCCCTTAAAGCGTTACAACATGCCAAAGCCCCATTCTCACTGTCCCGCATTGGCGCCCCGATACGTCCCGTATGATGGTTCGGGAGAAACCTTGTTTAACCGGGAAGACAACCGCGGTGGCACCATAGAAGTTCGGGATAATCCGCTATGAACCCTGTTGATCTGGCTCGATCCGGCAGACCGTCCCGGATGTTTTAAAATATTTCATACAACCGGGAGACACCCGGAGAAATATCCAGAACCGGCGTGATCCGGGCATGTCCGGCACAATGCAGATATACGCCGGTGCAGGGCCGGATCTCTACCGTGATAGTCCGTGGTAATCTGGGGGTGGTCCCAGTTTATATACTATCCGGTTACCAACGGGGGCCACCGGGGTACCACTGGGGCTCCACCGGCGCTATACCAGTCAGATCGGCGGCCACCGGGACACGACCTGGGTTACACCGGGATGGACCGGGAAACACGCCGGCGCGACACGGTAAATGAACCGTGCCAAACCGGGAACTAACCGGGGTAATCCGGGATCAAACGGGGACATCCGGCTTCTAAACCAGGGGCACTCCGGGACATCGACGGGAATGTGAGAATGCAATTGATTTTTCGGCAAAAATGTCCGAATCAACCAGAACCGGGACAGTGAAAATGGGGCTTAAGAATGAAATGAACTTGAAATTAGAATTATTTGAATTGGTGCATGTAGGGATGGACAGACTGTTTGCATTGCAATACATTCATATAATGTATTGTATATACTATATACTATAAATCAAAGTTCAGGTGTAACATGAACTGTCAAAAATCAAATCATCAAAAAATATCAAAAAGGGATGACACATTTTCACGAGGCTATATAGTAACTAGTCATGCTCACCTTTAAATAAGAAACACGTGGTAGATTAGCACGGACACCCGAGCTCTGTGTTGTCATGGTGAGTACAGTTAGCAGTCCGAGCGATATTCTAGCAGGTGTGGCGGTACAATCGAGCCAGAAGTTAACCCAGGATAGAATCACAATCAGTGCACTGGGTACAAAGATTTGTATGATATGATAAGCATATTTCCTCTCCAGTATAAAAGTCACTCCAATGCACGGATACATAACTTAAATAGATGAAAGAATTACACAGTGGCATATTGTCAAATATAAGTAAACAAGATCTTGATGGTCGGCGCAATTTGAAGGTTAAGGTTTGTTGTGCAACATAAATAATGCCGAGATGTAACGATTGCTGGTCACTCCAGATACAAAATGGATTTCGGTAAATTCACAAAATTTCAATGGATTTCGGTATGGTAACGTACCCTATATCGAAAGGTTAACAAATCCGCGTCAAGGTTACAAACGTTGTTCCGTTGAAGAGAAATTGCCTTGGTGGTTAACGTAAGATTTGATTGGTTTACACAACACTGATATGCAAATAGCAGCGGCGAAAAAGTTGATGAATGGCTATTGATCAAACTGGCCACAATCCACTGTAACTAAGAGCTATGTCCTAACTTGAACATCTAGGCTCTCAATTTGTTCAAATCAATTAGATATTCATTCTAAGACTGTATTTCGACTTTAAAACTTGTCAAAGTGGTCGACTAACAGGTTGTTGTAGTAAAGCAAGTGATCGTGGTATATTCACATACGCACCGTTTGAACCTGAACATGTGCAGCCAACGTTGAACCTGAGCATGTGCAGCTAACGTTGATCCTGAGCATGTGCGGCCAACGTTGAACCTGAGCATGTGCAGCCAACGTTGAACATGAGCATGTGCAGCCAACGTTGAACCTGCGCATGTGCAACCAACGTTGAACCTGAGCATGTGCAGCCAACGTTGAACATGAGCATGTGCAGCCAACGTTGAACCTGCGCATGTGCAACCAACGTTGAACCTGAGCATGTGCAGCCAACGTTGAACCTGAGCATGTGCAGCCAACGTTGAACATGAGCATGTGCAGCCAACGTTGAACATGAGCATGTGCAGCCAACGTTGAACCTGAGCATGTGCAGCCAACGTTGAACATGAGCATGTGCAGCCAACGTTGAACATGAGCATGTGCAGCCAACGTTGAACATGAGCATGTGCAGCCAACGTTGAATTGCTCTTGCAGACGACGCGTCTATTATAACAGAGTGTTTTACGTAAGGGATCTTTTCAGGAGTATTAATGCAGCATATTGTAATGCATGGAGTGACGTTTTGACACAGTCGTATAATGCGCTTAATTTGCCACTCGCGTCACCGCTTTGTGTAAGCCAATCAAATGAGACGTTAAATGTCGAAGCACATTTTGAATAAACGAATTTGTTCGTAAACGGGACGGTGATTTGTTCAAATTTGTACGCTGTAAATACTGGACTGGAATGAACAAGCTCGTCTTTCCTAACTTATTGTTTGAATGAAGACATACGTATTTATGTTTTTGATACACGTCCTTACGGACAGTAGCTAGAATGTAAACACCTGGAAGTATTGCCACATGCTTATGTACTTGATACCACGATAACTAGTTTGACCACCACAGAAGAAATATCAACATAAAACAAGGCTTATCTCAATTGATTCACACTTGCATCTCCCTGTAGGTTTATTTTACCATTGTCTCCATCGATACATTTTTACTTTCTCGTAATTATCTCTTTGAAGTAAGGATATAAATGCAATTTCTGTGATTGCCCGAAATTTTAAAAATGAAATTAATTTGCAATATACTTTACGGAAATATACACACTCATAAAAAATAATGTATCAAATACGTTTGGAGTCTCCAGAGATGTGATCTTATTAATGTTTACGACACTCACTCGATTAAAATCAATAAAATTAATTAATGTCAATATCATAAAAATATCCTGCGGGTAACTATATCGGTTTCATTTCTTCCGTTGCAAAAAAATAATACACTGTAGACTGTAGATTGTAGATGTAATCGATTTTACAGACTCTGCCTTTTTTCTAACTGCGATCGGTTTTAATTGACGGAAAGTATAATTGCGATGGTATTGATGAAACGCAAATAGCAGTAAATCGCAAATGAACTAGCAAATGATAGCGATCTGTGATTGTACGACATCGCATCGCTATTATTTGATGAACCCCCTTAGTTCGTATCTGTTTTCCAGTCCTAATATATGGTTATTCCACATTGTAACTCAGAAATAGAATGCAATGTATTTTGATCAAACAAACAATCTTATTACATATCAATGGGTACGTTTATTAACCCTAGAATGTTTTCTGTATCCGTAGTAATTTGTGACTTTAATCCCAGGAATGCACATATACACATGCACACAAATATATTGCAATCGTTAAATATGAACTTTGAAACAATTACCAGTATAATAAAATGTGAACATAAATAACAGCGTTGTCTTCTTATTCAGTTTTAAGCGCACTTTTGAAAGATAGGTCATAATTCAGTGTTTAATATTTACTTCCGTAATATGCCTTGTCACAACCATAGTGTTTGACATCTGAGAGAGTAAACTGAGGAAACTCGATACTTTTCGCAGTGGTTACAGCATTCCCACTCCATACCAACTTCATAGTTTCTGTACTATGTCCATCTGTAAACAGAAAACTTGTGAAGGTTAATCGCAGCTGCCTCAAACAGGACACTGTATTTGGGAATTTGCTACAGTTCTATTAATGTCGTCCTAATACATCCAACTTTTCCACTCCATATGAATGTTCAGTAAAACTTCACCAAAATACCACCTCAATAATAAGACCACCTAGAAATTAAGACCACAACTTTCAAGTCCAATTTCACTTTTTTACTCTTAATTCAACCTTAATATTAAGACCACCTCAATAAGAAGACCAGTTTTCAAGAGTCCCAACGGTGGTCTTATTATTGAGGTTTTACTGTACATTGTATATGCTTTTGAAATTCCAACCTCCTGTTATAAGACAATTAAAACATGCATTCTAAGGTATCATTTAAAAAGTTCCATCATTACTTACAGCTCTCCACATCAAAGTGACAAGTTTGTACATCAAATGGATATTTCTGTAAATGCATCATGCACCCGAAAGTTCCAGTCACTCTACAAAAAGACATATTTATGACTTAATAATGAAAACAAGTATAAGCAACACATCACGATAATTAACAATGTTTTGTGTATAACAGACATAGATAGATATATTTATTGCAAAAGGCAATATTGCCCATGAGCGTATATGCAAATATTAACATAGTTATAAATAAATACTTTCGATCAATGTACAAATGAGAATATTACTAAAGCATATACATTACTCAACACACAAAATGTGTATTAGTTAATCAAGTTTGGTTATGCAATACGGAGAGAAGTGTTGTTTCTTGTTTTTGTCTCCTTTGTCTTAGTTACATTGAGGATACAAAAATAAACAGAGTAAGTACATGTATGACTTCAAAACATATAATTAAACAGGTAATGCGTCTTTTGTTCATACTTTTGTATATAAAACTTGATAAGTTTTGTAATATTCATTTGTTACCCGTGACGTAAAAAGTTCGGATAATTTGAGGATATTTCTATAACAGATAGTTACATTCAGTATGGGTGATATCTTTTGACCAGGACTGAACTTGCTGGATACGTGTGTGTTCAAAGTTTACGTACTAGTTAAGTATATGAACTGTTTATTACATTTATTGATACATTTTATGATTGTTCATAGTTGATGTTTGTTGTCTATTACTTTTATATCTGCCCTAACAATGGGTTGCAATTTTTAAAATTATAATATCAGACCGAGTATAACCACATCTTAACCAAAATCATGTTTAATATCGTCTGAGAAACTAACGCATTTGAATGTGGTATTCGGAAAGGATCGATACTCATGTCCATCCATGGGGGTCAACTTATGACCGAATATTATATATGCTGTTCGACACTGTCAAAACACACTGTATCGCATTTGAAAAAATATACGAGTATTGTTAATCACTACACCTTACGGTTCAAGGTGCTCGGTGTTAACAATGACTTTTGTGTAACACTCTCCACGACGACAACATTACATTCAACCATTTCTTCTGCGGATGAGACACTGACTCCTGTAGTGTGGGGTGGCAATCCATTCGTCTATCAGTGTTGTTTATGACGTGACGTCCGTAGTACACTCGCCGCAAAAAAGCTGGTGCCATAAATGCTCAATGGGGCTCGGGTCTGGCGAAAACTCTGGCCAGGGTAGAACTTGAACGTTATTTGAACCAGGAACTCATACGTTGTACTGAATAACTGTGACGTGGCGTTGTCCAGCTGAAACGACTTGACGTCACGGTGATTTCGAAAGAAGGGCACGACGCACGGATCCAAGATTTCGGCATATCCATTATATATATACAAAACCTGGACTCATGAGTGAAAAGAATACCTTTTCATAGATCTTGCGACGATGCCGACGACACCACAACTCACGGTTACATCGCCTGTCTGGTGTCAATACGTTACCCCTAGATGAGCTGCATTCCGAGGAGCGGTGGATCGATTAATGTGTTGCTTGTTATATTCTCTTGTTTCCCTTCTTTCCGGGTCAGTCAGTGTTACTGTTTGAGATGTCACTCCAGGCGTCCTGGACGAGGAAGTTCAGCATCAGAGCCAGCTTACTAACTACATGGTAGTGGAGTGAGAACAATGCATACTACTTGCAACAGCGTTACATGACATCCACCTCATACCATACCGACGGCTTCATGGCGTTGGATGTCATTTACACTTTCCATAATGTGAATAAAGTCGAAGTCTTTTGTTGGCGTTGTTTGTAATGCTATCATGTGTACATTGATATGGTATATACACATAAGTGTCAGTAACTTAACGAGTTACACGGTACCCACAATTTAAGGGAGGGTCACTAGATCGACTTCTGCGAGTATTTACTCAACATAAACTTTACATGGACAATCGAAAACAAGTGAGGGTAAATGTTTGAAGGTCGTTCTAATAAACAATGTAATCAGAGTGGTTGTTTTTGCTATCTGTCGTATTGTATTGCTCAAGACATGGTGGAATATTGATGAACACATACCTTGCGCTGTACTGCACCGTACCATCAGGGTATACATGTATTAACTTATTTGGTACCATGACTTCATGATAATCTGACGACTTTTCACTCAGTATGTAGACATCCGGCATCCAAACATTGTCAAACAAAGAAGTATCCAACACTAGTCGGGTAAGGTTCAATGTATCGACGTACGCCAACCGCTTGTCAACCCATCGTTCACGTAGAAAAATGCTCATCGAGTAATCCTGTACAAATGATAAAAACATTAAATATGAAGGTGTAGAGGCATAGTGGTCACACAGTAGAGCGTCTAACTCCTGATCCGAAGGTTGTGAGCTCGAGTGCTGCCTTTGGACTGGTTGAACGGCGTACTTCACAATCCCTGCACTAGGCGCGAGTAGATCTACTGGTTAGTAACACAGGACGAGCTTAGGAAGCGTGATTAAGATAAACCGTAAACTTATATCCCAATCTATGAAACATAAATAAGTTTTAACTACACAGTATGTAGGTCATAGTAATATTAACTTGTTCCACAACTTCGAACACACAATTAATGTTTCATGTTCGAGCATTGTATCCTAAAAAATATTTTTATTCACCTGAAATAATGTTTTCTAGAACATTGAAAACAAGATGGCATATCGTATTATATGCTAACATAGTACAGGGTATATTAACTATGAAAAGCTTACGTTTTCAACTTCATCGAGCAAAATAATTATCCATACAAAGGTCGGTTCAATGTTATATTCTGGTTCAGAATCAATACCAACTGAATAACACAAAAACCCAAAAAAAAACGCTGCAATTGCAAAACTACGAAAGAGCTGCACCAATGTCGAGTTATTGCCTTAAAATGTCTTCAAGTGAAGAAGATAGTTTTGCATTATTGCCAAATAAAATCAGTTATTGTTGTATTTTTGAAAAAAAAACACCCGTCAATTAAAGAGACTGATAGGTCACATTGTGCTGACGTCACTGAAAATCTTAATTCCATACAAATAAATCTCCATAGTACGGACCATGAGACTTTAATAGCAAGCTGCACCATGTTCAAACAGAAATACGTTTTCCATTAAGCAATGCGCGTGCGTGACTAAGGTAACGTTATTGTGATATTCGTGCGGGAATTTTCAAGCATTATTAGACAAAGGGCTACTGGACCTCAATTTAGAGTTGTCATTCTTGCTACGCTCCTTCATATCAATCTTATAAAATTACAAGATCTTGTAAAACTACTTGATGGAAGGAAATATTTCTGATCAATACTTGGAGGTATTTTCTTCTCAATTTACTTTACTAAGCACCAAACTTGCTTTATTTAAAGAATTTAGACAGATATAAACGGTAGCTATATAAACTGTGTGCATGTATTTGATGGTTATAAATCAGTTCTTAAAATTCACCAATCTCTATCTGTAAAATTTGAATGACGTTATAGTTCTGAAAAAACACATGAAACAAACGCTGTCGGTTAGTTGTTGTTGTTGTGCTGTTTGTTCGTTGTATCTTCAGACACTCGATCTATGAACAGACGTGCGACGTTCTTTTAGACGTCGACACAGAAGTTTGTGGGAGTATAGAAAGAACGACAACTCTGAATAGAGATAGGGCTACTGTTCGATAGATGCAATTTACGAAACAAAACTTAATATGTTAATTTGTCCAGATATATATTTACAATTAGGGATGGTTTAGGGGGAATGAAAATACTCCATTAGAATATAATCTGCTCTGTTTAAACATTCATATATTGGAATGTTATGACATAAATACGTTATTTCAAACGCCATTCTTAAAAAAACACCGGGTATGGACTGCTGACTTAGGTTTTAAATATTTAAGTTTCTAAATTTGATTTTTATCGCCTTCAATACTTTAGTACTACCGTCACACAGTGGTAAATAGAACATAACGCAAACTATTGGTAAATGTGAGAATCAACATAGAATCATGACTTCATCTCAGAACATATATCTTTCTCGTCTCCAATAATTAATGCATTATCCTTTTAAGCACTTAGCACTTAAAATGTACTACATGTTGTTATTTTTTTTAGTGTATAATTAATATTTTATATACAAAAAAAACCTAATAAATCAAGAAAGTTATAACTTGTTCTATCTTAACTTAGAGATAGTGTTATCGCTTTAGTATGGTGGCATATTTCTGCCACCAGCTAACTTCATAAGTAACTAGAAAATTATGTGGTCATCACTTTATAGAAACTAGATTACTACTTAATTAAATAGAAAAAAATATGTGGTTAACTAGATAATTTAGTATCGTGATAAATTTTCAAACAGATAAATATCTTAACATGAAAAATTGTCTGATAGTTCCCACAACTACCACCACTTACCCATCAATCTATTTTAATAAGTGTTAAGCAGTTAACGCGATAAATATCCAGTTAACTGCATAATGTTTAGTTAATTAAGTGGTTAACGAGTTAATAATCTAGTTAAATACATACTTTTCTAGTTAATTATCACGTTAACTAGATATCTAGATACTGAACTCGTTAACCACTTAATCAAATAGAACAGTATGTAGTTAACTTGATACTTAACTCGTTAACTACTTAATTAACTAGCAAACTATGTATTTAACTATATATTTATAGCGATAGCTACTTAAGACTTATCTAAAATAGATTGTCCGTTCTGAAAACCTAGGGGGTTTCGTGGGTAAGTGATGGCAGTTGTGAGCACTATCAGACAATGTTGCGTGTTACGATATTTATATGGTATGAACATTTATCACGATACTTTTGGCAGAACTATGCCACCATACCATAGTATGCAATCAGTGCGCCAAATATAGTTCCGTCAGTCAGAATGTGTTATCTAGGCCCGTGTTTTCTGATATCCGTTGTTTGCGTCCATCGACAAGGAGTTAATCGAGAGCATCCATTATAATTGAAAATATCTATTCAGACTTACCATGTCGGCTTCATTTACGTGAAACATTGATTGTACAAACATTTCAACTTCAACGAGAACTTGTCTATCAAATCCGGCTGAAAATAAGAATGACAAATGAGGGAAAACAAAAATATTGAATGTAGTTATTGACATTATGATGTAAACAATGCGCAGATGTTTACGTGCACATTCCTTTAACCGGGTAAAGCAACGCAAACTGATTAATTTAAAAGAAAGTAATGGTGGTCCAAGAGTAAAGCGCCGTGCAACTGATCCGAATGTTGTTGGCCCGAAACCCTCTATTCGCGAAATTCTTCCCCTGTCTTCAAACTCTTTCCCTTATTACTAAACCTCCGTTAGGATATAATTGACAACAACGTGAAACAATTCGTGTTTTGATATGAGCCGTGGGAACCGCCGATCGACTGCATAATTTTATTTATCACATAACTTGCACTCAAGGAGTGGCATAAAGCAGTGACATAACTATCATATGTAACTAGTTACATAAATAGCCGAATCACAGCACGTGTGTAAAAAGTAGTCCCTATCAAAATTAGCAACAAGGCACTTATAAAACTTACAATATCAAATAAGCACGAATGTAAGATTCTATTTATTACATAACACCATAAATAGATTGTTTTCAATCTTTAAATAGACAGATCGGTGACCGAAGTGTCACTGTGTATATGAGGACGAAGAAAGATCTGTCTATTTAAAGATTAAAAACAATATATTTATGGTGTTATGTGATAAATAGAATCTTACATTCGTACTTATTTGATATTGTTTTTTTATAACTCGTCGACTGAAACGAATATGACGCGAGGGTGAGCCTCGCGTCATATTCGTTTCAGTCGACTCGTTTCATAAAAGCAATAATAAATAAGCACTCATGTAAGATCCTCTATTTATATATTATACCAATACAATATTCCAAACAACATAACGAATCACAACCTTAATAGATAATACAAAAATCATCTAGTACAAACTTATACAATAATCAAATATTGATACAACTGTTAACACCTACATACATTTACAAGATAAATGCACATGAAAGTAATACATATCAGTTTTATTGTAAACAATGTTATGTTTTTCAGTTGCAACTGCGTAGAATTCTAAAAAAGAAAAGACATGTAAGTGTCGGTCGTTCCCAGAGCTGAATGGACATTTAGCGCCAAAACTTACTCACACATAAAAAATCTCGTGCGAGTTCATTATAGACACATACCGGAGAATTCTTATCAAGGGAAATAAATTTTCGTCTAATTCATAACTTCAAACGAAGAAAATACACGTATTACGTGCGAGATGAGATTATTGACCCAAGTAGCAGTCATTGTCCGTGAAAACTATAAGTTGTTATAACACATTTCACAATCGATGCAACATATATATATTTACACCTTAACCGATCAATGACATTAATCTCTTGCTCATACGTACTTTCATTCCAGTTCGGAGGAAGTTTCTTATCATAATTCCTAAATATATCTTCTAGGATAGTAGACCTGTAAAGAAAGTGAAAATAAAAATGTGTCTTTGGAGACGTACATGTATCCAAAACCTTCATTTTATTTCGCTTTAAACAGTTTTAAAATTCTTATTTCTTACGTATTATAGAAATATAGAAACATTGAACATGTCACTTAGGGGCTGCGTACAAATAAAAACATAAGAATATGATAGTGCATTCTCGTTTAGCGAAGATCCGATAGAGTACATTGACGTCAAGTGATCCACTTGCTAGCGGGCATATCCTTTCTGTGCTCGTTTGTGTGCACATATTCACAAGACTTCTCAAATTGAGATTGTTTTGTGTAAAATCACAATTCGGAGTCATTTTAGGCTGACACAGCTATTTCCACGCCCACATTAGTCGTTCAATACCTGTAGCTCACCATGCTTTTTGGCGCAACTGTATTTTGCTACACGAGTCTCAGCGGAGCGTAAGCCAATCAAATCAAAAGTTGAATGACGAAACAAATGTTGGAAATCCGAACTTAGTTTTTAAACTGAACGCTGATTTGTTTATTCTGCATGTTATAAACGCTGGACTTGGAATGATAAAATACGTATTTCATATTTTTCTTAATGTAGACATACGTATATCTATAATTGTGCTACACATACTAACGAACAGTAAATATACTTTTAATTACTGACTAATTCTTGTTGCAGTTTTATGTACTTTATGCATGAAAAAAAAACAATGTCATGTTTTTCAACGTAAAGCATATAAAATGCATGCGAAATTTGATCAGATTTGTTCAATAATATTAATCAATGTAAGTGACTAAAATGTTTAAAATTGAATGGCAATACTTACGAACGTACTTTCTGATGTATGCGGTAGAAAATACTTGAGAACATACTTACTGAAGTATGCAGTTGACAATACTTGAGAACGTACTTACTGAAGTATACAGTTGACTAGACTTGAGAACATACTAACTGAAGTACGCGGTTGACTTACTTGAACACATACTTACTGAAGTATGCAGTTGACTAGACTTGAGAACATACTTACTGAAGTATGCAGTTGACAATATTTGAGAACAAAACATACTTACTGAAGTATGCAGTTGACTAGACTTGAGAACATACTTACTGAAGTATACAGTTGACTAGACTTGAGAACATACTTACTGAAGTATACAGTTGACTAGACTTGAAAACATACTTACTGAAGCATACAGTTGACTAGACTTGAAAAAAACATACTTACTGAAGTACTGAAGTATACAGTTGACTTGACTTGAAAGCATACTTACTGAAGTATACAGTTGACTAGACTTGAGAACATACTTACTGAAGTATACAGTTGAATAGACTTGAGCACATACTTACTGAAGTAAACAGTTGACTAGACTTGAGAACATACTTACTGAAGTATACAGTTGACTAGACTTGAGAACATACTTACTGAAGTATACAGTTGACTAGACTTGAGAACATACTTACTGAAGTATACAGTTGACTAGACTTGAGAACATACTTACTGAAGCATGCTGTTGCAGCATAAAGTTAACATGTTATAATGTGATAATGTGTTTTCTTACATTGTGACATTTGATGAACTGTCATTGGAGGCATACACTATGCATTCATACACAGCCATTATAATTATTCCCACGGTGATCATATTTACAGCTGCACGAACCTGTGTGAAGACATGAATGAGAATGAACTAACTGCAGTGTTAAAGATGAATGGAGCTTATGTTTGTTTCATATGACCTCGGCGGATAAATGAAAATGTGCTTGACTTGACTATATCTCCAACATATACAACACCACACCCTATTTTATTACTGCCATGGACTGTTTTTCCATAGACGATGATGAAATAAATCCATGTCAAGGCATCTTTAATTATGTTCATAAACACAATATGAATGAATATCTGTAAATATCACAGCTGTTTATAAACGTGTTAGGTGTTAAACTAATAAGTAATCGAAACAGTTTATTATTCCGTATTTTTATCATACTTAATCATATAAAACCTTCTAGTTATGATTATTATTCTCGTAATTCATATAAATATTTCTTTTGTTAATGTCTATATGTGTTGCATTTATTGATCATTAATAATGTAAACCTATATGTATATGTACAAAAAACAACAGAAAATCGACACATTCCTATTTCAAAAGGTACGGATGTATACATGTAATTGAAGATACAATAAGGTATTATTTTACTTACTCAAAATGTCTACGCCATCCTCGTATAAGCTCCAGATTTCATGTCTTTGTGTGCATCCTTTGGCACCGTAGTGAAATAAATTTCAACGATCGTACCGTCGGAATTGCTCTAAGACAATGTCACTGAATCCATGACTTGTGGATATGTCTGAAATCAATGATTTGTGTAATCATCAGTTTCCACCCCTGGGGACTCTTAGCCACGATTCTTGCAAATGACACCTTGTTCATGATAGCTTTAATGACAATAGATGTTTGATTGAGTCAACGATGACGTTAACAATGGTAGTATCATAATGCACAGAATAAATGCAATGTACTTTAGCTATCAGAGTTCTATACAGATCGTTATTTATACATTGTCATTAAACCTTATACATGTAAAATATCGGACTCGACAACTCTTATTTATAATCAATGGTCTTATTAGAGGAAAACGGAGAGGAGTCAGCTATCACATTGTGATGATTTTGCTCCTTGTGATGAATTTGCTCCTTGTGATGATTTTGCTCCTTCTGATGATTTTGCTCCTTGTGGTGCCTTGCTCCTTGTGATGATTTTGCTCCTTGTGGTGCCTTGCTCCTTGTGATGATTTTGCTCCTTGTGGTGCCTTGCTCATTGTGGTGCCTTGCTCATTGTGGTGCCTTGCTCATTGTGGTGCCCTGCTCATTGCGGTATCATACTAGTACGCAGCAACTCTGATGATAGAACAATTGTTCGCATCCTCACAAAGCCTATACGCGTCAAATGCGGTTGATTCGGAACATAATACAGGGGAAGTAATTACCGCGAAACTAGTCGTTGTTGTCGCTACAGTTATACATCTTGACATCGGGTTTTTGAGACAAGTCATTAAATAAGCTTCAAGGCTGCCTATATAGACCACTTTTGGGAGGGAATTTTCTTCTTTGTCTATATAAAGCCGCCATCTTGGATCGATAGTAAAATGAGGGAATTTTCAGACCCATTCTTGCGTAATGTATCTATTTATAAATATGACGGTGTTTTCATAAGTAATATTCAAGCAGACGACGCGTTTAGCATCACATTCAAATTATATTGAATTAATAACCGTTGCATCCATCTTCATTCTATTTGACGATTTAGTGGTGATTTAAACTACCTACAACCACTGTTAAATCTTTCTTAATTAAAATCACTCTTGTTACTTAAGACATATATAGTGACTTGTTCATGACTTGATCTTTACATCAAGTTTTTTAGACAAGTCATCGTACTGTTAAACAACCTTCACAGCTTATATTACTATTCAACCACTCATTTTGTTGAATTACAATCTTCATTCTTTAATGTATTACTTATTTCAGTGTCTAACCGTGAATCTTTATTTTATAATAGGTAGCAGTCACTTGGCAACATTTTTAATAGTACTTTACCATTACGTTTATCTCGAGTCATTCACCTGTTAGTAAAGAGGGTGTCTAAATTAAAAATGATAGTAGTACAACAGTTTCATTGATGGGATGATAATGGGATTCTTGATATGAATGGGATTCTTGATATATATAGAACTTGTCGCAAAAATGATAATGAAAATAGTTTCTATTACATACTGAATATAATCTTTCTTTCAGTTTTCTAAGTCCCTACTGACTGAAATTTAACACATAAAAAGAGGATTATTTTTTGTAGATATAAAGCAAGTTTATCTACTGTTAATTTTTATAGTTAAGATTTTACAAAAATAGAAATCATAGGACAGCTTTTAAATAAACCTTTTTCCTTGTATTACAGAACAGATACTCACCATCCCATCTTTCTAGAACATTTACTCATATTTTGTATGGCTTAAATTGATATAAAACACAGGTTTTGCAATTACCAGTTATTACATGTCTCTAGACAAAATAGAAAACATTAAATGTTTAATCATAAGATAGATGGATACATGTTAAGAGTTTGTGTTTTTACATGGAATAATTCTATTATAAACAGCCGATGGATTATGTATGCATTTGAAATTATTCTGTTACAAAATACAGAATATTAATTAATTTTGAAATTATCCTATTTTTACAAAATACAGAAACATTCATAAAATGAATCAGAGTTACGTGTTTAGAGTGAAATATTTTCATAGATTTCAAATAACTACCTATAGCTATTTCAAAATAATCTCATGATTGGTGAGAGAATAAGTTAAAGAGGAGTTAACAGAGTGCAACACTTGCTTCACGATTCAAAAACAATTGTGTATTTATCTCATATGGCGGTGCATTCTGTTGGTGACTGAAAACTAAAGTCATTTTTAATTAAATAGCATTTAAGTATTTTTGTAAATGTCATTCTTGATTCCCCCTCTTTTAAGATGTTCAAGTAGTAATTGTAAACCACATGACTCTACACCTTTTAAGCTTGATTATGTTCGCATTGTAATAGTTTAAGGAAGGATGATATACACAATTGTATTTAATAGGGAAACTTTAACCACGCTTCAATTGATAAGACCAGTGACTTCATTAAATGTTTGTTGGTTTATAAAGTAGGACCATTAAAATCGTCATGACATCATGAAGAAGCTTTAGTTTGTTGAGTATAAACTTACATATACCTACAATCCTAAATAATCCAGGTGAAAAAATACATTTATTGATAAACTGTGGTCAACAGAAATGATGATCATTATGTAAACATATTGGAGTATTAGATTAACGTATTAACGTATTTGAAGAGCATTTGCAATACAGTAAAACCTTTACCATGACAACAATTGACATACAATTTTATCTAACGATAAGTCAAACGTTAACAATATGTTAACTAAAGAATGTTATATGATAATGCGACAAACTTGTTGAAATGGTTTTGAGTCAGCGTTGCTTTAACAATACAACAATACAGTGATACGTCGCTACTGTGGTCAGGCATTCCGTTTTCTAAAAATGTGTTTATAGACTTTTTGAATAGTCATAGCAACATTGTGTACAATTTTGTAACACTTACAGCTCAATTTGTTTAAACGTATTATAAAAACCTACGACTTATATGTATGTATTATTAACATTTACTTAACAAATTTGATATTTAAATTGTTGTGTCTTGAGTGTAAGACTCTTGCTTGTTTCTAGACGTTTTTATATACTCTTAGTTAAATGGTAAACACCATCTATTGGAAAAACGATCGAGAAAGAGAAGTCACAAAGCAACACCTTTGTTTATTAGATACATTTGTTTTTTCTCTAAATCATCTACAGATGCGTACATTTCTTTAATATAAAAGCATGAGTTTTAATAAAATAGACACATTTTTTTATTGTTCTATCCAGATGGAACAAATGAATGAAGTCAGTCAGTTCGTTGATAGAAATGTCGCAGATCATAAAGAGTTTTATACAAAAGACATGTAGCTTCGCCAATATCGTTTTACTATTAGCCCGACAAGTTCGACAGTCATGTTATATCACTATCACTCAGTATCTTCTATTTGTTCCGTATCTTCTTCATCTTCCAACTGTGGAGTAACGTAATTGTCCAGCACTTTATCAAACAGAAATCTCCGTTTAAGAATGGCGTACTTTAAGGCTTCCTCCCCTTCGTAGTGTTATGTTGCAATGAGTTGATTGACTGTCTTCTTTATCGCTTTATAGATGGGATCTTTCTTCATAGCATCGAACCACACCAGTTTACTACCGAACATGTTCATCATGGCTTTCCTGTAAGTGCTTTTCATGTCCTCAAAGACATTTTCTCTGGCTTCAGTTTCACTGATCTCGGTATCTTCTTCCATAAGCTTATTCACATCGGCTTCATACTGCGACTGACACATATCAAACGTTTCATCTACAATGTATTCCCAAGGATCAATATCCAAACTCTTCTCAGAGGTTACAGACATATCGTCGTCGCTGTTATCAGAATTGTTTTCATCAACAATATCGTCGTCGCTGTTATCAGAATTGTTTTCATCAACAGGTCCAAAAATGTCCTCTTGTACAGAAATGTCTGACATCGCGTCTTCCTCACAATCTTCGTCCGGATGCGCAGACCTTTTATGCCGTAACATATTATCCCGTCTTTTAAAAACTTTGAAACAGATATCGCATTCAAACATCGCGCTTGAAGGCTAAACTGCAAATGAGGAGGAATCATGTAAGTGTTCAGTTTAATACATGTCCAAATGTAGTGATGTTTTCGTCTTCTTTTGAGGTCTGCTTCGGCTTTCTGCTCGCAGATGGCGCACTCTGTCTAGGTTTCTTGGTACTCTTGTTACTAATACTGTCCAACAACCCTCTGGAACCTTTGCGCTTCCGTTTTTCACTGATTTCTTTCATTCGTTTCAACTCCAGTTCGATTAATGACACTTTATGTTTGGACTGCCGTTCAAGCATACTCTTAGCTATATCTGTCGTCTGCTCCGCTGGGAGAACCATCCGTATGTACATTTCGGAATGAGGCATAGGATTTGCTCGAGATATGCTCTTTTTAAACTTCCTCCTTACTTTCTTCTCTTTAGTATCAAACATATCCATTTTCTGAATGCACGTCTTCATTCCTTGACTGCCAAGAATATAATGAGCTCGACAAAATATCGGTCAGCCTATTTATCGTTTAGGACTTTACCTTCGAAATCCAATCCCCATTAACCTCACAGTTTTCTTCCTAGCGTATGTTTCAGATGACTCAAAAATGATTTTTGGTCCTGAAACGTTTTTTTCACAGCACACGCATATATAAGAATAATACCCACTTGAATGCCATACTCTTAAATGGTGTAAAAGATTTCTCCAAAACAAGAAATAGTAACCACATTTGGAACATTGAAATATACGATTGTCGACTCCGTTTTGATCCATTGCTGCCGATTTTAAAATGACAACTTCGCCACAATGCGCAATTCAAATATATCACTTAGTTATGTACAACGCAAAATGGCTCGTTCTAAACGTTTCTGGCACTCTCGTACCTGCCTCTGAGGAACTCCTCCCTGCCTCTGAGGTACTCCTCCCTGCCTCTGAGGCACTCCTCCCTGCCTCTGAGGCACTCCTCCCTGCCTCTGAGGCACTCCTCCCTCTCGTTGAGGCACACCTCCCTACCGCTGAGGCACTCCTCCCTACCTTTGAGGCACTTCTAGGCATATTCTTACATATGCGTGTGCAATGTCATGAACTAAAATAATTCATTAATTATCATCATACAGTGGGATTTATAAATCAGTTTAAATCATTCGTTATAGCACGGACATATACACCACATAAAAAGGTTTATTTTGTCATTAATTATCATCATACAGTGGGATTTATAAATCAGTTTAAATCATTCGTTATAGCACGGACATATACACCACATAAAAAGGTTTATTTTGTCCGTGGTAATAGAATTAAATTAGTAAATTAATAAATTACACTTCGTGAGAGTTTACCGTGTCACTACCTTAGATATGATGTCGTTCACACCAGGTATCTGAATGTCTAATTGGCAGGTGTATGTCTTTAATATACAGAAATTTGTGTATGACCTTTTTTAAATGTGACCAATAGATTAAAAAGGTGTATTACATATTTGTACCAAAAGTTGACACGAGCATTTATACAGGACAAAGTAGCACGAAAGGAGAGACCAGTTTGAGTAAAGAAAATAAAATACATCAATATGCTTTACATACGCTTTCTGTATATACATGATAAGGAATTTGAAAGCGAATGGCTTATGTAGAGTGAAAAGCATACGATTTTACTAGACGGTCACAAAAGGCTGTACTGGTAGTAAAGAGGATATTGATAATAAATGAATGTATTGTACTTAAAATACTAAAAGAATATCATAAGAAAACATTTGCCTAACACAGGTTAATTTTCAATAATAAAATAATCTTGTGTTTCACCAATAGTTTTCTCTTTATGATAATAAAACGTAATGTTTGTATTTGCGTTTATTTATCGTCGCCACCGGTTAAATAAACGCAAATACAAACATTACGTTTTATTATCATAAAGAGAAAACTATTGGTGAAACACAAGATTATTTTTTTATTGAAAACGTAATGTTTTAAGCGTTTATCGGATTTATAGATCTAAGATAGCCCGAGGCTACTTGTTAATGTGTTATACCAGTTATCAATCGGTGATCATCGGAAAATTTACGATCAATTACGGAAACTACCAACATACAAATTGACTGCTGACCAAAAGTCCTATCGATCTGCATCGACTGGATTTATCTGATAAGCGATATTGTTGGGTATGGAAACAATATTTCTCTACTAATATTTAGCAACACTTATGCATTTAATTTAGTTTTGTACTGGAATTAATTGTGTACACGATCTCCATTGGTCAATATTTACCAAAACGTGTTTTGCTTAGTCAATTTATGTATATATGTTGGAAATCAAGGACCATAAAGCGATTAAGGGTGAGGTAAGCTAGCTGTCAAATCGATTTAAACCCCCAGTATTTTTTTGCTGACTGTTCCAAGGCTGTAATTCGCTATATGATTGTTGTTTCTGTTTGTGTTATGAATGTGTTTTGTATTTCCCTTTCCCCTGTGCAATGCTGTCACTTTATACAGTGTTCATATTGTTTCCTGCCCATTATTTGCCTATTAAGGCCAGTTGTCTTGACTTGTCCTGTGATCTTTTCCATCCATTTATTCCCACCCCCTCCTCCCTTTACAGTCCACTTTGATTCTCCTAGTTATTCCTTGTGGTCTGCTGGGCCCTTCCTTGTGGTCTTCTGGGCCATTTTGTGTGCCTCAGTTCCTTAATATGTGTACCGTTTGACCTCCTTTAGTGCCTTATGTTTTGTGGATTGTTGTTTTTCCGGAGATCTACGTGGGGAGGCACTGTATGTGGCTTTCCCTGTAGTTACGTATTCTCTCTCTTTCATTGGTTGACCACTTTACAGTTAAAACCCGACCTTTCACTGAAAGATACAAATGCAGGTAAAGTGGCGCGTGCTAAACTACTTTGCCTCGCGCTTGTACCCCTTACAGTAGTAGAACACATTTGGGAAATTGAGCCTCCGGAATGTAGCCTAGATATTAAGGCCCCGGGCCAAAAACGTAGGGTAAGGTGGCGCAAAATGCCCATACGAGGTAAAAGGCATACACGTAAAAAATCTGACATCGTTAGATTTACCGTGCCGCGCGATATTCTTTTTACCGCGATAAATTTAAACATGTGTCTTCAAATTTAAGTTTTTAATTCTCAATTTTGTAATTTTACACTATTTTGTGTAAACGCTGATTAGTTAATATTTTAGTAATGCCTCGTACCACTTGTATTATCGATTTTTGCCATTCGTGTGCTTACATGATCGCGAAATTGTACTACATTTTACCAGAATTTATTTATAAATATATAATGTTTAGAGGTTATTGCTCCTTATCAAAATGCGTTTTGTCCCATACATGGGGCAACAAGGCAATTCTCAACAAAATTATGTTCAATTTATTGAGCGTTATCTCGTTTGGTATCTCGCGTTAACTATGTTATAAATGTGTAGGTCTCGTGCAAACTTGCACGCATATCCAGTTATGTCTTAATCGAACTAATGGTTATTATTGTATCGTAAAATATTGCTTAATATGGGCGCTTTGCCCCACCTTGCATTACTACACGTGTATTTGTCACGGAGATGTTTGTTATCGACCCAGTACTGGTTGACATGTCGATATTTAGTATAAATGTATAAAGTATATATACAACTGCGACAGGACGTCGTCAGTAATTAAAAGTATAGTGACAGTCTCTGGGGATTTGTAGAACAATCACAATTATATAGATATTGGTTCCTCTAGACGAGGGGTATAAACCAGTTAAGTCCGAATTTGTGCCGGACCAATACTTATTCTTCCAGCAAGGCATGGTCAGCGATATATTTCGTTTAGGGACAGCCCCCTTTATAATTGATATGGTAGATATGAGGGATTGTCAGTGGATGAAAGATAATGTCCAATCTGTGGTCATATTGAAACTGACTACCATGCATTATTATTATTATTTGTCCAGCATCTTGTGAGCAATTATTTATCCCAGCAATAGTTTCTAATAATGTGTTTGTTGATATAACGGGGTCTATTCCGTCGATATATGTGTAGAACAATGTTTTAGTATGATGATCCAAGTACACGATACGAAAATACGAATGTACTGGATTTGAGCTGCAGCCCTTTTTATAAGAAGTCAAACCACGTGTAAAGAAGAATAACAAGGAATACAATAAAATGATTTGCCAGAAGGCATATTAAGATGTTTTTGAAGTAAGTTAAGATTTATCATAAAGATGGTTATCTGGCAAGATACTATTCAGAATCTAATATTACAATTTAAAAATTGTCATATTAAATTAAATGTTGCCCCTAAGGTGCGAAATTCGAACTTTCGAAATGACACTTTTATAATTCAACAGAATAATCGACATGTGACAAATGTACACATTTAAAGGAGAAAATAAGACTGAGAATTTATAAATAATATATTAATATTAAATATGATTTTTCAAAACTTAGTAAAACACTGACTGCAAAACTTGCATTATAACACTATGACACTGTTTTCCAACTTAGATATGATACGAACCTGTGCCCAACATTTTAGATACAAGATACAAAATATACAAATTTTTATTTTAGGTCGGCATTGGTACAAACAATTTATAACATTAGCTATGAACAGCTATTGACCGACCAGAAGGTGGCTTATATTTAACTTGTAAATACACTGTAACGAATTTGTAATTTGTCAATAATGCTAATAAAAAAATGCAAATTCTGCCATAAATGATATTTTGTCCTTTCGAAATGATGAAAACTTTTCCATTATGTCATCATTATGTACTTATATGTTTTATAATTCTAATACGATGTCTAATAAGGAAATATGTATCAGGCATTACAGTCTCTGTACCAAACAGTCTCCTCATGTATAAGACTGAATGGACTATATACGGAGTGGTTTGAAGTTAACTGTGGTCTACGTCAAGGTTGTTCTCGGTCACCTTTGCTTTTCAATATATACATTAACGATCTAGCTATTAAAGTAAAAGCTATCGGTAAAGGTGTAGATTTAGATAATGAAAATGTATGTATTTTGTTGTATGCTGATGATATTGTACTTATTGCAGAAATGAAAATGACCTACAATATATGCTCAATGTATTGTCTGAATGGTGAACTGCAAACTCAATGTTTGTTAATACTCAAAAAAGTAATATTGTTCATTTCCGCCCGCAGTCTATTGGTAGATCTGCATATATGTTGTCATGTGGAGAACAGCAATTAAAAATAGTGAGTCAGTATACTTACCTCGGTATTTTACTTGATGAATATTTAGATTTTAATAAGACAGCCAAGTGCGTAGCGCAAAGTGCAAACAGAGCTCTTGGATTACTATTTGCTAAGTGTAAATCATTTGGGTCTTTGCCATATAATGTTTTTGTTAAACTATATGATTCATGTGTTTGGCCCGTTATTGCTTACAGTGCTTCTATATGGGGCAATAAATCGTACTCATGTATCAGTGCTGTGCAAAACAGGGCAATGGGCTATTATTTGGGCGTTGGTAAGTACACACCCAACACAGCCCTATATGGCGAGATGGCGTGGCACCCGCCGCACATTAAACAAATGAAGTCTGTTTGTCAACAATGGTATAGATTCAATAAAATGGATAATTCAAGAATTAATTATAAGATTTTTACATATTGTTTGTCTGAAAGTGGCAGTAGGTGTAAAAACTGGCAATTTGATTTTATCCAAAATATGAATAAACTAGGTTTAGATCAAACAACTGGATTAGGTGAGAGTATTTCATCCAAATGTTTCTGTGATAAAGTTGTAAATTTGTGCATGTCTATCTTTAGAAAGAATGGAAAATCCAAGTAAATAGTGATACCGGAATAAGTGGCAGAGGCTGTAACAAGTTAAGAACGTATAGATTGTTTAACACAATTTTGAATTGGAAAGGTATTTGTCAATGTTTTTTCCAGTTAGGCATAGAATAGCTCTAGCCAAATTCAGATGTGGGGTTGCACCAATAAAAATTGAAACTGGACGTTACGAAAATATTGCTGTTAATAATAGACTGTGTCAAATTTGTAATACAAATAGCATAGAGACTGAATTACATGTACTGTTACACTGTCCTGCTTATAATAGTATCAGATATGAATTGTTTAATGCATGCTACGAAAATAATGTCACTTTTAAAAATCTCACAACAAATCTCCAACAATGATATTGTTAAATTTTCCGCCAAAACCTGCTTTATGATTTTACAATTGAGGGAAAGTATTTTATATAGATAATGTATTATTACCTTGTATTATATTACTGACAACTTTTTACAAAACTGATAGATAGTCATTCTTATGTTTTTATGTAAATGTTTCCTTTTAAGTCACACGATTATAGTTCAAAATTAAATATTTATGTTAATATTTTGGCTACTCGATAGTCTTATAATATATCGTATAAAGTTTGTATAATTTTATGTATGAGGTGTATGCTTATATAGTCTCTTATAATTCTTATTTGAATGGCTTTGTGCAATGTTTTATGTTTGTTTTTATAGTCGTTACTATATGTATATCTATGTTTTGTACAAAGATGAGACTTGAATAAATAAATATACGAATTAACATTTTTACAAAAGGTAATACGTTCATTTCGTAGGTGATAACTGCGTTTTGGGCTAAACAGTTATTATTGTGATTTTAAACTATTTAAAATGTTCACATGTAGGATATTTAAACAAAATACATGTATATACAAGTTTACACTCACGCATCATACATGTATTTAAATTTGATATAGTTTTCTTAATTCTGTACTAAATGTTATGAAAATTCAGATTTCTGATCATATAGCATTATTTCTTTTAAAACCATTCGCAAACAATTATTCGATGTTCGATAATGTGCAGTCAACGAATGATCGAATTTCGGTATGTTTGAATTGCTGCTTTTACTGCCTGTCTTTCACATGATTTCTTTTTTCTAATTGTGTTGTTTTGTATTAGAGTCGTTAAAAACATAATGTTTTGAGTGACAAAATGGTCCAAAAGTATAAAATGGGAGGGCTATTTGTCCCCAAAAATGATGAAAAATAGTACGTCCTTTCATAAATGTGGCTAACATTGCATTTCATGTAGTACTAGAAATAAAATATTTTGTACTCCTAAAGATAATTAATTGAATCTTACAACGGCGTTATCTATGTGAGCTTGTTACACGAGATTTCCAGGTGGATCCAAGTAAAAATTGTAAATTTTAAAAGACCGGAAGTGGAACCGGAAGTGTCCGCCCCTTCGTCTCGACAACAGTTAAGGGGACTCGTGCGATGCTGCAAATAGGCAGAACATTATTAACTATACTCGTTGGTGCCTAGCAAACACTCAGTAACTAATTACATAGAGCACATTTCTTTGTTTTTTAGCATACGAAATTGAACTTGTATTAAAGTTATTATTTATTTTTCTGTAAAATTTTAAACACGTTTATTTCCTGGACCTAATTCAAGCAATTCTTTTTTGTTATCTGTGTGATTTCATTGTGGGTTTTTATGCCCCCACTCTAAAAGGGGGGGGGGCATATTATTTGCCCTTTTCCGCCTGTCTGTCCGTCCGTCCGTCCTTCCGTCACAAAATCTTGTGTCACACATATCCCCAAAAGTATATGAGCCAGAGTCATTAAACCTTACAGGAATTTTCACCAGCATGTGAAGTTGTGCACCTGGGGTTTCATGTTTGGCTGTGCCCAGTAAATGCAAAGTTATGGCCCTTGACTTAGTTAAAATATAGCCTACAAAGTACGCAATCTTGTGTCACTCATATCTCCAAAAGTATATGAGCCAGAGTCATTAAACTTTACAGGAATGTTCACGAGCATGTGAAGTTGTGCACCTGGGGTTTCATGTTTGGCTGTGCCCAGTAAGTGCAAAGTTATGGCCCTTGACTTAGTTAAAATATAGCCTACAGAGTATGCAATCTTGTGTCGCGCATATCTCCAAAATAATTTGAGTCAGAGTCATAAGACTTTACAGAAATGTTCACCAACCTGTATGTTGTGCACCTGGGGTTTCATGTTTGGCTGAGCCCATTAAGTGCAAAGTTATGGTCCCTGACTTATCACCATAATCAGTACAGTTGTCACTTGGTAATTTGGATACCCATTCACAAACTATGAGCAGAATAATAGCATTTGCTTTTGTGACAAAGGCTGCAAGTGGGGGCATCTGTGACCTATGGACACATTTCTAGTTTTCTACTGCAAAATTTCCAACCCCTCATTCGTCTTTTCGAAATCAAGTAACTTGTGACCCAAAATGATGCGTTAGAACTTTAGGTGAGTGTATTTTTACAGTGTAATTTGAAATTAAAATTGTATGGGCTATTTCGTAACGAAATATTATTATTTTCGTAGGTAGAAATAGTAACTTTTCTGTCACAAAATTTATTTTCTTTATCATAATAATATCTTGGTGCGTCTTTCACATAATTTCCTCTCTGCAAAGTTAAACCTTCAAGATATTCTAAAGATAGAGCTAAGACGCAGCCATCTTGGATTGGAGCAGCCAGTGTGGAAGCCTCTGTTTCAAATCATACCCAGCATACAACTGATGCCACATACAGCCGGACCTCGTTTATTGGACAACATTCTAACCGAATGCTTGGTATCATCCGAAATAAATATCAGGTCCCAATCTTCTTAGGCACGTCGAAGTGAAATAGGCTACAAACCATGTATTATTCGAAATAAAATTGCGGACCCAGTGAATTCGAATGAACGAGGTCCGACTGTACTAATAAAAATACTAAGCAGGCAATTTGAATTATTGCGCAATCAACGTCGTTTTCATGTTTTACAAGCGAGGTTTACAACATACTCATCAATGTACAAAGATGTAATATATTGTATTACCCGATCTATTGTACTTGATGGTACATTAAAGTGCATATTATAATACTTTGGTCTGTATAAATTAAACTGATCCGCAAAAATGTCCCTGTAACGCATACTACATGTGACTATGGTGGCTGGTAGTAACCATGTCATTTCATTATTTCGCCCACGATTTTTGTGTTTTGTCGTATTTCGCCGTGTCGAAGTTTCATAAGCTAGAACTGGAATTGTTCGTAAATGAATTTTCTTTTAATCTGTTTGTTTATTTGTTTCATCGGGTTTAACGCCTTTTCTCAACGATATTTCAGTTATATACGGCGGCCGGTTCACCTAACCAGTTTTTCCTGGACTGAAATCTAACCAGTACTAACTTACCCTTCCACAAGGAGCCGGCAACTTCTCCACATGAGGAGGAAAATCGACATTTTTGTCAACTTTTCATGGAAGGGTATGACCTGCCGCGACCGGGAATCGAACCCGGATCGCCGGGTTACAAGTCCAGCGCACTAACCACTGGACTTCGGCCGCGGCTGTTTTAATCTGTGGAATACAATATTCAATTATCTCGCAAAACGCTTATAATCGAGCAGCTGAATGCGCTTTTTACAGTTATTTTCAAGTCTACATGACTAAATTAAACAGACGATACCATTTTTATTCCGCATAGATATCGCTTTGTATCGTTTTGATAGTAAATATAGACATTCAGGTTCGTTAAGACGATAACATATCACAGAGAAACATCGAAATTACGAATTATTGGTCAGAAAATTAACACCACTACACATCTGCTTGGAATGCTTTACTCTGTCGCAAACGCATCACTCGGCGGATAAACATCAGCCTATACACCATGCAGACGAAAGGGCAACACTTTAAGGCGACGCTATCGCCGCGGCTGAACAAGGCGAGTCGTTTATAATCTCGAGGCATAACGAAACACCGAAAAGGCGACAAGTTTAAGGCGCAGTTCGCTTGTGGCTAGTCAATAGACTTATGTCGCTCTGTCGCGTTGTTCACACCGAAAATGTCGCACTAAATCGATATTTTTTTTGTAGAACGCAACGACAAAAGAGGTGGCAGAAATTAGCTACCATATTTATGTTGTTTTTTTCGATTGACTAGCGTCTGTACAAATAGTATTTGAGCTTTCAGTATCGCTATAGGGTTAAAATTGCAGCGATATTTCGATTAAATATTACTTTGAGAAAATGTTACGTAGACATATAACGTGTATATTTGTGTTTGTGTTACTGTACCTCACAGTATCCCGGTGCCATGGAGGTAAAACTAGAAGGAATGCACGTAAGTTTTGTTTCCGTCGACATTACACAAATATATTATACTAAAACATGTTCAAATATGTGATAGCGTATGATTCAACGCTAAATAATTTGCAAGTATTGTTTTCCGTCATTTCTTATTGCAACTGATCTCCTATTTTGTATTTTATTTCCTGCAGCGAAATCTATAAATTTTGTCTCAATTATATACTACATATATTTATTAATATACTCGGCACGTACGCAATACAGCGCAACAGTACATACTGGTACAACCGATCGGGTCATGTTTTGAAGGAGGACGTTAAGACTTTTTTGACGATTTGCTTCAAATGCTATCATATTTGTAGGTTTACGTATTTACTAATTCATGGACTTAGAACTGAAAGTACCCATTGAGAGTCCACTGAAAACAATAATAATTAGGTCTTGCAATAACACCTTCTTTCCCTTATGAAATGCTACCACGTCCAACTTTCTGGTTCATTGCAAGATACCCTATATCTGATTGATAACATTTTTTCACTTTATTATTTTGTTACAATAACATAAATGCCCGTATTTCAATTCTACATTCATTTGTCAAAACATAGTTTCGACCGTAGATTGGTGGTTTATGATAACATTCATGTACTACTCTCTATACCCGTTTAATGCGCAATATATATATACATGCAGGTGTAAGTTTCAAGTGGAATAATTTAATGCGCAAACAATTACATGATGTCGTTACTATTAAAGTTAAGGTATTTGTAATAGCTATCTGAATAACAAATAAGAAGTTATGTTTCAAATTCAAGTATCTATTTCAGAAACATAATATGCCTTATAACAATTGGTGGCAAAAACATGCATTATGTTGCACGCAACGATCAAAGATTTGCAATCTCATTGCTTAATTTTCAAATAACACCGACAATCTGTTCAGACGATATAATATACCTTTAAGAGATTTTTATTTATTGCGATTTGAAGATATTTTTCTTCTAAAATTCTATAGGAAGTTGGTCGGACCACAGTGTCGCGAAAGTTGGGAATGGATCTTTGTTTTCATTGCGATTCGAGCACGATGTTATCTAACGTTACATGTATATGTTTGTTTGTACCGCAGGGTTAAAGGGAACTACCCATATTTATTGTCCTTGTGGTGATGGTGACTGGATGGTCTAGGTCGCATTAGAAATAAACATGTCCGATTAGCATGCATGTAATTCTCACTATTAAACCTGGATAAAAAGAGATATCAAACGGAAACTTAAACCTGGGAACAATATACATGTATATTCATGTATATATTAGTCCAAGCTTAAACGTTGAAACTATATTAAACATACCGGATACAAAATCTATGTGACTGCTTGTCATAATTTTAGTTTTTTTCAAATTGCCAGCTTTCTGGTCAGTAGTGATTGCTAAATGCAGTAACAGACAGATTGTGAATGTTATTATAATCACGAAAATATATACCAGGGTTAGGGTTATCACTGATGCACAAGATATACCGACTTGTATAGTCTGCACAAAATAACTAATGGAAAAAATACTGGTAATATGATACTAGTACTACAACGTTAATCACCTTTTGTCAAATCCGACTTAAATTCTAGCATGTTTCATGTCTTTGAAGAGAATGTTTCACTGAGAAGTTACGAAGAAATATATTCGTTTCAATTAATTTCAGACGACGATAAGGATGCTAAAGTCCTCGTCTTGGGTGCAGGTATGTCTGGAATAAGTGCTGCAACAACCCTGCTGGAGGCTGGCTACAAGAATATACACGTTCTGGAAGCAACTGATAGAATTGGTGGCCGTGTTAAGCAGACAAAACTAGGGGATTACACTGTGGAATTAGGGGCAATGTGGGTTTATGGAAAAGGTAAAAATCCTGTATATCATTTGGCCGACAAATTTAACATATCTACAACAGAGAGTTACAGTGATTCTTGGACTGTTCGAGATAGCGATGGACAAAATGTCACAGAAATGGCGGACGCGTTCTATGCGGAGTTCGAAGAAATTTTGAGCGAAATCAGCAAATTCGCCAAAACATCTCCAAAAGACTTTAATTTGGCAGGTGCTTTGAAATATTTTCATTGGACAAACAAGTCGAATATTGCGTTAGCAGTTGAATCCTACATGCTTGATTACGAATTAGGAGTTCCACCAAGCACGCTCTCTGGCAAGTATTTGTATCTTCTTGAAGTATTTGAAGATTTTGAAAGTTTCGACATGCTTATATCAAATGATGAAAACGGCTTCGTCAATTTGATCGAACGTCTGGGAGAACACGTTACTGCAGATGACGAAAACCGAGTGCTGTTTAACACAGTAGTTACTGAAATTGAGTATGGTAATAATTCCGTTTTGGTACGAACACGTGAGGGTCAAACATTTGAAGCCGATTTTGCCATTGTTACAGTCAGTCTTGGTGTCCTCCAACAGCGCCAAGTGGAATTCAAACCTCAGTTGCCGGATTTGAAACGGTTTGCAATCGACACGTTTGGCTTTTGTTCATGCACTTATATCTACTTGCAATTTAACAACGCATTTTGGGATGATACTATGTATGTTGTTCATGCTAACACGTTTAGAGGAAGAAATTATATTGTTTTGAATATGAACTCTCTTTATCCCGGATCAAACATCCTTCAGTTTTCTCTACTAGATTCTGCTGCTGATTGGGCTGAGAGTACAAAGGAGAGTGTGGTTATTGCAGAACTTGTTGACTCTTTGCAGTATATCTATCCTAATGCAATTGTACCCAATCCAATGGATTATGTTATTTCTGGTTGGAACCTTGACCCTTTCACATATGGAGCATGGAGTTACTGGCCACCAAGTTTCACTGAAGAAGATATGCAGAATCTTATGGCTCCAGTCGGTCGCCTACACTTTGCCGGAGAATATGCCCATGAACTACATTACAGTTTTCTACATTCTGCATATATATCAGGTGATCGGGTGGCGAAGAACATCATAGAATGCATTGAAGATCCAACAACTTGCAGCAGTTCAGATGACTGGAAAGAGCATTACCGAGGCAACGTTGTTTGTACTTCCCGTTCAGCTGGCGGAATGATAAGTGTTGGAAGTTTAATAACAACATGTATGTTTGTCGTGGCAAACATTTATGTATTTTATAACTAATATGAACGCATACGATTGCCAATTTAGAAAAGTTCAAAATGTGTATGTTTCACTCTGACTCTGTATATATTGCATCGTAAAATGTCTGTAAATATATAATGTATATTTATATATTATAAATATAGCACACTGATGTTTTCTGTTGTAAATCCTAACTTGTGATATATATATCGAGGTAGATATAGATAATAATAACTGTACTATCGATAAGGGTGAACTACCGTCGATCGAAGTTGTCCAAAATTATAAAAAAAGATATTTATATCGTAAAGTAGTAAGCCCAATATGCAACGTTGAACATAATAAACACGACTGGAAATAAAATGCGGGATATTTTATCTATTCGTCTTGCAGGGGAGATGTCCCAAAAATGGCCGCACCAAAATGTACGCTGGTGATTGGATTTATCCTGTTCTGTTGATTTGGCGACCTGCAATTAAAATTCAAAGACGCACATATTATATTGTAGATCTACGATCCCGCAACAATGACACGAGTATTTACACATAGCGTATTACAGTTAAAGCAAGGCTTCATGGAACCTGCCAATAGTTTAAGAAAATTTATTTCAGCACACATTTCTAAATTACTTTCAAATATGCGGTTTTGCAGCCAATTGTAGAAATCAACAGCTTAGGACGGTTGTGAAACATTCTACTAGGTTCAGATAAAACATTTAATAAATGTCGTTTCATAAAACGTAAATGTTATGCATAAACCGGATAAATACGTGTTTTCTTGAAATGACGTCACTTACAGAAAAGGTTGTAAATCTCACGGCAGTGCTCATTTTATATTTATATTCTTTTGCAATGATATTTCACCAACATGGAACACTTTTTAGGTTCGTGTATATTGTGAAAGTGTTAATTTGCCATTCAAATTGTAAAAAGTGCATATTTTTGAGTCGGCTCAAATATGATCAGATGCGTGAAAGTGGTAAGCTGAAGCGACTTACATGTGGTGTTTTGATACTGTAAAATTGTCGTCTTATGGCGTCATCATTATCTTGTAGCTGATTTAATTCATTGTGTCCTTGTATTCTGATCTCAGCACGAGTGAGAACGTTCACATACGCAAACTCGACTAATCCAATAAACACGAAAGTGAGGCACGTTGCCATGTAAACATCAATCGCCTGTAATAGGAAATAAATGCATTCTATCTAAATTAACAAGGATTACATCAAGTGATTTACATGTTATCTGCTTCGTAAAATACTATTAAAGTACGACATTCACAATGAAATATACTAAAAAAATTATCATCCGGACCAACATTCACGTATTTGATAGCAATTTGATTTGTGTGAATGAATATTAATAATTTGTTTTCAAAATAATCAATTTTAATATCTAAACTAATATATACTGCAGACATTTTTTATGCTTTAAGTACTATGTCAATCTGGTAACTTAACGACGGTTTTAATATAGGCGACTGGATATTTATTTAGAATAACAAAACTATTCAGGTGACTTTATATTTAAGTATTTCAGTTAGTTTATTCAGTCACCTATATTGAACTCGTCATAGCCCTTAAAGCGTGACAACATGCCAAAGCCCCATTCTCACTGTCCCGCATTGGCGCCCCGGTACGTCCCGTATGATGGTTCGGGAGAAACCTTGTTAACCGGGAAGACAACCGTGGTGGCACCATAGAAGTTCGGGATAATCCGCAATGAACCCTGTTGTTCTGGCTCGATCTGGCAGACCGTCCCGGATGTTTTAAAATATTTCATACAACCGGGAGACACCCGGAGAAATATCCAGAACCGGCGTGATCCGGGCATGTCCGGCATAATGCAGATATACGCCGGTGCAGGGCCGGATCTCTACCGTGATAGTCCGTGGTAATCTGGGGGTGGTCCCATTTTTTATACTTTCCGGTTTCCAACGGGGGCCACCGGGGTACCACTGGGGCTCCACCGGCGCTATACCAGTCAGGATCGGCGGCCACCGGGACACGACCTGGGTTACACCGGGTTATACCGGTATTGACCGGGAAACACGCCGGCGCGACACCGTAACTGAACCGTGCCAAACCGGGAACTAACCGGGGTAATCCGGGATCAAACGGGGACATCCGGCTTCTAAACCAGGGCACTCCGGGACATCGACGGGAATGTGAGAATGCAATTGATTTTTCGGCAAAAATGTCCCGAATCAACCAGAACCGGGACAGTGAAAATGGGGCTTAAGAATGAAATGAACTTGAAATTAGAATTATTTGAATTGGGGCATGTAGGGATGGACAGACTGTTTGCATTGCAATACATTCATATAATGTATTGTATATACTATATACTATAAATCAAAGTTCAGGTGTAACATGAACTGTCAAAAATCAAATCATCAAAAAATATCAAAAAGGGATGACACGTTTTCACGAGGCTATATAGTAACTAGTCATGCTCACCTTTAAATAAGAAACACGTGGTAGATTAGCACGGACACCCGAGCTCTGTGTTGTCATGGTGAGTACAGTTAGCAGTCCGAGCGATATTCTAGCAGGTGTGGCGGTACAATCGAGCCAGAAGTTAACCCAGGATAGAATCACAATCAGTGCACTGGGTACAAAGATTTGTATGATATGATAAGCATATTTCCTCTCCAGTATAAAAGTCACTCCAATGCACGGATACATAACTTAAATAGATGAAAGAATTACACAGTGGCATATTGTCAAATATAAGTAAACAAGAAGAACTATCTTGACAAAAGATGGTCGGCGCAATTTGAAGGTTAAGGTTTGTTGTGCAACATAAATAATGCCGAGATGTAACGATTGCTGGTCACTCCAGATACAAAATGGATTTCGGTAAATTCACAAAATTTCAATGGATTTCGGTATGGTAACGTACCCTATATCGAAAGGTTAACAAATCCGCGTCAAGGTTACACACGTTGTTCCGTTGAAGAGAAATTGCCTTGGTGGTTAACGTAAGATTTGATTGGTTTACACAACACTGATATGCAAATAGCAGCGGCGAAAAAGTTGATGAATTGCTATTGATCAAACTGGCCACAATCCACTGTAACTAAGAGCTATGTCCTAACTTGAACATCTAGGCTCTCAATTAGTTCAAATCAATTAGATATTCATTCTAAGACTGTATTTCGACTTTAAAACTTGTCAAAGTGGTCGACTAACAGGTAGTTGTAGTAAAGCAAGTGATCGTGGTATATTCACATACGCACCGTTTGAACCTGAGCATGTGCAGCCAACGTTGAACCTGAGCATGTGCAGCCAACGTTGAACCTGAGCATGTGCAGCCAACGTTGAACCCGAGCATGTGCAGCCAACGTTGAACCCGAGCATGTGCAGCCAACGTTGAACCCGAGCATGTGCAGCCAACGTTGAACCCGAGCATGTGCAGCCAACGTTGAACCTGAGCATGTGCAGCCAACGTTGAACCTGAGCATGTGCAGCCAACGTTGAACCTGAGCATGTGCAGCCAACGTTGAACATGAGCATGTGCAGCCAACGTTGAACCTGAGCATATGCAGCCAACGTTGAACCTGAGCATGTGCAGCCAACGTTGAACCTGAGCATGTGCAGCCAACGTTGAACCTGAGCATGTGCAGCCAACGTTGAACCTGAGCATGTGCAGCCAACGTTGAACATGAGCATGTGCAGCCAACGTTGAACCTGAGCATATGCAGCCAACGTTGAACCTAAGCATGTGCAGCCAACGTTGAACCTGAGCATGTGCAGCCAACGTTGAACATGAGCATGTGCAGCCAACGTTGAACCTGAGCATATGCAGCCAACGTTGAACCTGAGCATGTGCAGCCAACGTTGAACCTGAGCATGTGCAGCCAACGTTGAACCTGAGCATGTGCAGCCAACGTTGAATTGCTCTTACAGACGACGCGTCTATTATAACAGAGTGTTTTATGTACGCTGTAAATACTGGACTGGAATGAACCAGTTCGTCTTTCCTAACTTATTGTTTGAATGGAGACATACGTATTTATGTTTTCGATACACGTCCTTACGGACAGTAGCTAGAATGTAAACACCTGAGGAAGTATTTATCTCTTTGAAGTAAGGATATAAATGCAATTTCTGTGATTGCCCGAAATTTTAAAAATGAAATTAATTTGCAATATACTTTACGGAAATATACACACTCATAAAAAATAATGTATCAAATACGTTTGGAGTCTCCAGAGATGTGATCTTATTAATGTTTACGACACTCACTCGATTAAAATCAATAAAATCAATTAATAAAAATATCCTGCGGGTAACTATATCGGTTTCATTTCTTCCGTTGCAAAAAATTAATACATTGTAGACTGTAGATTGTAGATGTAATCGATTTTACAGACTCTGCCTTTTTTCTGACTGCGGTCGGTTTTAATTGACGGAAAGTATAATTGCGATGGTATTGATGAAACGCAAATAGCAGTAAATCGCAAATGAACTAGCAAATGATAGCGATCTGTGATTGTACGACATCGCATCGCTATTATTTGATGAACCCCCTTACTTCGTATCTGTTTTCCAGTCCTAATATATGGTTATTCCACATTGTAACTCAGAAATAGAATGCAATGTATTTTGATCAAACAAACAATCTTATTACATATCAATGGGTACGTTTATTAACCCTAGAATGTTTTCTGTATCCGTAGTAATTTGTGACTTTAATCCCAGGAATGCACATATACACATGCACACAAATATATTGCAATCGTTAAATATCAACTTTGAAACAATTACCAGTATAATAAAATGTGAACATAAATAACAGCGTTGTCTTCTTATTCAGTTTTAAGCGCACTTTTGAAAGATAGGTCATAATTCAGTGTTTAATATTTACTTCCGGTATATGCCTTGTCACAACCATAGTGTTTGACATCTGAGAGAGTAAACTGAGGAAACTCGATACTTTTCGCAGTGGTTACAGCATTCCCACTCCATACCAACTTCATAGTTTCTGTACTATGTCCATCTGTAAACAGAAAACTTGTGAAGGTTAATCGCAGCTGCCTCAAACAGGACACTGTATTTGGGAATTTGCTACAGTTCTATTAATGTCGTCCTAATACATCCAACTTTTCCACTCCATATGAATGTTCAGTAAAACTTCACCAAAATACCACCTCAATAATAAGACCACCTCGAAATTAAGACCACAACTTTCAAGTCCAATTTCACTTTTTTACTCTTAATTCAACCTTAATATTAAGACTACCTCAATAAGAAGACCAGTTTTCAAGAGTCCCAACGGTGGTCTTATTATTGAGGTTTTACTGTACATTGTATATGCTTTTGAAATCCCAACCTCCAGTTATAAGACAATTAAAACATGCATTCTAAGGTATCATTTAAAAAGTTCCATCATTACTTACAGCTCTCCACATCAAAGTGACAAGTTTGTACATCAAATGGATATTTCTGTAAATGCATCATGCACCCGAAAGTTCCAGTCACTCTACAAAAAGACATATTTATGACTTAATAATGAAAACAAGTATAAGCAACACATCACGATAATTAACAATGTTTTGTGTATAACAGACATAGATAGATATATTTATTGCAAAAGGCAATATTGCCCATGAGCGTATATGCAAATATTAACATAGTTATAAATAAATACTTTCGATCAATGTACAAATGAGAATATTACTAAAGCATATACATTACTCAACACACAAAAGTTAAGAGAGTGTAATCAAGTTTGGTTAGATTTGCAATACGGAGAGAAGTGTTGTTTCTTGTTTTTGTCTCCTTTGTCTTAGTTACATTGAGGATACAAATATAAACAGAGTAAGTACATGTATGACTTCAAAACATATAATTAAACAGGTAATGCGTCTTTTGTTCATACTTTTGTATATAAAACTTGATAAGTTTTGTAATATTCATTTGTTACCCGTGACGTAAAAAGTTCGGATAATTTGAGGATATTTCTATAACAGATAGTTACATTCAGTATGGGTGATATCTTTTGACCAGGACTGAACTTGCTGGATACGTGTGTGTTCAAAGTTTACGTACTAGTTAAGTATACGAACTGTTTATTACATTTATTGATACATTTTATGATTGTTCATAGTTGATGTTTGTTGTCTATTACTTTTATATCTGCCATAACAATGGGTTGCAATTTTTAAAATTATAATATCAGACCGAGTATAACCACATCTTAACCAAAATCATGTTTAATATCGTCTGAGAAACTAACGCATTTGAATGTGGTATTCGGAAAGGATCGATACTCATGTCCATCCATGGGGGTCAACTTATGACCGAATATAATATGCTGTTCGACACTGTCAAAACACACTGTATCGCATTTGAAAAAAATATACGAGTATTGTTAATCACTACACCTTACGGTTCAAGGTACTCGGTGTTAACAATGACTTTTGTGTAACACTCTCCACGACGACAACATTACATTCAACCATTTATTCTGCGGATGACACACTGACTCCTGTATTGTGGGGTGGCAATCCATTCGTCTATCAGTGTCTGCACTAACTGTTGTTTATGACGTGACGTCCGTAGTACACTCGCCACAAAAAAGCTGGTGCCATAAATGCTGAATGGGGCTCGGGTCTGGCGAAAACTCTGGCCAGGGTAGAACTTGAACGTTATTTGAACCAGGAACTCATACGTTGTACTGAATAACTGTGACATGGCGTTGTCCAGCTGAAACGACTTGACGTCAATGTGATTTCGAAAGAAGGGCATGACGCACGGATCCAAGATTTCGGCATATCCAGTATATATATACAAAACCTGGACTCATGAGTGAAAAGAATACCTTTTCATAGATCTTGCGACGATGCCGACGACACCACAACTCACGGTTACATCGCCTGTCTGGTTTCAATACGTTACCCCTAGATGGGCTGCAATTCCGAGGAGAGGTGGATCGATTAATGTGTTGCTTGTTATATCCTCTTGTTTCCCTTCTTTCCGGGGCAGTCAGTGTTACTGTTTGAGATGTCACTCCAGGCGTCCTGGACGAGGAAGTTCAGCATCAGAGCCGGCTTACAAACTACATGATAGTGGAGTGGAAACAATGCATACTACTTGCAACAGCGTTACATGCCATCCACCTCTTACCATAACGACGGCCTCATGGCGTTAGGTGCCATTTACACTTTCCATAATGTGAATAAAGTCGAAGTCTTTTGTTGGCGTTGTGTGTAATGCTATCATGTGTACATTGATATGGTATATGAACATAAGTGGCAGCAACTTAACGATTTACACGGTACCCACACTTTAAGTGAGGGCCACTAGATCGACTTCTGCGATTATTTACTCAACATAAACTTTACATGGACAAACGAAAACAAGTGAGGGTAAATGTTTGTAGGTCGTTCTAATAAAGAATGTAATCAGAGTCGTTGTTATTGCTATCTGTCGTATTATGTTGCTCAAGACATGGTGGAATATTAATGAACACATACCTTGCGCTGTACTGCACCCTACCATCAGGGTATACATGTATTAACTTATTTGGTACCATGACTTCATGATAATCTGACGACTTTTCACTCAGTATGTAGACATCCGGCATCCAAACATTGTCAAACAAAGAAGTATCCAGCACTAGTCGAGTAAGGTTTAATGTATCGACGTACGCCAACCGCTTGTCAACCCATCGTTCACGTAGAAAAATGCTCATCGAGTAATCCTGTACAAATGATAAAAACATTAAATATGTAGGTGTGGAGGCATAGTGGTCACGTAGTAGAGCGTCTAACTCCTGATCCAAAGGTTGTGAGCTCGATTTCTGCCTTTGGACTGGTTGAACGACGTACTTCACAATCCCTGCACTAGGCGCGAGTAGATCTAATGGTTAGTAACACAGGATGAGCTTAGGAAGCGTGATTAAGATAAATCGTAAACATATTTCCCAATCGATGTAAGATAAATAAGTTTTAACTACACAGTATGTAGGTCATAGTAATATTAACTTTTTCCACAACTTCGAACACAAAATTAATGTTTCATGTTCGAGCTTTGTATCCTAAGAAATAGTTTTGTTCACCTCAAATAATGTTTTCTATAACATTGAAAGCAAGATGGCATATCGTATTATATGCTAACATAGTACAGGGTATATTAACTGTGAAAAGCTTACGTTTTCAACTTCATCGAGCAAAATAATTATCCATACAAAGGTCGGTTCAATGCTATATTCTGGTTCAGAATTAATACCAAGTGAATAACACAAAAACCCAAATCAAACCGCTGCAATTGCAAAACTACGAAAGAGCTGCACCAAGGTCGAGTTATTGCCTTAAAATGTCTTCAAGTGAAGAAGATAGTTTTGCATTATTGCCAAATAAAATCAGTTATTGTTGTATTTTTGAAAAAAAAACACCCGTCAATTAAAGAGACTGATAGGTCACATTGTGCTGACGTCACTGAAAATCTTAATTCCATACAAATAAATCTCCATAGCACGGACCATGAGACTTTAATAGCAAGCTGCACCATGTTCAAACAGAAATACGTTTTCCATTAAGCAATGCGCGTGCGTGACTAAGGTAACGTTATTGTGATATTCGTGCGGGAAGCATTATTAGACAAAGGGCTACTGGACCTCAATTTAGAGTTGTCATTCTTGCTACGCTCCTTCATATCAATCTTATAAAATTACAAGATCTTGTAAAACTACTTGATGGAAGGAAATATTTCTGATCAATACTTGGAGGTATTTTCTTCTCAATTTACTTTACTAAGCACCAAACTTGCTTTATTTAAAGAATTTAGACAGATATAAACGGTAGCTATATAAACTGTGTGCATGTATTTGATGGTTATAAATCAGTTCTTAAAATTCACCAATCTCTATCTGTAAAATTTGAATGACGTTATAGTTCTGAAAAAACACATGAAACAAACGCTGTCGGTTAGTTGTTGTTGTTGTGCTGTTTGTTCGTTGTATCTTCAGACACTCGATCTATGAACAGACGTGCGACGTTCTTTTAGACGTCGACACAGAAGTTTGTGGGAGTATAGAAAGAACGACAACTCTGAATAGAGATAGGACTACTGTTCGATAGATGCAATTTACGAAACAGAACTTAATATGTTAATTTGTCCAGATATATATTTACAATTAGGGATGGTTTAGGGGGAATGAAAATACTCCATTAGAATATAATCTGCTCTGTTTAAACATTCATATATTGGAATGTTATGACATAAATACGTTATTTCAAACGCCATTCTTAAAAAAACACCGGGTATGGACTGCTGACTTAGGTTTTAAATATTTAAGTTTCTAAATTTGATTTTTATCGCCTTCAAAACTTTAGTACTACCGTCACACAGTGGTAAATAGAACATAACGCAAACTATTGGTAAATGTGAGAATCAACATAGAATCATGACTTCATCTCAGAACATATATCTTTCTCGTCTCCAATAATTAATGCATTATCCTTTTAAGCACTTAGCACTTAAAATGTACTACATGTTGTTATTTTTTTTAGTGTATAATTAATATTTTATATACAAAAAAAACCTAATAAATCAAGAAAGTTATAACTTGTTCTATCTTAACTTAGAGATAGTGTTATCGCTTTAGTATGGTGGCATATTTCTGCCACCAGCTAACTTCATAAGTAACTAGAAAATTATGTGGTCATCACTTTATAGAAACTAGATTACTACTTAATTAAATAGAAAAAAATATGTGGTTAACTAGATAATTTAGTATCGTGATAAATTTTCAAACAGATAAATATCTTAACATGAAAAATTGTCTGATAGTTCCCACAACTACCACCACTTACCCATCAATCTATTTTAATAAGTGTTAAGCAGTTAACGCGATAAATATCCAGTTAACTGCATAATGTTTAGTTAATTAAGTGGTTAACGAGTTAATAATCTAGTTAAATACATACTTTTCTAGTTAATTATCACGTTAACTAGATATCTAGATACTGAACTCGTTAACCACTTAATCAAATAGAACAGTATGTAGTTAACTTGATACTTAACTCGTTAACTACTTAATTAACTAGCAAACTATGTATTTAACTATATATTTATAGCGATAGTTACTTAAGACTTATCTAAAATAGATTGTCCGTTCTGAAAACCTAGGGGGTTTCGTGGGTAAGTGATGGCAGTTGTGAGCACTATCAGACAATGTTGCGTGTTACGATATTTATATGGTATGAAAATTTATCACGATACTTTTGGCAGAACTATGCCACCATACCATAGTATGCAATCAGTGCGCCAAATATAGTTCCGTCAGTCAGAATGTGTTATCTAGGCCCGTGTTGTCTGATATCCGTTGTTTGCGTCCATCGACAAGGAGTTAATCGAGAGCATCCATTATAATTGAAAATATCTATTCAGACTTACCATGTCGGCTTCATTTACGTGAAACATTGATTGTACAAACATTTCAACTTCAACGAGAACTTGTCTATCAAATCCGGCTGAAAATAAGAATGACAAATGAGGGAAAACAAAAATATTGAATGTAGTTATTGACATTATGATGTAGACAATACGCAGATGTTTACGTGCACATTCCTTTAACCGGGTAAAGCAACGCAAACTGATTAATTTAAAAGAAAGTAATGGTGGTCCAAGAGTAAAGCGCCGTGCAACTGATCCGAATGTTGTTGGCCCGAAACCCTCTATTCGCGAAATTCTTCCCCTGTCTTCAAACTCTTTCCCTTATTACTAAACCTCCGTTAGGATATAATTGACAACAACGTGAAACAATTCGTGTTTTGATATGAGCCGTGGGAACCGCCGATCGACTGCATAATTTTATTTATCACATAACTTGCACTCAAGGAGTGGCATAAAGCAGTGACATAACTATCATATGTAACTAGTTACATAAATAGCCGAATCACAGCACGTGTGTAAAAAGTAGTCCCTATCAAAATTAGCAACAAGGCACTTATAAAACTTACAATATCAAATAAGCACGAATGTAAGATTCTATTTATTACATAACACCATAAATAGATTGTTTTCAATCTTTAAATAGACAGATCGGTGACCGAAGTGTCACTGTGTATATGAGGACGAAGAAAGATCTGTCTATTTAAAGATTAAAAACAATATATTTATGGTGTTATGTGATAAATAGAATCTTACATTCGTACTTATTTGATATTGTTTTTTTATAACTCGTCGACTGAAACGAATATGACGCGAGGGTGAGCCTCGCGTCATATTCGTTTCAGTCGACTCGTTTCATAAAAACAATAACAAATAAGCACTCATGTAAGATCCTCTATTTATATATTATACCAATACAATATTCCAAACAACATAACGAATCACAACCTTAATAGATAATACAAAAATCATCTAGTACAAACTTATACAATAATCAAATATTGATACAACTGTTAACACCTACATACATTTACAAGATAAATGCACATGAAAGTAATACATATCAGTTTTATTGTAAACAATGTTATGTTTTTCAGTTGCAACTGCGTAGAATTCTAAAAAAGAAAAGACATGTAAGTGTCGGTCGTTCCCAGAGCTGAATGGACATTTAGCGCCAAAACTTACTCACACATAAAAAATCTCGTGCGAGTTCATTATAGACACATACCGGAGAATTCTTATCAAGGGAAATAAATTTTCGTCTAATTCATAACTTCAAACGAAGAAAATACACGTATTACGTGCGAGATGAGCTTATTGACCCAAGTAGCAGTCATTGTCCGTGAAAACTATAAGTTGTTATAACACATTTCACAATCGATGCAACATATATATATTTACACCTTAACCGATCAATGACATTAATCTCTTGCTCATACGTACTTTCATTCCAGTTCGGAGGAAGTTTCTTATCATAATTCCTAAATATATCTTCTAGGATAGTAGACCTGTAAAGAAAGTGAAAATAAAAATGTGTCTTTGGAGACGTACATGTATCCAAAACCTTCATTTTATTTCGCTTTAAACAGTTTTAAAATTCTTATTTCTTACGTATTATAGAAATATAGAAACATTGAACATGTCACTTAGGGGCTGCGTACAAATAAAAACATAAGAATATGATAGTGCATTCTCGTTTAGCGAAGATCCGATAGAGTACATTGACGTCAAGTGATCCACTTGCTAGCGGGCATATCCTTTCTGTGCTCGTTTGTGTGCACATATTCACACGATTTCTAAAATTGAGATTGTTTTGTGTAAAATCACAATTCGGAGTCATTTTAGGCTGACACAGCTATTTCCACGCCCCCATTAGTCGTTCATTACTTGTAGCTCACCATGCTTTCCGGCGCAACTGTATTTTGCTACACGAGTCTCAGCGGAGCGTAAGCCAATCAAATCAAAAGTTGAATGACGAAACAAATGTTGGAAATCCGAACTTCGTTTTTAAACTGAACGCTGATTTGTTTATTCTGCACGTTATAAACGCTGGACTTGGAATGATAAAATACGTATTTCATATTTTTCTTAATGTAGACATACGTATATCTATAATTGTGCTACACATACTAACGAACAGTAAATATACTTTTAATTACTGACTAATTCTTGTTGCAGTTTTATGTACTTTATGCATGAAAAAAAAACAATGTCATGTTTTTCAACGTATATTATATAAAATGCATGCGAAATTTGATCAGATTTGTTCATTTATATTAATCAATGTAAGTGACTAAAATGTTTAAAATTGAATGGCAATACTTACGAACGACGTACTTTCTGATGTATGCGGTTGACTAGACTTGAGAACATACTTACTGAAGTACGCGGTTGACAATACTTGAGAACATACTTACTGAAGTATGCAGTTGACAATACTTGAGAACATACTTACTGAAGTATGCAGTTGACAATACTTGAGAACGTACTTACTGAGGTATGCAGTTGACAATACTTGAGAACATACTTACTGAAGTATGCAGTTGACAATACTTGAGAACGTACTTACTGAGGTATGCAGTTGACAATACTTGAGAACATACTTACTGAGGTATGCAGTTGACAATACTTGAGAACATAATTACTGAAGTATGCAGTTGACAATACTTGAGAACGTACTTACTGAGGTATGCAGTTGACAATACTTGAGAACATACTTACTGAGGTATGCAGTTGACAATACTTGAGAACATAATTACTGAAGTATGCAGTTGACAATACTTGAGAACGTACTTACTGAGGTATGCAGTTGACAATACTTGAGAACATACTTACTGAAGTATGCAGTTGACAATACTTGAGAACGTACTTACTGAGGTATGCAGTTGACAATACTTGAGAACATACTTACTGAAGTATGCAGTTGACAATACTTGAGAACGTACTTACTGAGGTATGCAGTTGACAATACTTGAGAACGTACTTACTGAAGTACGCGGTTGACTAGACTTGAAACATACTTACTGAGGTATGCAGTTGACAATACTTGAGAACGTACTTACTGAAGTATGCAGTTGACAATACTTGAGAACGTACTTACTGAGGTATGCAGTTGACAATACTTGAGAACGTACTTACTGAGGTATGCAGTTGACAATACTTGAGAACGTACTTACTGAGGTATGCAGTTGACAATACTTGAGAACGTACTTACTGAGGTATGCAGTTGACAATACTTGAGAACATACTTACTGAAGTATGCAGTTGACAATACTTGAGAACGTACTTACTGAGGTATGCAGTTGACAATACTTGAGAACATACTTACTGAAGTATGCAGTTGACAATACTTGAGAACGTACTTACTGAGGTATGCAGTTGACAATACTTGAGAACGTACTTACTGAAGTATGCAGTTGACTAGACTTGAGAACATACTTACTGAAGTACGCGGTTGACTTACTTGAACACATACTTACTGAAGTATGCAGTTGACTAGACTTGAGAACATACTTACTGAAGTATGCAGTTGACAATATTTGAGAACAAAACATACTCACTGAAGTATGGAGTTGACTAGACTTGAGAACATACTTACTGAAGTATACAGTTGACTAGACTTGAAAACATACTTACTGAAGTATACAGTTGACTAGACTTGAAAACATACTTACTGAAGTATACAGTTGACTAGACTTGAAAACATACTTACTGAAGCATACAGTTGACTAGACTTGAAAACATACTTACTGAAGTATACAGTTGACTAGACTTGAAAACATACTTACTGAAGTATACAGTTGACTAGACTTGAGAACATACTTACTGAAGTATACAGTTGAATAGACTTGAGAACATACTTACTGAAGTATACAGTTGACTAGACTTGAGAACATATTTACTGAAGTATACAGTTGACAAGACTTAATAACATACTTACTGAAGTAAACAGTTGACTAGACTTGAGAACATACTTACTGAAGTATACAGTTGACTAGACTTTAGAACATACTTACTGAAGTATACAGTTGACTAGACTTGAGAACACACTTACTGAAGTATACAGTTGACAATACTTGAGAACATACTTACTGAAGTACGCGGTTGACTTACTTGAACACTTACTTACTGAAGTATGCAGTTGACTAGACTTGAGAACATACTTACTGAAGTATACAGTTGACTAGACTTGACAACATACTTACTGAAATATACAGTTGACTAGACTTGAGAACATACTTACTGAAGTATACAGAGTTGACTAGACTTGAAAACATACTTACTGAAGTATACAGTTGACTAGACTTGAAAACATACTTACTGAAGCATACAGTTGACTAGACTTGAAAACATACTTACTGAAGTATACAGTTGACTAGACTTGAAAACATACTTACTGAAGTATACAGTTGACTAGACTTGAGAACATACTTACTGAAGTATACAGTTGAATAGACTTGAGAACATACTTACTGAAGTATACAGTTGACTAGACTTGAGAACATATTTACTGAAGTATACAGTTGACAAGACTTAATAACATACTTACTGAAGTAAACAGTTGACTAGACTTGAGAACATACTTACTGAAGTATACAGTTGACTAGACTTTAGAACATACTTACTGAAGTATACAGATGACTAGACTTGAGAACATACTTACTGAAGTATACAGTTGACAATACTTGAGAACATACTTACTGAAGTACGCGGTTGACTTACTTGAACACTTACTTACTGAAGTATGCAGTTGACTAGACTTGAGAACATACTTACTGAAGTATACAGTTGACTAGACTTGACAACATACTTACTGAAATATACAGTTGACTAGACTTGAGAACATACTTACTGAAGTATACAGAGTTGACTAGACTTGAAAACATACTTACTGAAGTATACAGTTGACTAGACTTGAAAACATACTTACTGAAGTATACAGTTGACTAGACTTGAGAACATACTTACTGAAGTATACAGTTGACTAGACTTGAGAACATACTTACTGAAGTATGCAGTTGACTAGACTTGAGAACATATTTACTGAAGTATACAGTTGACAAGACTTGAGAATATACTTACTGAAGTACGCTGTTGCAGCATAAAGTTAACATTTTATAAAGGTGATAATGAGTATTCTTACATTGTGACATTGGACGAATTGTCATTGGATGCATACACTATGCATTCATACACAGCCATTATTATTGTTCCCACGGTGATCATATTTACAGCTGCACGAACCTGTGTGAAGACATGAATGAGAATGAACTAACGGCAGTGTTAAAGATGAGTGGAGCTTATGTTTGTTTCATATGACCTCGGCGGATAAATGAAAATTTGCTTGATTTGACTATATAGCTATCTCCAACATATACAACACCACACCCTATTCTATTACGCTGACTGTTTCACCATAGACGATGATGAAATAAATCCATTTCCAGGCATTTTTAATTATGTTCATAAACATAATATGAATGAATATCTGTAAATATCACAGCTGTTTATAAAAGTGTTGGGTTTTAAACTAAAAAGTAATCGAAACAGTTTATTATTCCGTATTTTTATCATACTTAATCATAGAAAACCTTCTAGTTATGATTATTATTCTCGTAATTCATATAAATATTTCTTTTGTTAATGTCTGTATGTGTTGCATTTATTTATCATTTCCCTGACTTACTTGTAAACCTATATGTATATGTACAAAAACCAACAGCAAATCGGAAACATTCCTATTTCAAAAGGTACGGATGTATACATGTAATTGAAGATAAAATAAGGTATTTAGTTACTTACTCAAAATGTCTACGCCATCCTCGTATAAGCTCCAGATTTCATGTCTTTGTGTGCGTCTATTGGCACCGTAGTGAAATAAATTTCAACGCTTCTTAATAAACAATACAATCACTTATATTAGGGAATATCATCGTACCGTCGGAATTGCACTAAGACAATGCCACTGAATCCATGACTTGTGGATTTGTCTGAAATCAATGATTTGTGTAATCGTCAGTTTCCACCCCTGGGGACTCTTAGCCACGATTCTTGCAAATAACACCTTGTTCATAATAGCTTTAATGACAATAGATGTTTGATAAAGTCAACGATGACGTTAACAGTGGTAGTATCATAATGCACAGAATAAATACAATGTACTTTAGCTATCAGAGTTCTATACAGATCGTTGTTTATACATTGTCATTAAACCTTATACATGTAAAATATCGGACTCGACAACTCTTATTTATAATCAATGGTCTTCACTGTAAGTCAATAACTTGATGTCTGTCAGCGTTATACAATTTTATTTGCGCCAAGATCTGAATCACTAAAACAATATTTTCAAAACGTCATTAATAATCTTACTGACCTACAAAGCCTTATTTGCTATTATTATTGACTCATTTTTCTGTGATATTTGATTGGTAGACTAATTATGCGCTTCAGTAACGGATACCCAAACTGATATCGTCGCTAAGTCGCTAATAAGCGCGGTTAAATATTATTATGCCTTTAGATGTTGGCCTTACTATATCTGTGGCTACTATTTTTACTAGTTTTACAGACGCTTTCAATACACGTACATGTATACGTGATAAGGACATTGAAATCGTCTGGCTGATACGGTTCTTCTATACGGTCTCAAGGCCAATGTCACATTGCACTTGCTTCCTCTAACTGGGGACACAAGGGGACATCCACCACATATCCATGTATTGCATTTACAGAGCGAAAAGAACAGTAACCTTAAGACCTAATCAGTGGAAGTAATATTTTATCAGTGTGTTTATTTAAATTATTGATGTGGACTACGTGTCACACGATATGATGGTCAAATGTTGTTATGACTACTGTTAGTTTGGTTTACTTTATTCTATCAACATTAATTACACATGTGCCGATACGCTTGTAAACGACTAAAATTTAAGGTACATTAATTTTTCGAAGTTGTTATCTTAATATGACCTGTTTTGATATCAAATTTAGTGGACTAATTAGGTAATGCTACATGCAATTGATTGTTGAAAACGCATTTAATAATTGAAATATAAGCAGTTAGAAAACTTTAAAAGCACACAGTGCCTTTACATGTTTGCTTGTCGTACAGTGTATTTATTGTACAGTATCTGCCTACATCGAACACGCATGCGCTAGAATTCTAGACTCTCCTGCAACAAGATGTGTATTTGACATGTGTGACTTTTTCTTCCAATTGGCTATCAATGTTGTTTTTTCAATACAAAGGGCTAACAACCTTTCATATTTATTTTAGCAGAACATTGCAAGATTTGCGTCCCTTCATTTGCAATTGCAAATACATTTATTTGGTATATCTACGAAGCTCATACAGTCAACAAGGCTACACTATTTATGGCGACTTTGATGGTGTTCAACAAAGTTGTATTGCACATTTGCATTGAGCATCGGTCACAATGAAACACACGATAAATTTGTCGTACAAAATATATATTTTTCTGACGAGATTAAATCTGGTAGGACATGAACAATGTTGTGGAAATGGTCAAATGAAAGTTTAGATGCTTCCACGACAGGAACATACAGAGAAAGCAGACACTTTCGTGGTTATGTCGCAGGTCTGTCATACGACAGTCGCAAGGTTTGTCCGTGACCTGTCGTGACTCATTGTCACGTGAACATGTCGTGAGATTGGCGTGATACACTCATGCAACTGTCGTACGACAGTCTTGCGATACTCGTGCGAAAGTCGTATTATCTTCGCACGAATAAGTTGATTTCGTACGAATTTCGCACGATTATCTACCGATTATCTCACGACAATCTCACGAATGAAGAATAACACCATTTTTGTTTGCATCCAAAACATGTCATTTTTCGTACAAATGTCGTGTGAATGTCGTGGCATAATTTGAGGTAGTGCGAATTTCAAACCTCGACATAATTTTCGTCGCAAGACACCCATTGTTTTCTACGACTGACGTACAACATCGCAAGACACACATTGTTTTCTACGACTGTCGTACAACATCGCAAGACAAACCACGAAATCCCCCAATTTTTTGTCTTGAACCAGCATTTTCCTGTCGTGGTTGCATTGTCACTTAGGCTTTAGTTTCGTTCTCACGATGCAGTAACCGCAAAGGAACATAAATAAGGGAGTTAACTGAATAACAGATTGACAATGAATAGAAACAATAAAAACACGAGTTGTCTCCCTTAGTTCAAATTCATTTGACAACAAAAATGAAACAATGGAAAGTGTATAAAACATAAGTAAAACTAATTTAAGAGCAAACTAGCAAACGAAATTTAGTAAGAACGATTTGGAATGACTATACTCAATAAATAATCAACGATTTTCATATAAATTGTATTATTATGCTTCTTTTTGTTATGAAGCAAATGCAGGTTCTATAATTTGTTGATATACCAACATTGTGTATGTCCATTCATATATGCACGCATATATACTCTCACTTGCCATCAGGCACGTATCCTGTCTGAATCATTGTTCATGCAACAGTCGTGGAATCAAAGTGCTGTACGGAAGTAACATTGCAGTCATAAATTGGAGAATGTTGAGTAAAATCGCATTTTTTGTATGTGCTGACAAAGCACTTAGTCTTGCCTGTTTGTTTTCTTCATATGAAATGATCAAAAATAGGAAATAGTATTTCTGGAGCCCTGATATTATATAACAAATACTAAAACTAGAATTAATTCCTGAAATGCACAGGACGATTGAATATAACAAATTCCTAAAAATTACAAGGAAATTCAAGGCCTGAAAGAGTTCCACAGATTTTACAGGACAATTCCAGAATTGATCAAATTTCTAACTTCACAAATGAATCTCAATTTTTGTTGCATTATAAAACTTACTGAAACATCAATTGTATGGAGTTTGATTTTCAATTATTTAATAACGACACGAGTTAATAAATACCTAACACATAGTTCCCGCAAAGACGAACGCAACGTCACCGATATTTATTTGTTTATTTGATTTGATTATTTCAGTATTAGCAGATCTATAAATACATGTACATACACATGATATCTGGGCAGCAATAAGTCGAAAAACGACTTCCGATCTAGGATCTGCATTAAGTCAAGATCTGAATGAATCATGGTAACGATTTCAAGGTAAGTCCCGGTCATATGACACCTACATTTATGCAATATTATAGCGTTAAGCTTCATGAAATTAATTTCTTCTAGAAGACCATATCGCGACTCTAGTATCTTATTTTCTTTAGCAGCAGCTTAATTTCAAATGTGATAAACATTTTGTTTATTCAACGCAAAGATATAGGCATTGGTCAAACATTTCTTTGAACAAAATATATTATAGTACAGAAAATCGTTCTTAAATTTATGTGGTGCAAACTTGATCTTCCACAAATATCATGAATTCATTAATTATCATCATACAGTGGGATTTATAAATCAGTTTAAATCATTCGTTATAGCACTGATATATAAACCATATTATAAAAAGGTTTATTTTGTCCGTGGTAATATAATTAAAATTAGTAAATCAATAAATTACACTCCGTGAGAGTTTACTGTGTCACTACCTTAGATATGATGTTGTTCACACCTTTGCACCAGGTATCTGAATGTCTAATTGACAGGTGTCTGTCTTTAATAAACAGAACTTTGTGTATTACCTTTTTTAAATGTGACCAATAGATTAAAAAGTTGTATTACATATTTGTACCAAAAGTTGACACGAGCGTTTATACAGGACAAAGTAGCCAGAAAGGAGAGACCAGTTTGAGCAAAGAAAATAAATTACATCAATATGTTTTACAGACGCTTTCTGTATATACATGATAAGGAATTTGAAAGCGAATGGCTTATGTAGAGTGAAAAGCATACGATTTTACTAGGCGGTCACAAAAGGCTATACTGGTAGTAAAGAGGATAACTGCTTGATTTATCGGGGGAAGAGACGATAGAGGAAGGTAAGCCGGATGACATGGCAAGTAAGAAGGATGGTGATCTTCGGGAAGCACTCCCTAGTGTTAACCCCGTAGTGACCACAACCCTCCCGAAACCGGTAAGTCCGGCGAAACATTTAGCGCGCAAGAAATGTGAAATTATGTGAAACTAAAAAAGGTAACGTGATATACTTGTAAATATTAACTAGTTAGCGGACTGGTTGAAGGTCAACACAGCCAACAAGAAAAAATGTACTGTGAAAGGCGTATTTCATGGAATACAGTCCAGATTTATTAAAAATAAGTTAAAAATAAAAAAAAAGACTAAGTTTCTTCATCAGAGAGCATGCTCTCACCCCATGAGACAGAGATTCCATCACTGTCATCCTCCATGTCACTAAGACATTGAAACTTGTTGTTGAAGGGGGTTTCATATTTTTTTGTTTTACATGGTTTTTTACATGGTTTTGGTGTGGGTGATGGTGGTGAAGATTTGTGACCTGCAGGTTTTTCTTTAGGAGGTTGGGAAGTGGGTTTGTTGTTATTTTTGTTTACTGGTGCAGATTTCACCTTAGGTTTGGTAGTGGTAGGGGCAGGCGATGTGGCCTTAGATGGAGTGGATTTGGGTTTCTTGGTAGGAGGAGGGGCTGGTGATTTGGTTTTTGGAGGAATGGATTTGGGCTTTTCTGGAATAAGAGGTTTTTTTGGATGTTTTTGGTGCAGGTGGAGGAACCATTGGGGCAGGCTGTTTCTGTGTCTGTACAGATGAGAGGGCCAGACCTTTAAGGTCCTCTGCAATCTGAGGATACTTTTCTATCAAAATTTTGATAAGTTCACTACAAGAGTGACAAGGAGGGATGTACGCCAAAGGGGCAGCTTTGTTGGCATAGCTAGCACTACTGCTAGCCTGTGCCTGGTCTCTCTGGCGGTTCTGCACAACCCTCCTTGCCTCTACGAAAGAAATACCCTGATTGTATTTAACTTCCAAAATGTCTTTTTTCAATTTTCCAAGACTGGCAATGCTTTGAAAAAAACAGGGTGGGAACCCTTGCAATTTGCACAGAGGGGTTTCTCGTGACATATTTTGGAATCATGGTCTGGCCCCTCATGTGCACAGACTGCACAAACTGGAATACTTGTGTATTTGGTCTCGTGATGGCCAAACCTCTGACACCTGAAACAGCGCAGAGGGTTTGGCACATACACGGAGACCGGAACGCTTTCGTACCCAATTTTTACATTAGATGGGAGGACTGATGTTGAGAAGGTGAGTATATACGTGTTTGTTTGAATGATTTTGTTATCTCTTTTTATTGAATTTTTTTTACTGCAGAGACAGCCTGCGATTTAAGATTGGTAGTTCTTTCGTCGAGGGACTCGCAACATACGAGATCCCTACAACGAATAATACCTTTGGAAGAATTTAGTGATGGGTGGGGTTTAATAACGACCCCCAACCCAAAGAGTTGTTTGTGACCTAAAAGGTTTTTTGTTTCCACCAGCAACGTGTCATCTTTTAATTTCTTTACGGATTTTGGAGTTCCGAGAATAGATTTTTGAATAGAAGTTTTTTGTATGACAAAGGGGGAAAGTTTGGTAATTGGTTTTTCAGAATTTGAAGATTTTATAATAATGAAACGAGAGAACTTTTGGGGGTCATGTTTGATATGTCTGTCTCAGAGTCTGACTCTGAGAGTGTTCGCTTGGCTTTTTTGGGGTTGCCATGCTGATTGAATTAGTTCATCACTGATGCTCCCCACCCGCCACGGAGTCCAACAAGGGGTCATGACCAGGGAATATCCAACACTGGCCATGACAGGGATACATCAATGATATACTCGTGATAAAAGGGTTAAACTGGACAAATGAGTTCCCTCAGAACATTTTACAAGCTTAAACAAACTTTGGAAAATTTCGAATGTCAGTTAAAGGCCAAACAAGTATCCGATTGGCCCATGGGCCACCGCCTTCCAAGATACAAATAAGTAAAAGGTAAATCGTGAAAGTCGTCAACGAGATAATGTATGTATTTATAAAATAAACAAATATAAATAGACATGGGGGCACACTATATCGTGGGGCTTGGCATGACTAGCCGATTGATCTTATCCAGACCTCCCGTTTAGGCCAACTAAAGGCCAAAGCAGTGTATTGCGAGACCCAAGTATATATTGCCGACTCAGAACCCGCTCAACTACCAGGATCCTCTCATCAGGCGACACGGGTAGCAGCCCACGGCAAACGGGCAGGCACAGTGGGGGGTCGTACCCCTCTGTAGTGCAACAGCTGGGGGAATTCTAGCCCCCCTCCAGCTGGGGAGCTGAGGTAACCAGGGCTAGTCATCCTGCAGCACGCTCTTATGCGGCAGCGGTGCTTTCAAGAGGGCCAGACCGTTCATCGACTGGTCCACCTCGCAGCTCGATGAGAGATCCTCCGTCACGGAGGTACAACAGAAGGGAAGATCAGCCTTCAAGAGCCACTTCCGCTACAGAACCAGTCTGGGATTAGCTACGCTTGACGGCTCCCCAGATCCGGGCTATAGTGCAGTCGTCACAGAGAACACGAAGTGAACACATCGCCTAAGCACCCGAGTTCATCTACAAGTTTATCCAGACCCGAGTGCAGCGTCTATCGTTGGTGAGTATATTCATTGTACTGAATTGTATATTTGGACCGAGCATAGCCTCTACAACTGTAACAACATCGGTGAATTTGTTCTCGGACGATGTACAGACACCGATAATGCACGATTCGCTCAAGGACAGTGATATATTCTGTGTAAAAGCCGTGTAATATATTCATGCTTAAAACATTGTTATGACGTCATCCTTTGTCAATTGAGTACACTATATATGATATTGTATTGTGTTTATGTACAGTGTAATAATAATAGTCCATTATTTGAGAGTGTACTGTCCATTATTTTTATTAATGGACAGTAGACTTACAAATAATGGACAGTTACTATTACACTGTACATAAACACAATACAATATTATAATTTCTAGTGTCCACAATTGACAAAGGATGACGTCATAACAATGTTTTAAGCATGAATATATTACACGGCTTTTACACATGGCTTTTGCCCCCCCCCCCCCCGGTGGATCCGGGCCTAGAACCTATGAATATATTACCTGGACCATTACATTTCAAAATAGGTGTTTGTCCGTAAGCTTGATAGAGAAAAGGCTCTGGTTGTGTTTTGATAGAAAAGTAATCGAAATAGCAGTTATAGCTTTACACTACAGTGCATTTCCTTACCTTAATTGGCATGGATCGGTCCTGAAAGTTCATGCACCTGTTCGCGGTCAATCTAACAGCACTTTATTTCCTAATTCGATCCTCTTAAACGGAAATAAATCATTTATCCCGTAAACAACAACTCATTCATGAGAAATAAACAACAAAACACTGTCATGAATTAGGAATAGCCTCGCATTGTATTGTATTGGATATTCATATATGTAGTCACATCTTATACAAAAGAGAACAATAACAATACTTAAATACAATTTGATAACGTTCATTCTAATTAATACAACACTGTTCAATGTTTACGCTAATTAATACAGCACTATTCAATGTTCACTGTAAATAATACAACACCGTTCAATGTTCTCTCTAAATAATACACCACTGTCGAATGAAGATATACATATAAAAAAGACACATACATGAAGTGCGAAATGTTCAAACAATGTTCCTCATTACAATGTTTCATGTTACACTTATGTCTACTGCAGAATAGTCTCTAAATTAATAAAGTTCATTCAATTTCATTAACACTTCCCCTGAAAAATACATTATGTTTTCCTGCTAATATTTAAATACACGAACTTGCAATTAGATTTCTTTATGTTGTATAAAGCAAACTATTAAATAACAATTTGACATGAGTCTGTGAAAACTATCATGGGTGGGTGGGAAGGGTATCTCACAGTACGAACTATTCAACACAATGCGAATACTTCGAATAGTTTGAAAACCAGTAAACTGGGTATAAATACTAGCTACGCACGATTATCTCGTGCGAAATACTACACAAAATTCAACGACTGAATGATTTATTAAACCTGGGATAAATACATATACAACATAATTATGAAAAAAACGTTATTGAATGATAACCGGTTTGACGTGAGTGCACATCTGTTAAGAAAACATGAGGGATTAGTCTAATCCATGAATGAATACGAGAGGTGAACTGTCAATGGTCATAAACAAACTCTATAGAAAAAAAGACTATCACCGTGAGTTACATCACTTATTATACAAAAACGTCCCAATAATTTACAATACATGCGACTATGGTGGCTGACAGTTACCATGTCAATTCATTATTTCGCTCACGAATTTTGTGTTTTGTCGTTTTTCGCTTGTCGTATTATCAGTGTTGTGTAAACAAATCAAATCTTACGTACCAATCAAATCTTACGTTAACCACTAAACCAACTTCTCTTCAACCGAACAACGTTTGTAACATTGACATTGGTTAACCTTTCGATAAAGGGAGCGCTACCTTACCGAAATCCACAGAATTTCGGTGAATTTACCGAAATCCATTTGGGGTCTGGAGTGACGAGTAATCGTAACATCTCAGCATTTTATATGTTGGACAACAAATCTTAACCCTGAAATTGCGCCGATCATCTTTTTTCAAGATATTTCTGGTTTTACATTTGTTTTTCTACATGATCAAATTAAACAGACGCTACCAGTTTTATTCAGCAAAGATATCGCTTTGTATCGTTTCAATAGTAAATGTAGACATTCAGACGATTAAATATCCAAAAGAAACATCGAAATTACGAATTATTGGTCAGAAAATTTACACCACAACTCATCTGTCTGGAACGCTTCAGTCTGTCGCAAACGCATCACTCGGTAGAATGAATACACATCAGCCTATACACCGTGCGGACGAAAGGACGACGCTTTAAGGCGACGTTGTCGGCGCGGCTGAACAAGGTGAGTCGTTGTTTATCTCGAGGCATAATGAAACACCGAAAAGGCGATAAATTTAAGGCGTAGTTCGCAAGTAGTTATTCAATAGACTTATGTCGTGTCGCGTTGTTCACACCAAAAACGTCGCACTAAATCGATCTTTAAAGAATTTGCGGGCAAAATAACAAAATTACGAGGTGGCAGAAATTAGCTACCATATGTATTTTACGCTTGACTAGCGACTGTAAAAATAGAAGTTGAGCCTTCAGTACCGTTAGTGTTAAAATTGCAGCGATATTTCGATTAAATATTATTTTGAGAAAATGTTACGTAGACATATAACGTGTATATTTGTGTTACTGTACCTCACAGTATCCCAGTGCTATGGAGGTAAAACTGGAAGGAATGCACGTAAGTATTGTTTTCGTCAACATTGCACACATATATTACACTAAATATGTTAAGATATGGGATAGCGTAGGTTTAAATGCTAAATACTTAGCAACTATTGTTTTCCGTCATTTCTTATTGCAACTGATTTCCTATTTTGTATTTTATTTCCTGCAGCGAAATCTATAAATGTTGTCTCAATTATATACTGGTACAACCGACCGTCTCATGTTTTGAAGGAGGACGTTTAGACTTTTTTGACGATTTGTTTTCAAATGCTATCATATTTGTTGGTTTACGAATTTACTAATTCATGGACTTTGAACTGAAAGTACCCATTGCGAGTCCACTGAAAACAATAATAAATGAGTTCTTGCAATAACACCTACTTTCCCTTATGAAATGCTACCATGTTAAACTTTCTGGTTCATTGCAAGATACCCTATATCTGATTGATAACTTTTTTTCACTTTATTATTTAGTTACAATAACATAAATGCCCGTATTTCAATTCTACATTCATTTGTCAAAACATAGTTTCGATCGTAGGTTGGTGGTTTATGATAACATACGTTTACTACTCTCTGTACCAGTTTAATGCGCAATATATATATACATCACAGTGTATAACCCGATGTGACTTCCGCGGAGTGATGTGACTTCGACAGAGGGAAGCGTTCCAGACAGATGAGTAGTGTTGTTCATTTTCTGACCAATAATTCGTAATTTCAATGTTTCTGTATGATCTTTTATCGTCCTAACGACGGCGAATGTCTAAATTTACTATAAAACAATACAAAGCAAAATCGGTGCGGAATAAAGCTAGTATCGTCCGTTTAAATTTGATACAGAAAAAAATGTAAACAAATGCCTTAAAATGCTCGATTTAAAACGTTTTTGCGGTATAATTGAATAGTTTTACTCCATATATCTGAACATATATCATTTAAGAACAATTGTAGCAAGTTGCAAGTCTGTCGGTGCTCTTAAACCGACGTTTGAGCCTTCCAAAGGGTCCCTGGTATGCACAAATATGATGCCGTTTACGGCAGATTGGTATTTTGTAATGATGACGTTGCCAGCTGAGGAGAGACAAGTACGAATGATGTTTACGGCTGAGGAAAACGCTTTATAAAAGGACGGATTTTTTGCTTTTCTAATTGTTTTTATACCCGATAAAGTATGGAATGTTTAGAAGAATCAATGCATATCACCAACGATTAATAAAGGCGTTCTTGGACGCCATGCACGTTAGCGATTCATTGACATTCATTTTTGATAGTCTTTCGGTTCAACCAGAAATGGCATGAATATTTAAGAAGTGAATGTAAGCATATAATTTCTTCTAGATGTTCTCCATATACATGTAATATATTAAGTGGGTCGGTGTTCTTGCAATGATTTATCTAGATATTTCGATATAATTACATCCCCTATTTTATACACGTCATAGTACCAAAAAAGAAACTTTTGCAATGCAACTTTTTGTCCAGATAAAGCAAACTAGCACACACAATTAAAAACATTGCAATTACTTAACAATCTTCATTTTTTCCATAATGAAGATGGTAAACATATCTGTGCAATTATTATTAAATGATTAAATATTAAAAAGTATATAGGTGACTCAGTCCAAGAAGTGAAAATTGGTTCAACCATTAATGAATCTGTTTCAAACGATTAGGACGAACTCATGTACTGTTTACCAGGTGTAGTTGACAATCTAATGGAAAGTAGTAAGCTCTAATCATATAAACGTAATTCGATCTGATAGCTAAAACCAATTTACAATGTAAAACGTTTGTTTCCAGATAATTTTGAATATTTTCGATTGGTCACAGTTTCGATGGAGACATGTCCATTAAACAGTATAGTAGGCCTGAGACTAGACAATTCGAATCGGAGTAATTTATGCTTGAGTCAATTTCCATTTTCATGATGGTGTGTACATTTACTTTTGACTTTTTTATATGGATTTCAACGAATGACAATTTCGGTATTCGAATATTCGGTCGACCTTCTGATCGAATATTCGAACATTCGGCCTCCAAGAAGTGAAAATTGGTTCAACCATTAATGAATCTGTTTTAAACGATTAGGACGAACTCATGTACTGTTTACCAGGTGTAGTTGACAATCTAATGGAAAGTAGTAAGCTCTAATCATATAAACGTAATTCGATCTGATAGCTAAAACCAATTTACAATGTAAAACGTTTGTTTCCAGATAATTTTGAATATTTTCGATTGGTCACAGTTTCGATGGAGACATGTCCATTAAACAGTATAGTAGGCCTGAGACTAGACAATTCGAATCGGAGTAATTTATGGTTAAGTCAATTTCCATTTTCATGATGGTGTGTACATTTGTATTTACTTTTGACTTTTTTATATGGATTTCAACGAGTGGCAATTTCGGTATTCGAATATTCGGTCGACCTTCTGATCGAATATTCAAACATTCGGCCTTCTTGTGTTTTAAACTGATCACTCAAGCTGTAAAAAAAAACCCGCGTGCACTAATAATTACAGGGCTTATATAAGTGTCATAACCAGAGTGTTATATCGCTCTTGCCCAACATATAAAACATGACATGCCAATTAACACATGTAGATATTATTTTCAAACGTAAAGTATCATTCAATATGAAAATGACCATACTCATTTATTGTTTTAATTTAGTACATTTGCATTCAGCTTTTAAATCGAAAAATTGTTTTTTTATCGAATATATTCGAATACAGATTCTGCATTCGAATATTCGTTTGTACGTTCGAATATCCAAATATTCGTTGACTTCCCTACTTTTTATCGGTCATTTCTATAAAAGTCAACGCGTTGGTGTATGTTCTGTATCCCGCATTTGCTATGTTTTCGTCCAATTCTAGTTCTCTATACTTCAGACACTGTTCTGCATGCCTGTATACCACGTGGTCAATGGCTTCCGCATAAATATCGAGGTCGCGCTTGTCGCTTGCACGGATATGTTTATCATCTTCCTTTTGGAAAAAATGAAGATTGTTAAGTAATTTCAATGTTGTTAATTGTGTATGTTGGTTTGCTTTATCGGGACAACAAGTTGAATTGCAAAAGTTTATTTTTTGGTGTATACAATAGAGGATGTAATCATATCGAAATATCTAGATAAATCATTGCAAGAACACCGACCCACTTCAGATGTTACATGCATATGGAGAACATCTAGATGAAATTCTATGCATACATTCACTTCTTAAGTAGTCATGCCATTTCTGGTTGAACCGAAAGACTATCAAAAATGTGATATGCATTGATTCTTCTAAACATTCCATGCTTTATCGGGTATAAAAACAATTAGAAAATCAAAAAGTCCGTCCTTTTATAAAGCGTTTTCCTCAGTCGTAAACGTCATCCGTACTTGTCTCTACTCAGTCGGCAACGTCATCATTGCAAAATACCCATCTGCCGTAAACGGCATCATATTTGTGCATACCAGGGTCCCTTTGGAAGGCTCAAACGTCGGTTTAAGAGCACCGACAGACTTGCAACTTTCTACAATTGTTCTTAAATGATATATGTTCAGATATATGGAGTAAAACTATTCAATTATACCGCAAAAACGTTTTAAATCGAGCATTTTAAGGTATTTGTTTACATTTTTTTCTATATATCAAATTTAAACGGACGATACTAGCTTTATTCCGCACCGATTTTGCTTTGTATTGTTTTTATAGTAAATTTAGACATTCGCCGTCGTTAGGACGATAAAAGATCATACAGAAACATTGAAATTACGAATTATTGGTCAGAAAATGAACAACACTACTCATCTGTCTGGAACGCTTCCCTCTGTCGAAGTCACATCACTCCGCGGAAGTCACATCGGGTTATACACTGTGTACATGTAGGTGTAAGTTTCAAGTGGAATAATTTAATGCGCATACAATTACATGATGTCGTTACTATTAAAGTTAAGGTATTTGTAAAAGCTATCTGAATAACAAATAAGAAGTTGTGTTTCAATTTCAAGTATCTATTTCAGAAACATAATATGCCTTATAACAATTAGTGACAAAAACATGCATCATATGTGCACGCAACGATCAAAGATCTCATTGCTTAATTTTCAAATAACACCGACAATCTGTTCAGACGATATAATATACCTTTAAGAGATTTTTATTTATTGCGATTTGAAGATATTTTCCTTCTAAAATTATATAGGAAGTTGGTTGGACCACAGTGTCGCGAAAGTTGGGAATGGATTTTTGTTTTCATTGCGATTCGAGCACGATGTTAACTAACGTTACATGTATATGTTTGTTTGTACCGAAGAGTTAAAGGGAATTACCCATATTTATTGTCCTTGTGGTGATGGTGACTGGAGTATGTCTAGGTCGCATTAGAAATAAACATGTCCGATTAGCATGCATGCAATTCTCACTATTAAACCTTGATAAAAATCATTAAAAAGAGATATCAAACGGAAACTTAAACCTGGGAACAATATATATTCATGTATATATTAGTCCCAGCTTAAACGTTGAAAATATATTAGCCATACCGGATACAAAATCTATGTGACTGCTTGTCATAATTTTTGTTTTTTCAAATTGCCAACTTTCTGGTCAGTAGTGATTGCTAAATGCAGTAACAGACAGATTGTGAATGTTATTATAATCACGAACATTTCAAACAGGGTTAGGGTTATCACTGATGCACAAGATATACCGACTTGTATTGTCTGCACAAAATAACTAATGGAAAAAATACTGGTAATATGAGATAGAAATACAGTAGTTAATATGATAAAAGTACTACATGTTCAACGTTAATCACCTTTTGTTAAATTCTAGCATGTTTCATGTCGCTGAGAAGTGGAATTGGAATTTACGAAGAAATATATTCGTTTCAATTAATTTCAGACGACGATAAGGATGCTAAATTCCTTGTCTTGGGTGCAGGTATGTCTGGAATAAGTGCCGCAACAACCCTGCTGGAGGCTGGCTACAAGAATATACACGTTCTGGAAGCAACTGATAGAATTGGTGGCCGTGTTAAACAGACAAAACTAGGGGATTACACTGTGGAACTAGGGGCAATGTGGGTTTATGGAAAAGGTAAAAATCCTGTATATCATTTGGCCGACAAATTTAACATATCTACAACAGACAGTTACAGTGATTCTTGGACTGTTCGAGACAGCGACGGACAAAATGTCACAGAAATGGCGGACGCGTTCTATGAGGAGTTCGAAGAAATTTTGAGCGAAATCAGCAAATTCGCCAAAATATCTCCAAAAGACTTTAATTTGGCAGGTGCTTTGAAATATTTTCATTGGACAAACAAGTCGAATATTGCATTAGCAGTTGAATCCTACATACTTGATTACGAATTAGGAGTTCCACCAAGCACGCACTCTGGCAAGTATTTGTATCTTCTTGAAGTATTTGAAGATTTTGAAAGTTTCGACATGCTTATATCAAATGATGAAAACGGCTTCGTCAATTTGATCGAACGTCTGGGAGAACGCGTTACTGCAGATGACGAAAACCGAGTGCTGTTTAACACAGTAGTTACTGAAATTGATTATGGTAATAATTCTGTTTTAGTACGAACACGTGATGGTCAAACATTTGAAGCCGATTTTGCCATTGTTACATTCAGTCTTGGTGTCCTCCAACAGCGCCAAGTGGAATTCAAACCTCAGTTGCCGGATTTGAAACGGTTTGCAATCGACACGTTTGGCTTTTGTTCATGCACTTATATCTACTTGCAATTTAACAACGCATTTTGGGATGATACTATGTATGTTGTTCATGCTAACACGTTTAGAGGAAGAAATTATATTGTTTTGAATATGAACTCTCTTTATCCCGGATCAAACATCCTTCAGTTTTCTCTACTAGATTCTGCTGCTGATTGGGCTGAGAGTACAAAGGAGAGTGTGGTTATTGCAGAACTTGTTGACTCTTTGCAGTATATCTATCCTAATGCAATTGTACCCAATCCAATGGATTATGTTATTTCTGGTTGGAACCTTGACCCTTTCACATATGGAGCATGGAGTTACTGGCCACCAAGTTTCACTGATGAAGATATGCAGAATCTTATGGCTCCAGTCGGTCGCCTACACTTTGCCGGAGAATATGCCCATGAACTACATTACAGTTTTCTACATTCTGCATATATATCAGGTGATCGGGTGGCGAAGAACATCATAGAATGCATTGAAGATCTAACAACTTGCAGCAATTCAGATGACTGGAAAGAGCATTACCGAGGCAACGTTGTTTGTACTTCCAGTTCAGCTGGCGGAATGATAAGTGTTGGAAGTTTGATAACAACATGTATGTTTGTCGTGGCAAACATTTATGTATTTTATAACTAATATGAACGCATACGATTGCCAATTTAGAAAAGTTCAAAATTTGTATGTTTCACTCTGACTCTGTATATATTGCATCGTAAAATGTCTGTAAATATATAATGTATATTTATATATTATATATATAGCACACTAATGTTTTGTTTTCGGTTGTAAATCCTAACTTGTGATGTATATATCGATGTAGATATAAATAATAATAACTGTACTATCGATAAGGGTGAACTACCGTCGATCGAAGTTGTCCAAAATTATAAAAAACAGATATTTATATCGTAAAGTAGTAAGCCCAATATGCAACGTTGAACATAATAAACACGACTGGAAATAAAATGCGGGATATTTTATCTATTCGTCTTGCCGGGGAGATGTCCCAACAATGGCCGCACCAAAATGTACGCTGGTGATTGGATTTATCTTTTTCTGTTGGTTTGGCGACCTGCAATTAAAATTCAAAGACGCACATATTATATTGTAGATCTACGATCCCGCAACAATGACACGAGTATTTACACATAGCGTATTACAGTTAAAGCAAGGCTTCATGGAACCTGCCAATAGTTTAAGATAATTTATTTCAGCACACATTTCTAAATTACTTTCAAATATGCGGTTTTGCAGCCAATTGTAGACATCAACAGCTTAGGACGGTTGTGAAACATTATACTAGGTTTAGATAAAATATTTAATAAATGTCGTTTCATAAAAAGTAAATGTTATGCATAAACCGGATAAATATGTGTTTTTCTTGAAATGACGTCACTTACAGAAAAGGTTGTAAATCTCACGGCAACGCTCATTTTATATTTATATTCTTTTGCAATGATATTTTACCAACATGGAACACTTTTTAGGTTCGTGTGTATTGTGGAAGTGTTAATTTGCCATTCGAATTGTAAACGACCGAGTGCATATTTTTAAGTCGGCTCAAATATGATCAGATGCGTGAAAGTGGTTGGCTGAAGCGACTTACATGTGGTGTTTTGATACTGTAAAATTGTCGTCTTATGGCGTCATCATTATCTTGTAGCTGATTTAATTCATTGTGTCCTTGTATTCTGATCTCAGCACGAGTGAGAACGTTCACATACGCAAACTCGACTAATCCAATGAACACGAAAGCGAGGCACGTTGCCATGTAAACATCAATCGCCTGTAATAGGAAATAAATGCATTCTATCTAAATTAACATGGATTACATCATATCAAGTAATTTACATGTTATTTGGTCCGTAAAATACTATTAAAGTACGACATACACAATGAAATATACTGAACAAATTATCATCCGGACCAAAATTCACGTATTTGATAGCAAATTGATTTGTGTGAATGAATATTAATACTTTTTTTTCAATTTTAATATCTAAACTAATATATACTGCACACATTTTTTATGCTTTAAGTACTATGTCAATCTTGTAACTCAACGACAGTTTTAATATAGGCGACTGTATATCTATTTAGAATAACGAAACTATTCAGGTGACTTTATATTTGAGTAGTTCAGTTAGTTTATCCAGTCACCTATATTGAAGTCGTCATAGCCCTTAAAGCGTGACAACATGCTAAAGCCCCATTCTCACCGTCCCGGATTGGCGCCCCGGTACGTCCCGTGTGATGGTTCGGGAGAAACCTTGTCTAACCGGGAAGAAAACCGCGGTGGCACCGTAGAAGTTTGGGACGATCCGCAGTGAACCCTGTTTTTCTGGCTCGATCCGGCAGACCGTCCCGGATGTTTTAAATGTTTAATACAACCGGGAGACACCCGGAGAAAAATCCAGAACCGGCGTAATCCGGGCATGTCCGGCACAATGCAGGTATACGCCGGTGCAGGGCCGGATCTCTACCGTGATAGTCCGTGGTAATCTGGGGGTGGTCCCGGTTTATATACTATCCGGTTACCAACGGGGGCCATCGGGGTGCCACTGGGGCTCCACCGGGCTACGACCTGGGTTACACCGGGTTATACCGGTATGGACCGGGAAACAAGCCGGCGCGACACCGTAAATGAACCGTAAATGAACCGTGCCAAACCGGGGTAATCCGGGATCAAACGGGGACATCCGGCTTCTAAACCAGGGGCATTCCGGGACAACGACGGGAATGTGAGAATGCAATTGATTGTTCGGCAAAAATGTCACGAATCAACCAGAACCGGGACAGTGAGAATGGGGCTAAAATGAAATGAACTTGAAATTATAATTATTTGAATTGGGGCATGTATGGATGGATATATTGGTTGCAATACAATACATTTATATAATGTATAAAATAAGAAACACGTGGTAGATTAGCACGGACACCCGAGCTCTGTGTTGTCATGGTGAGTACAGTTAGCAGTCCGAGCGATATTCTAGCAGGTGTGGCGGTACAATCGAGCCAGAAGTTAACCCAGGATAGAATCACAATCAGTGCACTGGGTACGAAGATTTGTATGATATGATAAGCATATTTCCTCTCCAGTATAAAATTCATTCCAATGCACGGATACATAACTTAAATAGATGAAATAATTACACAGTGGCATATTGTCAAATATAAGTAAACAAGAACTATCTTGACAAAAGATGGACGGCGCAATTTGAAGGTTAAGGTGTGTGGTTTACACAACACTGATATGCAAATAGCAGCGGCGAAAAAGTTGATGAAAGGCTATTGATCAAACTGGCCACAATCCACTGTAACTAAGAGCTCTGTCCTAACTTGAACATCTAGGCTCTCAATTAGTTAAAATCAATTAGATAATCATTCTAAGACTATATTTCGACTTTAAAACTTCTCTAAGCCATCGACTAACAGGTTGTTGTAGTGAAGCAAGGGACCGTGGTATATTCACATACGCACCGTTTAATCCTGAGCATGTGCAGCCAACGTTGAACCTGAGCATGTTCAGCCAACGTTGAACATGAGCATGTGCAGCCAAAGTTGAACCTGAGCATGTGCATTCAACGTTGAACCTGAGCATGTGCAGCCAACGTTGAACCTGAGCATGTGCAGCCAACGTTGAACCTGAGCATGTGCAGCCAACGTTGAACCTGAGCATGTGCAGCCAACGTTGAACCTGAGCATGTGCAGCCAACGTTGAACCTGAGCATGTGCAGCCAACGTCGAACATGAGCATGTGCAGCCAACGTTGAACCTGCGCATGTACAGCCAACGTTGAATGTCTCTTACAGTCCACGCGTGTTTTACGTAAGGGATCGTTTCAGAAGTATTAATGCAGCATATTGTAAAGCATGCAGTGACGTTTCGGCACAGTCGTATAATGCGCTTTTTTTGCCACTCGCGTCACCGCTTTGTGTAAGCCAACCAAATTAGACGTTAAATGTCGAAGCACATTTTGAATAAACGAATTTGTTCAAATCTGTACGCTGTAAATACTGGACTGGAATGAACAAAGTCGTCTTTCCTAACTTATTGTTTGAATGAAGACATACGTATTTATGATTTCGACACACGTCCTTACGGACAGTAGCTAGAATGTAAACACTTGAGGAAGTATTGCCACATGTTTATGTACTTGATACCACGAAAACTAGTTTGACCACCACAGAAGAAATATCAACATAAAACAAGGCTTATCACAATTGATTCACACTTGCATCTCCCTGTAGGTTTATTTTACCATTGTCTCCATCGATACATTTTTACTTTCTCGTAATTATCTCTTTGAAGTATGGATATAAATGCAATTTCTGTGATTGCCCGAAATTTTAAAAATGAAATTAATTTGCAATATACTTTACGGAAATATACATACTCATAAAAAATAATGTATCAAATACTTTTGGAGTCTCCAAAGATGTGATCTTATTAATGTTTACGACACTCACTCGATTAAAATCAAAAAAAATAATTAATGTCAATATCATAAAAATATCCTGCGGGTAACTATATCGGTTTCATTTCTACCGTTGCAAACAATTAATACATTGTAGACTGTAGATTGTAGATGCAATCGATTTTACAGACTGTGTGCCCTTTTTTCTAACTGCGATCGGTTTTAATTGACGGAAAGTATAATTGCGATGGTATTGATGAAACGCAAATAGCAGTAAATCGCAAATGAACTAGCAAATGATAGCGATCTGTGATTGTACGACATCGCATCGCTATTATTTGATGAAACGCCTCCCAGCCCCCTTAGTTCGTATCTGTTTTCCAATCCTAATATATTGTTATTCCACATTGTAACTCAGAAATAGAATGCAATGTATTTTGATCAAACAAACAATCTTATTACATATCAATGTTATTGTTTCATAGGTATTCGGCACACAACGCTTTCATTTTACTAGGAGTAATTCATTCTCTACTTTTGTGATATTAAAGAATGGTTGCGCTTTGATTTAATTTTCACATGTACAGTCAGAAATATTTCTTTTAGTCCATATCTTTGACGTTTTTTCTTGCGTACATTCTGAAAACTACCCTAAAGATGCTGAAATTTGCCCAGAGCTTTACAACGTGAACAGAAAAAAAGGACGGTTGTGTGCCAGAATAAACGAAAATCTCAAAGTCAAAGTAAGGTTTTAAAAATCTGAAGCATTGAACATTCCGCATCTTTATCCCTATGGAAGTGTTTTTTCCAATTCATTTTAATATAATATTGCGCGAGCATAGTCTCCTTTTTGAAATATTTGTGAGCACTATTATCCTTAAACAAATGGCACACGATTATTTATTCGTGTTAGTAAGTATTTTAATAGCATGTACAAAGTTCTTGTAGCAAAAACTACGTGTTTGGCAGGTTCCTGTTTTGTTTGGTACATATTTAATATCAACTATTATAGTACATAACAAGAGAGACCGAGAGAGTTTTATTATTTGAACACTGATGACCTGACCGGTAAGCTAATTTGGTAGAGCGCTTGGATAACATCCGAGAGGTCCGGGTTCGATTCCCGGGCGGGACAGGACATGTCTGTCCTTGACATTTGGCTACGGTCATATGTCCTTCACCCTTGATTTATATGGAGAGGGTTTCATCTGTTTGCCGAATGGTAAGGGAAATTAATGGTTGACAATTATTTCCAGGAAAACAAGTTAAGCCAACTAACCGCCGTGTATAACAAAACAAAGTTGTAAATGACGATCAACCCAATAAGAATACATCAAGTAGGGATTGCTGTGGTTATTTCCGTTATAGGATAACCAGGGAGATACTAGTGATATACGAACTCCTAATATCATCATAGTTGTCTCCCTTTAATTAGTGGATTTATTATGTCATACAAAATGATATGGTAATAAAGCGACATAGATTACCAATGCACTATGTACACTGAAAATAACTTCTTTGGTTAATATTGAAGGGTCATAAAAAGTAACATTGTACAGTATTGAATTGACTCATCAGGAATCTTTTCATAAGTAGTAGATAGAATATGAAAACACGAGTGTACCTAATTTAGTCAACGTGGCGTGTCTATTCTGTATTATAGTCCAATCACACGTTTCTCTTTATCTTATTACATATCGCTTTTATAATATCAATGGCTCGTTACTTTAGTGTGATGAACGGTGATTTACCTAAAATGATTCTTCTAAAATGCGTCTATATGTAGGGGCATACTACTACATTAGATGTATATATTTTGTTCACAAAGTTTGGCCCCTATTTCCTGTATTAAGGGAAAATCGAATGTTAAAGTCTCGATTTCATTGAATTACCATCTTGTGCATTATAAACGCTGCGTAACGTTTGTTGTATTATATGGTAGTTTCAAACTACAAGAATTGCATTGCATTTCACACTTCGTCTTTCCATTAGTTTAATATCGACGCTTTTCTGAGCTAAACCGTTTTGGTCACTCACACGAATTAGAACTTTTCCGTGACTTAGAGTTTCTGAATAATAACAGAGTATTTTCTACGAACAGACATTAATTGTCATTAAGCATACATGTACACCAATAAACTTATTCCGTTAGCGTTTCATTTCAGAGAATGTCTCATTCAATTGCATATCACAAAAGCAAATTGTATTCCACAGGAAAGTTTGGAGTGAAATTTATTCTTTCTCGCAAAATACATAACATTCGGTGGCATAAAAATAAGAGTAAATAACGAAAGTTGACAGTTGAGTCCATACGGAGCATACTTATAATTACATTATTACATACATGAATAGTTGTTGTAAATGTGCCACCTATCTGAATTTAATTAACAAATGTTTTTGTCATGGCACATCTTACCTGGACAGACTCTATAAATGTAAACAGAGGTGTTTATTTTTCGCAGGAATATACCGCATGATAGGTTCGACTACCTTTTTGACACTGTCATAATCGATTTTGCATCAGTGACTATATCAAGTCGATTATAACGAACTGCTATTCGTTGTTTTGTATTATCATAACAATTGGACTTTCATGAGGTCTGTCTGTAGAAAAAAACTTAATTCTAATCAAATGTACAATCAAAGTACTGAATGCCATTCTCTATAGAGCTTCTGAATTTATGGAGGGGAATGCAACTCTTTACGACAACAACGTGTGTGTCTTTTTTATAATACCATACTAGCTTCACTAGTCACCATCAACTCGTGGACACTTACTATAATTTCTAACAAAACACTTTTGTGTAAAATGTTTGATTGCAGTAAAGAGTGGTGTGTTCTTAATAGCTTTCACGCCTGTATGAATGTTTAGCTATTCTTAACATGATTTATGACGTACACTCTTGTGCTAGCCGCCGTGATCCTTTCTTTAACGCGCGGACCTGATAAAGAGCATAGCCAAGTGCGCGATTTACAAGTTAACAAAGTTTGAGCTAAGCTTCGAGTTCAAATCCTTACCGTAGGACAAGTTAGTAGCCTAAGATTATTTTGCTTAGGTTAATGCCCTGTATAAGTTTTACTAGTATTTTTGGCATAAATATTAACGAAGCTTTTAATCGAAGTGAGTTAGCATATGTAAAGAACTGTTGCAAGGTATGGGATGGATATGAGACGCAGTATCCGAACTGTCGTTACTGTGCATCACTGCTGGCGCAATGTATATAACAATGAATAAATAACTCGAGTATGAATAGACACAAAGTGCACAGCCATTCAAAACATGAACGCATGCACCTAATTCAAAAGCAAAATACACTAATAATAATTTTACATATGAAACATGTAACTTAACTATCTATCTATTTACCGTTATTGTCAAACCTCTTTCGAGGACTTAGACAAGCTGTGCGCGTCAAGCCGCTGAGGAAAGTTAAAAGAAGTAAAAGTATAGTCATCAAAATAAAGTAAGAGTGGTAAAAAGAAATGTTAATGATATTAACAGTTTAAAAACAGGTGGGAATGCAGTCATGGTAACATGGTATGTTCAATGTTGCTAATTGCAACATTAAACTGTACCAGGGTGGGGAGACATGGGATATAAGGGGGTAGACTGTTCCACTGATGAACAGTCCGCGGAAATAATGTGTATTTGTAATAGTCTTTGATTTCAGGAATTAGTCTGTACGACAGGGTATGGTAATGGCGGGATGCTCTAGTTAGAGGGGTGAGATAACCTTGGATGGGGATTGCAACCAAATTATTTCTTATTTTGTACATAAGGGACAGTCTAATGCGCCTGAAGTCTAACCTGCGCCACTTCAGACTATCTAGCATTTCCGTAACACTAGATGTGCGTCAAAAGTCATACATCGCCCAGCGGGCTGCCCTTCTTTGGACTGACTCTAGCTGATATATAAGGGACTGGGAAAAGGGAGACCAGATTTCTGAACCATATTCCAGCTTTGGTCGTACTAGGGTTTGTTAAGCCATGGATTTCAGTGGGGTTGATTTTGTTTTTAAGTTTCTACGAAGAAAGTCTAGAGTTTGATTTGCTTTTGTAGTTGACCTTTTTAACTGCTATTATCGCTAATAAAAGGATTTTACTAAGTAATATGGAGGGGATCAGATCGAATCTGTTTCCTGTTATTCTGATAAATCATGAATATAACCACGTAAGCATTTATAATACTAGGCTGATTTCCGAATTAATTAAATTTCAATTAACACCAGATACAGATTACAATCAAGACCACTTTCAAAGCCATATTGTGTAGATTGTATCAGTATATACAAGTTCGTGCGAGTTATCTACAGGATACAAGCATGTTTATTAGAGTGAATTTATCAAAGCATTCAAGTATTTACTATTTATATGTTATTTATTCCTAAAAGAATCCGGGTTGACTGAGATGTTCATCATATCACTTAATAACTTTCATGACTATCTCTTGACAATGCCTTCAAAGATTTGTTTTTAGATAGGCAAAAGTCAAAATTTAAAATCAATTGTAAATGTCAAATAGAGGTTAAGACTTAAACCTTATGCTCGACGTCATCATTCACTTTTTATCTATATATACTGTTTTACCACAAAAATATAAAGATGGCCCGTTACTTTTAACCTTTTGTTTATTAAAGATGCATTTGGTCCATCTGAACGTAAAATATTTGAACTGGCCGTATTTCCTGTATTGTTGATCCATTGGTTAAGACATCTTTAACAATAACAATTGTAGTGTAATTCCAATATAAGTGAAGTATTTTATCATTAGTTATGCAATGTCTTAATTCATGTATTAATTATACATTGGAGAAATGAAAAAATACGACTTACTTAGGGAAAACAAAAAAATATAATTTTATATTATTACTATTACTTACATGTTTCTGCAATGGAACTATTTCAGTTCGATCAACATGTATATAAATGATGAATGAGAAACTTACACAATTATATAAATAAAAATGTAGACATGTTTACACATACATCACAATCATGTGTAATTGTCTAACGAGAACTAACCACACAACATATAAAATGTGGTCATATTACAAGAGAGCGTAAGTGTCGAAAGGGAACGCCACATACATAAGACCGGGAAAACAACAGTTCATAAAACATCAGGCATTTGAGGAGGAGCAAGGGTAAATACGCAAGGGAACAGGGGCCGACCATAAAGGACAAGTTAGGAGAATTGATGAGGACAAACGGTGGGATTTAATGGATGAGATACACCACATGACCAGTCAATACAGCTGGCAACAATAGGCCGAAAGGGAGGAGAAAATAACATCAACACGATATCAAGTAAAATAATTACACATTGGGAAAGGAAACCTTAACATACATTTAAAGCACATACAGCGATTTACAGCCTTGGAACTGGCAGTAAACATTCTGGGGATTAAATCGAAATAATCTATCCTCAGACTTAAACGTAAATGGTCATTGTTTTACAATACATACACATAAATTGACTAAGTGGGAAGTAACTAATTATTATAAGTAATTAATCATTACGAGCCTAACAACAGACAGACTGTGTATCATTCAGCACAAAGGAACAATCAGCCTTATACTGACCTTGCTCTCAGTAATTAACCAATGACATAATGCTAATGTTCTACTTAAAATAGGCCCAATTAAGTTGTTTTTCCTGGGTGGAGAGGGGCATTAAGCTCTACGTGCACAACTTCATATGCTGATATATATTAATGCAGTCTCATAACTGTTGTATAAGCACTTCAATTTTGTTTTCCCTGAGTGGCGAGGGACGCATATGTACCAGATGCACAATTGTACATGCTAACATAAATTTCTGATTACATGCAGTCTGAAGACTGTATGGCCACCGGTCAGGAGATACGTTCGACAAGAGTTTCGTGGGGCACAAAAAACAGGACATTGCTTATAAGCCACGGACGAATCTGTATAGTATATAAATTCATTTACATACACTGAATTTTAAATTCAAGTTAATTGACGATAGGAATAAAAGTGTCTACGAACATGAATGAAACAAATCAAGCAGAACATGCCACATACGTATTGCACAAAAAAAACAAAGCATCATGTGACGGCTGTCAGGGTAACTTATAGAAAAGGTTTCATTGCATAATGTGTTGATAATCAACCTTGTTTATATGGAAAGTAGTATGAGTGATATGTGTCGCACACATGTTTTTTGTATAATAATACAACAAAACAAATTGTTACAACAATTCACACACAACTAGTTGGATTACAGTCAAAATCGTTTGATAATGTGTCGCACATATATATTTTGTACGATTTCATATATATATACCTGTTTGAAATATCACACTTGCGTTTTTAGCGATTCAAATTTTTTATTGCAAAAAGGCGTTTAGTTATGTGAATTTTTTATTGCAAATTGCGTTTAGAGATGTGAAATTGTTATTGCAAAATGCGTTGGAAATGAATCTCGTGTAAGTGTTATGTACTATTAGTTATATGTGTCGGACATATATTTCATGTATTATTATCATACATATACAATTATACATGTTTAAGACAGTATACATGCGGTTTTAACGATTTTGATTTTTTATTGCAAAACGTGTTAACGGATGAAATTTTTCTAAATGTTATGTAATATGAGTTATAAGTCTCACACGTATATATTCTGTACGATTTTACATGTATACCTGTTTAAGTATACACTTGCGTTTATAGCGATTTTAAAATTTTCTTCATGTCCAACTTTCTGGCTCATCGCAAGATTCCCCAGATCTAATCGATATTGGCTCCATGCTATAACCGAGTATATATACGCCACTTTAACGTCTCATGATGTACTAATTTATCAGAATGTTTTATACATTCATGATACTTATATTGTAGCCTCTTTCGAATTATGCACCATAAGGTTATGCCTTGATTTTTATTTCTCTTTTCAACAGAAATTATAATGACACTGACTAATACAACTACTTATTTTGTCTGTTACATTTAAAAACATAATATTGTATTTCTGATGATTTATTGCAATTATTTTATATCATCATAATATATGTGCATTGACGATTATTATCTAATTGATAGTAAATATAAATTTATTTGTGATATATTAATATGTAAAATTGTGTACGCCGGACAATAACTATAACACTTAAGTCTGTAGTTTGAATAAATAATTATTTTCTATGTAGTTATTCATTGTTTATTTTTGGGTATTTGTTTAATATATTTGCAAACAAACATTCAATTAAAAAGCAAGTCTGGGCGCTACAATCGGATCCTGATTATTCTATGACTTAGGAATAAAATCTGGCTTCATTAATTTTCAAATATTATCAGTCATACATGATAAGTTTTATTATTTTTGCAAAAATACAATATTAGATTTATGCATACTTGAAGTATTTCATATAATTATAAAGTTAAACAATGTCAACAAAATAATGCAATCGAGTTTTACTGTTTCAAATGTCATACATTTAAAGATTAAAAAGTCAATATATTGTCACCCTATAATTAATCGCACCAATATTTTATCTCATGGCTATTCTATAAAATGTCACATTTCCCCCAAATTAAGTTGGGCGCACTCGATGTTAATTAACATCTTGTATAATCGCTACATCCGGCTTTATCACTTTAATCGGATGTCATGCTGCGCGTGCGCTGTTGGATACCGATCACGCGTACATATGTAGTGTATTCAAAATAAAAGGAAAAAACTTGCATGTTTTAACAAAAATCGTTAAAAAGGTCAGCATAATAGAACACCCACATTAAATCTAAAAAGTGTGTTCGAAGTGTTTGAACTGTAATATATCACTGCACACAGTATCTACCTCTATTGGAAAGCATTTAAATACACAGATATTGTGTTAGCCCCTTCTATGTTCAATGTAAAAAGGGGGACCTTAAAAACCTCAAAAATGGACAGTGATGTAGAAATCACAGAAACATAATATTTACACCATCATAAAGTAGAAGGTTCGATCTCTAACATTTGTTTGCACACGAAAGATACCTTAAACAGATTTTGATTTATCGCGGTTTAAAGATATTTTCCTTCTATTATTCAATAGAAAGTTGATCGGACCGCAGTGACACGAAAGTTGGGTATGGCAAATCGCGTTGACGGCAGGTGAAATTCTTATTGCAAAATGCGTTTAAAACGACTCTTGTATAATTGTTGTATTATATAAGTTACATGTGTTTAAGACAGTATACATGCAGTTTTAGCGATTTAAATTTTTTATTGCAAAACGCGTTAATGGGTGAGAAATATTTATTGCAAAATGCGTCGAAAATGATTCTCGTCTAATTGTTATATTATATGAGTTATATGAGTATTGCATATTTTGTGTATTATTATTTATATATCAGACTGTTTAAGACAGCATACATGCAGCATACATGCACTTTCAAAATGTTACAAAATATGAGTAATAAGTCTCGCACGTATATATTTTGTACGATATTACATAATTATATACCTGTTTAGTATACACTTGCGTTTTTAGCGATTTTAAAATGTTATTGCAAAACGCGTTGAACATAAATTTCATCTAAGTGTTATCTATCTTCGTTTATATGTGTCGCATATATATTGTTTGTATTATTATACATATATACGACTGTTTAAGACACTACACATGCGGTTTTAGCGATTTTTATTTTTTATTGCAAAACGATTTGATGGTTGTGATTTTTTTTTTTTGGCAAAATGCGTTGAAAATTAATCTCGTCTAATTGTTATAATATATGAGTTATATTAGTCGCACATATATTTTATTATTATCATACATATATACAACTGTTTAAGGTACTACATATGCATTTTTATCGAATTTAATTTGTTATTGCATAATGCGTTTTTATTGCAAAACGGGTTGTAACAAAAGACTCAACAGTAAATCTGTCTGTTTAATGATATATTAACTTTAACAATTTTTCTGTACTTGAATTAGAGGTAAATTAACGTTGCAATTTTCGGTTATCGGGTGAACGATTACAGACTGGCCTGCTGTTGATTTGTTTGTTTTTGTAGTTGCTCTTGTTGTTGCTCTATGACATTAGGATCTAGTGTAACACAGAACTCTGTGTACTGGTATGGAAGGAACTGCTCTGTTGGAGATGGATCCGCTGTACAATGGTTAGCTATCATCTCTGGTATGGAGGGAACTGCTCTGTTGGAGATGGATCCGCTGTACAATGGTTAGCTATCATCTCTGGTATGGAGGGAACTGCTCTGTTGGAGATGGATCCGCTGTACAATGGTTAGCTATCATCTCTGGTATGGAGGGAACTGCTCTGTTGGAGATGGATCCGCTGTACAATGGTTAGCTATCATCTCTGGTATGGAGGGAACTGCTCTGTTGGAGATGGATCCGCTGTACAATGGTTAGCTATCATCTCTGGTATGGAGGGAACTGCTCTGTTGGAGATGGATCCGCTGTACAATGGTTAGCTATCATCTCTGGTATGGAGAGAACTGCTCTGTTGGAGATGGATCCGCTGTACAATGGTTAGCTATCATCTCTGGTATGGAGGGAACTGCTCTGTTGGAGATGGATCCGCTGTACAATGGTTAGCTATCATCTCTGGTATGGAGGGAACTGCTCTGTTGGAGATGGATCCGCTGTACAATGGTTAGCTATCATCTCTGGTATGGAAGGAACTGCTCTGTTGGAGATGGATCCGCTGTACAATGGTTAGCTATCATCTCTGGTATGGAAGGAACTGCTCTGTTGGAGATGGATCCGCTGTACAATGGTTAGCTATCATCTCTGGTATGGAGGGAACTGCTCTGTTGGAGATGGATCCGCCGTACAATGGTTAGCTATCATCTGATTGACTGTATCTGGTATTTTTTGTGGACAGGTCTATAACACACTGTGTAGTAGACTAATTCATAGCGAATGGGTCCATTTCAGACTGGAATGGTTTAGGTTGACTCATAACAAACTAGGCTAGTGTAGAATGGCCCAGAGCAGGCTCATCTATGGAAGACTAGTTTATTTTAAATTGTCTACTGTTGATACACATACAGCCTGTTCTTTTGTAGACCTTTTCATGGCACACCAGTCCATTGCTAGGGGATTGGTGCAGGCAGCTCAGTACCTGATATATCAATCCCTAATGATTCCCTGATACAAGCAGATCAATCCCTAACGATTCATCTGTTGACAAGCGCCCCATTTGATTGTGTCCACATATTATGTATTAGATACCGTCAAGACAGTAGAACATATTTCAGTAATTGCATCCACATTCTCTGTGCCAATGTTAATATTGAGCAGAATTGCTGAGTAAATTTCTTCATCAAACCCTATTCATTGTTTTCTGTATTCAAATTAGCAATTCTGATTAATTACTAAAAACATGATAGCCAGAAGGGCTCAACAGCTACAACAAATCAAAATAAAATTATTACTAATGTGAAAACAGTTTCTTATGTATTAACTGTCCATAATGTGTGTTAAAGACAAAAGTTTGGACTTTTATTGTACATGACTATCTATATAAATTTAAGGTTCAACACATACATGGGATGAGCTTTTTTGTTACCTACAGTAAACAAACAACATGTTGTTACTGTTACTGTTTCCAAAATGGCACTTATCAAACGATACATCCACGAAACCCTTTTTTCCTTTTATACCATTTTTACCACAAAACATTTCCAGCATGTATATTTGGGCAGCATACTTTGAACATGCTTATGCAAGTGTACAAAATATAACCATGAGGGAGCATAATATTTTACAAACATCTCTTGTCTTGTTGAATTTTGTATTGATATCGATTCTTAAGAAATGTGATAAGCCAACATGTTCTGAAATAAATTTGGATTTACTATTCTAATTGGGACTTCTATAGAGAGCGTTCAGAACATAATGCTGACATTGAAATTGGAAAGTTCACACTCTCTTATGTAAATTGTATAAGTCTTTATAAGTACACCAATTAAAAGTAAGTCACGTGACACTTTCATTAAATTAAGCTCCGCCTTATACTCATTGAATTGTATAATAACCGCTATTTTGCCTTTGTTTCTGTCCGCGGAGCGCACGGAGAAGCTGTTAGAGCATTAGACTTTGTAAACCCACAGTGACGTCTATACGTTCATAGGTATTTATTTTCTGTATTTTTCTATCGTAAAAATTGTAATAAAATAATAAATAGTTAATACATGTACATTAATTCGTAATTCTTAACTTTTATCAAGAACAGAATTCGATTATCATACGTTTACGTACATTCAAGACAAAACCAGGAAGTACAACAAAACTTGTTTGATATCACTTTCATATATAGTTCATAACTGATAACCGAATTTTGTTTTTCATATTGATCGAAATATTTACACAATAGAAGCGTTTTTAAGTACATTAACATAATTTTTGAGGATAATGTTTAATATAAGTTATGTATTATTCAAATATATATATTTCATAGTATTATGGTTTACTATGTTAAATTGTATGAGCATAATTTTTTAACAGATCATCTAATAAATAAAGTGTATTACTATTTGCAAATGCCAAGGAACTTATCATGAATTACATACTAATTGTTTCAATGAGCCCGAAAATTAAAGTTTCCAGTAATAAGAACGTCTGTTAGTGTGGTTAGTCCATGGAAACATGTTTTGGAAAATTTTTGACTAATAGACACATCTTACTCAACAACTATGCATAATGTGTTTGGTGACTCGCGTCACAATTATACGATACAACAATTTTTTGGAGACTCAAATCTTGGCTGTTTTAGAGTTTATTTACCCAAGAGCTGTTAATTTTACAGTAAATTCGGACTACAATGGGAAACTGTTACTGTTGTTCATAAGAAGTTGTTGCTAACAGCTGCTTTAGTTATGTTGCACTGTTCTTGCATATTTGTGATTAATCTTTTTGCGAATTATGGTACAACAGCTATGATATAAAACGAGAGTCCAGCGGTCCGATAAAATTTAAAAAAAATTATGAACCATCTTAAAATAAGAGCGGTCGCATTTATTTTAACATAAACTGCAATTCTGTTTGGCGAGGTATATTTTTAAAAGATTTTGTAATGAAAATGTGATATTTTGTCGTTTTAACCTTAAAACCTATAACCTTGATGAGAAAGAGACATTTTGAATTATCATTTGAATTGATACATCCGTAAGGCAAACATGTACACGATGTGCAAAGTTGAATGACTTAAACCTGCAATACCTTTGGATACTTGATAAATGAACGATTACTTTTTATTTTCAGCGACAGGCAGCCATGGCGCTTGAAAGATGTTACGTTGTGTTAGTCATCTTTCTCGCTGCATGTTTTACACAGTGTAATTGCAAAGTTGAAAAATCTCTTTCCAATGATGATACACTGTACTTTGGTGGTAACCAGAAGACAGATGGTGCAATGGAAACCAACATCAATGCTGAACTAGTGAAAGAAGGTGTGGACTTAGAAACACCTGCCTTAGAGAAAGCCACAGAAAAATTAGAAAGCCACACTTGCAAGTTGCAGGATACGTTTCAAGGATGCTTTGTGGGATGTCTTGGAAGTGATCTCTGCTGTTCCTGCAAGGAATCTCGCAAGGCGTCAATGAGTGTTGCTCTGGTAAACGATTTGGCCAAGGACTGTGCGGCACTTGATATAAGGGACTGCTCAAGAAATTGGGTGCAGAATGCCTTCTCTGAAGACCGTAGCGGTGCAAGTCATTGTACTAATCTTGATTCTGCTCGTGCGAAAATTCTCTCATGCGTTGATACTTGCGTCGGGCGCCCATTGTCAAACCCACTGAATCCCCAACACCCATCTTATAGTCCTGGTTACTTGGCCAAATTCTCAGACATATCAAAATATGCTCCAGTTGATCTTACTGATTTCTGTTCCGACATTAGAGCAGAAGGTTACCTTTGCAATATGTACCGATCCGATAGCTACACAGCCGGTAATTCACTTTGTCGTAAAGGTACAAAATGTGACTACAGTGGACAATCCTACAAGTGGTGTTATACCGACTTCAGTAACAACTGGGATTACTGCTGTACCTCTAGTTGTGGCTTTGGCAAAAAGAATTACTTGTGGTGTCATAGTGGCTCCAAATGGCAATACTGTGGAAATGCCGGAGATGTTACTGTGAAGAACCGAGAGTGCCTGGCGGATTATCCTTGCGGCATGCATCAAGAGAAAGGCAAACAATCTTACTACTGGTGTTACACTGACACAAATAAGAATTGGGGCTACTGCTGTCAACCAGAGGACACATGTTCTACAAAGGGCTGGTGCTATACCGGTTATAAGAAAAATACAAGATGGCAACATTGCAATCGGTAATATGAAAGCATTCGTCAAGAATACAAAATGAAATAATCGTGAATGAAACATTCTATTTTATATACAGTAAGCAATAATAAACAATTTAAGACATTTTAGCGGCGTCACGTGAGGCATCTTCGTAACCTCCACGGTGGGAGCGGCCGACATCTTTTCCACTACTCTACCACACCTGTTAAATCTTTTCTTGCTACACTCTGTTATTAATCATTAATCTGTCTACATACTTGTGATGAGGAAGGAACACTAATACGTTTGTTTTGAAGTTCAGAATTACGAACAGAAGAAACTGGGAATACAATAACGAAATAGTTCTAATCTAGGGGTGCGAGTGACGAATATACTTTTTTGCAGATTTACTATTAAAATGTAATGCATAAAATACCTTAAAATGAAAATTGAAAATGTATACCCGGTGCAGATACCGTTTCGGCAATTACGACTCTGATCCAGTTTGGGAAGTTGCTTGATGAAAAATAGTTTAGTACTGGTTGGTAACCAAGGAACAGTGGTATTGACCAACGTTCACAACTAAAATACTGTCGGAAAACAGCACAAAGCACTAACATTCCGTAATTTTTTGCATGCGAATGTCAGTATGTATGGTTCGTAAAAAACTTATAATAATTATCTTACTTCTTTGCTAATAAAATATATATTCTCGTCGGTTGTTTATGTTTATATCTAATTGCTTCGTATATGTGCGGTCCTTGCTCAGGAGACAGAGGGTTTAAATTACGAACATAAAATTATACAAACAACTTCGGTCCTGCTAGAAAATAAGAAAATCACCCAAGATTAGATTCGAACCCATGACGTTCGCATTTGTTCTTTCTCTAAACCAATTCGACTTCCTGGTTTTCAACGATCAGCCCATCACATTCTAATCGCCATTTTAGATCTGCAAGAGGTACAGTGGAACCTCTCCTGAGCAACATCCTTTTATGGATGCACATATTTGTTGTTGTTATGAGGTGTTGCTGTAGAGAAGTTAAATTGATTGTTACAACAGTAAAAATAATACTGTTGTTGAAGAGTCTGTTGCTCTAGAGAGGTTAAATTCATAGTAAAATCTTACAACAGGAAAATATACTGTTTATGACAGAAGCTGTTTCTTTAAGGGGCTACATTGGCGTGGTTGCAGAACGTCTCAATCTGATGACTGACACAGCTTTACAAACACACATGAAATGTGGAAAACTACATAGAACATTAACATCTAACAAATTTGGTTAGGTATTACATTACACACGAGTAAATGAATATTAAAACGAGACTATAAAACACTAGCCTAATATACTTTGTAATGTGTGATATTGGTTTAAAAGCTGTTTCATCGACAGTGTTTCATTTATACACAACGTTAAATTGACATACGATATGATTCAGAGGACAAATGTCTTTGAATGTATCATCTTGAGTCATATTGTCGTGTACGATACTGGGCATTACCTACGACCTGCTAATTAGCAGACTAGTGATTTGTTATCAAATAGCAATACTGATACCCACACATATAAATCATTCCTTATTCGAAACACATGTTGTACTTATCATGAAATACAAAACCATATGAACTGAGCAACTCATGGGAGATAACCAACATTAAGTAAAAACATTCTACGCAAGAGTTGTGTCCCGTAATTAAGATAAATGGAATAGGAACAGATTAGATTTGTTATCAAATAGCAATACTGATACGCTTCAATGATATGAACCAGTTACTAATTAAAACCAATATTAGACTTGTTTAAGCTATTTTGCAGTCGTATAAATAAATAGTGTTTGAACATAATAGAAGACATTAACTATAAACCTTTTTTATTTGAAATACAAGTGATAATGAATTGCAAACACTGGCGAACTAATGAGCAATATATGGTAGACAACCAATATAATGTAAACAACTTTTACGCAAGAGTTATGTCCCGTAATTAAGATAAAACGAATGGGAAAATTATCAATACAATACGATGGGTAATTTTGCTAATGTTACATATGAACTAATACCATTGATATCCCTGCCAGCGGACGTTCCAATGCCCGAGGTCATCCAACTGTAAACATAAATGCTTTTGCCTGGGCCTGTCCTTGATGGTTTAATGTAAATGTAAAAACAATTCATTCTTCGCAGTTCAGATTTAAGAGAAAATTCATGTAATGTCATTTACAAAGTGACGGCATTTGTTTTATTAATCCCTGGATTGCTAATTAAATTAAGATTCTTCCGTTGAAAAATATAGTCCCGCTGTTGACTAGTGGGTTTGTATGGTTGCATTATCTCTTGATAATGACAGCTGCAATTGACGACCAGTTATACATATTACAATAGGCTGTTATACCAAATGGCACCAAAGTCACTAGGATTCATCAACTTCCCACATACAATCCACCCACAAAGTCAGAACCTGTGAGGCCAAGGGGTATTTGAGTTATTGCTCCGACAAGGATTTCCGCCTATTGGTCAGTTTGACTTTCACCTTTGACCCCTTGACCCCTAAATCAATAGGATCCATCTACAATTCCCAGACAATCATCCTACCAAGCTAATACCTGGGAGGCCAAAGGCTACTTGAGTGACCAACTGACCGACACGGGTAAATCAATCTAAAACAAACTCTCATTTCTGATAAGTTCAGTATGAAACCGAGAAATATGAAAATATTGCCAATATATTGTACCAACAGAAGCTACAATGCTAATGAGGAACATAATATAACAAATAGAATATATTATTAGTTAATCAATCTTTAGTTAGACTTAGGCTAAGAGTAGATCCTCACAAAATACAATTTAAAAACATATCATAAAACATACTGATGTGATTTTTACATCCAATAGTACAAATGATTCAGTTCAACAATTGTGTACTGATGGCTGATTTAAATGACAGACTTTTAATCAAATTCACAAACATAAAAAACTTAACATAAATATTATTTAATAAACATCACCAAGATAAACAGAAATATTATACAAATTGAACCATTAATGAAAATCCATTCTATGACAATAATACATATTAAGTTAGTTTCACAAACATCGTTCATCACTCCATAAAAATCCATTTCTGAATTATGCAAATATATTGCAGGTATTTTGCTGCTGTTTTTCAATAACATGCCAAAATGATGATAGAATATTAAATCAAATTATAGTATGTATGAGCATAACATATTTCATGTTACAATTAGAAATCCCGTTGAAATTAAAGTTCCCTTAAACCAACGGAAAGGCTGCTTTAACTTAATCAACGACCAATCAGATGCATGCGTTTGAAGACTGACCTAAAACGACCAATCAGATGCATGCGTTTGGGGACTGACCTAAAACGACCTAACACATGCATGTGTTTGGAGACTGACCTAAAACGACCAATCAGATGCATGCGTTTGGAGATTGACCTAAAATGACCAATCAGATGCATGCGTTTGGAGATTGACCTAAAACGACCAATCAGATGCATGCGTTTGGAGACTGGCCTAAAACGACCAATCAGGTGATGATAAAAGTTCTATCACATAACAATACATTATAAGAAAGTTTTACCTTATTTATCTCTCTGATATAGATCTTCATATAGCAACTGAAACGAGTGGTCATTTTTTATTGAATTTACTAAACAAGTCTTCAAACAGCAATATAAACGAGACTTTGCTGAGTTTTTATCGGTTTTAGATGACGAGTCTAATAAATAATGAACACGAATGTTAGATTCTATTTATGACATAATAGCAGAAACAGCTGATTTTCATCAAAACATTACATTGACCTCCTATCTGCATGTAAAGTTTGGTGTGTAATTCGGTCCTTGGTGAACAAAGGCTGTTGAAACAAAAATTAAATCCTACAATTGTCTTTGTAAAGATACCAGTGAAAAAGATATAACAGGTCATTTTCAAATTAACAAGACAATAATTGTCAATGAAATTAAGTACACAACAAACTTAGTATTTAGCAATGTCAACATTATTTTATGTCTCCGTTCAGTAATAAAAAGTTACGACCAATTCTGTATGATAAACATCCGCACATTTTGTTGACTAGTTGCAAATAAAATCATTTTTGTTCAGTAAATGTTTACACTTCTTGCATCAAAGTATAATTGATATATCAAAGTTATAAGTGGGTTTAATGCAGAAATTGATGTAAGATATTCATACTTATAATCCGCTGACAAATGCTATAAGAATAGAAAAATGTTTGCATGTACATGATATAGGTTTTAAGATAGATAACACGTTTTAGATTAATCTTTAGAGATGGACACAAAAGTAATCATCTAAAAAATTACATAAACACACTAGCATATCAAATCGCGCATGCAAATGTTTGCAGTTCACAATAACCCAGTCATATAAATGTTTGGCCTTACAGGTAAATACACAGGGAAAACAAAACAACCTGGCGAACAGGTATTCAGGTGCCTCGGTAGCGCAGTAGGCAGCGCGTCAGTCTCATAGTCACACAATATAGAGTAATCTGAAGGTCGTGAGTTCGATCCTCACCTGGGGCACAAACCTTTTATTTTTCTGTTTTTTGCACAGTTAATGGAATATGGCCCTCGCATATATACGGTTAATTGAGTTTCTGAGAAAAGTTTTATTTTTGGCGCAGCCGTACTAACATGGTTTTGCTATTTTCGTATCAGTGTTGTATAAACCAATCAATTCTTGCTTTAACCACCGAGGTAATTTTTCTTCAACCAAACATCGTTTGTAACCATGAAGCGGATTGGTAAACCTTTCGATAAAGGGTACGTTACCTTACCGAAATCACGGACCTATATACCATAGGTCCGTGCCGAAATCCACTAAATTACGGTGAACTAACAGATATCCATTTTGGATCTGGAAATCTGTAAACCTTATATGTCCGTGAATATATTAACTGGGAACACACTTAATTTGCATATTATCAATATTTGTATATTACAGACTTTCTGACTAGTACCCTTCTGTTTGAACCGGCTCTCTGTGGTGCTTGGTTCCCTTGGGACCCTTGAAAATTGGTCTTAATATTGAGGTTAAATAAAGAGCAAAACAGTGAAAATAGACTTGAAGAAAATTGTTTTATTAGTGAGGATGTCTTATTGTTAAGGTGGTCTTTAAGTAAGGTTATCCTGATTACATATGTGCAGTGTGGTGGAAAAATACACAAAACAACTAGCGCTAATAAGGATTACGTCAAATTTAATCTAAGTTGCAATTCTCTGTTTCGAATAGGTGCGAAATTTCAAAATGACACTTTTTTAATACAACAGAATGATCGACATGTGACAAATGTACACATTTAAAGGAGAAGATAAGACTGAAATTTTATAAAAAATATACTACAGATTAAATATGATTTTGCAAAACTTAGTAAAACAAGAAATATCTTTAAAAATGATGTTCGGCGCAACTTGAAGTATGCAAATTTGTTGCAATCTGAAGGTTAAAATTTGTTGTACAACATAAAAAAATGCCTAAATGTTACGACTGTCTGTCATTAAATTACGCTATACTACAGAAACTCCGAGACATGTAAGGGGAGATCACTGCGTAGTGTGATTAGTCATAGATACAGTATAGTTTGTTTCAATATAGTTCATCAATATTACTTAATGCATAAGTCATGAACTCACACATTTATGTTAATAAACTTTTATATAGCGATGCATCTGATTAAAACGATATAAATGATCGCGACTGGTACATTATACCAAGAATGTCTTCTTAATTCCAAAACCGGACAATTCCCCGTGGTGATGACTAATTAGTCTGGTACTCAGCGTACTCTGCACACCGATAATGTGAATGGTAAGGGCAGATAATCCAGGCTAATAACTAACAACACTACTTACTGATAAATCATGAAATACACTATACACAATGTCAACCAATCTGCGTCAATGCTACAAATATTTTTCAGTTGAAGAGAAATTGCCTTGGTGGTTAACGTAAGATTTGATTGGTTTACAAAACACTGATATGCAAATAGCAAAATCATGTTAGTACGGCTGCGCCAAAAATAATGGACGGCGCAATTTGAAGGTTAAGATTTGTTGTGCAAAATAAAAAAAATGCCGAGATGTTACGCTTGCTGGTCACTCCAGATCCAAAATGGATTTCGGTAAATTCACCAAAATTCAGTGGATTTCGGTAAATTCATCGAAATTGGGTGTATTTCGGTAATTAACGTAACCTTTATCGAGAGTGTTAACCAATCCAAGGTTACAAACGTTGTTCGGTTGAAGAGAAATTGCCTAGCAAAACCATGTTAGTACGGCTGCGCCGAAAAACTGACTGCAAAACTTGCATTATAACACTATGACACTGTTTTCCAACTTAGATATGATACAAAATATACAAATATTTATTTTAGGTCGGCATTGGTACAAACAATTTATAACATTAGCTATGAACAGCTATTGACCGACAAGAAGGACGCTTATTTTTAACTTGTAAATACACTGTAACGAATTTGTAATTTGTCAATAATGCTAATAAAAAAATGCAAATTCTGCCATAAATGATATTTTGTCCTTACGAAATGATGAAAACTTTTACCATTATGTCATCATTATGTACTTATATGTTTTATAATTCTAATACGAATTAACGTTTTTACAAAAGTTAATATGTTATTTTCGTAGGTGAAAACTGCGTTTTGGGCTAAACAGTTATTATTGTGATTTCAAACTGTTTAACATTTTCACATGTAGGATATTTAAACAAAATACATGTATATACAAGTATACACTCACGCATCATACATGTATTTAAATTTGATATAGTTTTCTTAATTCTGTACTTAATGTTATGAAAATTCAGATTTCTGATCATAAAGCATTATTTCTTTTAAAACTATTCGCAAAAAATGTATTCGATGTGATGTGCAGTCAACGAATGATCGAATTTCGGTATGTTTGATTTGCTGCTTTTACTGCCTGTCTTTCACTTGATTTCTTTTTTCTAATTGTGTTGTTTTGTATTAGAATCGTTAAAAAACATAATGTTTTGAGTGATAAAAATGGTCCAAAAGTAATATGGGAGGGCCATTTGTCCCCAAAAATGATGAAAAATAGTACGTCCTTTCATAAATGTGGCTAACATTGCATTTCATGTAGTACTAGAAATAAAATATTTTGTACTCCTAAAGATAATTAATTGAATCTTACAACGGCGTTATCTATGTGAGCTTGTTACACGAGATTTCCAGGTGGATCCAAGTAAAAATTGTAAATTTTAAAAGACCGGAAGTGGAACCGGAAGTGTCCGCCCCTTCGTCTCGACAACAGTTAAGGGGACTCGTGCGATGCTGCAAATAGGCAGAAAATTATTAACTATACTCGTTGGTGCCTAGCAAACACTCAGTAACTAATTACATAGAGCACATTTCTTTGTTTTTTAGCATACGAAATTGAACTTGTATTAAAGTTATTATTTATTTTTCTGTAAAATTTTAAACACGTTTATTTCCTGGACCTAATTCAAGCAATTCTTTTTTGTTATCTGTGTGATTTCATTGTGGGTTTTTATGCCCCCACTCTAAAAGGGGGGGGGCATATTATTTGCCCTTGTCCGCCTGTCTGTCCGTCCGTCCGTCCTTCCGTCACAAAATCTTGTGTCACACATATCCCCAAAAGTATATGAGCCAGAGTCATTAAACCTTACAGGAATTTTCACCAGTATGTGAAGTTGTGCACCTGGGGTTTCATGTTTGGCTGTGCCCAGTAAATGCAAAGTTATGGCCCTTGACTTAGTTAAAATATAGCCTACAAAGTACGCAATCTTGTGTCACTCATATCTCCAAAAGTATATGAGCCAGAGTCATTAAACTTTACAGGAATGTTCACGAGCATGTGAAGTTGTGCACCTGGCCCTTGACTTAGTTAAAATATAGCCTACAGAGTATGCAATCTTGTGTCGCGCATATCTCCAAAATAATTTGAGTCAGAGTCATAAGACTTTACAGGAATGTTCACCAACCTGTATGTTGTGCACCTGGGGTTTCATGTTTGGCTGAGCCCATTAAGTGCAAAGTTATGGTCCCTGACTTATCACCATAATCAGTACAGTTGTCACTTGGTAATTTGGATACCCATTCACAAACTATGAGCAGAATAATAGCATTTGCTTTTGTGACAAAGGCTGCAAGTGGGGGCATCTGTGACCTATGGACACATTTCTAGTTTTCTACTGCAAAATTTCCAACCCCTCATTCGTCTTTTCGAAATCAAGTAACTTGTGACCCAAAATGATGCGTTAGAACTTTAGGTGAGTGTATTTTTACAGTGTAATTTGAAATTAAAATTGTATGGGCTATTTCGTAACGAAATATTATTATTTTCGTAGGTAGAAATAGTAACTTTTCTGTCACAAAATTTATTTTCTTTATCATAATAATATCTTGGTGCGTCTTTCACATAATTTCCTCTCTGCAAAGTTAAACCTTCAAGATATTCTAATGATAGAGCTAAGACGCAGCCATCTTGGATTAGAGCAGCCAGTGTGGAAGCCTCTGTTTCAAATCATACCCAGCATACAACTGATGCCACATACAGCCGGACCTCGTTTATTGGACAACATTCTAACCGAATGCTTGGTATCATCCGAAATAAATATCAGGTCCCAATCTTCTTAGGCACGTCGAAGTGAAATAGGCTACAAACCATGTATTATTCGAAATAAAATTGCGGACCCAGTGAATTCGAATGAACGAGGTCCGACTGTACTAATAAAAATACTAAGCAGGCAATTTGAATTATTGCGCAATCAACGTCGTATTCATGTTTTACAAGCGAGGTTTACAACATACTCATCAATGTACAAAGATGTAATATATTGTATTACCCGATCTATTGTACTTGGTGGTACATTAAAGTGCATATTATAATACTTTGGTCTGTATACATTAAACTGATCCGCACAAATGTCCCTGTAACGCATACTACATGTGACTATGGTGGCTGGTAGTAACCATGTCATTTCATTATTTCGCCCACGATTTTTGTGTTTTGTCGTATTTCGCCGTGTCGAAGTTTCATTAGCTAGAGCTGGAATTGTTCGTAAATGAATTTTCTTTTAATCTGTTTGTTTATTTGTTTCATCGGGTTTAACGCCTTTTCTCAACGATATTTCAGTTATATACGGCGGCCGGTTCACCTAACCAGTTTTTCCTGGACTGAAATCTAACCAGTACTAACTTACCCTTCCACAAGGAGCCGGCAACTTCTCCACATGAGGAGGAAAATCGACATTTTTGTCAACTTTTCATGGAAGGGTATGACCTGCCGCGACCGGGAATCGAACCCGGATCGCCGGGTTACAAGTCCAGCGCACTAACCACTGGACTTCGGCCGCGGCTGTTTTAATCTGTGGAATACAATTATTCAATTATCTCGCAAAACGCTTATAATCGAGCAGCTGAATGCGCTTTTTACAGTTATTTTCAAGTCTACATGACTAAATTAAACAGACGATACCATTTTTATTCCGCATAGATATCGCTTTGTATCGTTTTGATAGTAAATATAGACATTCAGGTTCGTTAAGACGATAACATATCACAGAGAAACATCGAAATTACGAATTATTGGTCAGAAAATTAACACCACTACACATCTGCTTGGAACGCTTTACTCTGTCGCAAACGCATCACTCGGCGGAATAAACATCAGCCTATACACCATGCAGACGAAAGGGCAACACTTTAAGGCGACGCTATCGCCGCGGCTGAACAAGGCGAGTCGTTTATAATCTCGAGGCATAACGAAACACAGAAAAGGCGACAAGTTTAAGGCGCAGTTCGCTTGTGGCTAGTCAATAGACTTATGTCGCTCTGTCGCGTTGTTCACACCGAAAATGTCGCACTAAATCGATATTTTTTTTGTAGAACGCAACGACAAAAGAGGTGGCAGAAATTAGCTACCATATTTATGTTGTTTTTTTCGATTGACTAGCGTCTGTACAAATAGTATTTGAGCTTTCAGTATCGCTATAGGGTTAAAATTGCAGCGATATTTCGATTAAATATTACTTTGAGAAAATGTTACGTAGACATATAACGTGTATATTTGTGTTTGTGTTACTGTACCTCACAGTATCCCGGTGCCATGGAGGTAAAACTAGAAGGAATGCACGTAAGTTTTGTTTCCGTCGACATTACACAAATATATTATACTAAAACATGTTCAAATATGTGATAGCGTATGATTCAACGCTAAATAATTTGCAAGTATTGTTTTCCGTCATTTCTTATTGCAACTGATCTCCTATTTTGTATTTTATTTCCTGCAGCGAAATCTATAAATTTTGTCTCAATTATATACTACATATATTTATTAACATACTCGGCACGTACGTGCCTTTGGTTAATTAACGCAATACAGCGCAACAGTACATACTGGTACAACCGACCGGGTCATGTTTTGAAGGAGGACGTTAAGACTTTTTTGACGATTTGCTTCAAATGCTATCATATTTGTAGGTTTACGTATTTACTAATTCATAGACTTAGAACTGAAAGTACCCATTGAGAGTCCACTGAAAACAATAATAATTAGGTCTTGCAATAACACCTTCTTTCCCTTATGAAATGCTACCACGTCCAACTTTCTGGTTCATTGCAAGATACCCTATATCTGATTGATAACATTTTTTCACTTTATTATTTTGTTACAATAACATAAATGCCCGTATTTCAATTCTACATTCATTTGTCAAAACATAGTTTCGACCGTAGATTGGTGGTTTATGATAACATACATGTACTACTCTCTATACCCGTTTAATGCGCAATATATATATACATGCAGGTGTAAGTTTCAAGTGGAATAATTTAATGCGCAAACAATTACATGATGTCGTTACTATTAAAGTTAAGGTATTTGTAATAGCTATCTGAATAACAAATAAGAAGTTATGTTTCAAATTCAAGTATCTATTTCAGAAACATAATATGCCTTATAACAATTGGTGGCAAAAACATGCATTATGTTGCACGCAACGATCAAAGATTTGCAATCTCATTGCTTAATTTTCAAATAACACCGACAATCTGTTCAGACGATATAATATACCTTTAAGAGATTTTTATTTATTGCGATTTGAAGATATTTTTCTTCTAAAATTCTATAGGAAGTTGGTCGGACCACAGTGTCGCGAAAGTTTGGAATGGATCTTTGTTTTCATTGCGATTCGAGCACGATGTTATCTAACGTTACATGTATATGTTTGTTTGTACCGCAGGGTTAAAGGGAACTACCCATATTTATTGTCCTTGTGGTGATGGTGACTGGATGGTCTAGGTCGCATTAGAAATAAACATGTCCGATTAGCATGCATGTAATTCTCACTATTAAACCTGGATAAAAAGAGATATCAAACGGAAACTTAAACCTGGGAACAATATACATGTATATTCATGTATATATTAGTCCAAGCTTAAACGTTGAAACTATATTAAACATACCGGATACAAAATCTATGTGACTGCTTGTCATAATTTTAGTTTTTTTCAAATTGCCAGCTTTCTGGTCAGTAGTGATTGCTAAATGCAGTAACAGACAGATTGTGAATGTTATTATAATCACGAAAATATATACCAGGGTTAGGGTTATCACTGATGCACAAGATATACCGACTTGTATAGTCTGCACAAAATAACTAATGAAAAAATACTGGTAATATGATACTAGTACTACAACGTTAATCACCTTTTGTCAAATCCGACTTAAATTCTAGCATGTTTCATGTCTTTGAAGAGAATGTTTCACTGAGAAGTTACGAAGAAATATATTCGTTTCAATTAATTTCAGACGACGATAAGGATGCTAAAGTCCTCGTCTTGGGTGCAGGTATGTCTGGAATAAGTGCTGCAACAACCCTGCTGGAGGCTGGCTACAAAAATATACACGTTCTGGAAGCAACTGATAGAATTGGTGGCCGTGTTAAGCAGACAAAACTAGGGGATTACACTGTGGAATTAGGGGCAATGTGGGTTTATGGAAAAGGTAAAAATCCTGTATATCATTTGGCCGACAAATTTAACATATCTACAACAGAGAGTTACAGTGATTCTTGGACTGTTCGAGATAGCGATGGACAAAATGTCACAGAAATGGCGGACGCGTTCTATGCGGAGTTCGAAGAAATTTTGAGCGAAATCAGCAAATTCGCCAAAACATCTCCAAAAGACTTTAATTTGGCAGGTGCTTTGAAATATTTTCATTGGACAAACAAGTCGAATATTGCGTTAGCAGTTGAATCCTACATGCTTGATTACGAATTAGGAGTTCCACCAAGCACGCTCTCTGGCAAGTATTTGTATCTTCTTGAAGTATTTGAAGATTTTGAAAGTTTCGACATGCTTATATCAAATGATGAAAACGGCTTCGTCAATTTGATCGAACGTCTGGGAGAACACGTTACTGCAGATGACGAAAACCGAGTGCTGTTTAACACAGTAGTTACTGAAATTGAGTATGGTAATAATTCCGTTTTGGTACGAACACGTGAGGGTCAAACATTTGAAGCCGATTTTGCCATTGTTACATTCAGTCTTGGTGTCCTCCAACAGCGCCAAGTGGAATTCAAACCTCAGTTGCCGGATCTGAAACGGTTTGCAATCGACACGTTTGGCTTTTGTTCATGCACTTATATCTACTTGCAATTTAACAACGCATTTTGGGATGATACTATGTATGTTGTTCATGCTAACACGTTTAGAGGAAGAAATTATATTGTTTTGAATATGAACTCTCTTTATCCCGGATCAAACATCCTTCAGTTTTCTCTACTAGATTCTGCTGCTGATTGGGCTGAGAGTACAAAGGAGAGTGTGGTCATTGCAGAACTTGTTGACTCTTTGCAGTATATCTATCCTAATGCAATTGTACCCAATCCAATTGATTATGTTATCTCTGATTGGAACCTTGACCCTTTCACATATGGAGCATGGAGTTACTGGCCACCAAGTTTCACTGATGAAGATATGCAGAATCTTATGGCTCCAGTTGGTCGCCTACACTTTGCCGGAGAATATGCCCATGAACTACATTACAGTTTTCTACATTCTGCATATATATCAGGTGATCGGGTGGCGAAGAACATCATAGAATGCATTGAAGATCCAACAACTTGCAGCAATTCAGATGACTGGAAAGAGCGTCACCGAGGCAATGTTGTTTGTACTTCCAGTTCAGCTGGCGGAATGATTAGTGTTGGAAGTTTGATAACAACATGTATGTTTGTCGTGGCAAACATTTATGTATTATATAACTAATATGAACGTATACGATTGCCAATTTAGAAAAGTTCAATATTTGTATGTTTCACTATGACTATGTATATATTGCATCGGAAAATGTCTGTAAATAAACATATACATATATCACACTTATGTTTTATGTTGTAAATCCTAACTTGTGATAGATATATCGATGTAGATATCATAACTGTACTTTCGATAAGGGTGAACTACCGTCGATCGAAGTTGTCGAAAATTATATAAAACGACATTTATATCGACCATTTACATAATGACACAAACATTCAATTGTGAATTAGTATTTCATCGTTCTTCAAGCTACATTTCCCACGCAAAGTAGTAAGCCCAATATGCAACGTTGAACATAATAAACACGACTGGAAATAAAATGCGGGATATTTTATCCATTCGTCTTGCCGGGGAGATGTCCCAAAAATGGCTGCACCAAAATGTACGTTGGTGATTGGATTTATCTTTTTCTGTTGGTTTGGCGACCTGGAATTAAAATTCAAAGACGCACATATTATATTGTAGATCTACGATCCCGCAACAATGACATGAGTATTTACACATAGCGTATTACAGTTAAAGCATGGCTTCATGGAACCTGCCAATACTTTAAGATAATTTATTTCAGCACCCATTTCTAAATTACTTTCAAATATGCGGTTTTGCAGCCAATTGTAGAAATCAACAGCTTAAGACGGTTGTGAAACTTTCTACTAGGTTCAGATAAAACATTTAATAACTGTCGTTTCATAAAACGTAATTGTTATGCATGAACCGGATAAATATGTGTTTTCTTGAAATGACATCACTTACAGAAAGGTTGTAAATCTCACGGCAGCGCTCATTTTATATTTATATTCTTTTGCACTGAAATTTTGCCAACATGGAAAACATTTTAGAGTGTATATTGTGGAAGTGTTAATTTGCCATTCGAATTGTAAACTACAGAGTGCATATATTTGAGTCGGCTCAAATATGATCAGATGCGTGAAAGTGGTTAGCTGAAGCGACTTACATGTGGTGTTTTGATACTGTAAAATTGTCGTCTTATGGCGTCATCATTATCTTGTAGCTGATTTAATTCATTGTGTCCTTGTTTTCTGATCTCAGCACGAGTGAGAACGTTCACATACGCAAACTCGACTAATCCAATAAACACGAAAGTGAGACACGTTGCCATGTAAACATCAATCGCCTGTAATAGGAAATAAATGCATTCTATCTAAATTAACAAGGATTACATCAAGTAATTTACATGTTATTTGGTTCGTAAAATACTATTAAAGTACGACATTCACAATGAAATATACTAAAAAATTATCATCCGTACCAACATTCACGTATTTGATAGCAATTTGATTTGTGTGAATGAATATTAATAATTCGTTTTCAAAATAATCAATTTAATATCTAAACTAATATATACTGCACACATGTTTTATGCTTAAAGTACTATGTCAATCTGGTAACTTTACGACGGTTTTAATATAGGCGACTGGATATTTATTTTGAATAACAAAACTATTCAGGTGACTTTATATTTGAGTATTTCAGTTAGTTTATCCAGTCACCTATATTGAAGTCATCATAGCCCTTAAAGCGTGACAACATGCCAAAGCCCCATTCTCAGTGTCCCGCATTGGCGCCCCGGTACGTCCCGTGTGATGGTTCGGGAGAAACCTTGTCTAACCGGGAAGACAACCGCGGTGGCACCATAGAAGTTCGGGATAATTCGCAATGAACCCTGTTGTTCTGGCTCGATCCGGCAGACCGTCCCGGATGTTTTAAAATATTTCATACAACCGGGAGACACCCGGAGAAATATCCAGAACCGGCGTGATCCGGGCATGTCCGGCACAATGCAGATATACGCCGGTGCAGGGCCGGATCTCTACCGTGATAGTCCGTGGTAATCTGGGGGTGGTCCCAGTTTATATACTATCCGGTTACCAACGGGGGCCACCGGGGTACCACTGGGGCTCCACCGGCGCTATACCAGTCAGGATCGGCGGCCACCGGGACACGACCTGGGTTACACCGGGTTATACCGGGATGGACCGGGAAACACGTCGGCACGACACCGTAAATGAACCGTGCCAAACCGGGAACTAACCGGGGTAATCCGGGATCAAACGGGGACATCCGGCTTCTAAACCAGGGGCACTCCGGGACATCGACGGGAATGTGAGAATGCAATTGATTTTTCGGCAAAAATGTCCCGAATCAACCAGAACCGGGACAGTGAAAATGGGGCTTAAGAATGAAATGAACTTGAAATTAGAATTATTTGAATTGGGGCATGTAGGGATGGACAGACTGTTTGCATTGCAATACATTCATATAATGTATTGTATATACTATATACTATAAATCAAAGTTCAGGTGTAACATGAACTGTCAAAAATCAAATCATCAAAAAATATCAAAAAGGGATGACACATTTTCACGAGGCTATATAGTAACTAGTCATGCTCACCTTTAAATAAGAAACACGTGGTAAATTAGCACGGACACCCGAGCTCTGTGTTGTCATGGTGAGCACAGTTAGCAGTCCGAGCGATATTCTAGCAGGTGTGGCGGTACAATCGAGCCAGAAGTTAACCCAGGATAGAATCACAATCAGTGCACTGGGTACAAAGATTTGTATGATATGATAAGCATATTTCCTCTCCAGTATAAAAGTCACTCCAATGCACGGATACATAACTTAAATAGATGAAAGAATTACACAGTGGCATATTGTCAAATATAAGTAAACAAGAACTATCTTGACAAAAGATGGTCGGCACAATTTGAAGGTTAAGGTTTGTTGTGCAACATAAATAATGCCGAGATGTAACGATTGCTGGTCACTCCAGATACAAAATGGATTTCGGTAAATTCACAAAATTTCAATGAATTTCGATATGGTAACGTACCCTATATCGAAAGGTTAACAAATCCGCGTCAAGGTTACAAACGTTGTTCCGTTGAAGAGAAATTGCCTTGGTGGTTAACGTAAGATTTGATTGGTTTACACAACACTGATATGCAAATAGCAGCGGCGAAAAAGTTCATGAATGGCTATTGATCAAACTGGCCACAATCCACTGTAACTATGAGCTATGTCCTAACTTGAACTTCTAGGCTCTCAATTAGTTCAAATCAATTAGATATTCATTCTAAGACTGTATTTCGACTTTAAAACTTGTCAAAGTGGTCGACTAACAGGTTGTTGTAGTAAAGCAAGTGATCGTGGTATATTCACATACGCACCGTTTGAACCTGAACATGTGCAACCAACGTTGAACCTGAGCATGTGCAGCCAACGTCGAACATGAGCATGTGCAGCCAACGTTGAACCTGCGCATGTGCAGCCAACGTTGAACCTGAGCATGTGCAGCCAACGTTGAACCTGAGCATGTGCAGCCAACGTTGAACCTGAGCATGTGCAGCCAACGTTGAACCTGAGCATGTGCAGCCAACGTTGAACCTGCGCATGTGCAGCCAACGTTGAAACTGAGCATGTGCAGCCAACGTTGAACCTGAGCATGTGCAGCCAACGTTGAACCTGAGCATGTGCAGCCAACGTTGAACCTGAGCATGTGCAGCCAACGTTGAACCTGCGCATGTGCAGCCAACGTTGAACCTGAGCATGTGCAGCCAACGTTGAATTGCTCTTACAGACGACGCGTCTATTATAACGGAGTGTTTTACGTAAGGGATCGTTTCAGGAGTATTAATGCAGCATATTGTAATGCATGGAGTGACGTTTTGACACAGTCGTATAATGCGCTTATTTTGCCACTCGCGTCACCGCTTTGTGTAAGCCAATCAAATGAGACGTTAAATGTCGAAGCACATTTTGAATAAACGAATTTGTTCGTAAACGGGACGATGATTTGTTCAAATCTGTACGCTGTAAATACTGGACTGGAATGAACAAGTTCGTCTTTCCTAACTTATTGTTTGAATGAAGACTTACGTATTTATGTTTTCGATACACGTCTTTACGGACAGTAGCTAGAATGTCAACACCTGAGGAAGTATTGCCACATATTTATGTACTTGATACCACGATAACTAGTTTGACCACCACAGAAGAAATGTCAACATAAAACAAGGTTTATCTCAATTGATTCACACTTGCATCTCCCTGTAGATTTATTTTACCATTGTCTCCATCGATACATTTTTACTTTCTCGTAATTATCTCTTTGAAGTAAGGATATAAATGCAATTTCTGTGATTGCCCGAAATTTTAAAAATGAAATTAATTTGCAATATACTTAACGGAAATATACACACTCATAAAAAATAATGTATCAAATACGTTTGGAGTCTCCAGAGATGTGATCTTATTAATGTTTACGACACTCACTCGATTAAAATCAATAAAATTAATTAATGTCAATATCATAAAAATATCCTGCGGGTAACTATATCGGTTTCATTTCTTCCGTTGCAAAAAATTAATACATTGTAGACTGTAGATTGTAGATGTAATTGATTTTACAGACTCTGCCTTTTTTCTAACTGCGATCGGTTTTAATTGACGGAAAGTATAATTGCGATGGTATTGATGAAACGCAAATAGTAGTAAATCGCAAATGAACTAGCAAATGATAGCGATCTGTGATTGTACGACATCGCATCGCTATTATTTGATGAACCCCCTTACTTCGTATCTGTTTTCCAGTCCTAATATATGGTTATTCCAGATTGTAACTCAGAAATAGAATGCAATGTATTTTGATCAAACAAACAATCTTATTACATATCAATGGGTACGTTTATTAACCCTAGAATGTTTTCTGTATCCGTAGTAATTTGTGACTTTAATCCCAGGAATGCACATATACACATGTACACACATATATTGCAATCGTTAAATATCAACTTTGAAACAATTACCAGTATAATAAAATGTGAACATAAATAACAGCGTTGTCTTCTTATTCAGTTTTTAGCGCACTTTTGAAAGATAGGTCATTATTCAGTGTTTAATATTTACTTCCATAATATGCCGTGTCACAACCATAGTGTTTGACATCTGAGAGAGTAAACTGAGGAAACTCGATACTTTTCGCAGTGGTTACAGCATTCCCACTCCATACCAACTTCATAGTTTCTGTACTATGTCCATCTGTAAACAGAAAACTTGTGAAGGTTAATCGCAGCTGTCTCAAACAGGACACTTTATTTGGGAATTTGCTACAGTTCTATAAATGTCGTCCCAATACATCCAACTTTTCCATTCCATATGAATGTTCAGTAAAACTTCACCAAAAGACCACCTCGATAATAAGACCACCTCCACAATTTTCAAGTCCATTTTCACTTTTTTACTCTTAATTCAACCTTAATATTAAGACCACCTCAATAAGAAGACCAGTTTTCAAGAGTCCCAACGGTGGTCTTATTATTGAGGTTTTACTGTATATGCTTTTGAAATTCTAACCTCCTGTTATAAGACAATTAAAACATGCATTCTAAGGTATCATTTAGTTCCAAAAGTTCCATCATTACTTACAGCTCTCCACATCAAAGTGACAAGTTTGTACATCAAATGGATATTTCTGTAAATGCATCATGCACCCGAAAGTTCCAGTCACTCTACAAAAAGACATATTTATGACTTAATAATGAAAACAAGTATAAGCAACACATCACGATAATTAACAATGTTTTGTGTATAACAGACATAGATAGATATATTTATTGCAAAAGGCAATATTGCCCATGAGCGTATATGCAAATATCAACATAGTTATAAATAAATACTTTCGATCAATGTACAAATGAGAATCTTACTAAATCATATACATTACTCAACACACAAAATGTGTATTAGTTAAGAGAGTGTAATCAAGTTTGGTTATGCAATACGGAGAGAAGTGTTGTTTCTTGTTTTTGTCTCCTTTGTCTTAGTTACATTGAGGATACAAATATAAACAGAGTAAGTACATGTATGACTTCAAAACATATAGTTTTTTTCATACTTTTGTATACAAAACTTGATAAGTTTTGTAATATTCCTTTGTTACCCGTGACGTAAAAAGTTCGGATAATTTGAGGATATTTCTATAACAGATAGTTACATTCAGTATGGGTGATATCTTTTGACCAGGACTGAACTTGCTGGATACGTGTGTGTTCAAAGTTTACGTACTAGTTAAGTATACGAACTGTTTATTACATTTATTGATACATTTTATGATTGTTCATAGTTGATGTTTGTTGTCTATTACTTTTATATCTGCCCTAACAATGGGTTGCACTTTTTAAAATTATAATATCAGACCGAGTATAACCACATCTTAACCAAAATCATGTTTAATATCGTCTGAGAAACTAACGCATTTGAATGTGGTATTCGGAAAGGATCGATACTGTTCGACACTGTCAAAACACACTGTATCGCATTTGAAAGAATATACGAGTATTGTTAATCACTACACCTTACGGTTCAAGGTACTCTGTGTGACTCCTGTATTGTGGGGTGGCAATCCATTCGTCTATCAGTGTCTGCACTAACTGTTGTTTATGACGTGACGTCCGTAGTACACTCGCCGCAAAAAAGCTGGTGCCATAAATGCTCAATGGGGCTCGGGTCTGGCGAAAACTCTGGCCAGGGTAGAACTTGAACGTTATTTGAACCAGGTACTCATACGTTGTACTGAATAACTGTGACGTGGCGTTGTCCAGCTGAAACGACGTGACGTCACAGTGATTTCGAAAGAAGGGCACAACGCACGGATCCAAGATTTCGGCATATTCAGTATATATATACAAAACCTGGACTCATGAGTGAAAAGAATACCTTTTCATAGATCTTGCGACGATGACGACGACACCACAACTCACGGTTACATCGCCTGTCTGGTGTCAATACGTTGGGCTGCAATTCCGATGAGAGGTGGATCGATTAATGTGTTGCTTGTTATATCCTCTTGTTTCCCTTCTTTCCGGGGCAGTCAGTGTTTCTGTTTGAGATGTCACTCCAGGCGTCCTGGACGAGGAAGTTCAGCATGTGAGCCGGCTAACAAACTACATGATAGTGGAGTGGGAACAATGCATACTACTTGCAACAGCGTTACATGCCATCCACCTCTTACCATAACGACGGCTTCATGGCGTTCGGTGCCATTTACACTTTCCATAATGTAAATAAAGTCGAAGTCTTTTGTTGGCGTTGTTTGTAATGCTATCATGTGTACGTTGATATGGTATATAAACATAAGTGTCAGCAACTTAACGATTTACACGGTACCCACACTTTAAGTGAGGGCCACTAGATCGACTTCTGCGATTATTTACTCAACATAAACTTTACATGGACAAACGAAAACAAGTGAGGGTAAATGTTTGTAGGTCGTTCTAATAAAGAATGTAATCAGAGTCGTTGTTTTTGCTATCTGTCGTATTGTGTTGCTCAAGACATGGTGGAATATTAATCAACACATACCTTGCGCTGTACTGCACCGTACCATCAGGGTATACATGTATTAACTTATTTGGTACCATGACTTCATGATAATCTGACGACTTTTCACTCAGTATGTAGACATCCGGCATCCAAACATTGTCAAACAAAGAAGTATCCAGCACTAGTCGAGTAAGGTTTAATGTATCGACGTACGCCAACCGCTTGTCAACCCATCGTTCACGTAGAAAAATGCTCATCGAGTAATCCTGTACAAATGATAAAAACATTAAATATGTAGGTGTGGAGGCATAGTGGTCACGTAGTAGAGCGTCTAACTCCTGATCCAAAGGTTGTGAGCTCGATTTCTGCCTTTGGACTGGTTGAACGACGTACTTCACAATCCCTGCACTAGGCGCGAGTAGATCTAATGGTTAGTAACACAGGATGAGCCTAGGAAGCGTGATTAAGATAAATCGTAAACATATTTCCCAATCGATGTAAGATAAATAAGTTTTAACTACACAGTATGTAGGTCATAGTAATATTAACTTTTTCCACAACTTCGAACACAAAATTAATGTTTCATGTTCGAGCTTTGTATCCTAAGAAATAGTTTTGTTCACCTCAAATAATGTTTTCTATAACATTGAAAGCAAGATGGCATATCGTATTATATGCTAACATAGTACAGGGTATATTAACTGTGAAAAGCTTACGTTTTCAACTTCATCGAGCAAAATAATTATCCATACAAAGGTCGGTTCAATGCTATATTCTGGTTCAGAATTAATACCAACTGAATAACACAAAAACCCAAATCAAACCGCTGCAATTGCAAAACTACGAAAGAGCTGCACCAATGTCGAGTTATTGCCTTAAAATGTCTTCAAGTGAAAAAGATAGTTTTGCATTATTGCCAAATAAAATCAGTTATTGTTAAATTTTTGAAAAAAAACCACCCGTCAATTAAAGAGACTGATAGGTCACATTGTGCTGACGTCACTGAAAATCTTAATTCCATACAAATAAATCTCCATAGTACGGACCATGAGACGTTAACAGCAAGCTGCACCATGTTCAAACAGAAATACGTTTTCCAATAAGCAATGCGCGTGCGTGACTAAGGTAACGTTATTGTGATATTTGTGCGGGAATTTTCAAGCATTATTAGACAAAGGGCTACTGGACCTCAATTTAGAGTTGTCATTCTTGCTACGCTCCTTCATATCAATCTGGCAACGTCCAAATTACAAGATCTTGTAAAACTACTTGATGGAAGGAAATATTTCTGATCAATACTTGGAGGTATTTTCTTCTCAATTTACTTTACTAAGCACCAAACTTGCTTTATTTAAAGAATTTAGACAGATATAAACGGTAGCTATATAAACTGTGTGCATGTATTTGATGGTTATAAATCAGTTCTTAAAATTCACCAATCTCTATCTGTAAAATTTGAATGACGTTATAGTTGTGAAAAAACACATGAAACAAACGCTGTCGGTTAGTTGTTGTTGTTGTGCTGTTTGTTCGTTGTATCTTCAGACACTCGATCTATGAACAGACGTGCGACGTTCTTTTAGACGTCGACACAGAAGTTTGTGGGAGTATAGAAAGAACGACAACTCTGAATAGAGATAGGGCTACTGTTCGATAGATGCAATTTACGAAACAGAACTTAATATGTTAATTTGTCCAGATATATATTTACAATTAGGGATGGTTTAGGGGGAATGAAAATACTCCATTAGAATATAATCTGCTCTGTTTAAACATTCATATATTGGAACTTTATGACATAAATACGTTATTTCAAACGCCATTCTTTAAAAAACACCGGGTATGGACTGCTGACTTGGGTTTTAAATATTTAAGTTTCTAAATTTGATTGTTATCGCCTTCAAGACTGAAGTACTACCGTCACACAGAGGTAAATAGAACATAACGCAAACTATTGGTAAATGTGAGAATCAACATAGGATCATGACTTCATCTCAGAAAATATATCTTTCTCGTCTCCAATAATTAATGCATTATCCTTTTAAGCACTTAGCACTTAAAATGTACTACATGTTGTTATTTTTTTTAGTGTATAATTAATATTTTATATACAAAATAAACCTAATAAATCAAGAAAGTTATAACTTGTTCTATCTTAACTTAGAGATATTGTTATCGCTTTAGTATGGTGGCATATTTCTGCCACCAGCTAACTTCATAAGTAACTAGACAATTATGTGGTCATCACTTTATAGAAACTAGATTACTACTTAATTAGATAGAAAACAATATGTGGTTAACTAGATAATTTAGTATCGTGATAAATTTTCAAACAGATAAATATCTTAACATTGTCTGATAGTTCCCACAACTACCACCACTAACCCATCAATCTATTTTAATAAATGTTAAGCAGTTAACGCGATAAATATCCAGTTAACTGCATAATGTTTAGTTAATTAAGTGGTTAACGAGTTAATAATCTAGTTAAATACATACTTTTCTAGTTAATTATCACGTTAACTATATATCTAGATACTGAACTCGTTAACCACTTAGTCAACTAGAACAGTATGTAGTTAACTAGATACTTAACTCGTTAACTACTTAATTAACTAGCAAACTATGTATTTAACTATATATTTATAGCGATAACTGCTTAAGACTTATCTAAAATAGATTGTCCGTTCTGAAAACCTAGGGGGTTTCGTGGGTAAGTGGTGGCAGTTGTGGGCACTATCAGACAATGTTTCGTGTTAAGATATTTATATGGCATGAAAATTTATCACGATACTTATGGCAGAACTATGCCACCATACCATAGTATGCAATCAGTGCGCCAAATATAGTTCCGTCAGTCAGAATGTGTTATCTAGGCGCGTGTTGTCTGATATCCGTTGTTTGCGTCTATCGACAAGGAGTTAATCGAGAGCATCCATCATAATTGAAAATATCTATTCAGACTTACCATGTTGGCTTCATTTACGTGAAACATTGATTGTACAAACATTTCAACTTCAACGAGAACTTGTCTATCAAATCCGGCTGAAAATAAGAATGACAAATGAGGGAAAACAATAATATTGAATGCAGTTATTGACATTATGATGTAAACAATGCGCAGATGTTTACGTGCACATTCCTTTAACCGGGTAAAGCAACGCAAACTGATTAATTTAAAAGAAAGTAATGGTGGTCCAAGAGTAAAGCGCCGTGCAACTGATCCGAATGTTGTTGGCCCGAAACCATCTATTCGCGAAATTCTTCCCCTGTCTTCAAACTCTTTCCCTTATTACTAAACCTCCGCTAGGATATAATTGACAACAACGTGAAACAATTCGTGTTTTGATATGAGCCGTGGGAACCGCCGATCGACTGCATATTTATATTTATCACATAACTTGCACTCAAGGAGTAATAAGCACGAATGTAAGATTCTATTTATTACATAACACCATAAATAGATTGTTATCAATCTTTAAATAGACAGATCGGTGACCGAAGTGTCACTGTGTATATGAGGACGAAGAAAGATCTGTCTATTTAAAGATTAAAAACAATCTATTTATGGTGTTATGTGATAAATAGAATCTTACATTCGTGCTTATTTGATATTGTTTTTTATGAAAATCGTCGACTGAAACGAATAGGACGCTCGGGAGAGCCTCGCGTCATATTATTTCAGTCGACTCGTTTCATAAAAACAATAACAAATAAGCACTCATGTAAGATCCTCTATTTATATATTATACCAATACAGTATTCCAAACAACATAACGAATCACAACCTTAATAGATAATACAAAAATCATCTAGTACAAACTTATACAATAATCAAATATTGATACAACTGTTAACACCTACATACATTTACAAGATAAATGCACATGAAAGTAATACATATCAGTTTTATTGTAAACATTATTAAGTTTTACAGTTACAACTGCGTAGAATTCTAAAAAGAAAAGACGTGTAACTGTCGGTCGTTCCCAGAGCTGAATGGACATTTAGCGCCAAAACTTACTCACACTTATAAATAATCTCGTGCAAGTTCATGATAGACACATACCGGAGAATTCTTATCAAGAGAAATAAATTTTCGTCTAATTCATAACTTCAAACGAAGCAAATACATGTATTACGTGCGAGATGAGCTTAGTGACCCAAGTAGCAGTCATTGTCCGTGAAAACTATAAGTTGTTATAACACATTTCACAATCGATGCAACATATATATATTTACACCTTAACCGATCAATGACATTAATCTCTTGCTCATACGTACTTTCATTCCAGTTCGGAGGAAGTTTCTTATCATAATTCCTAAATAGATCTTCTAGGATAGTAGACCTGTAAAGAAAGTGAAAATAAAAATGTGTCTTTGGAGACGTACATGTATCCAACACCTTCATTTTATTTCGCTTTAAAGAGTTTTAAAATTCTTATTTCTTGCGTATTATAGAAATATAGAAACATTGAACATGTCACTTAGTGGCTGCGTACAAATAAAAACATAAGAATATGATAGTGCATTCTCGTTTAGCGAAGATCCGATAGAGTACATTGACGTCAAGTGATCCACTTGCTATCGGGCATAACCTTTCTGTGCACATATTCACAAGACTTCTAATTGAAATTGTTTTGTGTAAAATCACAATTCAGAGTCATTTTAGGCTGACACAGCTATTTCCACGCCCCCATTAGTCGTTCAATACTTGTAGCTCACCATGCTTTCCGGCGCAACTGTATTTTGCTACACGAGTCACAGCGGAGCGTAAGCCAATCAAATCAAACGTTGAATGTCGAAGCAAATTTTGGAAATCCGAACTTCGTTTTTAAACTGGACGCTGATTTTTTTATTCTGCATGATATAAACGCTGGATTTGGAATGATAACATTTCATATTTTTCTTAATGTAGACATACGTATTTCTATAATTGTGCTACACATACTTACGAACAGTAAATATACTTTTAATTACTGACTAATTCTTGTCGCAGTTTTATATACTTTATACATGAAAATAAACAATGTCATGTTTTTCAACATAAGTATAGTATATAAAATGCATGCGAAATTTGATTTCAAAAATATTAATCAATGCAAGTGACTAAAATGTTAAAAATCGAATGGCAATACTTACGAACGTACTTACTGAGGTATGCGGTTGACAATACTTGAGAACATACTTACTGAAGTACGCGGTTGACTAGACTTGAGAACGTACTAACTGAAGTATGCAGTTGACAATACTTACGAACGTACTTACTGAAGTATGCAGTTGACAATACTTTAGAACGTACTTACTGAAGTATGCAGTTGACAATACTTTAGAACGTACTTACTGAAGTATACAGTTGACAATACGTACGAACGTACTTACTGAAGTATGCAGTTGACAATACTTACGAACGTACTTACTGAAGTATACAGTTGACAATACGTACGAACGTACTTACTGAAGTATACAGTTGACAATACTTTAGAACGTACTTACTGAAGTATACAGTTGACAATACGTACGAACGTACTTACTGAAGTATACAGTTGACAATACTTGAGAACGTACTTACTGAAGTATACAGTTGACAACACTTACGAACGTACTTACTGAAGTATACACTTGACAATACTTGAGAACGTACTTACTGTGGTATGCAGTTGACAATACTTGAGAACGTACTTACTGTGGTATGCAGTTGACAATACTTGAGAACGTACTTACAGTGGTATGCAGTTGACAATACTTGAGAACGTACCTACTGAGGTATGCACTTGACAATACTTGAGAACATACATAATGTGGTATGCAGTTGAAAATACTTGAGAACGTACTTACTGAGGTATGCAGTTGACAATACTTGAGAACGTACTTACTGAGGTATGCAGTTGACAATACTTGAGAACGTACTTACTGAGGTATGCAGTTGACAATACTTGAGAACATACTTACTGGGGTATGCAGATGACAATACTTGAGAACGTACTTACTGTGGTATGCGGTAACAATACTTGAGAACGTACTTACTGTGGTATGCTGTTGACAGTACTTGAGAACGTACTTACTGAAGTACGCGGTTGACAATACTTGAGAACATACTTACTGAAGTACTCGGTTGACAATACTTACGGACGTACTTACTGAGGTATGCGGTTGACAATACTTGAGAAAGTACTTACTGAAGTATGCAGTTGACAATACTTGAGAAAGTACTTACTGAAGTATGCAGTTGACAATACTTGAGAACGTACTTACTGAGGTATGCAGTTGACAATACTTGAGAACATACTTACTGAGGTATGCAGTTGACAATACTTGAGAATGTACTTACTGATGTATGCAGTTGACAATACTTGAGAACATAATTACTGGGGTATGCAGATGACAATACTTGAGAACGTACTTACTGTGGTATGCGGTAACAATACTTGAGAACGTACTTACTGTGGTATGCTGTTGACAGTACTTGAGAACGTACTTACTGAAGTACGCGGTTGACAATACTTGAGAACATACTTACTGAAGTACTCGGTTGACAATACTTACGGACGTACTTACTGAGGTATGCGGTTGACAATACTTGAGAAAGTACTTACTGAAGTATACAGTTGACAATACTTGAGAAAGTACTTACTGAAGTATGCAGTTGACAATACTTGAGAACGTACTTACTGAAGTATACAGTTGACAATACTTGAGAACGTACTTACTGAAATATGCAGTTGACAATACTTGAGAACGTACTTACTGAGATATGCAGTTGACAATACTTGAGAACATACTTACTGAGGTATGCAGTTGACAATACTTGAGAACATACTTACTGAAGTATGCAGTTGACAATACTTGAGAACGTACTTACTGTGGTACGCAGTTGACAGAACTTGAGAACATACTTTCTGATGTACGCGGTTGACAATACTTACGAACGTACTTACTGAAGTATGCGGTTGACAATACTTGGGAACATACTTACTGAAGTACGCGGTTGAACGTACTTACTGAAGTATACAGTTGACAATACTTGAGAACATACTTACTGAAGTATACAGTTGACAATACTTGAGAACGTACTTATTGAAGTATACAGTTGACAATGCTTGAGAACATACTTACTGAAGTATGCAGTTGACAATACATGAGAACGTACTTATTGAAGTATACAGTTGACAACACGTTAGAACGTACTTACTGAAGTATACAGTTGACAATACTTGAGAAAGTACTTACTAAAGTATGCGGTTGACTTACTTGAACACATACTTACTGAAGTATACAGTTGACTAGACTTGAGAACATACTTACTGAAGTATACAGTTGACCAGACATGAGAACATGCTTACTGAAGTATGCAGTTGACTAGACTTGAGAACATACTTACTGAAGTATACAGTTGACTAGACTTAAGAACAAACTTACTGAAGTTTACAGTTGACTAGACTTGGGAACATACTAACTGTAGTATGCAGTTGACTAGACTTGAGAACATACTTTCTGAAGTATGCAGTTGACTAGACTTGAGAACATACTTACTGAAGTATGCAATTGACTAGACTTGAGAACATACTTACTGAAGTATACAGTTGACTAGACTTGAGAACATACTTACTGAAGTATACAGTTGACTAGACTTGAGAACATACTTACTGAAGTATACAGTTGACTAGCCGTAAGAACATACTTACTGAAGTATGCAATTGACTAGACTTGAGAACATACTTACTGAAGTATACAATTGACTAGACTTGAGAACATACTTACTAAAGTATACAGTTGACTAGACTTGGGAACATACTTACTGAAGTATGCAATTGACTAGACTTGATAACATACTTACTGAAGTATACAGTTGACTAGCCTTGTGAACATACTTACTGAAGTATACAGTTGACTAGACTTGGGAACATACTTACTGAAGTATACAGTTGACTAGACTTGAGAACATACTTACTGAAGTATACAGTTGACTAGCCTTGAGAACATACTTACTGAAGTATACAGTTGACTAGACTTGAGAACATACTTACTGAAGTATACAGTTGACTAGACTTGAGAACATACTTACTGAAGTGTACAGTTGACTAGACTTGAGAACATACTTACTGAAGTATGCAATTGACTAGACTTGATAACATACTTACTGATGTATGCAGTTGACTAGACTTGAGAACATACTTACTGAAGCACGCTGTTGCAGCATAAAGTTAACATGTCATAAAGTGATAATGTGTTTTCTTACATTGTGACATTGGATGAACTGTCATTGGAGGCATACACTATGCATTCATACACAGCCATTATTATTATTCCCACGGTGATCATATTTGCAGCTGCACGAACCTGTGTGAAGACATGAATGAGAATTAGCTAACGGTAGTGTTAAAGATGAGTGGAGCTTATGTTTGTTTCATATGACCTTGGCGGATAAATGAAAATTTGCTTGACTATATATTTCCAACATATACAACACCACACCCTATTTTATTACTGCCATGGATACGCTGACTGTTTCACCATAGATTATCATGAAATAAATCCATTTCCAGGCATCTTTAATTATGTTCATAAACATAATATGAATGAATATCTGTAAATATCACAGCTGTTAAATAACGTGTTAGTTTTCAAACTAATAAATAATCGAAACAGTTTATTATTCCGTATTTTTATCATACTTAATCATATAAAACCTTCTAGTTATGATTATTGTTCTCGTAATTCATATAAATATTTCTTTTGTTAATGTCTGTATGTGTTGCATTTATTTATCATTTCCCTGACTTACTTGTAAACCTATATGTATATGTACAAAAACCAACAGCAAATCGGAAACATTCCTATTTCAAAAGGTACGGATGTATACATGTAATTGAAGATAAAATAAGGTATTATTTTACTTACTCAAAATGTCTACGCCATCCTCGTATAAGTTCCAGATTTCATGTCTTTGTGTGCATCTATTGGCACCGTAGTGAAATAAATTTCAACGCTTCTTAATAAACAATACAATCACTTATATTAGGGAATAGCATCGTACTGTCGGAATTGCACTAAGACAATGTCACTGAATCCATGACTTGTGGATATGTCTGAAATCAATGATTTGTGTAATCATCAGTTTCCACCCCTGGGGACTCTTAGCCACGATTCTTGCAAATAACACCTTGTTCATAATAGCTTTAATGACAATAGATGTTTGATAAAGTCAACGATGACGTTAACAGTGGTAGTATCATAATGCACAGAATAAATACAATGTTCTTTAGCTATCAGAGTTCTATACAGATCGTTGTTTATACATTGCCATTAAACCTTACACATGTAAAATATCGGACTCGACTACTCTTATTTATATATTCAATGGTCTGCACTGTAAGTCAATAACTTGATCTCTGTCAGCGTTATACAATTTTATTTGCGCCAATATCTGAATCACTAAAACAATATTTTCAAAAAGTCATTAATAATCTGACCTACAAAGCCTTATTTGCTATTATTATTGACTCATTTTTCTGTGGTATTTGATTGATAATTATGCGCTTCAGTAACGGATACTTAGATTGATATCGGAAGTGAACAAGTCGCTAATTAGCGCGGTTAACTATTACGGTATCAGTGGCTACTATAGAGGTGTTTCTACGGAATTCTGTGTTTTATAGACGCTTTCAATACACGTACATGTATACGTGTTAGGAAACTAAAAGCGTCTGGCTGATATGGTTCTTCTAGACGGTCTCAAGGCCAATGTCACAATAGGGGGCCAAATTTATTGCACTTGCTTCCGCTAACTGGTAATACACAAGTGGACATCCGACATATTATATCAATTTGTTGCATTTAAAGAGCGAAAAGAACAGTAATCTTAAGACCAAATCTGTGGAAATAATATTTTATCGCCGACAGGGGGGGGGGGGGGGCTCAGAGCTCCCTTGCAACCTCCCCCCGTTGAACCGGGCCTGCTACGTGTGTATGTATTTAACATATTGATGTGGACTACGTATCACACGATATGATGGTCAAATGATGTAATGATTACTGTTAGTTTGGTTTACTTTAATTACACATTTGCCGATAAGCTTGAAAAAGACTAAAATTTAAGGTACATTAACTTTTATAAGTTATTATCTTAACATGCCTGTTTTGATATAAATTTTGGTGGATTAATTAGGTAATACTACTTGCAATTGAATGTTGTAAACGCATTTAATAATTGGAATATAAGCAGTATGAAAACTTTAAAAGCAAACATGCAAAGGCACTGTATTTACTGTACAGTATCTGCCTACATCGAACACACATTCGCTAGAATTCTAGACTCTCCTGCAACAAGATGTGCATTTGACATGTGTGCAGTTTTCTTCCAATTGGCTATCAATGTTGTTTTTTTTCAATACAAAGGGCACACAACCTTTCTAATTTATTTTAGCAGAACAATGCAAGATTTGCGTCCCTTCATTTGCAATTGCAAATACAATTATTTGGTACCGCAGAAGAATCGTCCGAACTGAAAGTTTGTGGAAACAAGCTATAATAAGAGATGTCAATATAACAACCGATCCCTTTTATGGGAGTGACATTGGTAACGCATGGTTACTTCCCCTTATCGGTACAGCAGACAATGACATCACGCTCACCTGGAATATATTATATCTACGAAGCTTATACAGTCAATAACGCTACACTATTTATGGCGACTTTGATGGTGTTCAACAAAGTTTTATTGCAAATTTGCATTAAGCCTCGGTCACAATGAAACCCACAATAATTTTGGTCGTACAAAATATACATTTTTTGTCGAGATTAAATCTGGTAGGACATGAACAATGTTGTGGAAATGGTCAAATGAAAGTTTAGATGCTTCCACGGCAGGAACAGACGGAGAAAGCAGACAATTTCGTGGTTATGTCGCAGGTCTGTCATACGACAGTCGCAAGGTTTGTCCGTGACCTGTCGTGACTCATTGTCACGTGAAAATGTCGTGAGACTGGCGTGATACACTCATGCAACTGTCTTGAACCAGCATTTTCCTGTCGTGGTTCCATTGTCACCTAGGCTTTAGTTTCGTTCTCACGATGCAGTAACCGCAAAGGAACATAAATAAGGGAGTTAACTGAATAACAGATTGACAATGAATAGAAAAACACGAGTTGTCTCCCTTAGCTCAAATTCATTTGAGAACAAAAATGAAACACTGGAAAGTGTATAAAACATAAGTAAAACTAATTTAAGAGCAAACTAGCAATCGAAATTTAGTAAGAACGATTTGGAATGACTATACTCAATAAATAATCAACGATTTTCATATAAATTGTATAATTATGCTTCTTTTTGTTATGAAGCAAATGCAGGTTCTATAATTTGTTGATATACCAACATTGTGTATGTTCATTTATATATGCACGCATATATACTCTCACTTGCCATCAGGCACGTATCCTGTCAGAATCATTGTTCATGCAACAGTCGTGGAATCAAAGTGCTGTACGGAAGTAACATTGCAGTCATAAATTGGAGAATGTTGAGTAAAATCGCATTTTTTGTATGTGCTGACAAAGCACTTGCCTGTTTGTTTTCTTCATATGAAATGATCAAAAATAGGAAATAGGATTTCTGGAGCCCTGATATTATATAACAAATACTAAAACTCCACTTCTACTTTTTCTACTAATTCCTGAAATTCAATTCTTTTTTAAATGTGACCAATAGATTAAAAAGTTGTATTACATATTTGTACCAAAAGTTGACACGAGCGTTTATACAGGACAAAGTAGCCAGAAAGGGGAGACCAGTTTGAGCGAAGAAAATAAAATACATCAATATGTTTTACAGACGCTTTCTGTATATACATGATAAGGAATTTGAAAGCGAATGGCTTATGTAGAGTGAAAAGCATACGATTTTACTAGACGGTCACAAAAGGCTGTACTGGTAGTAAAGAGGATATTGATAATAAATGAATGTATTGTACTTAAAATACTAAAAGAATATCATAAGAAAACATTTGCCTATCACAAGTTAATTTTCAATAATAAAATAATCTTGTGTTTCACCAATAGTTTTCTCTTTATGATCATAAAACGTAATGTTTTAAGCGTTTATCGGATTTATAGATCTAAGATAGCCCGAGGCTACTTGTTAATGTGTTATACCAGTTATCAATCGGTGATCATCGGAAAATTAACGATCACTTACGGAAACTACCAACAGACACATTGACTGCTGACCAAAAGTCCTATCGATCTGCATCGACTGGATTTATCTGATAAGCGATATTGTTGGGTATGGAACAATATTTCTCCACGAATATTTAGCAAGACTTATGCATTTAATTTAGTTTTGTACTGGAATTAATTGTGTACACGACCTCCATTGGTCAATATTTACCAAAACGTGCTTTGCTTAGTCAATTTATGTATATATGTTGGCAATCAAGGACCATATAGCGATTAAGGGTGAGGTAAGCTAGCTGTCAAATCGATTTAAACCCCCAGTATTTTTTTGCTGACTGTTCCAAGGCTGTAATTCGCTATATGATTGTTGTTTCTGTTTGTGTTATGAATGTGTTTTGTATTTCCCTTTCCCCTGTGCAATTCTGTCACTTTATACAGTGTTCATATTGTTTCCTGCCCATTTTTGGCCTATTAAGGCCAGTTGTCTTGACTTGTCCTGTGATCTTTTCCATCCATTTATTTCCACATCCCCCTCCCTTTACTGTCCACTTTGATTCTCCTAGTTATTCCTTGTGGTCTGCTGGGCCATTTTGTGTGCCTCAGTTCCTTAATATGTGTACCGTTTGACCTCCTTTAGTGCCTTATGTTTATGGATTGTTGTTTTTCCGGAGATCTGCGTGGGGAGGCACTGTCTTATGTATGTGGCTTTCCCTGTAGTTACGTATTCTCTCTCTTTCATTGGTTGACCACTTTACAGTTAAAACGCAACCTTTCACGGAAAGATACAAATGCATGTAAAGTGGCGCGTGCTAAACTACTTTGCCTCGCGCCTGTACCCCTTACAGTAGTAGAACACATTTGGGAAATTGAGCCTCCGGAATATAGCCTAGATATTAAGGCCCCGGGCCAAAAACGTAGGGTAAGGTGGCGCAAAATGCCCATACGAGGTAAAAGGCATACACGTAAAAAATCTGACATCGTTAGATTTACCGTGCCGCGCGATATTCTTTTTGTGACGTCTTACACAGATGAGAATACCGCGATAAATATAAACATGTATCTTCAAATTTAAGTTTTTAATTCTCAATTTTGTAATTTTACCCTATTTTGTGTAAACGCTGATTAGTTAATATTTTAGTAATGCCTCGTACCGCTTGTATTATTGATTTTTGCAAGAAGTTATCTATAAATATATAATGTTTAGAGGTTATTGCCCCTTATCAAAATGCGTTTTGTCCCATACATGGGGCAACAAGGCAATTCTCAATAAAGTTATGTTCAATTTATTGAGCGTTATCTCGTTTTGTATCTCGCGTTAACTATGTTATAAATGTGTAGGTCTCGTGCAAACTTGCACGCATATCCAGTTAGTTATGTCTTAACCGAACTGATGGTTATTATTGTATCGTTAAATATTGCTTAATATGGGCGCTTTGCCCCACCTTACATTACTACACGTGTATTTGTCACGGAGATGTTTGTTATCGACCCAATACTGGTTGACATGTCGATATTTAGTATAAATGTATAAAGTATATACAACTGCGACAGTACTTCGTCAGTAATTAAAAGTCTAGTGACAGTCTCTGGGGATGTGTAGAACAATCACAAGTATATAGATATTGGTTCCTCTAGACGAGGGGTATAAACCAGTTAAGTCCGAATTTGTGCACTTATTCTTCCAGCAAGGCATAGGTCAGCGATATATTTCGTTTAGGGACAGCCCCTTTAGAATTGATATGGTAGTTATGAGGGATTGTCAGTGGATAATAGATAATGTCCAATCTGTGGTAATATTTGAACTGACTACAATGTATTATTATTATCATTTGTCCAGCATCTTGTGAGCAATTATTTATGCCAGCAATAGTTTCTAATACTGTGTTTGTTGATATAACGGGGTCTATTCCGTCGATGTATGTGTAGAAAAATGTTTTATTCTGATGATCCAAGTACACGATACGAAAAATACGAATGTATTGGATTTGTGCTGCAGCCCTTTTTATAAGAAGTCAAACCACTTCTAAGTGGTTTTGTTTGCTTTTTCACAAAATAATTTGATTTTTTCTGAAAATTTAACTTAGCATTGTTGTAAAACATAATAATATTGAATGTGCAACAAAATCATGGTAATGTTTGGTCTTTTTATAACCTTTTAAACATTTTCACTATATTTTCAATATAATATCACTTTATTACCTCCCTTTATGAACAAATTCAGGTTTTTCAAATTATTTCAATTCTTTGATTTTAGAATAACGTTTTGAAGCAACTTTGAATAGGATGTTATAATGCAATAACATTATAAATGATAACATTTTGATATTAATTTTTTTAACAAGTTTTATATTTTGATTACTGAGCCATACATGTTCAATGGAAATTAAGTATTTCAGTTATGGTTGGAATACCTAAAGATATTTCGAAGTAAGTTAAGATTAATCATAAAGATGGTTATCTGGCAAGATAATATTCAGAATCTAAAATTACAATTTCAAATTGTCATATCAATGCTTGTAAGTTAAAAACCCGGAATAGTACAAATACGCGTTCGATACCAGATACCGGAAGAGGAACCAGTACAATGCGAATAATTGTGAGTAATTTGACGTTAGTCAAGAATGTTTAAATCCTTGCGAAACGCTTAATATGGAGGTGTCCGCATACTGGCAGTGTCCGAGTACTGTTCCGGTCTGTCTACGCAATTTCAAGTCGCGAAAACTGGGTCAAATCCGTTCCGATATTAATAAACAAAGTGTAAGTAATGTTCTAATGATCTTTAACAAAGGCTGGATTGGAGTTGAAGCTTACCATTTCTGTCTGAATCTCTTGTTCATCTTCTATCTTGGTGGATTTCAAACATTGCTGCATTCTGTTTTGTGTAAAAGTTTACAACTCGACAATCTCCTACGGAGTTATCTCCACTAAAGCGCGCAAAATACTACGCTTGTTTATGTTTTTTTTCAAATAATCGGGAAAGGCCGATTAACATCATTTCAGATTTGTTTGATGCAAATCAAACTCATTTGATACGTTTTATTTGGAAGACCAAATACATATCGCGATGAAATGAAAATATTCAGGACTATTTTATATGCGCGTTGTTCACTCGTAACCACTCGGCGGTATCCGGCAGAGATCGAAATACAAATCATTTATGCCAATAATCGCCGAGGTGTTCCGAATGATTCAGAAAGCCAATTGTTACGCAAAAGTTGACACGACGATGCCTATAGCCGGATAACGCCTTTGGCGTTAGCCCGGCTAAAAATCGCACTATACGAATACTGTGTGGTGATTTGGGCCTCTTTCCGCTCATTGCGCCACTTCCGCTACAGAACCAGTCTGGGATTAGCTACGCTTGACGGCTCCCCAGATCCGGGCTAAAGTGCAGTCGTCACAGAGAACACGAAGTGAACACAACGCCTAAGCACCCGAGTTCATCTACAAGTTTATCCAGACCCGAGTGCAGCGTCTATCGTTGGTGAGTATATTCATTGTACTGAATTGTGTATTTGGACCGAGCATAGCCTCTACATTCACTGGTATGCAACCATGTCAATGCGTGATGCAGTTCTAAACGACGACACGTTATCGATTCGCAACGAAAAATGTAATCGCTTCTCTCCGCTAATGAGGACATGCAGACCATTTCGCTGTATGGAAGTCTAAAATAATTAAGTTCCAGAGACGATCGTGATTTTTCTTGGCTGCGTAATTTAACTTTTGACAGTATGTAATCCCAGCTTATGTATTCAATGTTATGTTTTCGGAAATTATACGGATAAACACAATTATTGGCACAATTGTACAACTGAGGTTTAAGAAATATTATTAAATATCATTTATTTCAGTAAATATACTGTAAACGGCTATGGAATAATGCACAACAAGAGTTTTAATGAATTTTATACTCATGTTATATAAAATCATGTGCACTTGATATATTTTCGATGTAAAATAAAGCTTTGATTTGGTGTTAAATGATGTTATCGATGCCTCAACAAATGTCACCATTACTAAACGAAATCAAATATTATGTCATCGTTTCTAAACAAAGGTGTTACAGATACTAAACGACGACCATGGGAGTTTCCTATGATGATGGAGAATCTGTTTTCGTTAATACGCTGGAACTAAGTAATATTGTGGTCGTGGAATCGACAGAGATGCAAGCCAGACCTGAGCAACACACCTTACCTATTGGAATAATTAGCTTACCAGTATGTTTATTGAGAAACACATTGTTATGATCACATTCTACCAAACACGTAAAAGAACGTGATTTAAACATATCACATATTAAAAATGTTTATGATAACGTAAACAATGCCTTACTGCCCTCTCTGCGCTGTCATTCCATATGTCGCAAAATCTGCATTTAAATCGGTGATCCTGAAACAGAAGTAAAAGAATAGCGAAACAAGTCGATGCAAGTGTATACAACAAAGTGGTCTTAAGATTGATAATATGATGCGCAACTCATTTAACTTAAATGATTTAAACAAAACAAATTTTATTTGTGTATCAATAAAGAATCCCCAATTAAAAATTAATAGAAGTACCATTCTATAAAAACTCATATATTTTATATGTGTATAGAAATTACATTGTTTTGTGTGTAGACCACTTATGCGAACTAAGCTATACTTATAAATGTATTATAATCAATGTGTTTTCCGGTCAATCAATTTCCACTTAGATTCTTTTACGTGTTTGAATCACTATTTGTATAGAAATCCAGAATTGAAATCGGGGTCAGCTGGCTACGGTCACTGAGAAGTAATTCGCCTCCAATTATTTTTAAAGTGGGAAAACTGTCAGTCGCTTGCAGCGGAGCCGAGAAATGCACTGGTTGTGATAAATGGAATTGTATTTGATCCCAGGTATATCCTATATAGACTGACAATGTCGGTATATGACATTTAAATTATCAAAACCATCTCGCACGATTTGTTCAGTAAGGGTGCAAGCAAACGTTAGTAGTCCGCCGGTAAACAATTTCATGGCGTTTGATGCCGAAATGATGCATGCAAGTGCAACGTATACAAATGCATCCATGGTGGTCATTGTGCACACTGGACTGGGCTGGAACAATTTGGATAACAGTGGTAAAAGGAGCGCTAGGTAACTCTGGACTCATTACTCTAGTTTAGGGAATGGAATTCTGATCGTAGGTTGTAGACAGAAGATTTGCAGCAAATATGATAAAATAAGCAATTCGTTCGTAAAATTTATATAAAGTGAAACACATTAAATTCAAGAATAAGTGTACGCTCTTACCATTTTACTAACAGAGATTCGTAATTGATCGCTTGTTATCCTGAAACAAAATTAAAAACGCTTAGAAACTATTCCATTTGCATTAATGCTTTCGTTTAGAGATCATTACACAAAATCCGATTTCGTTGAGACATCACGACACACTCTGCGAGAAACCATGACATGCGAAGAAAACTTAATCGTAAAATATACAGTTACCAGCGTTATTTTTGTGTGAAATTAGTTGTTTATATGGACTATGCTATACTGAGAAAATCAAAGTTGTGATTAAAATGTATGTTTTTAAGCCATTGAACTGCAATGATAAAATACACTCCAAAGTAAACGATTCTAAACGATAATATGACAAAATACCAATTTCACTCGTACTAGTGTAGCCGAAATAAATACTGAAGGACATAGACATGCACCGTGGTTCATACCCTGGCTGGAAAACGAAGAAGAAACATTTGCTCTGTTTTAAAAACAACATAAGCTACATACTTACCGAGATGTGTCCTCATAAGAGGAGAGAAGCGATGACATTTTTCGTTGCGAATCGATGACGTGTCGTCGTTTAGAACTGCATCACGCATTGACATGGTTGCATACCAGTGACATTGGTGGCAGCGGTTATTATTTTTGTTATTTAAACGGAATAGTTACCCGCTCTAACAGTCACGTGATTCGAACTTTGCAAAGTTCTAAAACACAGGTCGAATTCACCAACACCGACGATAGATATAACCTACAAAGCATTGTTGGAGTTGAAGCAGACCGCATTTAACGAATTTTATTCGTTCTACGCAATTTTTGAGGTCACGGTTTGCTGCCATTCTTATCCGGACCTAATATCGCCCGGGCTGAATAAACCAAAAACTCGGTTGTTGCTTGTGGTGTATGTTGTTTGCTGAAATATTATTATATATTTGCTGCCATTTGATTGATTTCATTTTTGTCTAAATACTCATTAGATAAATTATGGCTGACCTTGAGGCCCGTACGTCTGATGACCAGGCTGACTCTATACCTAAAGTCAATGCACCAGCACAAAAAGCCAATTGCAATTAATTTTGCAGATATAGAAATTTTATTAGGGATTAAGGGAATAGGAAAGCACTTATCTGAGAGTATTTTATTACTACGCCAAACCAGTGGGAACATGACGAAGGACCTGCTAATTTCCCTGGCCCGAGGCAAAGTCCCCACCGAGTCTATCTTAATGATATACTTCACTAAGGACAGAACCTTGGTCATTTCGTCAGATGAAGAAGATGTGGACGTAAAGCCACGTGTCGAGGAGGAATACGGTGACATTAAGCCACGTATTGCCAAAACCCCACCAGCTAATGCGCTTAGAACGAGACTAAATATGTCTAGTCCCTCGGATATTTCAGAGGAGAAGAAGTTACCGGTAAAGGCAAAGAAACAGGTAAAATGTAAAAAACCCAATTATTATTATCATGTTGTTTTATGGCGCATCGACAGCTTTGGTCATTTAGCGCGCAAGAAATGTTAAAAAATATGTGAAACTAAAAAAAGGTACGTGATATACTTGTATATGTTAAATTGGGGTAAATATAGTATAATATGAGATTTTATTATTATTATCATGTTGTTTTATGGCGCATCGACAGCTTTGGTCATTTAGCGCGCAAGAAATGTTAAAAAATATGTGAAACTAAAAAAAAGGTACGTGATATACTTGTATATGTTAAATTGGGGTAAATATAGTATAATATGAGATTTTAGATTATAAATATCATAGCTTGTTGTAAAAGCCAATCTCTATGATGTAGCTTATGAATTTTCCAACTTGTATAGTCTCAATGAGACTTTTAATTATTATTATTATATGAAACTAAAAAAGGTAATAAATATACTTGTAAATGTTAACTAGTTAGCGGACTGGTTGAAGGTCAACACAGACAACGAGAAAAAATGTACTGCGAAAGGCGTATTTCATGGAATACAGTCCAGATTTATTAAAAAATAAGTTAAAAATAAAATAAAAGACTAAGTTTCTTCATCAGAGAGCATGCTCTCATCCCCTGAGACAGAGATTCCATCACTGTCATCCTCCATGTCACTAAGACATTCAAACTTGTTGTTGAGGGGTGTTTCATAACTTTTTGTTTTACATGGTTTTTTATATGGTTTTGGTGTGGGTGATGGTGGTGAAGGTTTGTGACCTGCAGGTTTTTCTTTAGGAGGTTGGGAAGTGGGTTTGCTGTTATTTTTGTTTGCTGGTGCAGATTTCACCTTAGGTTTGGTAGTAGTAGGGGCAGGCGATATGGCCTTAGTTGGAGTGGGTATTGGTTTCTTTGTAGTAGGAGGGGCTGGTGATTTGGTTTTTGGAGGAATGGATTTTGGTTTTTCGGGCAAAACAGGTTTTTTTGGCTGATTGGATGTTTTTGGTGCAGGGGGTGGAACCTTTGGGGCAGGCTGTCTCTGTGTCTGTACAGATGAGGGGGCCAGACCTTTAAGGTCCTCTGCAATCTGAGGATACTTTTCTATTAAAATTTTGATAAGATCACTACAAGAGTGACAAGGAGGGATGTTCGCCAAAGGGGCGGCTTTGTTGGCATAGCTAGCATTACTGCTAGCCTGTGCCTGGTCCCTCTGGCGGTTCTGTACAACCCTCATTGCCTCTACAAAAGAAACACCCTGATTATATTTAATTTCTAAAATATCTTTCTCAGTCTTCCACGACTGGCAATGTTTTGAAAAAACAGGGTGGGAACCCTTGCAATTTACACAGAGGGGTTTCTCATGACAGACTTTAGAATCATGGTCTGGCCCCTCATGTGCACAGACTGCACAAACTTGAATATTTGTGCATCTGGTCTCGTGATGGCCAAACCTCTGACACCTGTAACAGCGCAGAGGGTTTGGCACATACACGGAGACCGGAACGCATTCATACCCAATTTTTAAACTGGATGGAAGTACAGATGTTGAGAATGTTAGTATGTAAGTGTTTGTTTGGATAATCTTACCGTCTCTCTTAATTGAAATACGTTTGACTTCAGAGACAGCCTGCCCCTGGAGATTAGTTTTTATTTCGTCGAGGGACTCGCAACATGCGAGATCCCTACAACGAATAACTCCTTTAGATGAATTAAGTGATGGGTGGGGTTTAATGACGACCCCCAACCCAAAGAATTGTTTGTGACCTAAAAGGTTTTTTGCTTGTTGCATGGTGGAGCTTTCCACCAGCAACGTTTCATCTTTCAATTTCTTCACGGACCTTGGCGTTCCGAGAATGGATTGCAAAGTCTTCTGTATGATAAAGGGGGAAAGTTTGGTAATTGGTTTCTCTGAATCTGAAGATTTTATAACAATGAAACGAGAGAAGTTTTGGGGGGTCATGTGTGATATGTCTGTCTCAGAGTGAGACTCCGAGAGTGTTCGCTTGGCTTTTTTTGGGGTTGCCATGCTGATTGAATTAGTTCATCATTGATGCTCCCCACCCGCCACGGAGTCCAACAAGGGGACATGACCAGGGGACATCCAACACTGGTCATGACAGGGATACATCAATGATATACTCGTGATAAAAGGGTTAAACTGGACAAATGAGTTCCCTCAGAACATTTTACAAGCTTAAAACAAACTTTGGAAAATTTCGAATGTCAGTTAAAGGCCAAACAAGTATCCGATTGGCCCATGGGCCACCGCCTTCCAAGATACAAATAAGTAAAAGGTAAATCGTGAAAGTCGTCAACGAGATAATGTATGTATTTATAAAATAAACAAATATAAATAGACATGGGGGTACAATATATCGTGGGGCTTGGCATGACTAGCCGATTGATCTGGACGGGCCTTCCAGACCTCCCGTTTAGCCCAACTTAAGGCCAAAGCAGTGTATTGAGAGACCCAAGTATAGATTGCCAACTCAGAACCCGCTCAACTACCAGGATCCTCTCATCAGGCGACACGGGTAGCAGCCCACGGCAAACGGGCAGGCACAGTGGGGGGGGGGGGGGTCGTACCCCTCTGTAGTGCGACAGCTGGGGAATTCTAGCCCCCCTCCAGCTGGGGAGGTAAAAAACCCAAACGTTCAGATAGTTCGTCCGAGTCTGATGATGAAAAGTGCCAACGGTCCAGATCTAAAAAATCTACCAAGCTTTTTAGGGCCAGCCAGGTGATTAAGTCTCTGCCTAGGAATCTTACTTATGATGGTAAGGGTAGATGGAGTACTTTTCTTAATAAGTTCACTCGCTATGCCGAAGCGTGTGATTGGTCTAAAGAGGAAACATTAAACTGTTTATGTTGGACGTTGGATGGGAAAGCGGCAGATTTCCTGGCTGTCATCATGGATAGCCGTGAGAATTTAACATTTAAATATCTTATTAGAAAATTAGAGGATAGATTTGGGGAAGCAGACTTGCCTGATGCTGCACATACACTCTTCCAACAAGCAGTGCAGAAGGGTAATGAATCCTTAGAAGATTGGGCTGATAGAGTATTATCTCTAGGGTGCAGAGCCTTTATAGGCATCCAAGAAGACTACGCCACGAGACAAGTAGTTAGTAGGTTCTGTCAAGGTTTAACTGATCGAGCTGCCGGTCATCATGTTTACATGACACAGCCTAAAAACATTCAGAAAGCGGTGCAATTGGTTCGCATGTACCAGCATACTCACGATGCAATGTTTGGTATGAGCGAATCAAAACCCGTCTATGAATGTGACGAGCCACAGGTATTCTCTGTCGCAAGACCAGAGACCATCAGCTACCAACCGCATCGACAGCTTTGGTCATTTAGCGCGCAAGAAATGTTAAAAATATGTGAAACTAAAAAAGGTACGTGATATACTTGTATATGTTAAATTGGGGTAAATATAGTATAATATGAGATTTTAGATTATAAATATCATAGCTTGTTGTAAAAGCCAATATCTTTGATGTAGCTTATGAATTTTCCAACTTGTATAGTCTCAATGAGACTTTTAATTATTATCATATGGTTTTATGGCGCATTGACAGCTTTGGTCATTTAGCCCGCAAGAAATGTGAAATTATGTGAAATTAAAAAAGGTAACGTGATATACTTGTAAATGTTAACTAGTTAGAGGACTGGTTGAAGGTCAACACAGCCAACGAGAAAAAATGTACTGTGAAAGGCGTATTTCATGGAATACAGTCCAGATTTATTAAAAATAAGTTAAAAATAAAATAAAAGACTAAGTTTCTTCATCAGAGAGCATGCTCTCATCCCCTGAGACAGAGATTCCATCACTGTCATCCTCCATGTCACTAAGACATTCAAACTTGTTGTTGAGGGGGGTTTCATAATTTTTTGTTTTACGTGGTTTTGGTGTGGGTGATGGTGGTGAAGGTTTGTGACCTGCAGGTTTTTCTTTAGGAGGTTGGGAAGTGGGTTTGCTGTTATTTTTGTTTGCTGGTGCAGATTTCACCTTAGGTTTGGTAGTAGTAGGGGCATGCGATGTGGCCTTAGTTGGAGTGGGTATTGGTTTCTTGGTAGTAGGAGGGGCTGGTGATTTGGTTTTTGGAGGAATGGATTTTGGTTTTTCGGGTATAACAGTTTTTTTTGGCTGATTGGATGTTTTTGGTGCAGGGGGAGGAACCTTTGGGGCAGGCTGTCTCTGTGTCTGCACAGATGGGGGGGGGGCCAGACCTTTAAGGTCCTCTGCAATCTGAGGATACTTTTCTATTAAAATTTTGATAAGATCACTACAAGAGTGACAAGGAGGGATGTTCGCCAAAGGGGCAGCTTTGTTGGCATAGCTAGCATTACTGCTAGCCTGTGCCTGGTCCCTCCGGCGGTTCTGTACAACCCTCCTTGCCTCTACAAAAGAAACGCCCTGGTTATATTTAATTTCTAAAATATCTTTCTCAGTCTTCCACGACTGGCAATGTTTTGAAAAAACAGGGTGGGAACCCTTGCAATTTACACAGAGGGGTTTCTCATGACAGACTTTAGAATCATGGTCTGGCCCCTCATGTGCACAGACTGCACAAACTTGAATATTTGTGCATCTGGTCTCGTGATGGCCAAACCTCTGACACCTGTAACAGCGCAGAGGGTTTGGCACATACACGGAGACCGGAACGCATTCATATCCAATTTTTACATTAGATGGGAGGACTGATGTTGAGAAGGTGAGTATATACGTGTTTGTTTGAATGATTTTGTTTTCTCTTTTTATTGAAATTCTTTTTACTGCAGAGACAGCCTGCGATTTAAGATTGGTAGTTATTTCGTCGAGGGACTCGCAACATGCGAGATCCCTACAACGAATAATACCTTTGGAAGAATTTAGTGATGGGTGGGGTTTTATAACGACCCCCAACCCAAAGAATTGTTTGTGACCTAAAAGGTTTTTTGCTTGTTGCATGGTGGAGCATTCCACCAGCAACGTTTCATCTTTCAATTTCTTCACGGACCTTGGCGTTCCGAGAATGGATTGCAAAGTCTTCTGTATGACAAAGGGGGAAAGTTTGGTAATTGGTTTCTCTGAATCTGAAGATTTTATAACAATGAAACGAGAGAAGTTTTGGGGGGTCATGTGTGATATGTCTGTCTCAGAGTCAGACTCCGAGAGTGTTCGCTTGGCTTTTTTGGGGTTGCCATGCTGATTGAATTAGTTCATCATTGATGCTCCCCACCCGCCACGGAGTCCAACAAGGGGACATGACCAGGGGACATCCAACACTGGTCATGACAGGGATACATCAATGATATACTCGTGATAAAAGGGTTAAACTGGACAAATGAGTTCCCTCAGAACATTTTACAAGCTTAAAACAAACTTTGGAAAATTTCGAATGTCAGTTAAAGGCCAAACAAGTATCCGATTGGCCCATGGGCCACCGCCTTCCAAGATACAAATAAGTAAAAGGTAAATCGTGAAAGTCGTCAACGAGATAATATATGTATTTATAAAATAAACAAATATAAATAGACATGGGGGTACAATATATCGTGGGGCTTGGCATGACTAGCCGATTGATCAGGACGGGCCTTCCAGACCTCCCGTTTAGCCCAACTTCAGGCCAAAGCAGTGTATTGAGAGAACCAAGTATAAATTGCCAACTCAGAACCCGCTCAATTACCAGGATCCTCTCATCAGGCGACACGGGTAGCAGCCCACGGCAAACGGGCAGGCACAGTGGGGGGGGGGGGGGGGTTCGTACCCCTCTGTAGTGCGACAGCTGGGGAATTCTAGCCCCCCTCCAGCTGGGGAATTTGGGGGGTCATGTGTGATATGTCTGTCTCAGAGTCAGACTCCGAGAGTGTTCGCTTGGCTTTTTTTGGGGTTGCCATGCTGATTGAATTAGTTCATCATTGATGCTCCCCTACCGCCACGGAGTCCAACAAGGGGACATGACCAGGGGACATCCAACACTGGTCATGACAGGGATACATCAATGATATACTCGTGATAAAAGGGTTAAACTGGACAAATGAGTTCCCTCAGAACATTTTTCAAGCTTAAACATACATTGGGAGATTTCGAATGTCAGTTAAAGGCCAAACAAGTATCCGATTGGCCCATGGGCCACCGCCTTCCAAGATACAAATAAGTAAAAGGTAAATCGTGAAAGTCGTCAACGAGATAATGTATGTATTTATAAAATAAACAAATATAAATAGACATGGGGGTACAATATATCGTGGGGCTTGGCATGACTAGCCGATTGATCTGGACGGGCCTTCCAGACCTCCCGTTTAGCCCAACTTAAGGCCAAAGCAGTGTATTGCGAGAACCAAGTATAAATTGCCAACTCAGAACCCGCTCAACTACCAGGATCCTCTCACCAGGCGACACGGGTAGCAGCCCACGGCAAACGGGCAGGCACAGTGGGGGGTCGTACCCCTCTGTAGTGCGACAGCTGGTGAATTCTAGCCCCCCTCCAGCTGGGGAGCAGCATTGACTGAACCACCGGTGTTAGCATTGCCTAACACCGCAGATCCATTCATCTTAGACACTGATAGCTCAGATTATGCGATTGGGGCTGAATTACTTCAAATTCAAGATGGGGAAGAAAAGGTAGTTGCCTATGGCAGCTATTCCATAACCAAAGAACAACGCAGATATTGTGTAACGAGGAAGGAACTCCTGGCAATAGTTAGATTTACTCGGCAATCTGCTGGGGCGGCCTTTCACTGTCAGAACTGATCACTCAAGCTTGACATGGCTATTACGATTTCGGGAACCTCAGGGGCAGTTGGCGACATGGATGGAAGAGCTATCCCAATATAATATGTTGCTGCAACACCGAAGCGGCCGGAAACATGACAACACAGATGCACTGTCGCGGTTGCGGGCAACTGACAGTCAGTGTGACGCTTATCGTGTGGGAATCCGACCGGAACAACTACCCTGTGGTGGATGTCGTTATTGTACGAAGGCCCATGAGAATTGGGGACCGTTCACAGATCAGGTGGACGAAGCAGTTCCATTGGTGTATGGGGGTCCCACTACGCATGGCCAGGCCATCGTGGCGGGGTCACCGGGTTTCGGTATAGATATTACATCTATACCAGGTTTTACGAGTTCGCCCAACTCGGCTAACACTGAGGGGGGTAAGACGCCACGGATTGGAGCTGAAGAAATCGAAGTAAGACATGTCAGCAAAGAACTCAGGCCGGCATTGGCAGAGGTACACAAGTCATTCTATTTTACTGAGAAATCTATTTTTAGCCCGAATTTAATACATGAGCAACCTTATGTATTGAATGTTAATAATTTGTCTGATACAATTTTTAATTGCCTCGAAGCACCAGTCTGGCGACCCAGTCCGATAGATGAATGTGACGTTGACTGCCTTAGACAGGTAGTGGAGAGCATACCATGGGATCCAAGGGAAAGTTTAAACCTTGGTGATCTTACGGTATGTATGGTAACCCGCAGCAAGTCTGATGTGCAGAGAGCCGATAACACACTAGCTTTGGGTAGTATATCCCGTAATGCTAGTGGACAAGAACCAGTAACTCAGAGTGTTTGGGGTATTAGTTTACCCGAGCTTATTAAAGCGCAAGAACAAGACCCTGATCTGTTTTTGATGATAGATTGGCTGAAAAATCAACATTCGCCTAGGGAATCAGAGTTGTTTATGTCAAGCCCCGCTGCCAAATCATACTGGTTAAACAAGGAATTACTCTTGTTTATAGATGGCGCTTTGTACATGAATTGCCCTCATTATGATGATAAGTTGTTGTTGTTGCCTGTTAGCATTAGATAAAAAGCCATGATACTTAACCATGAGCTACCATCCTCCGGTCATCAGGGAGTCAAACGCACCAAGGAACGCGTGAAGGAGAAGTACACCTGGTATGGTCTTGGGAAGGACGTTAGTAACTTTGTTGCAGGATGTGAAGCTTGCAACCAGTGTAAGAAAGTTGACAGAAAAGGTAAGTGTCCCATGAACGAGTACCACGCTGGTGCCCCGATGGAGCGTGTTCACCTAGATTTCCTAGGTCCCCTTCCTACAACATCAAGGGGTAACGAATACATCTTGATGATGGTAGATCAATTTACCAAGTGGGTTGAGTGCGTGCCATTACCTAGTCAGACGGCAGACGTAACGGCGAAAGCTGCTATTGACCAATTTTTTGCTAGGTTTGGAGTACCTTTCCAGATTTTTACCGATCAGGGAAGGAACTTCGAATCCAAGCTATTCACTGAGCTCTGCAAGGTATTAGAGATACATAAGGCAAGAACAACACCGTATAGGGCCTCCTCAAATGGCCAAGTAAAACGTTACAATAGAACTTTAATGGATGCAGTTAGATGTTTCATTGGTAAGTCCCAACACCAATGGGATGTATATATACCACAAATTGCCGGTGCACTGAGATCGTCGGGCAATAGAAACACTGGCTTCACTGCCAATAAACAGATGTTGGGGAGAGAAATTAACACCCCAGTCCATTTAATGTTCCCACAGTCAATGGGTAAATATTGTAATGTTGACAGTTATGTTGCAGATTTAGCTCAACAAATGCAGAAGGCACATCAGATTGCCAGAGACAACCTGAAGAGATCCAGCAAACGCATGAAACGTAACTACGATGTACGTATCATGGAACGAAAATTCAGGGTAGGAGATGTAGTGTATTTGCTTGACAGGGCCCTGTGGTAATAGTCGAAACATTATCTTCTTATATTTTCAGAGTAAAGCTAAGAAACGCAGTATTTGTCGTAAATCATGACAGAATCAAGCCATGCAGAGACAGGACGGTACCCCAGTGGATTACCAGTAGGCAGAGTAACCCGGTGATGGTGAAGACGGTAACTGGGGAAGATAGAGTTTATTGTTTTTGTAGGAAACCATGGCAAGGAAGATTTATGATACAATGCGAGTTCTGCTCTGAATGGTACCACGGCGCTTGTGTAGATGTCAGTCCAACCGATGCTCTCAACATCGACAAATACAAATGCACTGATTGCAAGAGAAGAAATCGCAGGTAATTATGTAACCTTATTGGTAACCCTTATATTTCTGTATATCTTCATATATGGCTTCATCGAAAGCTAACCGTCCCACCACGATACAAGAGGTGGAGGAGTGGAGTGTGAAGAAACGCCTTTTGCGTGGACAAGATCTGGCAGAAATCGTGGGTCTGTGTATGGACCAGAAGAAGGCGGAAAAGAGCCTCCTAACACAGGTGGAGCTGGCCAGGGAACGTGGTAGAGACGCTTGGTTAAAGCAGCTGGCCCAAGCCTTGGATAAAATCCAGTACCAGGACAGGGACTGGATTCGTACCAACGTCCAGGACATCGGTCCAGGAAGGCGCATTGAGTGGGCGGACACCCCTAGTGAAATATCTAGGGACATCCGCATGGTCAGTGACCCTTCTCTGGAACGATCAGGAGAACACCCGGAGGTGATTGACGCAGAGACCGAGGCAACACTGCTTGATTTATCGGGGGAAGAGACGATGGAGGAAGGTAAGCCGGATGACATGGCAAGTAAGGAGGATGGTGATCTTCGGGAAGCACTCCCTAGTGTTAACCCCGTAGTGACCCCAACCCTCCCGAAACCGGTAAGTCCGGCGAAACCTATGGAAGTTGACCCCCAGAGGCGAAACCCTGAGATAACCATTATTATTATCATGTTGTTTTATGGCGCATCGACAGCTTTGGTCATTTATCGCGCAAGAAATGTGAAATTATGTGAAACTAAAAAACGTAACGTGATATACTTGTAAATATTAACTAGTTGAGCGGACTGGTTGAAGGTCAACACAGCCAACAAGAAACAATGTACTGTGAAAGGCGTATTTCATGGAATACAGTCCAGATTTATTAAACATAAGTTAAAAATAAAATAAAAGACTAAGTTTCTTCATCAGAGAGCATGCTCTCATCCCCTGAGACAGAGATTCCATCACTGTCATCCTCCATGTCACTAAGACATTCAAACTTGTTGTTGAAGGGGGTTTCATAATTTTTTGTTTTACATGGTTTTTTACATGGTTTTGGTGTGGGTGATGGTGGTGAAGGTTTGTGACCTGCAGGTTTTTCTTTAGGAGGTTGGGAAGTGGGTTTGTTGTTATTTTTGTTTACTGGTGCAGATTTCACCTTAGGTTTGGTAGTAGTAGGGGCAGGCGATGTGGCCTTAGATGGAGTGGATTTTGGTTTCTTGGTAGTAGGAGGGGCTGGTGATTTGGTTTTGGAGGAATGGATTTGGGCTTTTCTGGAATAACAGGTTTTTTTGGTTGATTGGATGTTTTTGGTGCAGGTGGAGGAACCATTGGGGCAGGCTGTCTCTGTGTCTGTACAGATGAGGGGGCCAGACCTTTAAGGTCCTCTGCAATCTGAGGATACTTTTCTATCAAAATGTTCACTACAAGAGTGACAAGGAGGGATGTACGCCAAAGGGGCAGCTTTGTTGGCATAGCTAGCACTACTGCTAGCCTGTGCCTGGTCCCTCTGGCGGTTCTGCACAACCCTCATTGCCTCTACGAAAGAAATAACCTGATTGTATTTAACTTCCAAAATGTCTTTTTAACCAGGTTTTTGAAAAAAACCAGGTTATTAGAATGGTGTGTGTCGTTGGGCGGGCGGGCGGGCGGGCGTCAAACTGGGTGGTTTCCGGCGAATAACTTGAGTTCTGTTCATCATATTGTAACCAAACTTGGTGTACAGTAAGAACATGTGGAGAGCTCGCTTGGGATTGCTTTTGGGTTCGGTCCGACAAAGGTCAAGGTCACCGTTACTAAAATTAGAAATTTGGTTTCCGGCGAATAACTTGAGTTCTATTCATCATATTGTGACCAAACTTGGTGTACAGTAAGAACATGTGGAGAGCTCGCTTGGGATTGCTTTTGGGTTCGGTCCGACAAAGGTCAAGGTCACCGTTACTAAAATTAGAAATTTGGTTTCCGGCGAATAACTTGAGTTCTATTCATCATATTGTGACCAAACTTGGTGTACAGTAAGAACATGTGGAGAGCTCGCTTGGGATTGCTTTTGGGTTCGGTCCGACAAAGGTCAAGGTCACCGTTACTAAAATTAGAAATTTGGTTTCCGGCGAATAACTCAAGTTACATTGATCATATTGATATCAAACTTGGTGTATAGTAAGAACATGTGGAGAGCTCGCTTGTGATTGCTTTTGGGTTCGGTCCGTCAAAGGTCAAGGTCACCATTACTAAAAATACAAATTAGGTTTCCAGCAAATAACTTGAGTTCCGTTCATCGTATTGACATCAAACTTGGGGTGTAGTTGTTGCATATAATATATCTACATGTGAGTGTTTGTATGCATGTTTCACCTACGGCACCTTTGCAGCATTGATGATCATCATGTATTTATTACATATAGTCTTGGTTTTGTGAAACTTTATTCACAGCTAACTGTAACATTTCTCTTTTTGTCTTTTTAAATTCCAACTTGCTTGGGTATAGTTGTTGCATATAATATATCTACATGTGAGTGTTTGTATGCATGTATCACCTACGGCACCTTTGCAGCATTGATGATCATCATGTATTCATTACATATAGTCTTGGTTTTGTGAAACTTTATTCACAGCTAACTGTAACATTTCTCTTTTTGTCTTTTTAAATTCAGAGCTGTACATCACTTTATTATCATCCATGCTGCAAGTAGACTCTGCCTCCTATAGGCGGTGCTGGAAACTAAACCACTGGACTGAAGCCTTAGTGCAGAATGCTTTATTATCATTAGTAATAGTATTATGCATGTATTTTGCATTCAGGCTTCCTTTCTTTACTTCATTTAATCTCTTTGGTAGGCATAATACTTCCAATCATCATCACCTTTGCATGGTCATTTTTGTATGTTGTGCTTTACCTACACCTAAACCTTTGCTAAAGCTTCTACATTGTATCCACCTTAGATGCTTTAGTATTGTTAGATATTTAGCTGGTTGTGGCATGTTTAACATTAACATTATAGTGGTTTGGGCTAAAGAGTCTTGTGCGTTTTATTGTTTTACAGCGGGTATTTTGCCATATGTCATACTTTTCCGAGATACGGAAGTTATAAATTATATACATTGATTTTTATTAAAACTATTCTGCAAGTGTTTAATGCTGGAAAAAAACATATTTGAAGGTTATTTAATCTTTCTGCTGCAAAATATACCCGCTATAAAAATGAGACTATAATTGTTGTCTTTCTTGAAGAAAATAAACACAGCATTTGTGTCTGTTATTCATATCATTTAAAAGGTTTTAATAAATTAGATATAAATAATAATATAGAAAATAAAGATAAAATGTGGTAAGATTAGAAGTTTTAATAGTAATTAATTAAAAAATAGATAGGTTTTAGTTCCTGTCTCAAAACTGTGAGGACACGCACTTTTGTTGTTTTGTGGAACTAAACGAATCGGTCTGGCGTATATTGGAATCAAACAGTTGAAGTTGAAAAACAAGTACAAAAGCTGTGTTGCTAATTTCCTAAAAGTCTTTGCTCTAAACTCTAACAAAAAATTGAATTATATGTCCATAATAGTTTTCAAAAAGGGTTTGACAATGCCACAGTTAGATATACATTATATTAAAAGGGATTTAGATTTATTAATATCCAGGAAAATATAAATATGAAAAATCATTTGACAGATTTTTTGTGATTGAGAGCAAAGACTTTATTTTTAGACTTATGTTATCTTTAGACTTATTAGGCTATCATTTGCATCAATATCTATATCTATTTTCAGATTCAGAATTAAGATAAATATAATTCAATAGAGATACATTATCATTAACATATAATTAACATTTAATAAACCATGGCATCCAACAAATGTAGTACAAGTGACAGTGTTAGTAAGTTTAAGAGTATGGTTAGTAGCTGTGTGGAGGATATTGACACACATTTGAAAGCCGCTGGCTATGATATGTTTAACACAGAAAAGGAGGGGGTGTTAAGATTTTGGAAAAGGTGAGGAGGAAAGTGAAAGTTCTGGAACTAAAGACATTGCAGCAAATCAATGAGATGGAGAAATCCAAACAGGAGACGGAGAAACAACAGAGAACAGCTGTTAAACGACAGTATGACCTCACTCGACAGAATGAAAGGCTCCAGAGAGAAGTCAAACGTCTGAAGGAGGATATAGATGACATGTTTCCGGATACAGACACATCACTCACCCAGTCATGTCAATCACAGGATGTCAGTGATTCTCAGACAGCGAAGGAGTCATCTCAATCACAGGATGTCAGTGATTCTCAGACAGCGAAGGAGTCATCTCAATCACAGGATGTCAGTGATTCTCAGACAGCGAAGAAGTCATCTCAATCACAGGATATCAGCGATTCTCAGACAGCGAAGAAGTCATCTCAATCACAGGATGTCAGTGATTCTCAGACAGCGAAGGAGTGACAAACTATTGTTGATTTTGACACAATGATTATAGAACTTTTTGTTTCACTATAATTATAACATACTCTGAAAGTACAGAGAACTGGATGTCAGTGATTTACATACTCTGAAAGTACAGAGAACTGGATGTCAGTGATTTTCATACTCTGAAAGTACAGAGAACTGGATGTCAGTGATTTTCATACTCTGAAAGTACAGAGATTTTCATACTCTGAAAGTACAGAGAACTGGATGTCAGTGATTTTCATACTCTGAAAGTACAGAGAACTGGATGTCAGTGATTTTCATACTCTGAAAGTACAGAGAACTGGATGTCAGTGATTTTCAAATGGCGAAGGATTTGATGATTTGACACAATGATTATTGAACTTTTTGTTTCACTATAATTATTACATACTCTGAAAGTACAGAGAACTGTATACTTGTGAAATGATTCTATATTCACTGTTATTAACCATGTTACTGTATTGATAGTGATTCTTTTCAGTGTTAATGTTATTGTGATAATTGGTATCATATTTTGGAATAAATATTTTTTCAGACATAGAAAATGCCACAACTAAAACGACTCTCTGCAGAACAGAGAAGACTTCAGGATAAACAAAGGAAAAAAATCATGTACAAATATTTGTGAACCTAGTGTGGAGAGAAGTTCATGTGACAATTACATAAGTAGTGACAATATTAGCTACAATAATAACAATTACCATGAAAGTGACATTAACAAATGGGAAAGTGGCATTAGCAAACGGGAAAGTGACATTAACAAACAGGAAAGTGCCATTAACAAACGGGAAAGTGACATTAACAAACGGGAAAGTGACATTAACAAATGGAAAAGTGGCATTAACAACCAGGAAAGTAACATTAACAAACGGAAAAGGGACATTGACAAATGGGAAAGTGACATTAAGAAACGGAAATGTGACATTAACAAACGGGAAAGTGCCATTAACAAACGGGAAAGTGCCATTAACAAACAGGAAAGTGGCATTAACAACCAGGAAAGTAACATTAACAAACGGAAAAGGGACATTGACAAATGTGAAAGTGACATTAAGAAACGGAAATGTGACATTAACAAACGGGAAAGTGCCATTAACAAACGGGAAAGTGCCATTAACAAACAGGAAAGTGACATTAACAAATGGAAAAGTGGCATTAACAACCAGGAAAGTAACATTAACAAACGGAAAAGGGACATTGACAAATGTGAAAGTGACATTAAGAAACGGGAAAGTGACATTAACAAATGGAAAAGTGGCATTAACAACCAGGAAAGTAACATTAAGAAACGGAAAAGGGACATTGACAAATGTGAAAGTGACATTAAAAAACGGAAATGTGACATTAACAAATGGGAAAGTAACATTAGCAAACGGGAAAGTGACATTAACAAACGAAAAGGGACATTGACAAATGTGAAAGTGACCTTAAGAAACGGAAACGTGACATTAACAAATGGGAAAGTAACATTAACCAACGGGAAAGTGGCAGTAACAACCGGGAAAGTTACATTAACAAACGGGATCGTGTCAACAACAAACAGAAAAGTGACAAAAACAAATATGAAAGTGACAAAAACAACACACGATTAGAGGAAATATTTGTTTTCAAAACAGTTGACTTAGGCTGGCAGGTTTTTAATAGAGTTGAGTTGTCCTCACCTGCATATTACCAGTCAAAACAAAAAGAACTATTTGCCACAATCAATCAACTAGGCCTACCAACCTATTTTGCAACATTCTCGGCAGCAGAAACACGATGGACTGACCTGCTCAAACTCCTGTACAACAAGTCTGGCAAAAGTATCTCAGACGAGGAAATTGAAAACCTTACATGGATGGAGAAATGTGACTTGATACAGAAAAATCCCACAGCATGTGCCCGTCATTTTCATTACAGATCACAATTATTCATGAATAACATACTTAAATCAGACATTTCACCTATTGGAAAAGTTAAAGATTTCTTCTTACGTGTGGAATTCCAACAAAGGGGGTCACCACATCTCCATTGCCTCTTCTGGGTTGATAAAGCACCTGTGTATGGTGTTGACAGTGACAAGGATGTGATCAAGTTTATTGACTCAAATATCAGTACCAGTGGGAGTACAACACAAGAAGTATGTTCAGCTGCAAGTTCACCGCCACTCTAAATCTTGTCGTAAGAAAGGGAAGGATGTATGTCGCTTTGGCTTTCCACTGCCACCAATGAAGGAGACTCTTATACTCGAGCCACTCGATTCAAACACAAAAGAAGACGTTTTAAAAGCTAGTAAGAAAAACTTCAAAAAGATTCAAGAAGTCATCAAATCTTTGGCACAGCAAGATGAAAACATTGAATTTGAGCAATTCCTAAACCAGTGTGGATTAACACATGAACTGTACCTCCTGGCAATACAGTCTTCATTGAAGAAAAAACAAGTCATGCTAAAAAGGGCAGTGAAGGATGTCAGAATCAATGCATACAACATCCATGTGTTATCAATATGGAAAGCTAACACTGACTTGCAATATGTTCTGGATCCATGGGCAGTGTGTGTATATATTGCCAGTTACATTATGAAGTCTCAGAGAGGAATGGGTCAGTTATTGCAAGCAGCAACGGAGGAAGCTAAAAGAGGGAATCTGAAACTGCGAGATAAAGTCAGAGTGATAGCAAACAAGTTCCTGAATCATTGTGAAGTTTCTGCACAAGAAGCTATTTATCTGTTACTTCAACTTCCTTTAACTCATCGAAATGTCATATTCATCAACACATCACTGCCGGAAAAACGTGTGGAGATTCTAAAACCAATGTCACACATAGAACATTTACCTGACAGTTCAACAGAGGTAACTTGCTCTGGAATGATAGACAAATATTCCAATAGGCCTGAAATGTTAGAGAAGGTGTGTCTTGCTGAGTATGCAGCTTTCTTTGAACACAAACCTCAAAAGAGAAGTGAAACAACCAAAGAAGTTGACTTAGCAGTAGATCAGATGGACAACAATGTTGAGAACATAGTGCCTGGAATGGTGTTTAGCCATGAAGACGGATATCGACTTGTACGGCGTATGACCCCAAAGGTCATTCGCTATGTGAAATTCTGTGTGAAAAAGGACAGAGAACTGTTCTTCAGGGAACAATTGATGTTGTTTTTGCCATTTAGAGATGAGCTAAAAATGATGGGAAGCTGTGATACATATGAAGATCAGTATAACAAGTGTCAAGAACAGATCATGGTAACAAAATTTAAATTTCAAACAGCAGCTGAAGGCATTGAGGAGGCCATGAATGCTGTAAGTGAGGAGATTATTGAGGATGAAATGGATTATGTTGCACCAGCTGCTCGACAGTCTGAGGAAGATGCATGTCTGATGAAGAATGATCAAACCTCACTACTACAACCTCCAAATGAAAACAAAAGTTTCTATGACATTGGTTTAGATATCGGAGGATCGACAGGGAATAATGAATTAGTCATTCCAAACAGAATTACTGATGAAGAATATCACAATTTAGTGTCATCACTGAGCAGAGAGCAGCTGAAGTTTTTCTATGAAGTTTTACACAGAACTAAAACCAAGTCTGAACCTTACTACATTTTCTTATCAGGAGGAGCAGGGGTAGGGAAGAGTCATCTTTTGAAGGCTGTTTACCAGGCTTTGGTGCGATACTTTGACAAAGTGCCAGGTCAGAATCCAGATGATATGAAAGTTGTTATTGCCGCCCCAACTGGGAAAGCAGCTTACAACGTAAGAGGAAACACACTTCATAGCCTTCTGAATATACCACCAAGTAGAAAGTTGGCAACTTATATTCCATGTGACCATAGCTCTCTCAATACACCGAGATGTAAATTTTACAAACTGAAGGTGCTGATAATTGATGAAGTGTCGATGGTTGGTGTGAATCTGTGTAACTTTGTGTGCAGCAGACTACAGCAGATATTTGACTCTACACAGCCATTTGGTGGAATCTCCCTGATCCTAGTTGGTGATATGTTCCAGCTGAGACCAGTGGGTGACTCTTGGATCTTTCAAAATGACACCAAACAGTATGGACCTTTAATGAAAAATCTTTGGCACGATTTGGTTGAAATGTATGAATTGACAACAATCATGCGTCAGAAGAATGATGCTACATTTGCCAGTTGTTTGAATCGGATACGAGAAGGCAATCAATCACAGGTGGATCTGAACCTTATTTCTTCAAAGTTGTCGAAATACGAAGACCTTAGTGACTTCATTCACTTGTATAGCCTGAATCGACATGTTGACGAATACAACAGGGAAGTTCTGTCAAAGAAAGCAGGTGAGAGTTTCACATCAATAGCTACAGATTATGTACAAGGAGAAGTGTCAGCAGGTGGAGCCAGAGCTTTATTACAGGTAGCCAAAGACCTGGATACTCAGAAAACACAGAACTTACCATATCAGTTACTATTAAAAGTGTCTGGGAATTACATGATCACCCACAATATAAATACGTCAGATGGTTTAACAAACGGTGCTGCCTGTCAAGTTATGATGGTTCAGTGTGTTAATAATGTCCCAACAATAGTTTGGGTTACATTCCCAGAAGCTGATATAGGATCAATCATCAGAAATGATCAAAGGCACCTTTACCAGTCAAACACAGATATTGACAATTCTTGGACACCAGTGTTGAAAGTGCATAAAGAGTTCCAGGTCGGCAAGAACAACAGCAAGCAAGAGTGGTCAGAAAGCAGTTTCCTCTAAGGCCTGCGGAAGCTATCACCATTCATAAATCCCAGGGCTCAACTATGGACAAGGTGGCTGTTTCGTTCAAGGGCACTGTCCAGAAACACATGATGTATGTGGCTTTGAGCAGAGTAAGGACACTGGAAGGTCTACGTCTATTAGACTTTGATGCTGCAAAAATTTCAGTTGACCCTCTTGTTCAGCAAGAAATGTTGAGCCTCAGAAAAGACAAAATGCTTTCATGTGAAGACAAGTTCCATTCAGATGGCCATCTGTCAGTGATATGTCATAATGCAAGGTCACTTCACAAGCATATAAGCAACTATCGTGCTGATGATAGGGTTTTGAAATCAGATATTCTTGTAATACAAGAGACTTGGGCTACAATATGTGATGACCCTACCCATTATACCATTGAAGGTTTTCAAAATCCACTGTGTGTATACAGAGGCAGCAGCGTAGAGCGTCCACACTCTGGAACATTTATATATGTAAAGACTGGTCTTCATGTAGTGTCAAGTCAGACCTATACAGGACAGGGTATTGAGGGAGCAAGTGTAACTGTGTCCCAGGACAATAACAAGTATGAAATCATATCTATATACTGCAATCCACCGGGAAACACAACAAAAATCTGTGATATGGCAAGGAAACTTCGAGCATCAGAATTCTCGTCTGTGATTGTTGGTGACTTCAATATCGACCATCTTCAGCCATCAAAATGTCAAGAACTTTCAGACTTTATGTACAATGTGTTCCAATCTAAAGCCACCATACATGAACCTACAACAGACTATGGTTCTGTGCTAGACCAGATCTACAGCAATCTTCCATTATACAGAGCTGGTGTTTTTGAAACTTTCTGGAGTGACCACAAGATGGTGTGGATTGTTGTATGACGCCAAGGTTCTAACACTAACATAAACTATATAATATATATATTCCTGTCACTGGAAGGTCTACACTATTAGACTTTGATGCTGCAAAATTTCAGTTGACCCACTTGTTCAGCAAGAAATGTTGAGCCTCAGAAAAGACAAAATGCTTTCATATGAAGACAAGTTCCATTCAGATGGCCATCTGTCAGTGATATGTCATAATTCAAGGTCACTTCACAAGCATATAAGCAACTATCGTGCTGATGATAGGGTTTTGAAATCAGATATTCTTGTAATACAAGAGACTTGGGCTACAATATGTGATGACCCTACCCATTATACCATTGAAGGTTTTCAAAATCCATTGTGTGTATACAGAGGCAGCAGCGTAGAGCGTCCACACTCTGGAACATTTATATATGTAAAGACTGGTCTTCATGTAGTGTCAAGTCAGACCTACACAGGACAGGGTATTGAGGAAGCAAGTGCAATATTCCATCATACAAAGCTGGTGTTTTTGAAACTTTCTGTAGTGACCACAAGATGGTGTGGATTGTTGTATGATGCCAAGGTACTAACACTAACAAACTATATATATATATATATATTACTGTGTTTGTTTGTATACAATTTGTAAGCTCACTGGAAGGTCTACACTATTAGACTTTGATGCTGCAAAAATTTCAGTTGACCCTTTTGTTCAGCAAGAAATGTTGAGGCTCAGAAAAGACAAAATGCTTTCATGTGAAGACAAGTTCCATTCAGATGGCCACCTGTCAGTGATATGTCATAATGCAAGGTCACTTCACAACCATATAAGCAACTAGCGTGCTGATGATAGGGTTTTGAAATCAGATATTCTTGTAATACAAGAGACTTTGGGAGAGTGTTCACACTCAGAACATTTATATATGTAAAGACTGGTCTTCATGTAGTGTCAAGTCAGACCTACACAGGACAGGGTATTGTGGGAGCAAGTGTAACTGTTTCCCAGGACAATATCAAGTATGAAATCATATCTATATACTGCAATCCACCTGGCAACACAACAAAAATCTGTGATATGGCGAGGAAATTTCGAGCATCAGAATTCTCATCTGTGATTATTGGTGACTTCAATATCGACCATCTTCAGCCGTCAAAATGTCAAGAACTTTCAGACTTCATGTACAATGTGTTCCAATCTAAAGCCACCATACATGAACCTACAACAGACTATGATTCTGTGCTAGACCAGATCTACATCAATCTTCCATTATACAGAGCTGGTGTTTTTGAAACTTTCTGGAGTGACCACAAGATGGTGTGGATTGTTGTATGATGCCAAGGTACTAACACTAACATAAACTATATATATATATATTACTGTGTTTGTTTGTATACAATTTATTTGTATTGCTGTTGTCCATTGTATTTGTGCTCTTATTTCTGCTTTGTATTCCCACCAAACTGCATGTATAGTTGTTGCATATATATATAATATATCTAAGCGTGAGTGTGTATATGCATGTATCACCTATGGCACCTTTGCAGCATTGATGATCATCATGTATTCATTATACAAATTCAGCCTTGGTTACAAATAACTACGTACTAAAACCTGGTTTGGGGGCATTGCCCATTTCTTGTTCAATTTTCCAAGACTGGCAATGCTTTGAAAAAAACAGGGTGGGAACCCTTGCAATTTGCACAGAGGGGTTTCTCGTGACATTTTGGAATCATGGTCTGGCCCCTCATGTGCACAGACTGCACAAACTGGAATACTTGTGCATTTGGTCTCGTGATGGCCAAACCTCTGACACCTGAAACAGCGCAGAGGGTTTGGCACATACACGGAGACCGGAACGCTTTCGTACCTAATTTTTACATTAGATGGGAGGACTGATGTTGAGAAGGTGAGTATATACGTGCGAGATCCCTACAACGAATAATACCTTTGGAAGAATTTAGTGATGGGTGGGGTTTAATAACGACCCCCAACCCAAAGAATTGTTTGTGACCTAAAAGGTTTTTTTGTTTCCACCAGCAACGTGTCATCTTTTAATTTCTTTACGGATTTTGGAGTTCCGAGAATAGATTGTAAAGTTTGTTGTATGACAAAGGGGGAAAGTTTGGTAATTGGTTTTTCAGAATTTGAAGATTTTATAATAATGAAACGAGAGAAATTTTGGGGGTCATGTTTGATATGTCTGTCTCAGAGTCTGACTCTGAGAGTGTTCGCTTGGCTTTTTTGGGGGTTGCCATGCTGATTGAATTAGTTCATCACTGATGCTCCCCACCCGCCACGGAGTCCAACAAGGGGTCATGACCAGGGGATATCCAACACTGGCCATGACAGGGATACATCAATGATATACTCGTGATAAAAGGGTTAAACTGGACAAATGAGTTCCCTCAGTACATTTTACAAGCTTAAACAAACTTTGGAAAATTTCGAATGTCAGTTAAAGGCCAAACAAGTATCCGATTGGCCCATGGGCCACCGCCTTCCAAGATACAAATAAGTAAAAGGTAAATCGTGAAAGTCGTCAACGAGATAATGTATATATTTATAAAATAAACAAATATAAATAGACATGGGGGCACAATATATCGTGGGGCTTGGCATGACTAGCCGATTGATCTGGACGGGCCTTCCAGACCTCCCGTTTAGCCCAACTAAAGGCCAAAGCAGTGTATTGCGAGACTCAAGTATATATTGCCGACTCAGAACCCGCTCAACTACCAGGATCCTCTCATCAGGTGACACGGGTAGCAGCCCACGGCAAACGGGCAGGCACAGTGGGGGGGGGGGGGGTCGTACCCCTCTGTAGTGCAACAGCTGGGGAATTCTAGCCCCCTCCAGCTGTGGAGCTGAGGTAACCAGGGCTAGTCATCCTGCTGCACGCTCTCAGTCCGTTCATCGACTGGTCCACCTCGCAGCTCGGTGAGAGATCCTCCGTCACGGAGGTACAACAGAAGGGAAGATCAGCCTTCAAGAGCCACTTCCGCTACAGAACCAGTCTGGGATTAGCTACGCTTGACGGCTCCCCAGATCCGGGCTATAGTGCAGTCGTCACAGAGAACACGAAGTGAACACATCGCCTAAGCACCCGAGTTCATCTACAAGTTTATCCAGACCCGAGTGCAGCGTCTATCGTTGGTGAGTATATTCATTGTACTGAATTGTATATTTGGACCGAGCATAGCCTCTACAACTGTAACAACATCGGTGAATTTGTTCTCGGACGATGTACAGACACCGATAATGCACGATTCGCTCAAGGACAGTGATATATTCTGTGTAAAAGCCGTGTAATATATTCATGCTTAAAACATTGTTATGACGTCATCCTTTGTCAATTGAGTACACTATATATGATATTGTATTGTGTTTATGTACAGTGTAATAATAACTGTCCATTATTTGAGAGTGTACTGTCCATTATTTTTATTAATGGACAGTAGACTTACAAATAATGGACAGTTACTATTACACTGTACATAAACACAATGCAATATTATAATTTCTAGTGTCCACAATTGACAAAGGATGACGTCATAACAATGTTTTATGCATGAATATATTACATGGCTTTTGACCCCCCCCCCCCCCCCCGTGGATCCGGGCCTAGAACCTATGAATATATTACCTGGACCATTACATTTCAAAATAGGTGTTTGTCCGTAAGCTTGATAGAGAAGGCTCTGGTTGTGTTTTGATAGAAAAGTAATCCAAATAGCAGTTATAGCTTTACACTACAGTGCATTTCCTTACCTTAATTGGCATGGATCGGTCCTGAAAGTTCATGCACCTGTTCGCGGTCAATCTAACAGCACTTTATTTCTTAATTCGATCCTCTTAAACGGAAATAAATCATTTTTCCAGTAATCAACAACTCATTCATGAGAAATAAACAACAACACACTGTCATGAATTAGGAATAGCCTCGCATTGTATTGTATTGGATATTCATATATGTAGTCACATCTTATACAAAAGAGAACAATAACAATACTTAAATACAATTTGATAACGTTCAGTCTAATTAATACAACACTGTTCAATGTTTACGCTAATTAATACAGCACTATTCAATGTTCACTGTAATTAATACAACACTGTTCAACGTTCATTGTAAATAATACAACACCGTTCAATGTTCTCTCTAAATAATACACCACTGTCGAATGAAGATATACATATAAAAAAGACACATACATGAAGTGCGAAATGTTCAAACAATGTTCCTCATTACAATGTTTCATGTAACACTCATGTCTACTGCAGAATAGTCTCTAAATTAATAAAGTTCATTAAATTTCATTAACACTTCCCCTGAAAAATACATTATGTTTTCCTGCTAATATTTAAATACACGAACTTGCAATTAGATTTCTTTATGTTGCATAAAGCAAACTATTAAACAACAATTTGACATGAGTCTGTGAAAACTATCATGGGTGGGTGGGAAGGGTATCTCACAGTACGAACTATTCAACACATTGCGAAGACCTCGAATAGTTTGAAAACCAGTGAACTGGGTATAAATACTAGCTACGCACGATTATCTCGTGCGAAATACTACACAAAATTCAACGACTGAATGATTTATTAAACCTGGGATAAATACATATACAACATAATTATGAAAAAAACGTTATTGAATGATAACCGGTTTGACGTGAGTGCACATCTGTTAAGAAAACATGAGGGATTAGTCTAATCCATGAATGAATACGAGAGGTGAACTGTCAATGGTCATAAACAAACTCTATAGAAAAAAAAGACTATCACCGTGAGTTACATCACTTATTATACAAAAACGTCCCAATAATTTACAATACATGCGACTATGGTGGCTGACAGTTACCATATCAATTCATTTTTTCGCTCACGAATTTTGTGTTTTGTCGTTTTTCGCTTGTCGTATTATCAGTGTTGTGTAAACAAATCAAATCTTACGTACCAATCAAATCTTACGTTAACCACTAAACCAACTTCTCTTCAACCGAACAACGTTTGTAACATTGACATTGGTTAACCTTTCGATAAAGGGAGCGCTACCTTACCGAAATCCACAGAATTTCGGTGAATTTACCGAAATCCATTTTGGGTCTGGAGTGACGAGTAATCGTAACATCTCGTAACATCTCGGCATTTTATATGTTGCACAACAAATCTTAACCCTGAAATTGCGCCGATCATCTTTTTTCAAGATAATTCTGGTTTTACATTTGTTTTTCTACATGATCAAATTAAACAGACGCTACCAGTTTTATTCAGCAAAGATATCGCTTTGTATCGTTTTAATAGTAAATGTAGGCATTCATGGTCATTCAGACGATTAAATATCCAAAAGAAACATCGAAATTACGAATTATTGGTCAGAAAATTTACACCACAACTCATCTGTCTGGAACGCTTCAGTCTGTCGCAAACGCATCACTCGGTAGAATGAATACACATCAGCCTATACACCGTGCGGACGAAAGGACGACACTTTAAGGCGACGTTGTCGGCGCGGCTGAACAAGGAGTCGTTGTTTATCTCGAGGCATAATGAAACACCGAAAAGGCGATAAATTTAAGGCGTAGTTCGCAAGTAGTTATTCAATAGACTTATGTCGTGTCGCGTTGTTCACACCAAAAACGTCGCACTAAATCGATCTTTAAAGAATTTGCGGGCAAAATAACAAAATTACGAGGTGGCAGAAATTAGCTACCATATGTATTTTACGCTTGACTAGCGACTGTAAAAATAGAAGTTGAGCTTTCAGTACCGTTAGTGTTAAAATTGCAGCGATATTTCGATTAAATATTATTTTGAGAAAATGTTACGTAGACATATAACGTGTATATTTGTGTTACTGTACCTCACAGTATCCCAGTGCTATGGAGGTAAAACTGGAAGGAATGCACGTAAGTATTGTTTTCGTCAACATTGCACACATATATTACACTAAATATGTTAAGATATGGGATAGCGTAGGTTTAAATGCTAAATACTTGGCAACTATTGTTTTCCGTCATTTCTTATTGCAACTGATTTCCTATTTTGTATTTTATTTCCTGCAGCGAAATCTATAAATGTTGTCTCAATTATATACTGGTACAACCGACCGTCTCATGTTTTGAAGGAGGACGTTTAGTCTTTTTTGACGATTTGTTTTCAAATGCTATCATATTTGTTGGTTTACGAATTTACTAATTCATGGACTTTGAACTGAAAGTACCCATTGAGAGTCCACTGAAAACAATAATAAATGAGTTCTTGCAATAACACCTACTTTCCCTTATGAAATGCTACCATGTTAAACTTTCTGGTTCATTGCAAGATACCCTATATCTGATTGATAACTTTTTTTCACTTTATTATTTAGTTACAATAACTTAAATGCCCGTATTTCAATTCTACATTCATTTGTCAAAACATAGTTTCGACCGTAGGTTGGTGGTTTATGATAACATACATTTACTACTCTCTGTACCAGTTTAATTCGCAATATATACTAGCGGAAAAAAGAAACTGTGCATGTGTATAATATGCTATAACTTAGGAGGTATGTGAGGAATCACAATAAAAATTTCAACAGGGTTTTATCTTACCTTTATTTAACACCAGCTCAATTGATATGGTTATTGAATCAGCTGCGTCTTAGAGATCAGTTTTCAGAGACGTTCTCTAAACAAAGTTCAGCTCATCATTGCCGTGTATGTCCACCATTGAAATCGATGCATGCTTGACAACGACGCCGCATTGATGTGACAAGTGTTCTGAAAAATGCCTGGGGAATACCATTCCAGATTCTGACAAGCGCACGTGATAGGTCAGGTAACGTCAACGGCTGATTTTGGAGGCCACGTAACCGTCGCTGCATCTCATCCCACACGTGTTCTATAGGCGACAAATCCGGTGATATTGCAGGCCAGGGCAGCACATTCACATTGTTCTGGGTCAAAAAGTCGGTGACGACCCGCGCGACGTGCGGGCGAGCGTTATCCTGTTGCAGCGTGGCGTTACGTTGCTGCACAAATGGAAGGACGTGAGGCCGTATGATTTCGTCACGATATCTGATGCCTGTAAGTGTGCCGTCTACAACCACAAGTGCTGTTCTACCACAGGATGAGATGCCACCCCACACCATGACACTACCTCCGCCGAATAGACGTCGTTCAATCACACAACTGTCATGGAAACGTTCACCAACACGACGGTACACTCTAGAACGGCCGTCGCTGCTGTCGAGATGGAACCTGGACTCATCCGTGAAAAGAATACGTGCCCAGTCCTGTTGCGTGAAGTGTATGTGTCTTCTACACCAGGCAAAACGTGCTACACGATGACGTTGCTGCAGAACAGGACGTATGGCAGGACGTCGTGGACGTATGCCTCGTTCACGCAATCGATTACGTACCGTTCGGGGACTGATTCTTCTAAGGCCAGGAATACTTCTAGCCGTCAAAGAAGCAGTTCTGAGTCGGTCACGGAGATGATCCACCCGGATGTACGTATCCTGGCGAATAGACGTTACGCGTGGACGTCCTGATCGAGGTCGGTCTCTGGTTGCCCCAAACTGTTGGTACCGTCTCCACAAGGCGTCTACAGTATTTCGGTGAACGCCAAATTGTCAGTATGACGTACACCAGCTTCAATCATGCCTACGGCGCGGCATCTGTCAGTTTCATTCAACCTTGGCATGGCGTATCAACGACGTTTTTCAAAATTATCCTGGTTTTGTGTCTTACATGTAACAACACTATGCTTTAACACAGGTTTAGGCGACAAACGTGTTTGCAATTGACTGCTGCACGAAAAAAACGTGAAAAAGAAGACGTTAGCCTGACAGGCAAACTACCCGTGCAACTCATGCATTGGCCAGTGTAAATGACCGAGAGGGATACACAACTTACCTGTGTAAAGTTTCAAGCTTTAATTTATAAAATTGAAGGATATATGAACATTTTACACATGCACAGTTTCTTTTTTCCGCTAGTATATATAAACATCACAGTGTATAACCCGATGTGACTTCCGCGGAGTGATGTGACTTCGACAGAGGTAAGCGTTCCAGACAGATGAGTAGTGTTGTTCATTTTCTGACCAATAATTCGTAATTTCAATGTTTCTGTATGATATTTTATCGTCCTAACGACGGCGAATGTCTAAATTTACTATAAAAACAATACAAAGCAAAATCGGTGCGGAATAAAGCTAGTATCGTCCGTTTAAATTTGATACAGAAAAAAATGTAAACAAATGCCTTAAAATGCTCGATTTAAAACGTTTTTGCGGTATAATTGAATAGTTTTACTCCATATATCTGAACATATATCATTTAAGAACAATTGTAGCAAATTGCAAGTCTGTCGGTGCTCTTAAACCGACGTTTGAGCCTTCCAAAGGGACCCTGGTATGCACAAATATGATGCCGTTTACGGCAGATTGGTATTTTGTAATGATGACGTTGCCAGCTGAGGAGAGACAAGTACGGATGACGTTTACGGCTGAGGAAAACGCTTTATAAAAGGACGGACTTTTTGCTTTTCTAATTGTTTTTATCCCGATAAAGCATGGAATGTTTAGAAGAATCAATGCATATCACCAACGATTAATAAAGGCGTTCTTGGACGCCATGCACGTTAGCGATTCATTGACATTCATTTTTGATAGTCTTTCGGTTCAACCAGAAATGGCATGAATACTTAAGAAGTGAATGTATGCATATAATTTCTTCTAGATGTTCTCCATATACATGTAATATATTAAGTGGGTCGGTGTTCTTGCAATGATTTATCTAGATATTTCGATATAATTACATCCCCTATTTTATACACGTCATAGTACCAAAAAAGAAACTTTTGCAATGCAACTTTTTGTCCAGATAAAGCAAACCAGCACACACAATTAAAAACATTGCAATTACTTAACAATCTTCATTTTTTCCATAATGAAGATGGTAAACATATCTGTGCAATTATTATTAAATGATTAAATATTAAAAAGTATATAGGTGACTCAGTCCAAGAAGTGAAAATTGGTTCAACCATTAATGAATCTGTTTCAAACGATTAGGACGAACTCATGTACTGTTTACCAGGTGTAGTTGACACTCTAATGGAAAGTAGTAAGCTCTAATCATATAAACGTAATTCGATCTGATAGCTAAAACCAATTTACAATCATGTAAAACGTTTGTTTCCAGATAATTTTGAATATTTTCGATTGGTCACAGTTTCGATGGAGACATGTCCATTAAACAGTATAGTAGGCCTGAGACTAGACAATTCGAATCGGAGTAATTTATGGTTGAGTCAATTTCCATTTTCATAATGGTGTGTACATTTGTATTTACTTTTGACTTTTTTATTTGGATTTCAACGAATGGCAATTTCGGTATTCGAATATTCGGTCGACCTTCTGATCGAATATTCAAACATTCGGCCTTCTTGTGTTTTAAACTGATCACTCAAGCTGTAAAAAAACCCCGCGTGCATTAATAATTACAGGGCTTATATAAGTGTTATAACCAGAGTGTTATATCGCTCTTGCCCAACATATAAAACATGACATGCCAATTAACACATGTAGATATTATTTTCAAGCGTAAAGTATCATTTAATATGAAAATGACCATACTCATTTATTTTTTTAATTTAGTACATTTGCATTCAGCTTTTAAATCGAAAAATGGGTTTTTTATCGAATATATTAGAATACAGATTTTGCATTCGAATATTCGTTTGTACGTTCGAATATCCAAATATTCGTTGACTTCCCTACTTTTTATCTGTCATTTCTATAAAAGTCAACGCGTTGGTGTATGTTCTGTATCCCGCATTTGCTATGTTTTCGTCCAATTCTAGTTCTCTATACTTCAGACACTGTTCTGCATGCCTCTATACCACGTGGTCAATGGCTTCCGCATAAATATCGAGGTCGCGCTTGTCGCTTGCACGGATATGTTTATCATCTTCCTTTTGGAAAAAATGAAGATTGTTAAGTAATTTCAATGTTGTTAATTGTGTATGTTGGTTTGCTTTATCGGGACAACAAGTTGAATTGCAAAAGTTTATTTTTTGGTACTTAGACGTGTATACAATAGGGGATGTAATTATATCGAAATATCTAGATAAATTATTGCAAGAACACCGACCCACTTCAGATGTTACATGCATATGGAGAACATCTAGATGAAATTATATGCATACATTCACTTCTTAAGTAGTCATGCCATTTCTGGTTGAAACGAAAGACTATCAAAAATGTGATATGCATTGATTCTTCTAAACATTCCATGCTTTATCGGGTATAAAAACAATTAGAAAAGCAAAAAGTCCGTCCTTTTATAAAGCGTTTTTCTCAGCCGTAAACGTCATCCGTACTTGTCTCTCCTCAGCCGGCAACGTCATCATTGCAAAATACCCATCTGCCGTAAACGGCATCATATTTGTGCATAACAGGGTCCCTTTGGAAGGCTCAAACGTCGGTTTAAGAGCACCGACAGACTTGCAACTTGCTACAATTGTTCTTAAATGATAAATGTTCAGATATATGGAGTAAAACTATTCAATTATACCGCAAAAAACGTTTTAAATCGAGCATTTTAAGGTATTTGTTTACATTTTTTTCTATATATCAAATTTAAACGGACGATACTAGCTTTATTCCGCACAGATTTTGCTTTGTGTTGTTTTTATAGTAAATTTAGACATTCACCGTCGTTAGGACGATAAAAGATCCTACAGAAACATTGAAATTACGAATTATTGGTCAGAAAATGAACAACACTACTCATCTGTCATGAACGCTTCCCTCCGTCGAAGTCACATCACTCCGCAGAAGTCACATCGGGTTATACACTGTATACATGCAGGTGTAAGTTTCAAGTGGAATAATTTAATGCGCAAACAATTACATGATGTCGTTACTATTAAAGTTAAGGTATTTGTAATAGCTATCTGAATAACAAATAAGAAGTTATGTTTCAAATTCAAGTATCTATTTCATAAACATAATATGCCTTATAACAATTAGTGACAAAAACATGCATCATATGTGCACGCAACGATCAAAGATTTGCAATCTCATTGCTTAATTTTCAAATAACAACGACAATCTGTTCAAACGATATAATATACCTTTAAGAGATTTTTATTTATTGCGATTTGAAGATATTTTCCTTCTAAAATTATATAGGAAGTTGGTTGGACCACAGTGACGCGAAAGTTGGGAATGGATCTTTGTTTTAATTGCGATTCGAGCACGATGTTAACTAACGTTACATGTATATGTTTGTTTGTACCGCAGGGTTAAAGGGAACTACCCATATTTATTGTCCTTGTGGTGATGGTGACTGGATGGTCTAGGTCGCATTAGAAATAAACATGTCCGATTAGCATGCATGCACTTCTCACTATTAAACCTTGATAAAAATCATTAAAAAGAGATATCAAACGGAAACTTAAACCTGGGAACAATATATGTTCATGTATATATTAGTCCCAGCTTAAACGTTGAAACTATATTAGCCATACCGGATACAAAATCTATGTGACTGCTTGTCATAATTTTAGTCTTTTCAAATTGGCAACTTTCTGGTCAGTAGTGATTGCTAACTGCAGTAACAGACAGATAGATTGTGAATGTTATTATAATCACGAACATATCAACCAGGGTTAGGGTTATCACTGATGCACAAGATATACCGACTTGTATAGTCTGAACAAAATACAAATGTAACTAATGGAAAAAATACTGGTAATATGAGATAGAAATACAGTAGTTAATATGATAAAAGTACTACATGTACAACGTTAATCACCTTTTGTTAAATTCTAGCATGTATCATGTCACTGAGAAGTGGAATTGGAATTTACGAAGAAATATATTCGTTTTAATTAATTTCAGACGACGATAAGGATGCTAAAGTCCTTGTCTTGGGTGCAGGTATGTCTGGAATAAGTGCCGCAACAACCCTGCTGGAGGCTGGCTACAAGAATATACACGTTCTGGAAGCCACTGATAGAATTGGTGGCCGTGTTAAGCAGACAAAACTAGGGGATTACACTGTGGAATTAGGGGCAATGTGGGTTTATGGAAAAGGTAAAAATCCTGTATATCATTTGGCCGACAAATTTAACATATCTACAACAGACAGTTACAGTGATTCTTGGACTGTTCGAGACAGCGACGGACAAAATGTCACAGAAATGGCGGACGCGTTCTATGAGGAGTTCGAAGAAATTTTGAGCTTAATCAGCAAATTCGCCAAAACATCTCCAAAAGACTTTAATTTGGCAGGTGCTTTGAAATATTTTCATTGGACAAACAAGTCGAATATTGCATTAGCAGTTGAATCCTACATGCTTGATTACGAATTAGGAGTCCCGCCAAGCACGCACTCTGGCAAGTATTTATATCTTCTTGAAGTATTTGAAGATTTTGAAAGTTTCGACATGCTTATATCAAATGATGAAAACGGCTTCGTCAATTTGATCGAACGTCTGGGAGAACACGTTACTGCAGATGGCGAAAATCGAGTGCTGTTTAACACAGTAGTTACTGAAATTGAGTATGGTAATAATTCCATTTTAGTACGAACACGTGATGGTCAAACATTTGAAGCCGATTTTGCCATTGTTACATTCAGTCTTGGTGTCCTCCAACAGCGCCAAGTGGAATTCAAACCTCAGTTGCCGGATTTGAAACGGTTTGCAATCGACACGTTTGGCTTTTGTTCATGCACTTATATCTACTTGCAATTTAACAACGCATTTTGGGATGATACTATGTATGTTGTTCATGCTAACACGTTTAGAGGAAGAAATTATATTGTTTTGAATATGAACTCTCTTTATCCCGGATCAAACATCCTTCAGTTTTCTCTACTAGATTCTGCTGCTGATTGGGCTGAGAGTACAAAGGAGAGTGTGGTAATTGCAGAACTTGTTGACTCTTTGCAGTATATCTATCCTAATGCAATTGTACCCAATCCAATTGATTATGTTATCTCTGATTGGAACCTTGACCCTTTCACATATGGAGCATGGAGTTACTGGCCACCAAGTTTCACTGATGAAGATATGCAGAATCTTATGGCTCCAGTTGGTCGCCTACACTTTGCCGGAGAATATGCCCATGAACTACATTACAGTTTTCTACATTCTGCATATGTATCAGGTGATCGGGTGGCGAAGAACATCATAGAATGCATTGAAGATCCAACAACTTGCAGCAGTTCAGATGACTGGAAAGAGCGTCACCGAGGAAATGTTGTTTGTACTTCCAGTTCAGCTGGCGTAATGATTAGTTATGGAAGTTTGATAACAACATGTATGTTTGTCGTGGCAAACATTTATGTATTATACAACTAATATGAACGTATACGATTGCCAATTTAGAAAAGTTCAATATTTGTATGTTTCACTATGATTATGTATATATTGCATCGGAAAATGTCTGTAAATAAACATACACATATATCACACTTATCTTTTATGTTGTAAATCCTAACTTGTGATAGATATAGCGATGTAGATATCATAACTGTACTTTCGATAAGGGTGAACTACCGTCGATCGAAGTTGTCGAAAATTATATAAAACGACATTTATATCGACCATTTACATAATTACACAAACATTCAATTGTGAATTAGTATTTCATCGTTCTTCAAGCTACATTTCCCACGCAAAGTAGTAAGCCCAATATGCAACGTTGAACATACTAAACACGACTGGAAATAAAATGCGGGATATTTTATCTATTCGTCTTGCAGGGGAGATGTCCCAAAAATGGCCGCACCAAAATGTACGTTGGTGATTGGATTTATCTTTTTCTGTTGGTTTGGCGACCTGCAATTAAAATTCAAAGACGCACATATTATATTGTAGATCTACGATCCCGCAACAATGACACGAGTATTTACACATAGCGTATTACAGTTAAAGCAAGGCTTCATGGAACCTGCCAATACTTTAAGATAATTTATTTCAGCACCCATTTCTAAATTACTTTCAAATATGCGGTTTTGCAGCTAATTGTAGAAATCAACAGCTTAAGAAGGTTGTGAAACATTCTACTAGGTTCAGATAAAACATTTAATAACTGTCGTTTCATAAAACGTAAATGTTATGCATGAACCGGATAAATATGTGTTTTCTTGAAATGACATCACTTACAGAAAAGGTTGTAAATCTCACGGCAGCGCTCATTTTATATGAAAACAATAATAAATGAGTTCTTGCAATAACACCTACTTTCCCTTATGAAATGCTACCATGTTAAACTTTCTGGTTCATTGCAAGATACCCTATATCTGATTGATAACTTTTTTTCACTTTATTATTTAGTTACAATAACTTAAATGCCCGTATTTCAATTCTACATTCATTTGTCAAAACATAGTTTCGACCGTAGGTTGGTGGTTTATGATAACATACATTTACTACTCTCTGTACCAGTTTAATTCGCAATATATACTAGCGGAAAAAAGAAACTGTGCATGTGTATAATATGCTATAACTTAGGAGGTATGTGAGGAATCACAATAAAAATTTCAACAGGGTTTTATCTTACCTTTATTTAACACCAGCTCAATTGATATGGTTATTGAATCAGCTGCGTCTTAGAGATCAGTTTTCAGAGACGTTCTCTAAACAAAGTTCAGCTCATCATTGCCGTGTATGTCCACCATTGAAATCGATGCATGCTTGACAACGACGCCGCATTGATGTGACAAGTGTTCTGAAAAATGCCTGGGGAATACCATTCCAGATTCTGACAAGCGCACGTGATAGGTCAGGTAACGTCAACGGCTGATTTTGGAGGCCACGTAACCGTCGCTGCATCTCATCCCACACGTGTTCTATAGGCGACAAATCCGGTGATATTGCAGGCCAGGGCAGCACATTCACATTGTTCTGGGTCAAAAAGTCGGTGACGACCCGCGCGACGTGCGGGCGAGCGTTATCCTGTTGCAGCGTGGCGTTACGTTGCTGCACAAATGGAAGGACGTGAGGCCGTATGATTTCGTCACGATATCTGATGCCTGTAAGTGTGCCGTCTACAACCACAAGTGCTGTTCTACCACAGGATGAGATGCCACCCCACACCATGACACTACCTCCGCCGAATAGACGTCGTTCAATCACACAACTGTCATGGAAACGTTCACCAACACGACGGTACACTCTAGAACGGCCGTCGCTGCTGTCGAGATGGAACCTGGACTCATCCGTGAAAAGAATACGTGCCCAGTCCTGTTGCGTGAAGTGTATGTGTCTTCTACACCAGGCAAAACGTGCTACACGATGACGTTGCTGCAGAACAGGACGTATGGCAGGACGTCGTGGACGTATGCCTCGTTCACGCAATCGATTACGTACCGTTCGGGGACTGATTCTTCTAAGGCCAGGAATACTTCTAGCCGTCAAAGAAGCAGTTCTGAGTCGGTCACGGAGATGATCCACCCGGATGTACGTATCCTGGCGAATAGACGTTACGCGTGGACGTCCTGATCGAGGTCGGTCTCTGGTTGCCCCAAACTGTTGGTACCGTCTCCACAAGGCGTCTACAGTATTTCGGTGAACGCCAAATTGTCAGTATGACGTACACCAGCTTCAATCATGCCTACGGCGCGGCATCTGTCAGTTTCATTCAACCTTGGCATGGCGTATCAACGACGTTTTTCAAAATTATCCTGGTTTTGTGTCTTACATGTAACAACACTATGCTTTAACACAGGTTTAGGCGACAAACGTGTTTGCAATTGACTGCTGCACGAAAAAAACGTGAAAAAGAAGACGTTAGCCTGACAGGCAAACTACCCGTGCAACTCATGCATTGGCCAGTGTAAATGACCGAGAGGGATACACAACTTACCTGTGTAAAGTTTCAAGCTTTAATTTATAAAATTGAAGGATATATGAACATTTTACACATGCACAGTTTCTTTTTTCCGCTAGTATATATAAACATCACAGTGTATAACCCGATGTGACTTCCGCGGAGTGATGTGACTTCGACAGAGGTAAGCGTTCCAGACAGATGAGTAGTGTTGTTCATTTTCTGACCAATAATTCGTAATTTCAATGTTTCTGTATGATATTTTATCGTCCTAACGACGGCGAATGTCTAAATTTACTATAAAAACAATACAAAGCAAAATCGGTGCGGAATAAAGCTAGTATCGTCCGTTTAAATTTGATACAGAAAAAAATGTAAACAAATGCCTTAAAATGCTCGATTTAAAACGTTTTTGCGGTATAATTGAATAGTTTTACTCCATATATCTGAACATATATCATTTAAGAACAATTGTAGCAAATTGCAAGTCTGTCGGTGCTCTTAAACCGACGTTTGAGCCTTCCAAAGGGACCCTGGTATGCACAAATATGATGCCGTTTACGGCAGATTGGTATTTTGTAATGATGACGTTGCCAGCTGAGGAGAGACAAGTACGGATGACGTTTACGGCTGAGGAAAACGCTTTATAAAAGGACGGATTTTTTGCTTTTCTAATTGTTTTTATCCCGATAAAGCATGGAATGTTTAGAAGAATCAATGCATATCACCAACGATTAATAAAGGCGTTCTTGGACGCCATGCACGTTAGCGATTCATTGACATTCATTTTTGATAGTCTTTCGGTTCAACCAGAAATGGCATGAATACTTAAGAAGTGAATGTATGCATATAATTTCTTCTAGATGTTCTCCATATACATGTAATATATTAAGTGGGTCGGTGTTCTTGCAATGATTTATCTAGATATTTCGATATAATTACATCCCCTATTTTATACACGTCATAGTACCAAAAAAGAAACTTTTGCAATGCAACTTTTTGTCCAGATAAAGCAAACCAGCACACACAATTAAAAACATTGCAATTACTTAACAATCTTCATTTTTTCCATAATGAAGATGGTAAACATATCTGTGCAATTATTATTAAATGATTAAATATTAAAAAGTATATAGGTGACTCAGTCCAAGAAGTGAAAATTGGTTCAACCATTAATGAATCTGTTTCAAACGATTAGGACGAACTCATGTACTGTTTACCAGGTGTAGTTGACACTCTAATGGAAAGTAGTAAGCTCTAATCATATAAACGTAATTCGATCTGATAGCTAAAACCAATTTACAATGTAAAACGTTTGTTTCCAGATAATTTTGAATATTTTCGATTGGTCACAGTTTCGATGGAGACATGTCCATTAAACAGTATAGTAGGCCTGAGACTAGACAATTCGAATCGGAGTAATTTATGGTTGAGTCAATTTCCATTTTCATAATGGTGTGTACATTTGTATTTACTTTTGACTTTTTTATTTGGATTTCAACGAATGGCAATTTCGGTATTCGAATATTCGGTCGACCTTCTGATCGAATATTCAAACATTCGGCCTTCTTGTGTTTTAAACTGATCACTCAAGCTGTAAAAAAACCCCGCGTGCATTAATAATTACAGGGCTTATATAAGTGTTATAACCAGAGTGTTATATCGCTCTTGCCCAACATATAAAACATGACATGCCAATTAACACATGTAGATATTATTTTCAAGCGTAAAGTATCATTTAATATGAAAATGACCATACTCATTTATTTTTTTAATTTAGTACATTTGCATTCAGCTTTTAAATCGAAAAATGGGTTTTTTATCGAATATATTAGAATACAGATTTTGCATTCGAATATTCGTTTGTACGTTCGAATATCCAAATATTCGTTGACTTCCCTACTTTTTATCTGTCATTTCTATAAAAGTCAACGCGTTGGTGTATGTTCTGTATCCCGCATTTGCTATGTTTTCGTCCAATTCTAGTTCTCTATACTTCAGACACTGTTCTGCATGCCTCTATACCACGTGGTCAATGGCTTCCGCATAAATATCGAGGTCGCGCTTGTCGCTTGCACGGATATGTTTATCATCTTCCTTTTGGAAAAAATGAAGATTGTTAAGTAATTTCAATGTTGTTAATTGTGTATGTTGGTTTGCTTTATCGGGACAACAAGTTGAATTGCAAAAGTTTATTTTTTGGTACTTAGACGTGTATACAATAGGGGATGTAATTATATCGAAATATCTAGATAAATTATTGCAAGAACACCGACCCACTTCAGATGTTACATGCATATGGAGAACATCTAGATGAAATTATATGCATACATTCACTTCTTAAGTAGTCATGCCATTTCTGGTTGAAACGAAAGACTATCAAAAATGTGATATGCATTGATTCTTCTAAACATTCCATGCTTTATCGGGTATAAAAACAATTAGAAAAGCAAAAAGTCCGTCCTTTTATAAAGCGTTTTTCTCAGCCGTAAACGTCATCCGTACTTGTCTCTCCTCAGCCGGCAACGTCATCATTGCAAAATACCCATCTGCCGTAAACGGCATCATATTTGTGCATAACAGGGTCCCTTTGGAAGGCTCAAACGTCGGTTTAAGAGCACCGACAGACTTGCAACTTGCTACAATTGTTCTTAAATGATAAATGTTCAGATATATGGAGTAAAACTATTCAATTATACCGCAAAAAACGTTTTAAATCGAGCATTTTAAGGTATTTGTTTACATTTTTTTCTATATATCAAATTTAAACGGACGATACTAGCTTTATTCCGCACAGATTTTGCTTTGTGTTGTTTTTATAGTAAATTTAGACATTCACCGTCGTTAGGACGATAAAAGATCCTACAGAAACATTGAAATTACGAATTATTGGTCAGAAAATGAACAACACTACTCATCTGTCATGAACGCTTCCCTCCGTCGAAGTCACATCACTCCGCAGAAGTCACATCGGGTTATACACTGTATACATGCAGGTGTAAGTTTCAAGTGGAATAATTTAATGCGCAAACAATTACATGATGTCGTTACTATTAAAGTTAAGGTATTTGTAATAGCTATCTGAATAACAAATAAGAAGTTATGTTTCAAATTCAAGTATCTATTTCATAAACATAATATGCCTTATAACAATTAGTGACAAAAACATGCATCATATGTGCACGCAACGATCAAAGATTTGCAATCTCATTGCTTAATTTTCAAATAACAACGACAATCTGTTCAAACGATATAATATACCTTTAAGAGATTTTTATTTATTGCGATTTGAAGATATTTTCCTTCTAAAATTATATAGGAAGTTGGTTGGACCACAGTGACGCGAAAGTTGGGAATGGATCTTTGTTTTAATTGCGATTCGAGCACGATGTTAACTAACGTTACATGTATATGTTTGTTTGTACCGCAGGGTTAAAGGGAACTACCCATATTTATTGTCCTTGTGGTGATGGTGACTGGATGGTCTAGGTCGCATTAGAAATAAACATGTCCGATTAGCATGCATGCACTTCTCACTATTAAACCTTGATAAAAATCATTAAAAAGAGATATCAAACGGAAACTTAAACCTGGGAACAATATATGTTCATGTATATATTAGTCCCAGCTTAAACGTTGAAACTATATTAGCCATACCGGATACAAAATCTATGTGACTGCTTGTCATAATTTTAGTCTTTTCAAATTGGCAACTTTCTGGTCAGTAGTGATTGCTAACTGCAGTAACAGACAGATAGATTGTGAATGTTATTATAATCACGAACATATCAACCAGGGTTAGGGTTATCACTGATGCACAAGATATACCGACTTGTATAGTCTGAACAAAATACAAATGTAACTAATGGAAAAAATACTGGTAATATGAGATAGAAATACAGTAGTTAATATGATAAAAGTACTACATGTACAACGTTAATCACCTTTTGTTAAATTCTAGCATGTATCATGTCACTGAGAAGTGGAATTGGAATTTACGAAGAAATATATTCGTTTTAATTAATTTCAGACGACGATAAGGATGCTAAAGTCCTTGTCTTGGGTGCAGGTATGTCTGGAATAAGTGCCGCAACAACCCTGCTGGAGGCTGGCTACAAGAATATACACGTTCTGGAAGCCACTGATAGAATTGGTGGCCGTGTTAAGCAGACAAAACTAGGGGATTACACTGTGGAATTAGGGGCAATGTGGGTTTATGGAAAAGGTAAAAATCCTGTATATCATTTGGCCGACAAATTTAACATATCTACAACAGACAGTTACAGTGATTCTTGGACTGTTCGAGACAGCGACGGACAAAATGTCACAGAAATGGCGGACGCGTTCTATGAGGAGTTCGAAGAAATTTTGAGCTTAATCAGCAAATTCGCCAAAACATCTCCAAAAGACTTTAATTTGGCAGGTGCTTTGAAATATTTTCATTGGACAAACAAGTCGAATATTGCATTAGCAGTTGAATCCTACATGCTTGATTACGAATTAGGAGTCCCGCCAAGCACGCACTCTGGCAAGTATTTATATCTTCTTGAAGTATTTGAAGATTTTGAAAGTTTCGACATGCTTATATCAAATGATGAAAACGGCTTCGTCAATTTGATCGAACGTCTGGGAGAACACGTTACTGCAGATGGCGAAAATCGAGTGCTGTTTAACACAGTAGTTACTGAAATTGAGTATGGTAATAATTCCATTTTAGTACGAACACGTGATGGTCAAACATTTGAAGCCGATTTTGCCATTGTTACATTCAGTCTTGGTGTCCTCCAACAGCGCCAAGTGGAATTCAAACCTCAGTTGCCGGATTTGAAACGGTTTGCAATCGACACGTTTGGCTTTTGTTCATGCACTTATATCTACTTGCAATTTAACAACGCATTTTGGGATGATACTATGTATGTTGTTCATGCTAACACGTTTAGAGGAAGAAATTATATTGTTTTGAATATGAACTCTCTTTATCCCGGATCAAACATCCTTCAGTTTTCTCTACTAGATTCTGCTGCTGATTGGGCTGAGAGTACAAAGGAGAGTGTGGTAATTGCAGAACTTGTTGACTCTTTGCAGTATATCTATCCTAATGCAATTGTACCCAATCCAATTGATTATGTTATCTCTGATTGGAACCTTGACCCTTTCACATATGGAGCATGGAGTTACTGGCCACCAAGTTTCACTGATGAAGATATGCAGAATCTTATGGCTCCAGTTGGTCGCCTACACTTTGCCGGAGAATATGCCCATGAACTACATTACAGTTTTCTACATTCTGCATATGTATCAGGTGATCGGGTGGCGAAGAACATCATAGAATGCATTGAAGATCCAACAACTTGCAGCAGTTCAGATGACTGGAAAGAGCGTCACCGAGGAAATGTTGTTTGTACTTCCAGTTCAGCTGGCGTAATGATTAGTTATGGAAGTTTGATAACAACATGTATGTTTGTCGTGGCAAACATTTATGTATTATACAACTAATATGAACGTATACGATTGCCAATTTAGAAAAGTTCAATATTTGTATGTTTCACTATGATTATGTATATATTGCATCGGAAAATGTCTGTAAATAAACATACACATATATCACACTTATCTTTTATGTTGTAAATCCTAACTTGTGATAGATATAGCGATGTAGATATCATAACTGTACTTTCGATAAGGGTGAACTACCGTCGATCGAAGTTGTCGAAAATTATATAAAACGACATTTATATCGACCATTTACATAATTACACAAACATTCAATTGTGAATTAGTATTTCATCGTTCTTCAAGCTACATTTCCCACGCAAAGTAGTAAGCCCAATATGCAACGTTGAACATACTAAACACGACTGGAAATAAAATGCGGGATATTTTATCTATTCGTCTTGCAGGGGAGATGTCCCAAAAATGGCCGCACCAAAATGTACGTTGGTGATTGGATTTATCTTTTTCTGTTGGTTTGGCGACCTGCAATTAAAATTCAAAGACGCACATATTATATTGTAGATCTACGATCCCGCAACAATGACACGAGTATTTACACATAGCGTATTACAGTTAAAGCAAGGCTTCATGGAACCTGCCAATACTTTAAGATAATTTATTTCAGCACCCATTTCTAAATTACTTTCAAATATGCGGTTTTGCAGCTAATTGTAGAAATCAACAGCTTAAGAAGGTTGTGAAACATTCTACTAGGTTCAGATAAAACATTTAATAACTGTCGTTTCATAAAACGTAAATGTTATGCATGAACCGGATAAATATGTGTTTTCTTGAAATGACATCACTTACAGAAAAGGTTGTAAATCTCACGGCAGCGCTCATTTTATATTTATATTCTTTTGCAATGAAATTTTACCTACATGGAAAACATTTTAGAGTGTATTTTGTGGAAGTGTTCATTTGACATTCGAATTGTAAACTTCAAAGTGCATATATTTGAGTCGGCTCAAATATGATCAGATGCGTGAGAGTGGTTGCTGAAGCGACTTACATGTGGTGTTTTGATACTGTAAAATTGTCGTCTTATGGCGTCATCATTATCTTGTAGCTGATTTAATTCATTGTGTCCTTGTTTTCTGATCTCAACACGAGTGAGAACGTTCACATACGCAAACTCGACTAATCCAATAAACACGAAAGTGAGGCACGTTGCCATGTAAACATCAATCGCCTGTAATAGGAAATAAATGCATTCTATCTAAATTAACTATTAAAGTACGACATTCACAATGAAATATACTAAAAAATTATCATCCGGACCAACATTCACGTATTTGATAGCAATTTGATTTGTGTGAATGAATATTAATAATTTGTTTTCAAAATAATCAATTGAATATCTAAACTAATATATACTGCACACATTATTATGCTTTAAGTACTATGTCAATCTGGTAACTTAACGACGGTTTTAATATAGGCGACTGGATATTTATTTAGAATTACAAAACTATTCAGGTGACTTTATATTTAAGTATTTCAGTTAGTTTATCCAGTCACCTATATTGAAATCGTCATAGCCCTTAAAGCGTGACAACATGCCAAAGCCCCATTCTCACTGTCCCGCATTGGCGCCCCGATACGTCCCGTATGATGGTTCGGGAGAAACCTTGTTTAACCGGGAAGACAACCGCGGTGGCACCATAGAAGTTCGGGATAATCCGCTATGAACCCTGTTGATCTGGCTCGATCCGGCAGACCGTCCCGGATGTTTTAAAATATTTCATACAACCGGGAGACACCCGGAGAAATATCCAGAACCGGCGTGATCCGGGCATGTCCGGCACAATGCAGATATACGCCGGTGCAGGGCCGGATCTCTACCGTGATAGTCCGTGGTAATCTGGGGGTGGTCCCAGTTTATATACTATCCGGTTACCAACGGGGGCCACCGGGGTACCACTGGGGCTCCACCGGCGCTATACCAGTCAGATCGGCGGCCACCGGGACACGACCTGGGTTACACCGGGATGGACCGGGAAACACGCCGGCGCGACACGGTAAATGAACCGTGCCAAACCGGGAACTAACCGGGTAATCCGGGATCAAACGGGGACATCCGGCTTCTAAACCAGGGCACTCCGGGACATCGACGGGAATGTGAGAATGCAATTGATTTTTCGGCAAAAATGTCCGAATCAACCAGAACCGGGACAGTGAAAATGGGGCTTAAGAATGAAATGAACTTGAAATTAGAATTATTTGAATTGGTGCATGTAGGGATGGACAGACTGTTTGCATTGAAATACATTCATATAATGTATTGTATATACTATATACTATAAATCAAAGTTCAGGTGTAACATGAACTGTCAAAAATCAAATCATCAAAAAATATCAAAAAGGGATGACACATTTTCACGAGGCTATATAGTAACTAGTCATGCTCACCTTTAAATAAGAAACACGTGGTAGATTAGCACGGACACCCGAGCTCTGTGTTGTCATGGTGAGTACAGTTAGCAGTCCGAGCGATATTCTAGCAGGTGTGGCGGTACAATCGAGCCAGAAGTTAACCCAGGATAGAATCACAATCAGTGCACTGGGTACAAAGATTTGTATGATATGATAAGCATATTTCCTCTCCAGTATAAAAGTCACTCCAATGCACGGATACATAACTTAAATAGATGAAAGAATTACACAGTGGCATATTGTCAAATATAAGTAAACAAGATCTTGACAAAAGATGGTCGGCGCAATTTGAAGGTTAAGGTTTGTTGTGCAACATAAATAATGCCGAGATGTAACGATTGCTGGTCACTCCAGATACAAAATGGATTTCGGTAAATTCACAAAATTTCAATGGATTTCGGTATGGTAACGTACCCTATATCGAAAGGTTAACAAATCCGCGTCAAGGTTACAAACGTTGTTCCGTTGAAGAGAAATTGCCTTGGTGGTTAACGTAAGATTTGATTGGTTTACACAACACTGATATGCAAATAGCAGCGGCGAAAAAGTTGATGAATGGCTATTGATCAAACTGGCCACAATCCACTGTAACTAAGAGCTATGTCCTAACTTGAACATCTAGGCTCTCAATTTGTTCAAATCAATTAGATATTCATTCTAAGACTGTATTTCGACTTTAAAACTTGTCAAAGTGGTCGACTAACAGGTTGTTGTAGTAAAGCAAGTGATCGTGGTATATTCACATACGCACCGTTTGAACCTGAACATGTGCAGCCAACGTTGAACCTGAGCATGTGCAGCTAACGTCGAACATGAGCATGTGCAGCCAACGTTGAACCTGCACATGTGCAGCCAACGTTGATCCTGAGCATGTGCAGCCAACGTTGAACCTGAGCATGTGCAGCCAACGTTGAACATGAGCATGTGCAGCCAACGTTGAACCTGCGCATGTGCAACCAACGTTGAACCTGAGCATGTGCAGCCAACGTTGAACCTGAGCATGTGCAGCCAACGTTGAACATGAGCTTGTGCAGCCAACGTTGAACATGAGCATGTGCAGCCAACGTTGAACCTGAGCATGTGCAGCCAACGTTGAACATGAGCATGTGCAGCCAATGTTGAACATGAGCATGTGCAGCCAACGTTGAACATGAGCATGTGCAGCCAACGTTGAATTGCTCTTACAGACGACGCGTCTATTATAACAGAGTGTTTTACGTAAGGGATCTTTTCAGGAGTATTAATGCAGCATATTGTAATGCATGGAGTGACGTTTTGACACAGTCGTATAATGCGCTTAATTTGCCACTCGCGTCACCGCTTTGTGTAAGCCAATCAAATGAGACGTTAAATGTCGAAGCACATTTTGAATAAACGAATTTGTTCGTAAACGGGACGGTGATTTGTTCAAATTTGTACGCTGTAAATACTGGACTGGAATGAACAAGCTCGTCTTTCCTAACTTATTGTTTGAATGAAGACATACGTATTTATGTTTTTGATACACGTCCTTACGGACAGTAGCTAGAATGTAAACACCTGGAAGTATTGCCACATGCTTATGTACTTGATACCACGATAACTAGTTTGACCACCACAGAAGAAATATCAACATAAAACAAGGCTTATCTCAATTGATTCACACTTGCATCTCCCTGTAGGTTTATTTTACCATTGTCTCCATCGATACATTTTTACTTTCTCGTAATTATCTCTTTGAAGTAAGGATATAAATGCAATTTCTGTGATTGCCCGAAATTTTAAAAATGAAATTAATTTGCAATATACTTTACGGAAATATACACACTCATAAAAAATAATGTATCAAATACGTTTGGAGTCTCCAGAGATGTGATCTTATTAATGTTTACGACACTCACTCGATTAAAATCAATAAAATTAATTAATGTCAATATCATAAAAATATCCTGCGGGTAACTATATCGGTTTCATTTCTTCCGTTGCAAAAAAATAATACACTGTAGACTGTAGATTGTAGATGTAATCGATTTTACAGACTCTGCCTTTTTTCTAACTGCGATCGGTTTTAATTGACGGAAAGTATAATTGCGATGGTATTGATGAAACGCAAATAGCAGTAAATCGCAAATGAACTAGCAAATGATAGCGATCTGTGATTGTACGACATCGCATCGCTATTATTTGATGAACCCCCTTAGTTCGTATCTGTTTTCCAGTCCTAATATATGGTTATTCCACATTGTAACTCAGAAATAGAATGCAATGTATTTTGATCAAACAAACAATCTTATTACATATCAATGGGTACGTTTATTAACCCTAGAATGTTTTCTGTATCCGTAGTAATTTGTGACTTTAATCCCAGGAATGCACATATACACATGCACACAAATATATTGCAATCGTTAAATATGAACTTTGAAACAATTACCAGTATAATAAAATGTGAACATAAATAACAGCGTTGTCTTCTTATTCAGTTTTAAGGGCACTTTTGAAAGATAGGTCATTATTCAGTGTTTAATATTTACTTCCGTAATATGCCTTGTCACAACCATAGTGTTTGACATCTGAGAGAGTAAACTGAGGAAACTCGATACTTTTCGCAGTGGTTACAGCATTCCCACTCCATACCAACTTCATAGTTTCTGTACTATGTCCATCTGTAAACAGAAAACTTGTGAAGGTTAATCGCAGCTGCCTCAAACAGGACACTTTATTTGGGAATTTGCTACAGTTCTATAAATGTCGTCCCAATACATCCAACTTTTCCTCTCCATATGAATGTTCAGTAAAACTTCACCAAAATACCACCTCAATAATAAGACCACCTCGAAATTAAGACCACAACTTTCAAGTCCATTTTCACTTTTTTACTTTTTTACATTTTACTTTTTTAATATTAAGACCACCTCAATAAGAAGACCAGTTTTCAAGAGTCCCAACGGTGGTCTTATTATTGAGGTTTTACTGTATATGGTTTTGAAATTCTAACCTCCTGTTATAAGACAATTAAAACATGCATTCTAAGGTATCATTTAAACAGTTCCATCATTACTTACAGCTCTCCACATCAAAGTGACAAGTTTGTACATCAAATGGATATTTCTGTAAATGCATCATGCACCCGAAAGTTCCAGTCACTCTACAAAAAGACATATTTATGACTTAATAATGCAAACAAGTATAAGCAACACATCACGATAATTAACAATGTTTTGTGTATAACAGACATAGATAGATATATTTATTGCAAAAGGCAATATTGCCCATGAGCGTATATGCAAATATTAACATAGTTATAAATAAATACTTTCGATCAATGTACAAATGAGAATATTACTAAAGCATAATTATACATTACTCAACACACACAATGTGTATTAGTTAAGAGAGTGTAATCAAGTTTGGTTATGTAATACGGAGAGAAGTGTTGTATCTTGTTTTTGTCTCCTTTGTCTTAGTTACATTGAGGATACAAATATAAACAGAGTAAGTACATATATGACTTCAAAACATATAGTTAAACAGGTAATGCGTCTTTTTTTCATACTTTTGTATATAAAACTTGATAAGTTTTGTAATATTCCTTTGTTACCCGTGACGTAAAAAGTTCGGATAATTTGAGGATATTTCTATAACAGATAGTTACATTCAGTATGGGTGATATCTTTTGACCAGGACTGAACTTGCTGGATACGTGTGTGTTCAAAGTTTACGTACTAGTTAAGTATACGAACTGTTTATTCATTTATTGATACATTTTATGATTGTTCATAGTTGATGTTTGTTGTCTATTACTTTTATATCTGCCCTAACAATGGGTTGCAATTTTTAAAATTATAATATCAGACCGAGTATAACCACATCTTAACCAAAATCATGTTTAATATCGTCTAAGAAACTAACGCATTTGAATGTGGTATTCGGAAAGGATCGATACTCATGTCCATCCATGGGGGTCAACTTATGACCGAATATTATATGCTGTTCGACACTGTCAAAACACACTGTATCGCATTTGAAAAAATATACGAGTATTGTTAATCACTACATCTTACGGTTCAATGTACTCGGTATTAACAATGACTTTTGTGTAACACTCCCCACGACGACAACATTACATTCAACCATTTCTTCTGCGGATGAGACACTGACTCCTGTATTGTGGGGTGGCAATCCATTCGTCTATCAGTGTCTGCACTAACTGTTGTTTATGACGTGACGTCCGTAGTACACTCGCCGCAAAAAAAACTGGTGCCATAAATGCTCAATGGGGCTCGGGTCTGGCGAAAACTCTGGCCAGGGTAGAACTTGAACGTTATTTGAACCAGGTACTCATACGTTGTACTGAATAACTGTGACGTGGCGTTGTCCAGCTGAAACGACGTGACGTCACAGTGATTTCGAAAGAAGGGCACAACGCACGGATCCAAGATTTCGGCATATCCAGTATATATATACAAAACCTGGACTCATGAGTGAAAAGGATACCTTTTCATAGATCTTGCGACGATGCCGACGACACCACAACTCACGGTTACATCGCCTGTCTGGTGTCAATACGTTACCCCTAGATGGGCTGCAATTCCGAGGAGAGGTTGATCGATTAATGTGTTGCTTTTTATATCCTCTTGTTTCCCTTCTTTCCGGGGCAGTCAGTGTTACTGTTTGAGATGTCACTCCAGGCGTCCTGGACGAGGAAGTTCAGCATCAGAGCCGGCTAACAAACTACATGATAGTGGAGTGGGAACAATGCATACTACTTGCAACAGCGTTACATGCCATCCACCTCTTACCATACCGACGGCTACATGGCGTTAGGTGTCATTTACACTTTCCATAATGTGAATAAAGTCGAAGTCTTGTGTTGGCGTTGTTTGTAATGCTATCATGTGTACATTGATATGGTATATAAACGTACGTGTCAGCAACTTAACGATTTACACGGTACCCACAATTTAAGGGAGGGACACTAGATCGACTTCTGCGATTATTGTAGGTCGTTCTAATAAACAATGTAATCAGAGTGGTTGTTTTTGCTTATGTCGTATTGTATTGCTCAAGACATGGTGGAATATTAATGAACACATACCTTGCGCTGTATTGCACCGTACCATCAGGATATACATGTATTAACTTATTTGGTACCATGACTTCATGATAATCTGACGACTTTTCACTCAGTATGTAGACATCCGGCATCCAAACATTGTCAAACAAAGAAGTATCCAACACTAGTCTGGTAAGATTCAATGTATCGACGTACGCCAACCGCTTGTCAACCCATCGTTCACGTAGAAAAATGCTCATCGAGTAATCCTGTACATATGATAAAAAACATTAATATGTAGGTGTGGAGGCATAGTGGTCACGTAGTAGAGCGTCACACTCCTGATCCGAAGGTTGTGAGCTCGATTTCTGTCTTTGAACTGGTTGAATCGCGTACTTCACAATCCCTGCACAAGGCGCGAGTAGATATACTGGATAGTAACACAGGATGAGCTCAGGAAGCGTGATTAAGATAAATCGTAAACATATTTCCCAATCGATGTAAAATAAATAAGTTTTAACTACACAGCATGTAGGTCATAGTAATATTAAATTAGTAAATTATTATTTGTCCAAAATATTAAATTAGTAAATTATTATTTTTCCACAACTTCGAACACAAAATTAATGTTTCATGTTCGCGCTTTGTATCCTAAGAAATATTTGTGTTCACCTCAAATAATGTTATCTATAACATTGAAAACAAGATGGCATATCGTATTATATGCTAACATAGTACAGGGTATATTAAGTATGAAAAGCTTACGTTTTCAACATCATCGAGCAAAATAATTATCCATACAAAGGTCGGTTCAATGTTATATTCTGGTTCAGAACCAATACCAACTGAATAACACAAAAACCCAAATCAAACCGTTGCAATTGCAAAACTACGAAAGAGCTGCACCGATGTCGAGTTATTGCCTTAAAATGTCTTCAAGTGAAAAATATAGTTTTGCATTATTGCCAAATCAAATCAGTTATTGTTGTATTTTTGACAAAAAAGCATCCGTCAATTAAAAAAGACTGATAGGTCACATTGTGCTGACGTCACTGAAAATCTTAATTCCATACAAATAAATCTCCATAGTACGGACCATGAGACGTTAACAGCAAACTGCACCAGGTTCAAACAGTGCGATGCGCGTGCGTGACTAAGGTAACGTTATTGTGATATTTATGCGGGAATTTTCAAGCATAATTAGACAAAGGGCTACTGGACCTCAATTTAGAGTTGTCATTCTTGCTACGCTCCTTCATATCAATCTGGCAACGTCCAAATTACAAGATCTTGTAAAACTACTTGATGGAAGGAAAGATTTCTGATCAATACTTGGAGGTATTTTCTTCTCAATTTACTTTACTAAGCACCAAACTTGATTTATTTAAAGAATTTAGACAGATATATACGGTAGCTATATAAACTGTGTGCATGTATTTGATGGTTATAAATCAGTTCTTAAAATTCACCAATCTCTATCTGTAAAATTTGAATGACGTTATAGTTCTGAAAAAACACATGAAACAAACGCTGTCGGTTAGTTGTTGTTGTTGTGCTGTTTGTTCGTTGTATCTTCAGACACTCGATCTATGAACAGACGTGCGACGTTCTTTTAGACGTCGACACAGAAGTTTGTGGGAGTATAGAAAGAACGACAACTCTGAATAGAGATAGGGCTACTGTTCGATAGATGCAATTTACGAAACAGAACTTAATATGTTAATTTGTCCAGATATATATTTACAATTAGGGATGGTTTAGGGGGAATGAAAATACTCCATTAGAATATAATCTGCTCTGTTTAAACATTCATATATTGGAATGTTATGACATAAATACGTTATTTCAAACGCCATTCTTTAAAAAACACCGGGTATGGACTGCTGACTTAGGTTTTAAATATTTAAGTTTCTAAATTTGATTTTTATCGCCTTCAATACTTAAGTACTACCGTCACACAGTGGTAAATAGAACATAACGCAAACTATTGGTAAATGTGAGAATCAACATAGAATCATGACTTCATCTCAGAACATATATATTTCTCGTCTCCAATAGTTAATGCATTATCCTTTTAAGCACTTAGCACTTAAAATGTACTACATGTTGTTATTTTTTTTAGTGTATAATTAATATTTCATATACAAAAAAAACCTAATAAATCAAGAAAGTTATAACTTGTTCTATCTTAACTTAGAGATATTGTTATCGCTTTAGTATGGTGGCATATTTCTGCCACCAGCTAACTTCATAAGTAACTAGAAAATTATGTGGTCATCACTTTAAAGAAACTAGATAACTTACTTAATTAAATAGAAAAAAATATGTGGTTAACTAGATAATTAAGTATCGTGATAAATTTTCAAACAGATAAATATCTTAACATGAAAAATTGTCTGATAGTTCCCACAACAATCACCACTTACCCATCAATCTATTTTAATAAGTGTTAAGCAGTTAACGCGATACATATCCAGTTAACTGCATAATGTTTAGTTAATTAAGTGGTTAACGAGTTAATAATCTTGTTAAATACATACTTTTCTAGTTAATTATCACGTTAACTAGATATATATATACTTAACTCGTTAACCACTTAATCTACTTGAAAATTATGTATTTAACTATATATTTATAGCGATAACTGCTTAAGACTTTTCTAAAATAGATTGTCCGTTCTGAAAACCTAGGGGGTTTCGTGGGTAAGTGATGGCAGTTGTGGGCACTATCAGGCAATGTTTCGTGTTTCGATATTTATATGGTATGAACATTTATCACGATACTTATCTAGTTAACCACATAATTTTCTAGTTAATTAAGTAGTAAGCTTATGGCAGAACTATGCCACCATACCATAGTATACAATCAGTGCGCCAAATATAGATCTGTCAGTCAGAATGTGTTATCTAAGCGCTTGTTGTTTGATTTCCCTTTTTTTGCGTCTATCGACAAGGCGTTAATCGAGATCATCCATTATAATTGAAAATATATATTCAGACTTACCATGTCGGCTTCATTTACGTGAAACATTGATTGTACAAACATTTCAACTTCAACGAGAACTTGTCTATCAAATCCGGCTGAAAATAAAAATGACAAATGAGGGAAAACAATAATATAATATTGAATGCAGTTATTGACATTATGATGTAAACAATACGCAGATGTTTACGTGCACATTCCTTTAACCGGGTAAAGCAACGCAAACTGATTAATTTAAAAGAAAGTAATGGTGGTCCAAGAGTAAAGCGCCGTGCAACTGATCCGAATGTTGTTGGCCCGAAATCCTCTATTCGCGAAATTCTTCCACTGTCTTCAAACTCTTTCCCTTATTACTAAACCTCCGCTAGGATATAATTGACAACAACGTGAAACAATTCGTGTTTTGATATGAGCCGTGGGAACAGCCGATCGACTGCATATTTATATTTATCACATAACTTGCACTCAAGGAGTGGCATAAAGCAGTGACATAAATATCATATGTAACTAGTTACATAAATAGCCGAATCACAGCACGTGTGTAAAAAGTAGTCCCTATCAAAATTAGCAACAAGGCACTTATAACACTTACAATATCAAATAAGCACGAATGTAAGATTCTATTTATTACATAACACCATAAATAGATTGTTTTCAATCTTTAAATAGACAGATCGGTGACCGAAGTGTCACTGTGTATATGAGGACGAAGAATGATCTGTCTATTTAAAGATTGAAAACAATCTATTTATGGTGTTATGTGATAAATAGAATCTTACATTCGTGCTTATTTGATATTGTTTTTTATGAAACTCGTCGACTGAAACGAATAGGACGCTCGGGAGAGCCTCGCGTCATATTATTTCAGTCGACTCGTTTCATAAAAACAATAACAAATAAGCACTCATGTAAGATCCTCTATTTATATATTATACCAATACAATATTCCAAACAACATAACGAATCACAACCTTAATAGATAATACAAAAATCATCTAGTACAAACTTATACAATAATCAAATATTGATACAACTGTTAACACCTACATACATTTACAAGATTATTGCACATGAAAGTAATACATATCAGTTTTATTGAAACATTATTAAGTTTTACAGTTACAACTGCGTAGAATTCTAAAAAGAAAAGACATGCAACTGTCGGTCGTTCCCAGAGCTCAATGGACATTTAGCGCCAAAACTTGCTCACACTTATAAAATATCTCGTGCAAGTTCATGATAGACACTTACCGGAGAATTCTTATCAAGGGAAATAAATTTTCGTCTAATTCATAACTTCAAACGAAGAAAATACATGTATTACGTGCGAGATGAGCTTAGTGACCCAAGTAGCAGTCATTGGTCTTGAATGCTATAAGTTGTTATAACACATTTCACAATCGATGCAACATATATATATTTACACATTAACCGATCAATGACATTAATCTCTTGCTCATACGTACTTTCATTCCAGTTCGGAGGAAGTTTCTTATCATAATTCCTGAATATATCTTCTAGGATAGTAGACCTGTAAAGAAAGTGAAAATAAAAATGTGTCTTTGGAGACGTACATGTATCCAACACCTTCATTTAATTTCGCTTTAAAGAGTTTTAAAATTCTTATTTCTTGCGTATTATAGAAATATAGAAACATTGAACATGTCACTTAGAGGCTGCGTACAAATAAAAACATAAGAATATGATAGTGCATTCTCGTTTAGCGAAGATCCGATAGAGTACATTGACGTCAAGTGATCCACTTGCTAGCGGGCATAATCTTTCTGTGCTCGTTTGTGTGCACATATTCACAAGACTTCTAATTGAAATTGTTTTGTGTAAAATCACAATTCGGAGTCATTTTAGGCTGACACAGCTATTTACACGCCCCCATTAGTCGTTCAATACTTGAAGCTCACCATGCTTTCCGGTGCAACTGTATTTTGCTACACGAGTCACAGCGGGGCGTAAGCCAATCAAATCAAAAGTTGAATGTCGAAGCAAATTTTGGAAATCCGAACTTCGTTTTAAACTGGACGCTGATTTTTTTTCTGCATGATATAAACGCTGGACTTGGAATGATAACATTTCATATTTTTCTTAATGTAAACATACGTATTTCTATAATTGTGCTACACATACTTACGAACAGTAAATATACTTTTAATGACTGACTAATTCTTGTCGCAGTTTTATTTACTTTATACATGAAAATAAAGAGTGTCATGTTTTTCAACATAAGTATAGTATATACAATGCATGCGAAATTTGATTTAAAAAATCTTAATCAATGTAAGTGACTAAAATGTTTAAAATTGAATGGCAATACTTACGAACGTACTTCCTGAGGTATGCGGTTGACAATACTTGAGAACATACTTACTGAAGTACGCAGTTGACTAGACGTGAGAACGTACTTACTGAAGTATGCAGTTGACAATACTTACGAACGTACTTACTGAAGTATGCAGTTGACAATACTTACGAACGTACTTACTGAAGTATACAGTTGACAATACTTGAGAACGTACTTACTGAAGTATGCAGTTGACAATACTTGAAAACGTACTTACTGAAGTATGCAGTTGACAATACTTGAGAAAGTACTTACTGAAGTATACAGTTGACAATACTTACGAACGTACTTACTGAAGTATACAGTTGACAATACTTACGAACGTACTTACTGAAGTATACAGTTGACAATACTTACGAACGTACTTACTGAAGTATACAGTTGACAATAATTGAGAACGTACTTACTGAAATATGCAGTTGACAATACTTGAGAACGTACTTACTGTGGTATGCAGTTGACACTACTTGAGAACGTACTTTCTGTGGTATGCAGTTGAAAATACTTGAGAACGTACTTACTGAGGTATGCAGTTGACAATACTTGAGAACATAATTACTGTGGTATGCAGTTGACAATACTAGGGAACGTACTTACTGAGGTATGCAGTTGACACTACTTGAGAACATACTAACTGTGGTATGCAGTTGACAATACTAGGGAACATACTAACTGTGGTATGCAGTTGACAGTACTTGAGAACATACTAACTGTGGTATGCAGTTGACTTACTTGAACACATACTTACTGAAGTATACAGTTGACTAGCCTTGAGAACATACTTACTGAAGTATGCAATTGACTAGACCTGAGAACATACTTACTGAAGTATACAGTTGACTAGACTTGGGAACATACTTACTGAAGTATACAGTTGACTAGACTTGGGAGCATACTTACTGAAGTATGCAATTGACTAGACTTGATATCATACTTACTGAATTATACAGTTGACTAGCCTTGTGAACATACTTACTGAAGTATACAGTTGACTAGACTTGAGAACATACTTACTGAAGTATACAGTTGACTAGACTTGAGAACATACTTACTGAAGTATACAGTTGACTAGCATTGAGAACATACTTACTGAAGTATACAGTTGACTAGACTTGAGAACATACTTACTGAAGTATACAGTTGACTAGACTTGAGAACATACTTACTGAAGTATACAGTTGACTAGACTTGAGAACATACTTACTGCAGTATGCAATTGACTAGACTTGATAACATACTTACTGATGTATACAGTTGACTACACTTGAGAACATACTTACTGAAGTATACAGTTGACTACACTTGAGAACATACTTACTGAAGTATACAGTCGACTAGACTTGAGAACATACTTACTGAAGTATACAGTCGACTAGACTTGAGAACATACTTACTGAAGCACGCTGTTTCAGCAAAAAGTTAACATGTTATAAAGGTGATAATGTGTTTTCTTACATTGTGACATTGGATGAACTGTCATTGGAGGCATACACTATGCATTCATACACAGCCATTATTATTATTCCCACGGTGATCATATTTACAGCTGCACGAACCTGTGTGAAGAGATGAATGATAATTAGCTAACGGTAGTGTTAAAAATAAGTGGAGCTTATGTTTGTTTCATATGACCTTGGCGGATAAATGAAAATGTGCTTGACTTGACTATATATCTCCAACATATACAACACCACACCCTATTTTATTACTGCCATGGATACGCTGACTGTTTCACCATATATTATGATGAAATAAATCCATTTCCAGGCATCTTTAATTATGTTCATAAACATAATATGAATGAATATCTGTAAATATCACAGCTGTTTATAAACGTGTTAGTTTTTAAACTAATAAGTAATCGAAACAGTTTATTATTCCGTATTTTTATCATACTTAATCATATAAAACCTTCTAGTTATGATTATTTTTCTTGTAATTCATATAAATATTTCTTTTGTTAATGTCTATATGTGTTGCATTTATTTATCATTTCCCTGACTTACTTGTAAACCTATATGTATATGTACAAAAAACAACAGCAAATCGGAAACATTCCTATTTCAAAAGGTACGGATGTATACATGTAATTGAAGATAAAATAAGGTATTATTTTACTTACTCAAAATGTCTACGCCATCCTCGTATAAGCTCCAGATTTCATGTCTTTGTGTGCATCTATTGGCACCGTAGTGAAATAAATTTCAACGCTTCTTAATAAACAATACAATCAGTTATATTAGGGAAATTCATCGTACCGTCGGAATTGCACTAAGACAATGTCACTGAATCCATGACTTGTGGATATGTCTGAAATCAATGATTTGTGTAATCATCAGTTTCCACCCCTGGGGACTCTTAGCCACGATTCTTGCAAATGACACCTTGTTCATAATAGCTTTAATGACAATAGATGTTTGATAAAGTCAACGATGACGTTAACAGTGGTAGTATCATAATGCACAGAATAAATACAATGTACTTTAGCTATCAGAGTTCTATACAGATCGTTGTTTATACATTGCCATTAAACCTTATACATGTAAACTATCGGACTCGACTACTCTTATTTATATATTCAATGGCCTTCACTGTAAGCCAATAACTTGATCTCTGTCAGTGTTATACAATTTTATTTGTGCCAAGATCTGAATCACTAAAACAATATTTTCAAAACGTCATTAATAATCTTACCTACAAAGCCTTAATTGCTATTATTATTGACTCATTTTCCTGTGGTATTTGATTGGTAGACTAATTATGCGCTTCAGTAACGGATACTCAAACTGATATCGGAAGTGAACAAGTCGCTAATTAGCGCGGTTAAATATTATTATGCCTTGAGATGTTGGCCCTACGATATCTGTGGCTACTATAGAGGTGTTGCTACGAGTTTTACAGACACTTTCAATACACGTACATGTATACGTGATAAGGACATTGAAATCGTCTGGCTGATACGGTTCTTCTAGACGGTCTCAAGGCCAATGTCACATTGCACTTGCTTCCTCTAACTGGGGACACAAGGGGACATCCACCACATATCCATGTATTGCATTTACAGAGCGAAAAGAACAGTAACCGTAAGACCTAATCAGTGGAAATAATATTCTATCAGTGTGTTTATTTAAATTATTGATGTGGACTACGTGTCACGCGATATGATGGTCAAATGTTGTTATGACTACTGTTAGTTTGGTGTACTTTATTCTATCAACACAGTGCCTTTGCATTTTTGCTTGTCGTACAATGTATTTATTGTACAGTATCTGCCTACATCGAACACGCATGTGCTAGAATTCTAGACTCTCCTGCAACAAGATGTGTATTTGACATGTGTGAAATTTTCTTCCAATTGACTATCAATGTTGTTTTTTCAATACAAAGGGCTAACAACCTTTCATATTTATTTTAGCAGAACAATGCAAGATTTGCGTCCCTTCATTTGCAAATACAAATACAATTATTTTGTACCGCAGAAGAATCGTCCGAACTGTAATTTGTTTGTGGACACAAGCTTTAATAAGATATTTCAATATAACACCCGATCCCGTTTATGTGAGTGCCATTGGAAACGCATGGTTACTTCCCCTTATCGGTACAGCAGACAATGACATCACGCTCGACTGGAATATATTATATCTACGAAGCTCATACACTCGTGCAACTGTCGTACGATCTTCGCATGAATTAGTTGATTTCGTACGAATTTCGCACGATTATCTCGCGACTATCTCACGATCTCGTAAGATTGTCACAAGAATTACATCAATTTTTTGGCATCCAAAACATGTAATGTTTCGTACGAATGTCGTGTGAACGTCGTACGATTGTTGAACGATATTAACAAGACACCAGTAAGACAAAAAGCGATGAATCAGGCGTGGCAAAAATAGGGAAGTCCGAATTTCAAGCCACGACATATTTTTCGTCGCAAGACACCCATTTTGTCCTACGACTGTCGTACAACATCGCAAGACAAACCACGAAATACCCCAAATTTTCGTCTTCAACCAGCATTTTCCTGTCGAGGTTCCATTGTCACATAGGCTTTAGTTTCTTTCTCACGATACAGTAACCTCAAAAGAACATGCAAACGGGAGATAACTGAATAACAGATTGACGATGAAAAGAAAAAAACAAGAGTTGTATCCCTTAGCTCAATTTCATTTGAGAGAAAAAATGAAATAATAGAAAATGTATAAAACATAAGTAAAACTGAATTAAGAGCTTACTGGCAAACGAAATTGAGTAAGAACGATTTGGAATGACTATAATAAATAATTAACGACTTTCATATAAATTGTATATAATTTATATGCTTCTTTTTGTTATGAAGCAAATGCAGGTAATATAATGTGTTGATATACCAACATTGTGTATGTTCATTCATATAACGTGTATAGAAAAAGATCAATGGAAGCATGGATATGCTGTTTGAGTAGAACCTGAGAACAGATAAAATCTAGATATTTCAATGTACATGCACGCATATATACTCTCACTTGCCATCAGGCACGTATCCTGTCAGAATCATTGTTCATGCAACAGTCGTGCAATCAAAGTGCTGTACGGAAGTAATATTGCAGTCATAAATTGGAGAATGTTGAGTAAAATCGCATTTTTTGTATGTGCTGACAAAGCATTTGCCTGTTCGTTTTCTTCATATGAAATGATCAAAAATAGGAAATTATATATACAGTAAAACCTCACCTAAAGACCACCTCGATAATAAGACCACCTAAAAAGTAAGAACACGATTTTCAAGTCCATTTTTACTTTTTGCTCTTTATTCAACCTCAGTATTAAGACCACCTCAATAATAATACCATTTTTCAAGGGTCCCAATGGTGGTCGCATTAATGAGGTTTTAATGTATAATTATATTCAGGGCTCTAGAATGTTATTTCAAAACTACTTGTCCCAGACTGATGGAAATGTAAAATTTGTCTGGTACGATAAAGGAAGCTAGTTGTCCGAGAATATCGGTCAATTAAGTAACAAATAACCGTACACAATCTGAAATTAATAATCACATGTACGTGTTTGTGGGATTCTAAGGCTCACTTACAACTGAACATACTGATGTTGGTTAGCTGTAAAATCAGACTTGTCTGCGAACTTCAAATCAACTATTGGTAGCCCGATTCAGCATCAGACTAGTCCGGGACGTCGGGCGAGTGGATTTCTAGAGCCCTGATATTATATAACAAATACTAAAACTTAACTTTTACATTTAAACTAATTCCTGAAATTCACAGGACGATTGAATAGAACAAATTCCTAAAAATTACAAGGACACTCAAGGACTGAAAAAGTTCCACAGATTTTACAGGACAATTCCAGAACTGATCACGTTTCTAACTTCACAAATGAATCTCAGTTTTTATTGCATTATAAAACTTACTGGAACATCAATTGTTTGGAGTTTGATTTTCAATTATTCAATAATGACAAGAGTTATAACTCACACATTGATCTCACAACGACGAACGCAACGGCAGCGATATTTATTTGTTTATTTTAGTTGATTATTTCAGTTATTAGCAGGTCTATAAAAACATGTACATAAAAATGATAGCTGGGCAGCAATAAGTCGAAAAACGACTTCCGATCTTGGATCTGTATTATGCTCAGATCTGAATTAATGATGGTTACGATTCCAAGGTATCTAGGCTTACGGTCCCGGTCAGATGACACCTACGGGTGGTTTCAGGCCCGTAAGACTCAGGGAGCCGTGGCCCGTGTGAAGTCCGTACGAAATCCTACTCCAACGATGTTGTGGCCATATGCATACTGTTCTTAAAATGTTTTGTCCACGTGATCAAAAGAACCCGTGCGTGTACTCTACGGTTTACTTAATGTCAACGTGTGGGCAAGGTACTGGCGTTGGAACACACATGCGATCATTCATGCGGGGCTATTCGGGGCTCGTGCAAGTCCAACGTTGGGTCCGGCGAGGCCCTATATCGCACGTACGGGTTCGGGTCGAACCTGATATTTTCCCCTTTTTTTTGACCCATGATATATAATCTAAGAGAAATTTGGTGTTGGCGTATGCTGAGTTCGAGCCAGTGGTCTCTGCATTGATCGACTGATCGACCCCTTACCAACACCACTACATCTCCCCTGATGAAATACTTAATCTAACGTCACACAGCAATAAATCAGCCTCGTAAACATTATTCTGAATGTTTTGTCCAAAAGGAAACTTCTTGTGTCAAGTATATTGTTCATCAACATGCAATGTAGTTTGGAAACCATTGAAATACCACAGACAGTGTGCAACACAATTATACAACGCATGGCAACTAAAAGTGACTTGACTGATGAATTGGTTTGTTTTACTACGGCCTCTTAAGTATTTTTCTTTCATTCAAATTCTGTTTCAGATATTGTTGACGAAATGTTTTATATTTTGTATCATACCAAATCATGTCTCTGAACAAAACAGATACCCAATAAGTTTCAAATATGTTATTACTTTGACCGAGAAGAAGCCGCTGAATATATTTATGTAGGTTATCATCACAGCGCATATTTAGAAAGCGTGTTTAGCACACATTTAGCGCTGTCTCAGCTTTTATCAAAGTGCTTTTAGTGTTCTCTGCTGAAATTAGCTGAAACTGCGTATGGTAAAGTAATTTACTTGCAATTGTGTATCAATACTAGTCAAATTCGTTCATCTCTTCGTCTTAATTCTGACGTCTTTCAGACAAAACAGCCCTTACAAGTCTCCTGACATTTTTACTAAAATAAAAACGGCCGTAATATCATGTAACATTGCATTTTTCTATGAGTTTTCCGTTTTTAACCATTCTCTTACACATGGCGTGGTCACGCGCATGAATTACAATTAAAATAAATGATAAGTATAATTTATGATAAAGCGTTTAGACTACATTTGTCTTTTGATTGAAGTCCGATAGTGATCAGTCCAATGATGTACTCCATACTCCGCACATATAGTATGTACGAACAAACATAAATGTGACTATAGACGAATAATTAGCCAACGTCAATAAATCATTATCACTCTAAAGGCCAACTATTTCCATGTTTCATTCCGGAGAACGATAATGAATTGACCAAGAATAAATAAACTTATTTGAACCAAGCATAGCTCACCAACATTAAATGAGTAAGAATCTGAGGTAACGTAAAGGAACGGTTACGTGTCAGATGAGACATTCCGGGACAATAAGACTTGATGAGTCGCACGTACCTGTGGCCCGTGTGAAGTACGTACGGGATCACACTTCTACAATGTAATGGTCACATGCTAATTGAAGGTCTACATGTTATCAGCGCGATCTTACGATTGTTTGGCCACGAGGTTGAAAGAACCCGTACGCGTATCCTACGGGTATCGTAATGTGAATGTGTGGATACAGTAAGGAGTTGGATGACGGAGTTGGGAACACCTGGAAATCATTCGTGCGAGTCCCATGCGGGGACCGGCGATCCCCGTCAATGCACGCACGGATTCCCTGTGGTATTTACCAGGTCGTACCTAACACGTGTCCCTTCTTTGAACCAATTATGATTATGGTAGATTATAAATCAAACATGAAGATTTGACATAAAGCTGTGAATGTGTGTAATCAGACCTCTGACTGAGCGTCCTATCTCTGGTCTCTGGTCCTTATATATACTCGCAGTACTGAACGCCGCAAACCGGCCGTAAACGAACGCGATTGCCCGTTCGGGGCCCGTTTTGGTTTCCGACCTCTGTATAGAGCATATACGGGGCATACACAGGTTTTATTCGATTTTTTGTAAGGCCGCACGGGGCCCGTGAGTGTATGTATTTTCCCGTGTTTGAGTGTAACGAATTAGCGGGAAAATGCTTTCCCCTGATTGGTTAAGAACTGGTCAGTTATTACCTATTAGGGTATACATGAGGTGTGGTCATTTAGCGTTGGGTATTCACAGTAACAGGTTTACCGACATATTTCTTTTTAAATTGTTTCATGAAGGTCCACACTGATCAAGGATATACTTTGCATAATATTAGAAATATTTTGTTTGTTTTGTGTATTGTATATATCTTAATATTTATTTGAGATGGTTAGAAAAATAACATAGAATTTATCTATAGTTATTATAGATAAATAGAACATTTGAACATGGCATGTGTATAAAAGACATTATTATAATGTGGTACGTGAGATGTTATCATTACGAGTATGGAATGTAATTTCGGGTTGTTACGTGTGCAGCATACCCAAACGCTTTCAACAAATTAAAACAGTAAACTGATGTTAGTCAGGTGTGAAAAGCGTTAGACTCCTTGTGCTTTAGATATCATAAGGGATAAAGGGAGAGAACCCCAGAAGGGATAAAGGGAGAGAACTCCAGAAGGGATAAAGGGAGAGAACTCCAGAAGGGATAAAGGGAGAGAACTCCAGAAGGGATAAAGGGAGAGAACTACAGAAGGGATAAAGAGAGAGAACTCCAGAAGGGATAAAGGGAGATCACTCGTGACAATATCTTGTGGTTTCAATTGCTTAGGAGTCTATATTTCTGTCTGCTGTGAATAGTATACAGGGGTTAAGGGAGATAACTCGTGACAATCTCATTTGGTTTCAGTTGGGGGTCTATATTTTTGTCTGCTGTAAAAGATATAGCCCCTGGTAAGCAGGTTGTAATAATATACGTATAGAACCTTGGAAAACGCTTGAACTTCTCCGCGTATTAATGAACTATAATTATGTAAAAAAAGTCTGATTAAAAGTTTCAGCAGCAATTAAACCTGAATAAGTACTCGTACAAGGCTTAACAAAACTGTTTAACGATACACTATGAGAAAACAAGTTAATACACAGAAGAACATTGTTCTGCTTTATATAAGGCTTAATTCTTCATCCTGTACCAAAGTAGGTCTGGAAACAGATGATAGTAATGGGATTTGGTTTTAATTAACATAAGTTAGTGGCAAAAAATTGTAAATTGTTTTACAAAACAGTTGCATCCAAACTTGTGAATAAGTTGCCTAATATATCTTTATAGGTATGGTAGGATGTTTGGTATATACTCAAAAAGGTGAAGTTTCAAAAAAGATAAATTTTCTTTTATGTCTGAGAATAACATGTTGAATTATATCAACAATCCTAGTGTTGCTAAGTGTACTGAACTGGTTTGTTAGAGGTTTTTTTGTAACTTTTTATTTTCATACAGCATAGCAAAAAAATAACATTTGCACAAATATATTATTTTCTAAGTAACATCACATATTGAATAACCAAAAAAGAAAGAAACAAAATAATAATAGGAAAATTTAAATGTTTGGCTAAAGTACAGAGTTCGGCAACATATATTAAAATTGTATTGGCTTCTATTGACTACCTTTTAAGAGAATTGTTTAATATAAATTAAATGGTTATTAGGTTAACATGGAAGATACAGTAATGTTGTAAAATATTACAATAGATTATTAATGTATATTGAGCACTTTGGTAATGCTATATATATACATGCATATCATACAGTGCTTTAAATTCTGATTACTGGTTTGTTAGAATTAGTGTGTCTACTATAGCATGCTTCCCACTTATATCATAAGCTTGTCAAGGGCTACACACCCACCAAAACGCACTCTATATACTTGCATATGCTTATGTATTTAATTATATACGAGTGCTTATCTTTGTCTTTGGATAACAAACGAAATTAATAAATAAAAAGTCGTTGAAGGTGATAATATGCAGACAGATAATAAATAACATAAATAGATAAATTAAAATTTAAGTTGCTTATTCTTTTGCTCATTTCTTATACATATGATTCAGATTTATTTATGAAATATAGTCGTCTCTCATGGACAGAAGGATTGTGCTGTTCAAACGCAAACCTGCGATACACACACACAAACATGTGCGTTGGCATGGACTATTAAAGAAAAGAAAAATAGTACAAAACCTTGAACAATACAACTTGTTTTCTGGTTGAATCGGCTAAAAAGTTTCAGCAGTTATTAAATAAAACTCAGTACCTGGTACATTAGTCTAAACAAATAGCTTAAGATAAACTAAGAGAAAAGAAGTTAATGAACCGAAGAACCTTGTTCTGCCTTCGTCAAGGGTTAATTCTTCATCCTGTTAAAAGGTAGGTCTTGACACAGATGATAGTAATGAGATATGTTTTAATAAGCAGAAAGTGGCAGAACAATTTAACATAGAAAATATCATAAGACGATAATGCTATTTCACTGTTAGATCTTCAGTCTAACATTTGTCACAGTGATATTCACGATGATATGGGAAATGAGGAATAATGGGCTGCACTTCCCATATTACCGAGACGAGGTCAATCGTACAACCAATAGTATTAAAACTACCACTATTTTGCATCAAACAATACAAAACCACAAGCATTGTGCATCAAACGAACAATGTATTTTATTCCCATTGAATGTGTCGGTAATTTAAATTAAATCGTTAATTGCATGAAATTATCTTCCAAACTTTTGTTACATCGTTGAGTGTAACGTCGGTGCCTGGCCTGTCCATGTGAATTGATTTATCTCATCCTGTCTGAACGTAAACCACACAATACTGACGGACAATACAGCGGCCCCTACATACTGGGGTCAATGGGATTAATAACTCGATCAAAAGTTCAAGGTATTGCTATCGAAAACCACATCATTTGAATAAAAACCTTTTCAAGTAGCTTGTATCGACCGCAACTATTTCTATATTTTCAATACGTGTCAATTATACACTATATGGAGCGTACGCGAACAAATGGTAGTCTGCTATACTTGTCTATTTTTCAGATATACATGTTTGCATATTGCGTTCAAATCACTGTACATAACTTTAATACCGAACTGGGTATTCCTTCGATTAATATATAGAAGCATATGATTATAAATCCGTTTGAAAGAATTATTATGATGTGGATTTGGGAGGCCGTGGATTTTCAGATGGCTTCCTGTGTGACAGTACATATTGTCAACATGAGGGGAATACTGTTACCCGAGGAGAAGTGAGGCAAGTATTTTCTCGAATGTTTACAATATGAACTGTCACACTGAGAAGCCATCTGATATCAATTTTATTATATATAGAATATGATATAAATGAAAACATGTAAACAATACAAACTGTTTGTAAACAGTGGTTTTAATGTTGTCGTTTGGAATAGTTGCAAGCGTCGGAAGTTACTGATTAGCAACGCATTTCCATAAGCGTCGTCCATCATGAACTTGGGAAACCAGATTTATCTATTTTTACTTTTTAGCCATGTGATAGTATACTATCAACCGTTGAATAACGTACAGTCAGGGTAATAGTACGGATAGATACATAATAAGTATATGGAAATTTAACAAACAAGTCACGTGAGGTATAATAGTATATGATATTCAGACTGATTAGAAAGATTTTAGTGTCAGTAAGAACGACAATGAAATTGAGATGTTAATAGTTATTTACCGAAGCCTGATGGTGACATTTCAACTTCACGATCTCTCGAACAGTGTTGCAGCGGAGTGGTCTCCCAAACAGTGCTGCTGCGAAGTGGTCTCCCAAACAGTGTTGCTGTGAAGTGGTCTCCCAAACAGTGTTGCTGTGGAGTGGTCTCCCAAACAGTGCTGCTGTGGAGTGGTCTCCCAAACAGTGCTGCTGTGGAGAGGTCACCAAAACAATGTTGCTGTGGAGTGGTCTCCCAAACAGTGTTGCTGTGGAGTGGTCTCCCAAACAGTGCTGCTGTGGAGTGGTCTCCCAAACAGTGCTGCTGTGGAGTGGTCTCCCAAACAGTGTTGCTGTGGAGTGGTCTCCCAAACAGTGCTGCTGTGGAGTGGTCTCCCAAACAGTGCTGCTGTGGAGTGGTCTCCCAAACAGTGCTGCTGCGAAGTGGTCTCCCAAACAGTGTTGCTGTGGAGTGGTCTCCCAAACAGTGCTGCTGCGGAGTGGTCTCCCAAACAGTGCTCTGTGGTGTGGTCTCCCAAACAGTGCTGCTGCAGAGTGGTCTTACAAACAGGGCTGCTGTGGAGTGGTCTCCCAAACAGTGTTGCTGTGGAGATGTCTCCCAAACAGTGTTGCTGTGGAGATGTCTCCCAAACAGTGTTGCTGTGGAGATGTCTCCCAAACAGTGTTGCTGTGGAGTGGTCTCCCAACCAGGGATTGCTGTGGAGTGGTCTCCCAACCAGGGATTGCTGTGGAGTGGTCTCCCAACCAGGGATTGCTGTGGAGTGGTCTCCCAACCAGGGATTGCTGTGGAGAGGTCACCAAAACAATGTTGCTGCGGAGTGGTCTCCCAAACTTTGCTGCAGTGGAGTGTTCTCCCAAACAGTATTGCTGTGGAGTGGTCTCCCGTACAGTATTGCTGTAGCGTACAGTATTTCTGTATAGTGGTCTACCGTACACTATTGCTGTGGAGTGGTCTCCCGTACAGTATTGCTGTAGAGCGGTCTCCTGTACAGTATTGCTGTAGAGTGGCCTCCCGTACAGTATTGCTGTAGAGCGGTCTCCCGTACATTATTGCTGTAGAGTGGTCTCCCGTGTTTTGCTGTAGAGTGGTCTCCCGTACATTATTGCTGTAGAGTGGTCTCCCGTACTGTATTGCTGTAGTGTGGTCGCCCGTACAGTAGTGTTGTAGAGCGGTATCCCGTACAGTATTGCTGTAAAGCGGTCTCCCGTACAGTATTGCTGTAGAGCGGTATCCCGTACAGTATTGCTGTAGAGTGGTCTCCCGTACAGTATTGCTGTAGAGTGGTCTCCCGTACAGTAGTGTTGTAGAGCGGTCTCCCGTACAGTATTGCTGTAGAGTAGTCTCCCGTACTGTATTGCTGTAGAGTGGTCTCATGTACAGTATTGCTGTAGAGTAGTCTCCCGTACTGTATTGCTGTAGAGTGGTCTCATGTACAGTATTGCTGTAGAGTAGTCTCCCGTACTGTATTGCTGTAGAGTGGTCTCATGTACAGTATTGCTGTAGAGTAGTCTCCCGTACTGTATTGCTGTAGAGTGGTCTCATGTACAGTATTGCTGTAGAGTAGTCTCATGTACAGTATTGCTGTAGAGTAGTCTCCCGTACTGTATTGCTGTAGAGTGGTCTCATGTACAGTATTGCTGTGGAGTCGTGTCCCGTACAGAATTGCTTTGGAGTAGTCTCCCGTACAGTATTGCGGTGGAGACGTGTCCCGTAAAGCATTGCTGTGGAGTCGTGTCCCGTACAGTGTGAAGTCGTGTCCCTTACTGTGTTGCTGTGGAGCGATCTCCCGTACATTATTGCTGTGGAGTCATGTCCTGTACAGTATTGCTGCGGAGTTGTGTCCCGTACAGTGTTTCTGTGGAGCGATCTCCCGTACAGTATTGCTGAGGAGTCGTGTCCCGTACTGTATTGCTGTGGAGCGATCTCCCATACAGTATTTCTGTGGAGTCGTGTCCCGTACAGTATTGCTTTAGAGTGGTCTTCTGTACTGTATTGCTGTTGAGCGGTCGCCTGTATTGTATTGCTGTAGACTGGTCTCCCGTACTGTATTATTGTAGAATGATCTCCAGTACTATATTGCTATGGAGCTGTTTCCCGTACAGTATTGCTGTAGAGTGGTCTCCCGTACTTTGCTGTAGTGTGGTCTCTCGTACAGTATTGCAGTAGAGTGGTCTCCGGTAATGTATTGCTGTAGAGAGGTCTCCCGTATAGTATTGCTGTAGAGTGGTCTCGCGAACTGTATTGCAGTAGAGTGGTCTCCGGTAATATATTGCTGTAGAGAGGTCTCCCGTACAGTATTGCTGTAGAGTGGTCTCGCGAACAGTATTGCAGTAGAGTGGTCTCCGGTAATGTATTGCTGTAGAGGGGTCTCCCATACTGTATTGCTGAAGAGTGGTCTTGCGTACAGTATTGCAGTAGATTGGTCTCCGGTAATGTATTGCTGTAGAGTGGTCACCGGTAATGTATTGCTGTAGAGTGGTCTCCTGTAATGTATTACTGTAGAGAGGTCTCCCGTACAGTATTGCTGTGGAGTGGTCTCCCTTTCAGTATTGTTGATATGTTTCATTGTACAATTCAGAAAATTTGCGTACTTTTGTAATAGTGTGCTGACCGCCAAATAATGTTTACCCTTCCTACTATAATAATTCTCTAAAAAGGACAATTACTGACAGTGCAACTGATAACTTTGTAGCATCTCTTTCTTGTGTTTATGCTGCATTTCTTTAGCAGTAAATGCCAAATAACTTGGCACTTGTATTTTATAATCAGTGTTATTAAAGCGGATATTAGGAAGAGCATTTCCTCGTGCTTTATTGTAATAAGAAATCTCACCATAGGCTAGTTTCCAGCCGTGAATAATATCCTTATTTCATCATATTTGTGTTTTATTCTGGCAATTACGTGTCCGTAGGGAGACATATTAAAATAGTTCTGTGCAATTGACGGTGTCTATTTTTGGAAATATTCGAGGAAGCTATTTTGATAAGAGACATGATTATTTAGACAGCAGTGTCTTTTGTTGGCAAGATTGCTAAATGTGTTCCAAGAACTTTATAGAAACGGAACTACATGCCATGGCTATAATTTTAGGAAAGGGCAAACACAAAATATGCTGGTATTGCCCAGGAGGCTATTAATGATATGCACTATTATTGTATTGTCTCTGACAACCTTCGAAACATTTTCTTGAACATATCAACGCCCCCTTAGATAACGAATGATATGATATTTCGTATATGGCGACCATACAAATATGCAACAGAAATGTCCTTTTCCGTGACAGGCTTACTGTTGTTATTTCCATAAACTATTGATTAATTTGCAATGTCTTGAATTTAATATTGTTAAAACTTACTTACATAAGACTCTTTTCTTGATCTCAGACCTCTAGATCTTGCACTAAATTAGCAAACTGAATGGTTATCATGCTTGTAAATATTTGCAATGTTTCACTTCAAATTACTTTAAGTTTGAGACATTTTGTAGTGTTCTCTATTTAACACAATTAAAATCTTCACTTTCAAATCTACATGAACACTGCATGGTCACATACTTCATCATTACATGTACACGTTCATATCATATAAAACAACAGACAACTGACTTATAAATTAAATGTAAATGTCATTTTATTTTAAATGACGTTTAGCAAGCATTAAAACTAACATAATCTACCCGTAAAAGTAGGTGGAGAACACCAGGCCGCCTGATTTATTTTCTGAGATTGTTCCATGGAGGCGATTCACCGACTTATGTAAATAAATAGTTTGATATAACACGACATTCGAGTAGAAAGTACGGTCGTATGCTTCAAGTAGGTCGTTGTGTTAATTTAGACATGCGTGTTTCTCAGGCTAGCACAATATAACCAAGTAAAACAAAATAACGTACTCTAGAGTACTTTATTAGTATCTTATATAAATGTCGCGGTAAATGTGTTACGATAAGTACTCATATAATGTATTACTTTTGATACGAACAAAGGTAATAACGAAACCACACAATTACCTGCAGCGATTTTGATCTTCTATTATGGACGAATGTGAGCGCTGCTAAGGGATTTACCTCCTCTTCTGTAAGTGATGTCATTTCAAGAAAAAGCCACATGTGATGTCATTATTTGCAAATAGGAAACAATAATTACTCCATATAGTCACTTTGTTTTCAAATTGCGATATGGGGCAAAACATTTTATATGACAGTACATAGTGACGTGACGTTTTCTGGAAATGACGTCACTTAAAGAGAAGAGGTTGAAAATCGTACAGCGGCGCTGATATGTTCTCTCCATAAAGTAGGTATTGTCTGGTTATACAGGGTGTTATATTATATATGTTACCATGAAAAGGGAGTTGAAGCGTACTCGAACTTGAAAACATGCGATGTCCGGTTGTTGCATAACATCCGAAACGATGCATGTAAAGGGAGGCAAAATATTGTTGTTTGCTTAATATGCAGAGTCTTTCGATACAGATAGGTGTCGCTTGATAATAAACAGAGATTCCGTGTTGTTCAGAGCTATTGTCGTGTAGATTTTTCTGTTCCATTAAGTTTGCAAGTAAGTATATTTTTATTCATGTATTAGTCAACACCAAAACGTTCTTTAATTTTGTAAAACTGTCATTATTCAGCCGTCTGTTTCCTGACCAGACGTACAGACGGTGCGTGATCTTGCGGTCATTCAGTTATTGAACTGCTGAATACTTAACGCGGTAAAGGGTGCAGTTCGAACAAAATGTATTGTAAAAAGGTTGGTTGACAGTGTTTTCTCGGAAAGAAACAAAATGTTACTAAGTTTGAAACGAAAGTGAGGCGCTACAAATAAGAACAATGACCACGTGATATGGAGAGTGGAAGACTGACAACTCGGCGATCAAGGTTCGATTCCAGACGGCGCCTCTTTTTTTCCTTTTTTAATATTTATTTTCATTTTCCATTACTTTTTTATTTATTTACAGCTTCCATCCGTACATAAAGGATTTAGCTGTTAATTATTCGAGACCAGTTGAGCTGTGAAACACTTAGCCTGTGGAGTTGGGAGTAGCTCTATATTGCAAATAAAATTGTAAGTTGTTTTTGGTGAGGTTATTATTTTTAAGTTGTTATGACAAGAAGTGTATATCTCTTTACAACCTGGATTGTTATTGTTATGTTATAAGCAAATTATACTACAGGAGTGTCACTAATATTTGAACAAGCAGGAAAATCATCCACAGTAAGTGGGGGTCTGGAGGGGGGGGGGGGTACTCCCAATAATTATAATCACTCGTACAAGAAAAGTAGTCGGATGATGAGGTAATTTTACCGGGTCTTACTGACACCCCTGTACTATATCACCTGTTATGTAACCATGTAAGCTATTTATAAAATATACTGTATTGTGATTCTTTTAATGAGGAATGCAATTCAAGTTCAACAGATTCAGACAATTGTTAGTAAGTTACCATTATTATTTATTATTGTTATTATTTGCAGATTTGCTAGTAAATAATTCGTACAATGCCGACAACTTTTACGATTCATTTTTCAGGACTGTTGGGTGGGACGGAGTGGCAAACACCTTTTTACATCAGATGTTGACAATAACATGTTCATGTGTTGGAGACCTGTGGAGATTTGTATCAGTTGAAGATTATGCACTGTAATATTTACTACCTGGGATCAATAATACATGTACTCTTACACCATATAGCTGAATATTATTATAATCGGAATATTGTCACATGAAGCCAGTATTTGTGTCTAGGGCAATGCATATTTATAGACATTATTTAACATTTTTGAGAAGCTAAAACTTCTTCATACATGTACTCTGTGATGACAGAAGCAATGTAGTTTGTTACTTATCATGTAACATGATTGAAATGCTTGAAATGAATTGTTATATGCTACTACTTCATTAAAATATTATTGTTGTACACTGTGATATTGTACATTATGATGAACATTGACATTAATAAATGTTGCATTGTTATATAGAAGCATACCAGTATTTTAATTATACCCATATTGAAGTAACAAGATCACTTCTGGTCAGTGTTTATACAGGTATCTGTATAAAGCTACTAGTTTTGATTCCATTAATATGTATTTATCTTATTGTTGTTGTTGATGCTATTTCATGTATTAACACATCATTTAATATCTCTGCATTCAACCAAAAAATGCAATTAAAAATTAATCCATTTTATTTCCTGTATTCATCATATACAAAAAAAAAATAGTTTTGTCAAATATTTTTCATTTTCTTTTCGTTGCCATGGTAACAGTTTCAATAATAAGGATTAAAAAAACGCAGTTTTGTAAAATTCAACGGATGGTGTTATCACAGTGACGTTTTCGAAAGAATTTGACACAGGGCCAATTTTGAGGGTAAGTGCACCTACCCCTTTCCGGAAAACGTTGACGTCATGAGCAGTGCACACAAGTTGTTAAATTATATTTTGAAACTTATTCACCTATATCAGTCATTAGAAATATAAAAAATGTATCCTTAGCAAAAGAAGCTTAACGATATGTTGAGATATAGGATTGTTATATAATTATGTAAAAAAATACTTCACTGACAGAAAGTAACAGTAGATCTATAGGCAGTCATGAGTTCGCTGGGAATAATCGGCCCTTTCTTTTACGAAGACTAAACTTAGTTGAAAAAGTCAATAGCGAGCGGTATGTGAAATATAAAAGGTAAATATGTAGGTACTGGTTAAACACTGTATGTAAGACAACTTACAATGCTGTCGTGTTTATCACATATGTCTGCTGGAACGTGACTTGTGTAAATTTGTACTTGCTCGAACTCTGCGTATATAACTATGTATAAGGTTATACTAACTAACATGACTCTTTTTTTGGAAGCGTAAGTTCATAAAAATGTAGACATGCTAAACAGTAGTTCATATAATGCTATTCATCTAAGGGGTTTTAAACTATAACAACTGACTGATGGATCTTCAGTGTATGTTTCAATCATTCTATTTTTATATGTTTAAAACAAAGACTGTCGTATCGAGCGGTTAATGCTGAAGTATCCCCGCTATTCAAAAATAATAACGTTTTCTAACAGACATAATTACATCTTCAAACACTGGATACTTCGGGCGCCATTACGAAAATGTCGCCCACAAACATACTGTCATACTCTTGATTACATTGATCAAATTATCCATTTCTTTGCTCTTATTTTTGATGAGAAAATTATAATCACTGGTTACATGCAATTTAACAATCATACTAACTGTTCATAAGTGATATATTACGAACGACGGGCCGCTCCTTAAACCGATTATCTAAACCCAGTGTTTTATTTGTGGCTAGAATTTGATTTCCTGTCCTGACAAAAGCATCATCCAGCCAAATACTTCACGCAGGATTATCCTTGTAATGAACAGCGTGTTTTTAATCACAGCCACTTCCTTTCCGATCGATTCGTTTGTACTTTTATAAAAGGATGTAAATCTGTATCTATTTATAAACGTATGCATTAGGATAGATAATTAAGAAATATCTCAGATACAAGAAAACTTATTTGGTGATACCAACAGATTTTGTGAAACTAATAATGTAACATGATTTATCACTGACAGTAGAATATATATGAACTATTCAATTTTATTCCGAGAAAGGTATGTTTTGTTTTGTACCAATTATACAATTAACTTTGCGATATCAGCCGCGGTCTTTCGAAATACCCGCCCGTCCGGTCAGTTCGATTTGAAGATCTTTGACCGTCAGGCCTGGAGGTCCGGGTTGGGGCATGTCATTTTCCTTCCGTGACATTTGGCTACGTTCATCTGTACTCAACATACGATTTATGTGGATAAGTTGTCCGCTGCATGTCATTTCCTTCCGTGACATTTGGCTACGTTCGTCTGTACTCAACATACGATTCGTGTGGATAAGTTGTCCGCTGCATGTCATTTCCTTCCGTGACATTTGACTACGTTCGTCTGTACTCAACATACGATTCATGTGGATAAGTTGTCCGCTGCATGTCATTTCCTTCCGTGACATTAGGCCGCTACGTTCGTCTGTACTCAACATACGATTTATGTGGATAAGTTGTCCGCTGCTTAAGGAAGGGAAAGTCAGTACTGGTTGATGATAATTCCAGGCAACCTGGGTTGGTCAGTTGACCGTCATTTATAAAGCTGCGTTCAAAATGGCGTAAAACCACAGAAAAACGAATAAAAAACCACATCACACAAAAAAACAAATCTAGAATACCAATCCTTATTTTCAATCTGAGCTATCTCACTTGTCTTGATTTTAAATAGTACTGTGGTCGTTTGTATCTCACGATTGTAGAAATACTATAAATACAAGAAATACGATGGAGTTGAGAACAATAAGCTTTAACTTATGGATGATTATAATTATGTTATCAAGAGTACTCTATACAAAAGTGATCCCACTTTCAACAAGTTAATCCAATATCTATAACAATATCAAGTGTACGTTAAAGCAAGCAAAGGCTATGTTAGTGAAGATATTTGCTGAAAATCCTATATGATAAACCATATTATATTTTTAAAATGTTATTTTAAGAATGTGAATATTTGTCTAATTATGCTTTAAAAGTAATAGCTGGTTTTGATATGTTATTGGGACACAACACCGGATTTATGGTTGTAAAAATGAATGAGTTTCAACTATTGAACTCAAGCTAACTTTATGGCATCTGCATTATATTTAGAACCAGGACTTGCGGGGGAAATCATTATACATGTACTCTAAAAATGATCATTGTATTGTTTGATAGTGTCGTTATTCCACTCACAAGAGGTTGAGACCGTGATATTTACGGAAACATGACCTATATTAATTAGAAGGTTCTGTAATTAACCGAAATACTCAATAGTATGTTAATGAACCCAATAAATATATTGTTGAATAACCTATATTTATAAGATTCCCATAGGAACTCGT